>CM048745.1:836489040-837689040 GCA_026315105.1 Locusta migratoria | reverse complement strand
AGATATTGCAGAGTCCAGAATACTTCAAAATAGAAATTCTGTAGCACTGAACTATGTAATCTAGCAGGCAGACGCTCACCTCGAAATGGATCTCATCAGCAGAAGGCAAACACGTGATTTTTAATTCTGCTGCGCGCCCTCTCACTATTGTCCGTCGGTCTTCGGAAAAGAATCCAACGTACTAAGACGCGAGATACGTTTGGGATAATAGTTCGCGACCGGTAACTGTTGTCTTATTTCGCGACCGATTGCACATATTTTAGTTCGCGACCAGTAACGCATGTTTTAGTTCGCGACCGGTTTAGCATGTTTTAGTTCGCAACCGATTACACATATTTTAGTTCGCGACCGATCGCGCATATTTTAGTTCGCGACCGATCGCGCATATTTTAGTTCGCGACCGATCGCGCATATTTTAGTTCGCGACCGGTAGCTCTCCTTTTAGTTCGCATCTTGGCCGCGAAGTAGGTCGCTGTTTTTAGTTCGTCCGCTCTGTTTGGCTTTTGCTACCGCTACTAAAAGAGCTCTTTCTTTTGTTATGACAGCTTTTTTATATAATTATCAGTGTTGCCCAATCGTTTGCTGTTACCTGTATTTTTGGGCAATTAGACTTAATACTTAATGAAATAAACCAGTTATTTAGACGAATGGGTGATACAATGATATTAAACTACTTTGCATAAAGAGTACTCGTAGTATTTTACTTTTAAAATGGATTTATTTATTTATTTAATAGGTCATTGAATGAACATTTGTGGCAGTGAACTATGAAACTACAGCTGAGCTGCATCTTAGCTCGAAATGACGGTAATTGGCAGAAGGGAATCACGCGATTCTGCGCGCTTTCGCGTCCTCTCGCTGTTCCCCGTCAGTCTTCGGAAAAGGAGCGGACGAACTAAGAGGCGAGGGATCTGCGAACTAGTTCGCGTAGTTCGCCTGTTTGAGCGCTCTTCCGAACTAGTTTGTTCGCGAACTACACAAGACTAGTGCGTTGTCCTTAACATAAGTTACTTTAAGCAGTTTGCAAGTCTAGGGACCGACGACCACTGGTTTGCTCCATAGCTTTACAAACAAAATATAAAATTCCGATGCTGATGATTCGCTGTCACCGTACCATGGGGATTCTGCATACTATCTACAGAATGTTACGAAAGCTCTGCGTAAAGGTGGTCTCGTGTATGAATGGGATGGATAACACGAATCCCGGAATGATGGTGAATAGAGAAGCGACAAACCTCCTTCCGATGTGGAAGGTCTGTCGCTAGTAAGCCCTGCACTCATTCAAGTGATACGGGTAGTAACAACTGTCATGGAGAATGTTCCGTAGTCGTCCGGCTTGCAATGTAGGGGCAGACCAACTGCCCGGTACTGACACGGCGGTCGCCCGGCACTGTGTCGATAACATTTTCCTCCAAGTGTGTCCGAATATCATGGGTACGTCCTTCATGATTTCCTGCTTCCTTGAATGTACACGTTCAGAAAATCGGCGAAAATCGGCGAAAATCGGCGCTGTGGTTCTTTTTGGCGGGTATAGGTCTGCCGATAAAAACTTGTTGCCTGCCGCCCGTTGCCATTTGCCTTTCCGTAAATCCGTAAGTAAACGCCATAACGGCAAGCTCTTGATTCGAATACTGAACCATTGTGTACAACGTTGTATCACATCCTGTACAAAGTTAGTCAGCAAGAGAAGTTACTTGGACGTTGTTGTTTTTGTGGTCTTCACAAACTGGTTTGATACAGCTCTCCACGCTACTCTGTCCTGTGCAAGTATCTGAGAATACGTTCGGCAACCTACATCCTTTGAATCTGCTTACTGTATTCATCCCTCGGTCTCCCTCTAAACACTTCCTTCTAATGCTAATTTGACAATTCCTTGATGTCTCAAAATGTGTCCTACCAATCTATCCCTTCTCTTAGTCAGGATATGCCAGAGACACCTTCTCTCCCAATTTCGATTAAGCATTACCTCATTAGTTACGTGATCTACCCATCTAATTTTCATCATTTGTTTGTAGCACCATATTTCAAAAGCTTCTATCATCTGAATGAAATAAATCGCATTTTGTGATACGTTATGGCTTCACTGTACTAGGTTTAAATGGAATACCAAACTGTGGAAAATGAAAATCTGTGCCCGGCCGGGATTCGAACCCGGGATCTTCGGCTTACTAGACAGACGCGTTGACCACTACGCCACCGAAGACGCAGTGACCAGCCCGACTGCAGAGGACTCTTACCTGCACGTCTCCCGCCACGCCCAAATCTCCATTTGTCACGCTGTCTCATTCCTATTGCCAGCCTATTTGTTCTGTAATGCTCGCAGCCATAGTACTGTATTCCCGCTTCAGGGAGAACGGACCATGAGGTATCGAGGTACGTCATTGTCCGTTCTCACTGATATATATTGTGTCTCGATACACAATGGGCTCCTGAGACTATTAATTGTGTTTCGATACCTCGCGGTCTGCTCTCCCTGGTGCGGGAATACAGTATTGTGGCTGCGAGCATTACATAACAAATAGCCTGTGTTAATAGGAAAGAGACAGAGTGGCGAATGGAGATTGGGATGTGGCGGGAGACGTGCAGGAAAGAATCCTCTACAGTCGGATGGGTCACTGTGTTCTCGGTGACGGAGTGGTCAACGCGTCTGCCTATTAAGCAGAAGATCCCGGGTTCGAATCCAGGCCGAGTATAAACTTTAATTCACCTCACTGTTGAATTCCATTTAAATCTAGTACAGTGAAGCCATAACAGATCGCAAATTGCGATTTATTTCAATTGTATCACTTTTTTTTGTCTGAACTCCTTATCGTCCATGTTTCACTTCCGTACAATGCTACACTCCAGACAGATGCTTTCAGAAAGGACTAACATTACCAATTACTACATCAGGAGAGGGTGCTACGGTACAACGTATAAGGAACAATAGTACCCTCTAGAAGGAATTGATGCGTACTGTAACTGTCGTTTCATTGTCCAGCGCTTATTGAAATGCAGTGGATATAAAAACGGTACCAGTGAATAAATTGTCTCTAACATGGAAACCAATCATTCTCGGCCGTAAGTTCTTTAAACTGTTTTTGTTCCTCTCAGCGATCAAACCCGGGAATCTGTACACGGTGGAAAAAAGTCAGCCTGTATAACCGATGTACCATCATGTTCACGAAAACAGAACACATGAAAGACTAGAGAAAGGAAGATCATGTTCACAGACGTTTACATCAGTATATTCTGCAGAAATGATGGGCTTCGGTCAAGACTTTTCTCAGATATGAGATCATCTACAAAAAACGTTTAAGGTGCGCAATCTCTAAAAGTCGTTTACAATTTGCGTTGTAATATTAACACAATGATCAATTACATTATATATAAAGATAACAAAATCCTAGCAAAATTAACTAACATTTCAGCAACTAATATTTTAAAAGATGAAATAAAATGCTATTCCTCATGCAATGAAAAGAGGGGTTCTAGTTTTAACAAAATGCTAATCTAGCGACATCAAATAAATTAGAATTCTATAAAAAATATATGGAAGACGACAGACGGTCGTCTTTCAATATATTTATTTATTTGATGTCGCTAGATTAGTATTTTGTTAATATGAAGGGTCCAGGGAAAAACCAGGTAAGTCCATTTTTCTGCCGAAATGAGTTAGAGATGCCATTCGATTCTCCATCGATAGGGCTATCTGTTAGCAGCATGAAACAGGGCATAAACCAGTTTAGTCACGGCTTTATTTGCCCTTAAAGTTTTGGCGTACAGGAAAAGAAGCAGGTAAGTCCACCGGTTCAGCGAAAAAACAAGGGAACTCCACTGCATCTCGGCAGATGGCTGTGCGATCACCACATTTTCGCACCATTATATCTTTGACAATTTATTGTTGCAGGTCTTCTTTTTTTTACATTGTGTTTCTGCGTGTGGTTTGTTATTGCGGCACTGTTTAATAAATCGTTCCGTGCTGTGCTGTGCTGTGCCGTGATGTCGACATTAGGAAATGAAGACGATGGGATTCCACAAAATGAACCTAAGAAGCGGAGGAAAACTGGCCAAATTGCTGACGTTGGTAAGAAATTAAGGCTAAGTTCACATAAAATCGGGGAGTTGCGCAAATATTCCAAACTTAAATGCTTTGATGTCATCACTTGAGCAGAAAGAGCTAAAATACGATGCAAATTCAACAGTCTAGAATCACACAATGATTAGAATGTGTATTTAGCAGGTTTAATAACAGTTCTGTGTGTCAACAGAAGGCGACCACGTCAGACAGAAGAAAACGTGAAATTACGAGATGCTGCATTTGCATACAGAGTCAGAATACCTGTAGGGTTTGACAATAAGTGTGTTGTACAAGTTTGTGCAAAAGCGTTTTGTGCAATGCTTGGTATCACAAAAACAAATTGTAATATATACAGAAGAGCTTGAAACTAACTGGCAAGACAAGAGAGATAATCACACAGATCTTCACAGGAAGCTTGATGAATCTACAAGATCGTTGGTATACAGTCATATAAGCAGGTTTAAAGGTCGACAAAGCCATTACAGCTTAAAAGATTCAAGAAAGACTTATTTGCCTGAAGATTTGAATATCAAGAGAATGTTTCTGTTTAAGGAACTTAATCCTTCTGTTGATGTCTCCTATGAAATATATAGATGCATTATGAACACGAATTTCAACATATCATCCGGATACCCACGTAGTGACACGTACACTCATTGTGATGAATTCTCAGCCAAACTTAAAGCACTCTCCCCAGATAAAGATAAAGAAGAAATTAAGAAGTTAACAACCATGAATGTCCTTCACAAAAGAAAAGCCGAAACAGTCTACCAACGAAAAAGAGATGCAAGGCATAAAGCTATGAAAATCAAGAAGAGGGAAGCAATTTGTATGGATTTTGCTAAAAATGTGTCGTTACCAAAGAAAACTATGAACGATGTGTATTACAAGCGTCAATTATCAATCTATTCTTTCAACGTCCACATTCTCTCCACGAGCCAGTCAGTTTTTTTTATGAGTACCACCAAGGTATTGCCAAGAAAGGTCCTAACGAGGTAGCGTCTTTCCTTTTTCATTTTGTTATGAACTACCTCGATAACAATGTTGAAGAGCTTCAAGTATATTGTGATTCTGCTGGAGGGCAAAACAAGAATTTCACAATTTTCCGCTTCTTGCACTATCTCGTTCATAATAACATTCATGGATTGAGAAATATCAAGATCACATTTCCAGAACGAGGTCATTCCTACATGGAATATGATAGGAATGTTGGTCTGTGGGATTTGAAACGAAGGATGGAAGCCCCAGAGGATGTCATGAGTATGATTGAAAATTCGAGAATGAAACCATCACCATTCATTGTGGAGAACGTTTCTCAGGAAATGGTATATGAATGTAATTTTTAAATGAGAAATATGTACCGAAATGTCCATTTAAGATCCAACTAGTGAAGGAAATTGAGACTTCGTCCATTCACCCTCGCCTGATGAACTGGAGAGACACGTATAATGGTCGCATGGTATCCAGCATCATAAGGAAGCCTGACAGAGATGCATCAAATCAGAAGGCTGGAGAGTTCTAGCTACCCTCTTTGTCCTAGAGATCTGTGAGTTTCCATAATAATAATAAAATTATAATTGATGATAATAGCATTAGAAATGGTAATTACAATATTATAAACAATAAGAATAATGTTAGAAATTACAACAATAATAATAAATGAAATGACATTAAAACATTCGTTGAAACAAGGGAAAGGAATAGCTGACTCATATGCCCCATTCTCTTTCTGCTTCGGGGACTTACCTGGTTTCTTTCCTGAAAGGTTTGTAGTTTGAGTAAATTTTTTAATTTAGTTTCGTGCTATCAATGTTGAACACCATAGAAACGGTCTCATTTTGTTCTCTATTCTCAGTACTTCAATATTTTATATACTTTGAAAACACTAGTTTGTATGACATGTACTTATTGCGTTTTAAAATTAAAAACTCGTTTTCTGAGTTTCATTGAAATTGTGACTTACCTGGTTCTTTCCCTGGACCCTTCATATATTGAAAAACGACCGTCTGTCGTCTTCCATATGTTTTTTATAAAATTGTAATTTACTTTATGTCGCTAGATTAGCATTTTGTTAAAACTAGAACCCCTCCTTTCAAGGCATGAGGAATAGCATTTTATTTCATCTTTTAAAATATTTGTTTCTGAAATGTTAGTTAATATTGCTAGGATTTTGTTATCTTAATGATTTATTATTGTGGTTATAAATGTGGCAATAAGTACGGCTTCTCCGCTACACCACTGTCCCTGTGAAAATGTTTACTTGTTTTACTTTTAAGTGGATGTGCGAGGACCTAATGGCTGTCTGAATGTGAGTGGTAATAGCTCGCTTTGCATGGTTCTCACTGCCTCAGAGTCGATAATTAGTCGTTACCAACCCCTGCTGCTGATGTGACCAAAGGGTTTCTACACCCTTTGGTTACAAGCTAGTCGACGAGCCTTCTCCAGGGCGAGTCTCACGACCTTTTCTCCCCACTACCGCTGTTATCATGGGTTTTGCCCAGTTTCCGGTAGCTTCCCCGTTTCGTGGCCACTCGATCTTCACTCTGTGCTTGGACTGTGGTGAGGAGAGGTTGGTTCTGCTTTTGTCCCTGCAGAGATATAGTGATTTGTTGTCTAGCATGTTTAACTTACTCTTAAATATATATTTTTTTAATATCCCTTCTTATCTTGTGTGGAAATGTGTTCTAGTTTTTTAATCCAGTGGTTTCCAACAGATAAACACAGTGTATGTGTTACTAGTTGCGGTGTACAAACTTTATAAATTCTTTCTAACTTTGTGGAGCCCAGTTTATAATAGACGATATGTTCACTTTTGTACAGTGCATGTAAAAGCTTTCTCATCGTTTCCTTCTGTGAGTGATTTGTGTTCCACATGGTTGGTTATTAGAAAAAGCCTACAGCTTCCACTATTGTTTGTTCCATGTCCACCAAGCAAGTAACTATGCGTGTATCCTTTTGATTTCTACTAAGATTTCGCGATCTTCTCTCCCAGCCTATTTTAATTTTGCTGTTTCTTCTGTGAAGTTGTAGGATGCACTCAGTCTTTGTCAGTCATTCTCTCCGACCCTTGTACAACCTCCTTCAATAGCTTGCTTATGAAAATCTATGTATATCTAAGGGTTGCATGCCGTAGTTTTCATTCTCACTTTTCCTGTCTTTGTAATTTCTTTCATTTTTCTGGTTTTGAGACTGGACCTCTTCTGTCTCTCTGAACTCTCCCAATCGCATGTTGCTGCATTGCAGTAGCTTCCTGATGAAATTATACGCACTTCTATGTGTTGCATTCCGTAGTTAATTTTCTTTATTTTTCGGAAATTGAATTTATACATTTTATCGGTTTTCGCAACCACGTGAGTACGAACTCCGCCTTCTGGGGTTTGCAGCTAGTCACCTGAATCTACGCCACTTCTCATAAGAACCAGTACCTAAATAGTTTACTCTCAGATTGCAACTTAAAGAGTCCACCGTGATTATGTGCAATGAATCCGACTTTTAACCACCTCACCTTCAGTGGAGTGCGATCATGTAACGTAGCCATGTGTCGCCGTTAGCGTGTTTGCTCGCGGTCTAATCTAGATGCAACTTAACTTTGCTATATTCACGCACCATCTCAAATCAGAGCCATCTTCGCAGTTTCATTGTATACTAGATGACCCGATGAACTTCGTAACATATAATATAATATTAATTAAATTTTAATTAATATAAACCACATTAATTTAAATCATATGTATTTTAGACCCAGCAGCTTTATAAATGCATCGTCAGATAGTCTAAGTATCGGTGAACGTCGTATGTACAAAAGTTCATCGCAATCGTACAAATGATAGTGATATCCAAAATAAAAACAGCTCTTTCAGTTTTCCCCAAATTTTCCTATTTTCTGGCCAACTATTCCAAACTTTTACTTCACTCGAACCTTCCTCTCACTTTGAAGTCTAACGTGCAAAATTTTATCGCAATCAGACGAATGATATTGATACGTAATAGAAAAATAACTTTCTATTTTCTTTTTTTTTTTTAATTTTCCAATTTACAGCGAATCTTTTCCAAATTTTTATTTCATAAGAACGTTTCTCTCGCTTTGAACGTCAAATATGCAAAACTTTATCGCAATCAGACGAATCATATTGATGTCCCATTGGAAAAAGGTCTTTCAGTTTCTTGCGAATTTTCAAATTATCCGCATAGCTTTCCCAAATTTTTAGTTCATAAGAACGTTAATCTCTCGTTGAACGTCAAATGATCAACATTTTATCGCAATCGAATGTTGAGTACATTTAGAAACACATTGAAAAAGGAACTTGGTTCGTATTTTACGACTCTCCCTTTTAACTGTCCCTTTTTTTTATGAAAACTTTTCCAGGACCATAACGAACAAACACAAAAAATTACCCCTCTCCGTCGTGCGAATAGACAGGTATAGTGCTGAATTCAATCAAAAACACATTGAAAAACGCATTTTACGTTTTTATTAAATTTTCCAATTTTCCAAGTATTTATTTCATACAAACCTTGTACTGTCAAGCTGTACTCAAGTAATGCTCTTACAACCATGTGGCAATTTATTTTATTCATAGAAAAAAAATCGCTTTCGGTTTTACCTACACAGCATTACTACCAGCATAGACGGAGACACTGACTAACGACCGTTACTGTGTGGAGAACTAGCCCCGTAAGTGGAATGGTTTAGCTGTAACTTACAAGGTTCCCCATTTATTATATAATTATATATTATAAGTAGGCCAATGTACGAAATAAAAGATTAATTCTGGTAGGAGATACCCGGATCAGAGTTTACTGGTGTTCCAAAAAACCGTAATTTTAGCAGTAAAATTAGCTGAAAAACCTTGTCCTCTGGCCCTAATTGAGAACTGACTTGGTTCGCCGCGGCGGAGTAGCCGAGCGGTCTAAAGCGTCTCGCTGTGGAGCGCTCGGTTGCTCGCCGTGGAGGTTCGAGTCCTCCCTGGGGAATGTGTGTGCGTTGTCCTTAGGTTAGTTTACCTAGGTTTAAGTAATTTGTAAGCTACTGACTGATGACCACGCAGTTTGGTCCGATAGATTTACAAACATTTTGACTTGGTTCAAATTACTCTAATAAAAGGAAGTTAACGATACAGTGGCCAATATACGTAGCAGCTCACACGAAGTTACACACACACACACACACACACACACACACACACACACACACAGTCATTAATAAACAAGCCACCACAATTAAAGTTATTTCATAAAGGTGGCTATAAAAAAAAGAAAAAAAAAACAAATATTTGTGGCCCAACGGAACTTAAACATAAAAATTGAATTTGAGCTTGTTCTCACCACTGGTGAAAAACAATATTAAATAAAAAGGGGGAAGGTGCTCGAAACTACTATTTATAGGCAAGTCAAAATCTTACTGGACTTAACTTGTTTATTCAGGTCGAACGCAAGCGAAATGAGGAACCAATTTTGTTAATACAATAAAAAGCATCCCATGTACACGTTCTAATACTGACGGTGCCCAGCATCGAATTTCATAAATTACACAGAACTTAACGCTACTGTGGGGAGGATTTACAAACAACACTCACTCGCTCACACATACGCAATGCAACAGCGAAACTCACCAAAATCAGCTTGCTGAAACAAGGCAGAACCAGGCGCCGCTATCGTAGGCAAAATTCAGCAAACCCGGAGGTACCACACAACACAATTCCCCCCCCCCCTCTCTCTCTCTCTCTCTCTCTCTATATATATATATATATATATATATATATATATATATATATATATATTGCTGTACTTTAGTCTGGCTAAAACTCGAGAACGGCTGAACCGATTTGGCTAATTTTAATCTTGAAATATTCGTATAAGTCCAGGAAAGGTTTAAACGGTGGTAAAATATGGAAAAGTTGTCCAGAAAAGAGGAAAATCTGGAAAAACTGAAACAGCTTTTTCCAGTGAGCTAACAATACCTTTCGTCTAATTGCGATAAAATTTTGTACATTCCATGCTGAAAGCAAGAGGAAGATTCGCATCAAATAAAGGCTGTTTACTGTTACAGTAGAGGCAGGACAAGAGAGCAAACTTTGGAGGTGAGCGGGTTGTAATAGATAAAGCCATAATTAAAGAATATAACAAAGTAAGGAGTACCATGTACTATAACGTGAATTTTCAAAATCTTCATTTTATTTGTACTAGTATTGCCTGTGGTAGAAAATCGACCAATCGTGTTTACAATGGCCACTGGGGGTAAAATTTTACGTATTATGTCGGCGGCCTCGCGTGGTTATGTTGGCAACATCAACAACACGATAGA
Source organism: Locusta migratoria (assembly GCA_026315105.1). NCBI lineage: Eukaryota > Metazoa > Arthropoda > Insecta > Orthoptera > Acrididae > Locusta > Locusta migratoria. The sequence continues at coordinate 837,678,676 of CM048745.1, read as the reverse complement.
AAATCTTTACCCATTTGTTCGAACCACATAGAATGACTCGATTAGTGTATCGTACAGACCATGAAATAAACAAATAACGCTATTCCTGCTTTATGATTGACAGGTTCTTGTATGTACCCTCGTCCGCTCAGTAAAAGTAATTGCCATTGTAAAGCGAAGATTCCATGAGAAAACATCAGCGTTGTCAAGCGATTGGCTAAAATGAAGACTCACAGGACTCTCACTATTCAGCATCTGTTGCCAACATTATCATAGGAGGCCGCTGGGTTATTTGGTAAAATTTAACCGGCACTGGGAGGTATGAAACGGTATCTTTTACGTGTTAAGGAAAATACCTGACACAGTAACAAATAAAAACGGAAGTATATACTTCTCATGCCATATTCGAATTATATAACTTTCATTAGCCTAATATTTGAAATGGAACAACAATTTCGGTGTTCGTATATTTATACAACGCCAAGAAATAATGTTATTTCGATACCGCGATATTCAGAATTCCAGAGCTGACAATATGTCGACTTCATAGTTCCACCCGTGCACCACTACATGCCTCTCCTGGCGATCATCATTTATATCGGCATTCTCGACTTCGTAGTTCCACCCGAGCACCGCTAGATGCCTCTCCCGGCGCATCATCTTTTATATCGGTATTCATATGAAAACATCGATTTCCTTTAACCACTCTTAAGCACTGCAAAAATGAAGCATTTGAACGGCACAAGAAAGCGACTTTGGAGCACTCCATGTTTCGATATTCACTTATTTTAATACTGCATATGCGCTGCATTACAGCGTCTTTAGTCGAGGCGAATAGCCAATCAGTGAGCTGATTGTTGGAGAATGTAGAACTTGATGTAAGGTGTAGATAGGAAAATTTTTACTTCCTTTTACCACTTTTAATTGCTAAACGCATACATAATATTTATATTCGTGAAATCTAAGACAAACAATCTTTCGAATTTTGTAACTTTCATTTGTCTTCTTGTATGAATAAATTAGTAATATGTACCACAATTTTCGTGTAAGCGTATTTATATAATGATAAGAATACAGGTGTGTATCAACAAACATTGATATATGGGATAACAGTTTTTACAAAATATGTTACTATTAAGGCAATTTTGAAGCAATAAATACAAAACTTCGGATTTAGAATTTTGGTTGGTAACCATTAAGCGGGTGAAATAAGGGAAAATCTTTTAACGGTACTACTAAGACTATTTTGATGATATAAATGCGAAAATTTGGATTTGAAACCATGGTTAGAATTTTTTTAAATGTGTTTCAGGATTTTTTTAATTCTGCCATCAATGGTGCAATAGGGGGTGGTAGGTTGTATCGAAATACTTGTTTCGTAAAGCATTTTTGAAGCTAAATATATGAAAAATTATATTTACAAGTAGAAACAACTAATGCAGACCATCCAGTCTATGCTTGCGAAGCAGTGTAGGAATTAATGTAGTTTTTACAAAAAAGTTCATATCTTTGATGTAGATATCCTGGAAAACAGAACTGATTTTGGGAGGAGTATGATTCAGCCGCGGCAAATTAGACACGCGTACTGGAACGCCGTGTTGTGGTGCGCGCCGTCGGGGGTTCGAATCCCCCTCGGGCATGGATGATTTTGCCGTCCTTAGTATAAGGTAGTTAATATGTAGTTTGTAAGTTTAGGGACTGATGACCTCGTAGTTAAGTCCCTTAAGCTTTACAAACATTTGAACATTTGATTTTGGAGTGGGATTCCTTCGTCCTGCTACAACACCTGCAGCGTGTATATCTACCTCGTCGTACGTGGACTGGAGTACTTGGGTTGCACCTGAGAGCCAGTGGCGTAGCTATGTCACCAAGGGCCCCGGGGCAAAAATGACATCGGGGCCCTCTTTAAAATAAAACTATGCAAAACTACTTCATCAGTTCCTTACTGCCCACTGGAAGACATAATAAGGCAAACCTAAATACTATTAAGTAAATAATTATGTGTCATGCAGCATATAATATTTAATTTTACTCTCAAATATAATTATAACTGTGAAAGTTGGTTCGTTTGTTATACTTTGGACCTGGGTAGGACATAAAGATAAACGACCTCTTGTTGTTCAAATGTTTGTTAAGCTTATGGGACTTAACTACGGGGTCATCAGTCCCTACACTTACAAACCATTTATGAAATAAGTAATACTAAGGACGTCATAAATATCCATGCCCGAGGGGGGATTCGAACCATCGACCGTAGTGGCCGTGCACACCGTGACTGGAGCGCCTCAGTCCCCTGGGCCACCGCGGACGGCTGAGCTGTTCCCCTACCAGGCTTCATGAAGTATATATTAATGTCTGGCCAGGAAACAGTAATAAGTAAAATAACTAAGTTGACATCTTCGCTTATTATAGTGGCAGTGGGGTAAAGGGCAGTGTCTTGAATGCACAAAGTAACCATATTTTCTCTTCTTCTAACACGAATTTCAGAGTACAGTTGGTTACAGCTCTTCATTGAGATCTGTGATTATGGAGCACACCCTTGGGGAATTCACTACACAAACAGTTGAGTTACCATAATAATACCGTTCTTCATATTCAAATGTGGACACACTGTCTACTGTCAAACACTGTGCGAGTAATTCAGCACCATTCACTGTTATTTCGCAAAGATTGGCAGGAACGGCAACTCCGACTTCAACCGATAACACGCTGACGATGGCAGGGTCCACGTCTTAGCGGAAAAGCAAAGGGCCTTGTTATGTTTATATTCTGGGGTGCGAATAATTTTTGAGTTTCACTTCGTGCGGTTGAGGTTTGTTGGTCAGGGTTCAAAAAGTTGAAAGTCGGAAAACCTTTATTCCACTAAATTATTATATACAGTAGAACTTCGATTATCCGAAGTATATGGGGGACATGAAAGTGTTCAAGGGTCTACGGTAACTTTTTTGGAACGTCGCTCACGTAGACCGAGGGGCCCCTTGAGCTCGGGGGCCCCGGGGCACTGCCCCGCCTAGCCCTATGGTAGCTACGCCACTGCTGAGAGCCCAGCCTCAAGCTGCGCTACCACTGTAACGGCCACAACTTCCGCTGCCTCCTCCTCCGGACCTGCTGCCGGTGCCTGCAGCTATGCGGAAGCGGCGGGCGCCCACGGCTGGGCAATATATAAGCAGCGCCTGTGTCCGGGGCTGCCGACGCGCGCCTTCCTGCTTGGCTCGTGCGCTCTCACGGTGCCGGCGGGGGTCCTCACCCTGCTACCTGCTGTCACAGACAAATATATACAGACGGGAAACCTCCTTAAGGGCCCGGTCCTACGCTCTGGTATGCGGGGAGAGAGGGTTTCCAGTATTTCCGTAAGATGTCCCATGATGGCGCTGCACTCAGAAGCAGCCCTTTAAACTGTCCAGAGCACTCAGCACTAGAGATGGGCAAGAAATCACGTACTCGTGAAAAATCACGGTGATTGAAAATTCACTGTTTTCACGGTCGCGGCGATCTGGAATCTGACCGTGATTTCACTCATGGTCACGGTTGGGTAGCGACGAGTAGGAATAGCAGCGAACAGCAGTACAAACTACAAAGAGCCATCTGGTGGCCGAAATGAGTACTAAAAGCAGCAGCGAATAGCAGGTGTAGCAGCGAATAGCGAATAGGAGGTGAGGGAAGAGAAGCAGCAAAGGCTAAAAGAGCCATCTGTGGGTCGAAATCTGTACTAATATCAATGTAGCAAATAGCGGGTATAGCAGCGAATCACCAATAAGCGAAGAACGGGTATAGCAGCGAGTCACCGATTAGCGAAGAGCGGGTGTACCGGATAAAAGCCGATTATGGACAGTGACCAGTTGGCATACACTTGTGCGTTTTTCCTAGAAAATCGCCAGGGCCCGGCAGGGAGAGGTTCAAAACTGAAAAACATATCTCGTCCATTTCGCCGTTCGTCGTCTAAAAGTGTATATCTTGTTTCTGCCGAGCTGAAGCGCTCGAGGACGAGCGGGATGTGGTGTCATTTCACCGCTCTTAATAGCGATTATGAGAAATGTAATTTGTGCGGCATACAGCTGTATTACATTAAAGAAACAAGTTATTAAAATTGAGGGCATATATTCATTGGCAATGAAATAACACCTACCTTGCAAATAATTTTTACACTTACTAAGAATATTTACTATTCTTTCATTGTCTTGATGTGGTTAGAAAGTTTATTGTACAGTTATTTTAAACTGTACTTACTATTGACTTATTTGTTGAGATTTACTTTTCTCGGTTCACAACATAGCTTTCATAACAACAAAGAGACGATAAATTAGTTACTGGCGGATGAAACATTATAACAAAATTATCTAACTCAATTTTTGTCTGTTCCATGGTAAATCATACAAGTCGCAGGAATCGCGGCGAATCAATCACGGAAATAACGAAAAGAGCAGAAATCACGGAATAGCGGGAGGAGTAGAAATCGCGGAGGGATACATGTCGTGGGACCTCAAACAGTGATTCTAAACCGTGATTAATCACGGTTTAGAATCACGGTGATTTAAAAGTATCAATCACGGAAATCACTGTTAGCGGAAAATCACGGTTTAGCCCATCCCTACTCGGCACTGTCGGCAGGTAGCGGCTGTCCCCACCACCACCTCCCCTCAAACGCCGGCAAGCCAGACACAGCCGTGGCCTCATGGCAGGCGGCACGAGCTCTTTCCTCACCCTCCCCTCCACGCTACCCTCTGACGTGCGAGAGGCACCCTAAGCCAGCGAACCGCCTGACACCTGCTAGCATCTTACGGAACTACGAGGGGAGTTTAGGATAGTGGTTTAGGATGGGCCGCTTCTCTGTATGTTACTCTGTGCTGCTGTGCCTACTCAGCAAGTGGCCTGACCGACTCAGAATACAGCGTGACATCAGTTTCATATAGAATTTTGGACCATATTCTCAGTTCGCATATAGTAAATTTCCTTGAAACAGAAAAGCCTCTTTCCATGAATCAGCACAGGTTTAACAAACATCGCTCATGTGAAACTCAGATTGCCCTTTTCTCATATGACGCGAGCCATGGACGAAGGGCAACAGGCGGATTGTGTTTTTCTCGACTTCAAGAAGGCGTTCGACGCGGTGCCACACTGCAGACTGCTAACGAAGATACGAGCTTATGGAATAGGTTCACAGATTTGTGACTGGCTGGAAGACTTCCTAAGTAATAGAACGCAGTACGTTGTTCTCGACGGCGAGTGTTCATCAGAGACGAGTGTATCGTCAGGCGTGCCCCAGGGGAGTGTGATAGGACCGCTATTATTTTCTATCTATATAAATGATCTGATGGACAGAGTAAGTTGTAATTTGCGGCAGTTTGCTGATGATGCTGTGGTGTATGGGAGGGTGTCGTCTGTAACTGACTGTAATAGCATACAGGTTGACTTAGACAAAATTTCTAGTTGGTGCGAAGAATGGCAGCTAGCTCTCAATGTAGAAAAATGTAAGGTGATGCGCATGAGTAGAAAAAACAATCCTATAATGTTCGAATACAGCATTAGTAGTGAGCTTCTTGATGCTGTCGCGTCAATTCAATTATCTAGGCGTAACATTGCAGAGCGATATGAAATGGAACGAGCATGTAAGGACAGTTGTGAGTAAGACGGACACCCGATTCGGTTTATTGGGAGAATTTTGGGAAGATGTGCTTCTCCTGTAAAGGAGACCGCGTATAAAACGCTTGTACGACCACGTCTTCAGTATTGCTCAAGTGTTTGGGACCCGCGGCAGATCAGTTTAAAGAAAGACATGCGATCTTGCTGCCGCCTACTTACATTTGGTGTAAAGATCACAAAGACAAGATAAGAGAAATTAGGGCTCGTACGGAGTCACACAGGCATTCTTTTTTTCCTCGTTCAATTTGGGAGTGAAATAGGACAGGAAATGCCTAGTAGTGGTACAGTGTACCCTCAGCCACGCACCTTACGGTGAATTGCGGAGTATGTATGTAGATGTAGAATTACTGAACTATGTTGTTGTTATGGTCTTCAGTGCGGAGTCTGGTTTGATGCAGCTCTCCACCCTACTCTATCCTGAACAAGCCTTTTCATCTCCTCATAAGAACGGCAACCCACATCCATTTGAATCTGCTTACTATATGCGTCACTTGGTCTTCCTCTGCGGTTTTTAACCTACACACTTCCCTCCAATCCTAAAGTTACGATTCCTCGATGTCTAAGAAAGTGTCCTACCAAGCGATCCCTCCTTTTAGTCAAGTATGCCAAAATGCCTTTCCTCCCCAATTCTGTTCAGAACCTCTTCATTAGTTACGTGATCTACCCACCTAATCTTCATCATTCTTCTCCAGCACCACATTTCAAAAGCCTCTATTCTCTTCCTGTCCGCACTGTTTATCGTCCATATTTCACTGCCGTACAAGGCAACACTCCACACAAATGCCTTCAGATAAGACTTCCTTACACTTAAATTAATATTCGATGTTAGCAAATTTCTCTTTTTCAAAAATGCTTTTCTTCCCATTGCCATTCTGCATTTTATATCCTCTGAATTGCGACCGTCATATGTTATTTTACTACCCAAATAACAAAACTCTTCTATCACCTTCATTGTTTCGGTATCTAATCTAATTCCTTCAAATGTTCAAATGTTTGTAAATCTATCGGACCAAACTTCGTGGTCATCAGTCCGTAGCTTAGAAACTACTTAAACTAAGGTAAACTAACCTAAGGACAAACACACACACCCATGTCCCACGGAGGACTCGAATCTCCGACGGCGAGCAAGCGAGGTGTCTTAGACCGCTCGGCTACTCCACCGCGGCCTAATTCCTTCAGCATCCCTTTCTAAGACTGCATTCCATTATCTTTGTTTTGCTCTTGTTAATGTTCATTTTATACGCTCTCTTCAACACACTGTCCATTCCATTCAACTGCTCTTTCAGGTCCTTTCCTGTCTCTGACAGAATTACAATGTCATCAGCAAAACGCAATGTTTTTATTTCTTCCCCCTGAACTTTAATCCCTATTCCAAATTTTTCCTTGCTTTCCTTCACCTCCTGCTCGATGTACAAATTGAACAACATCGGAGAAAGGCTACAACCCTGTCTTACTCCATTCCCAACTAATGCTTTTCTTTAATGCCCTTCGAGTCTAATAACTGCGATCTGGCTTTTGTACAAGTTGTAAATAACTCTCCTTTCCCTGAACTATATGATGTACAATCAACGGTAACTTCTGAACGCTTTGCGTTACGACGTTCAAACTGAACATGTGGCTGCGGGGCGTTATGGGAATAACTATGGCATGCACACCCCTTGTTATTGTCGGCCGTTTCCACGTGAAAATGTCACGGTTAAGCGTGCCTGAGGGAGGTAGCGTTTGTGCAGTCTTACTACGCGAGCAGTAACAACCTAGCTGCGGCTCGAAGGTGCTAACAATCGAGAATTTGACTTGCAAGTTCGAGAGAAATGTCGGTCGTTCGCAAAGCCTGAAAACATCGAGAAGACACGTGCAAGGAACTTTAATTACATTTCAATTTGTTTGTCATTCAAACAATATTTGTGTGGGAACTCTCCTCACACTCAACAGGTGACTGAAGTGCAACGTCAACAGATGATTCCATTGTCATTCTTCACATTAACTCTTCAATATATGCAAGACGGAGCTAGCAGGATTTTGATATATTGGAGGGGACCGCATTATGGCTACGGACTACCCAGAAGCTGCTGGAATGGGTCTCGATTGGCTGCCAAACTCTCTGCATCTAAACACATCTATTTCAGAGATTATATCAAAGACAAGGTGTACAGCAATAACCCCCAAACCATCTGTGAGCTGAAAACAGCCATTCAGGAGGTCACCGACAGCTCTGATCGTACGACTCTAAGCGGGTCAAGCAGCATTTCGCTATTCGTCTGCCCCACATCATTGCCCAGAAAGCAGGCATATCGAATCTAAATCCTATATATGTAGTGACGTTTACAAGATGAATAAAGTGTCTCCACGCCATAATGTGTAAGTAATTTACGTTTTATTTCATATACTTCAATAATTGTCAACCTGTATGTACGGAAGGTGCGATTGATGTGCGGTTTTCACAGAATGAATTGGTAGTCAGGGGTTGTATTTTTTGCCAACAAACAGATTGTAATATTACTTAGAAAGTGAATTTTTTTATGCAAACATAAGTTTTTAAATGGAACAATTGTTGTTTCTATCATGCCCTGTAATTTTTGACACCAGCTGTGTACAAAGAATTTTGGATGACATTTTTATCATGTTTAGTTTGGCAGCTACAACCGTTTAAAGTTTCGGGAGCGGAGGCTTCGATAGCGTAGCTGACTGGCCGAGTGGCTAGCCCGTGGCCGGCCGCCGTGGCCGAGGGGACTGAGGCGCTCCAGTCACGGTCTGCACGGCCACTACGTTCGGGGGTTCGAATTCCTCCTCGGGCATGGATATTTGTGCCGTCCTTAGTGTTAGCTAGTTCATAAGTCGTTTGTAAGTTTAGGGACTGATGACCCGTAGTTAAGTCCCATAAGCTTAACAAACATTTTTTGTTCATTTGTTGCTAGCCCCTGGGGCACGGCCCACTGTCTCATGACCATCAGGCTGTCAGCTACGCTGTCGTAGCCTCCGCCTCCAAAACTTTGAATGGTTGTAGCTGCTAAACGTGATAAAAATGCCATTCAAAATTCTTTGTACACAGCTGGTGTCAAAAAATCCAGTGTATGACAGAAACAACTATTGTTCCATTAAAAAAGCTGTATGTTTGCATAAAAAATACACTTTATAGGTAATATTACAATCTGTTTGTTGGCAAAAATACGAGCCCCTGACAACCAATCCATTCTGTGAAAACCGCACATCAATCGCATTTTCCGTTTCCGCAATATTTGCGGTGCAAGTGTTACGTGATTAACCCTGTTTACTTACTGAAAACACGGTGTTGCGTGGGTATTCATTTACTCCTTACTCTCAGAGTCCCGCTCCAATCCTATCTCCCTCTATCTCTCTGCCGTATCCTCCTTCCGCTCTCTTGCCCCATCTCTTCCCCCCCCCCCCCCCCCCAAACTCTTACTCGTATTCTTGTGTTTTTCCATCACTACATTTGCTCCTCCCCCTATGAAAATTCAAATATACAACATCTCACAATAAAGTTCTGTGAAAAGTCCGGTAACATTAACGTAGATGAACTATGAACTACATTTACGTTACTGTCATACCAAATAGTCACCTCCCATTATTAACCAACGCTCAGGTCTGCGATACATGTGGTGGAAACTTTACACGGATTCTTCCTTTTGGATGGTGTGTAGAAGCGTCGTTATGTTTCGTTTAATGTAAGGAACATCGTCAAATGTCTTTCAAAGTTAATTTAAGCCGAGGGAATTAGGAGAAGACTGCAGGATTCATACCGGTGAGTATGATGGATGATCAACTTCGACCACCCCGTTTTTGGGCAGGAACTGTTTGACGATATTGGCTGTGTGGGGGCGAACGTTGTCGTGAGCAGAATATCAGGAACTTTGGTGTCTGTACTGGAGTCGTATCGTGTGCAGCCGATGCATGAAACGGGTAAAAATTTCAACATACCTTGCAGCGTTGAACGTCGTTCCCTCAGATAGAAATTCGTTGTGGAAAATGCCTCGACAATCGCAAAAGGCGATTAGCATCGTTTTGATGTTTGATTTTTCGGGCGCTGACATCTTTCCGACTAGGCGATGTCGGAAAAGCCATTCCATGCTTTACCATTTCGTTTCGTGGTCGTACAGGAGTACGACGTTTCACCCTCAGTGATAATACGGTTCATGAAATTGGGTGTCGCGTCCCTCAAGTGACATTGCACAAGACCACAACGCGTTGTCCTCTTCCCTAACTTCTGGGTAAGGATTAGTCCCTCGGACTCGAGGTCAATTGTAGTTCATCCGCTATCATGCGGATAATTAATCGGCGATCGTTCGTGATTAATGCTCTTACTTTTTCAATGTTTTCTTCATTGACGACGGTCGCTGGTCGCCCGCTACGGGGATTGTCAGAAACACATTCCTGGCCTCCTCGAAAATGGGCGAACCTCTCGTCACACACTTCATGGACAGTGGTCGGATCCCATAAACACGTACCAGCATCGCATCGCGTTTCTTTAGGTGTCTTGCACTACCGACTCTACCATAGGGGCACTAGGGGCACAGGCCCAAGGGCCCCCAGCCTGTTGGGCAATGACTTTTTTAAAGTGAATTTATAAATATCCAGAAATTGTCTCAAAACGTGTCACATATAGTGTGGCAAGTGACTTGGTTTGTTGTCTGCATGCAAAACCGTAGTTATTACTGCGGGCCTTAGCTACAGAACTCCGGCGACACTGTTGTAGTAGACCTTGTGACAGTCTGTTTCAGATATAACTTGGCGGAACTTTGTATCCAATGACGGCCTTCACACGACGCCACACGGGGCTGTTCTTAACTGGCAAAACAGCAGGTGACGAGAAGTCAGCGCAGACAGCTGGCCGGCCGCGGTGGCCGAGGTGACTGAGGCGCTCCAGTCACGGTCAGCACGGCCACTACGGTCGGGGGTTCGAATCCCCCCTCGGGCATGGATATTTGTGCCGTCCTAGTTCGTAAGTAGTTCATAAGTAGTTTGTAAGTTTAGGGACTGATGACCCCATAGTTAAGTCCCATAAGCTTAACAAACATTTGAACATTTGCAGACAGCTGGACTAGCGGCGGCATCAAAGTTGTCCACAACAATACAGCAGCTGCACCGTTCTCAGTAGCAGCATGTGGCGCCGCGACGTGGGAATGCATGAGCGCCGCAGAGTGTAATGGGATCCTAAGGAGGGGGATGTGCAGCAATCACACAGTGCTGTACACTAGGGACGGGCAAACCCGTTCATTCTTGGAACCTAGTACACTAATGATCGTTTCTTTTTTGGAACCGTAAAAGCCGACCACTCTCTCTCCACTCCTGGGATTGGAATGACTCCTTTTCCACTTCCTTAAAGCCCGTATCCTTCCTTTTCGCCTCTCTTTCCTTCCTCTTTTTCCTGAAGAAGCTGCCAGCGGTGGTGAAAGCTTGTATGTGTCTTTGTGTGTTATTTTATTTGTGTCTGTCGACGAGCCTGTCCTGTGGGTAAGTGATCCGTTTTCTATTTTATATATATACAGGGGGTCCCAGCTATCTTGTCCACCCAAAATATCTCTGGAACAATAACAGCTATTGGAAAACGACTTTCACCGGTGTCAATGTACGGCTGGGGCCCATGAATGTACATATTTGGAAACATTCTAAAACGAAAGCAAATGTGTTTTTTTTTAACACAAACTTATGTTTTTTTTTTAATGGACACCCTATATTTTTTTCTTCAGCAATCCATATCATGACAAATCACATAAACAATGGCGTTGATTGCATCGCAATATTCCAATTTGTTTATGCGATTTGTCATGCTATGGATTGCTGAAGAAAAAGAAAGGACATTCATGGGCCCCAGCCGTACATTGATACCGGTGAAAGTCGTTTTCTAGTAGCTGTTATTGTTCCAGAGATATTTTGGGTGGACAAGATAGCTGGGACACCTTATATATATACATGGTGTTTCACTAAGTGTGTTTGCCGCTGTAACTTATAAAATAATAGGGGACGGGAAATTTTAAAGCGGTAGGTCAACACAAGAAATGTTACACTTTCTGCGGAGCTATGAATATAGTTTATTGTATCATTTTCCAAAGCTACAAATCTACAAAGTTTAGGGGGCGGAGGCTACGACAGAGTAGCTGACTGGCTGGTGGTCATGAGATAGTGGGCCGTGCCACAGGGGATAGCAACTCGGCCAGTGAGCTACGCTATCGCAGCCTCCGCCCCCGGAACTTTGAAGGGTTGTAGATCCCAAACTGATAGTTGATAGGACTGTAGTTTTTAGCTCCCAAATTAATAGTGATAGGACTAGTTTAAATTGATTTAGACGCAGCTGGCTTAAACGAATCCAATACACGATAGAAAAAAATTTGTTCCATTAAAAAAATTATATTTTGTGGTGTAACTCTTTGGAAAATGATACAATAAACTATGTTCATAGCTCCGCAGAAAGTGTAACATTTCTTGTGTTGACCTACCGCATTAAAATTTCCGTCACCTATTATTTTACAAGTTACAGAGGCAAACACATTTAGTGAAACACCCTAGTGACATCCTACAACAGTTGGACTTTGAAGACATAATATAAGATTTTGCATTTTAGAAATCCCGAAAGAAACCTTTAACAGAAACGAAAGTCCAATTTGCAAAACAGTAATCACTAGTATTTTATGTGCGTATTTCTAACCATTATAACCAATAAATTCACTAAACAAATGTACATCATTCAAAGGAAGATTCTGTTTTGTTGTAGGGTCCCCTAATCTGTGTGCCAGTTATCTGCATAGAAAGAGATATACTTCAAAAATTATATATGTTGTATTCTAGAAATCTGTAAATAAATCATTAATTTGAATGAAAGACTAATTTGTGGAACTAATCATTAGTACTTAGTTTGTAATATCTAACCAGTTAAGTTACTAAATAAATGTACACCATTTTGATGCATTCATTTAGTTTTTTTAAGGGCCCCAAAACACTGAGTGCCCAGGGGCCTATGCGTGGCTTATGATGGCCCTGGTGTCTTGCCAATCTTACAACTTTAAATTTATCCTCTGATCGTCGATTGTCCTGTCTTCAGTTCAGAACCAACACACTAAACACGTTCGCCCAACAGGTCTAACACGGGGCATACACGATTCTCATCTGAATAGCGGTGGGGGATGGTTGTTAACACCGTCCGCTATGCACGTGCAGCGTTGTGATTCGCATGTGTTGCCCCATCGATCGTTATGACTTCATTCAGCTAACTTTATTGTCAGAGGTTAGATCTACAAAGAAAATAAGAAATGTTCAAATGTTTGTATAGTCTATGGGACTTAACTACGGGGTCATCAGTCCCTAAACTTACAAACTACTTATTAACTAGCTAATCCTAAGGACGGCACAAATATCCATGCCCGAGGGGGGATTCGAACCCCCGACCGTAGTGGCCGTGCAGACCGTGACTGGAGCGCCTCAGTCCCCTCGGCCACCGCGGCCGGCACAACATAAGAGGGTTGCTAAGTTGTCTCCTGAATCATTCATAAAGCTCAGTAAAGCCACGGCATTTGTTTGGAAAATTCCAGACACCGATTCCGGTTTACTCGATGGCTTTCCGGTACTACGAACTGTGGGCCTCTATGAAGTCAGTCTTTGATCATTCTGGGATGATGATAGACGACAGCAAAACTGAAGTTTTAAATTTAGTATATCAGAAATTATTCAGACAGAAAGACCATGCAGACAAACCACCATTTGATTATCACAGTAACCCCAAAATTGAGGACATAGTGCGACCTTCCTATCGGTATTCATTCACCAATAAGAAATGGGCAATACATAACTCAGGTAGTGAAAGTTTATGGCTCGTTGTCTCTGTACATAGGGGTGAGTTATGTAAGTCAGCTTCTATGCCCTAAACAGCTACCCAATCTGTTGAAACAAGATCAATTATTAATCCGTAGTTTAGCCAGTCTATTAATCTGCATATGATGACGTGAAAATATATTTAAACACACATAAATTAAACTTCTAAATGACCAACAAAATGGATTCTAAGATAATGAAGTGGTTCACTCACGAAGTAATTCTTTATAAATATAGTTTACTTCTCTTTCTGGACATGAAAATGCGGAGGTGGTCCTACTTTATACATCGGCAAATAACTGAATATTTCCCCAACTATTCGTTCATGAGAGGCACAATAAGTAACATACGCATTCGGGAGTAAAAGTTCCAAATTAATCCTCGATTTAAGGTATCTGTTATAAAACACAATTTGTAATCAGACGCGTGCACGATTGCTGAATTATTACAGTTCCACAGCCCTACTACCGTTCATAGTTTACCACTTTTCAACCAGAGAGAAAGTTCTGCAGTCGCAGTCCCGTAAATTTTCTAAGTCCACACATGCCTATCTCTTCATATCACAAGTTCGTAACGCGGCTTCAGACCGCCCAGCGTCACAACCTTCCACCACCACGTCTAAGTTACGAGTCCCTTCCCAAGCGTTCGAAAGCGTGATCTACGTGTTCCCAAAATTCTATCTTTCCGCGCATGCTAACGCCTCATCTTTAAAATACAATTTCCCTTCCAAAATTTTATACATTTGAATATCACAGAATTAAATGCTTTGACCACCTCCCTAGAAAAGTTGTTTACATTTAAACAAACAAATATATATTTAACAATACTAAAAAATAGCTGAGATGAAGCTCTTTGCTCGGATAGCCATTAAACGTGGCGTCTCAGTATACTGCCGTCATCTAAATATAGTTACATAATTAATACTTAATTTATCAAGGATATTTATACAAATATATTCATTTCTTGGCAACAAATACTTGTAATTGTTTATATATAAATTATCTGCTGCATATCTACTATTTTTAGTCGGCCATAAAATATTTAAGTGGCAGTCTACAACATAAAAAATGAACGTTACTAAGAATAATATTAAATATAATAAAATACATAGATCAATGTAATGCGCTCTGCTGGGTTCATGTTTTTGTTCCCGTGGTGGAATCTATGTTCTGGCACAAGAATATTACTACCTCAACGAAAAGCAGAACAAGAGAGCAACACAAAGTTTATTGAAAGATTACGGGAATAACGTTGTACGTCTTTTAAGATAGGTAGCATGGTGCAATGCAGCTCGTTTGCTTCTTTATCTGTTACTGATAGACACTACATGTTAATAATTGTAAATGTAAGTCTTATTATTCTTATAGTATTGAGATTTATCGGCCTTTTACTCATTAGGGATATGGAAATTGTAATTATGGCGTTTGATTCTCACAAGTCTCCTGAATCCATTCATATAATTATATTTGCTGTATGATCATTCCCTGATTCTATATGGATTTTTAGAATAATGTGTGCGGCTATATTGTATTTCAGTTGCAATCTGGATTAGCCACCCTCGCTCAGCCAAGGGCGTTTCCTCTTACAGAGCGCATTAGGGAAACCCTGACTACCTAGGTTCAAACTGTTAGCCAGCCGGTGGGGTACCCAACAGCCTGGAAAAACTCGCTTTTCACATGGAAACAATCAGCTTCCTCCTGTATCTGTAATGTCACAATAGTAATAGGCATAGCCGGTAAAGGGAAGCAGCAGTGAGAATTGAAAACAAATACGTCGCCAGGTCCAGATGGGGTACCAAATAGGTTTTGCGTACTCTGGGTCATTGGCCTCTTACTTAGCTTGCATTTACCGCGAATCTTTGATCCAGAGTAGAGGTCCAAGCGACTGGAGGAAAGCACAGGTGACTCCCGTGTATAAGAAAAGCAAAATAAAGGAGCTACAAAATTACAGGCCAATATCATTAACATCAGTAGGCCTATAGAATTTTTTAACATATTGTCAGTCCTAATACAGTAAATTTTCTTGTCCATGCGTCAACACGCCTTTATGAAGCATCGATCGTTTTAAACTCAGCTTGTCCTTTTCTCTGGTAACACCTTGTCAGCTTTGGAGGGTAGGAAACAGGCACACTGCATGTTTTTTGTTTTTCGAAAAAATTTTGACACGGCATCCAAACATGTGAGTGGCTACTTATAGAACAGAATCCAGTACGTTATCAAAAGATGGCGAATGTTCATCAGAGACTAGGGCATCTTTAGGAGTGCCCCATAGAAATGTGTTAGTTTCGCTTTTATTTTCCAGCTATATAAATGATCTGAGGGACAAAGTGAATTGTAGTCTGCGGGTGTTTGCTATAGTGTACAGGAGAGTGTTGTCATTGAATAACTGTAGTGGGATGCAGAATTTCTGGTTCGTGTGAGGAAAGTCACCTAGAGTTAAATGTAGAAAAATGTCAGATGAAGCAGGTCAGTAGCAGAAACAATGTCGTAATGTTCGAATACAGCGTTAGTAGTGTGCTGCTAGACAGAGTTGCACCAGTTAAATATGTTGGCGGAACGCTGCGCAGGGATGTGAAATGGAACGAGCATGTAAGAGCAATCGTGGAGATGGCGGATGGTGGACTTCGGTTTATTGGGAAAATTTTGGAAAGATGTGATTCGTCCGTAAAGGTGACAGCATATAAAACGCTTGTATTGCTCAGGTGTTTGGGACCCCCACCAGTTCGGATTGAAGGAAGAAATAGAAGCAATTCACGGCCGAGCAGCTAGGTTTGCTATTGGCAGGTTCGATCAATGCGCGCCTGTTACTGAGATGCTTCGGGAACTCAAATGGGAATCGCTGGAGGAAAGGCGACGTTCTTTTCGAGAAACGCTGTTGAAGATATTTAGAGTGCCAGAATTTGAAGTGGAGTGCAAAAGGATTCTACTGCCGCCAACCTACATTTCGCGTAAAGACCATAAAGATTAGGAAGATTACGGCTCGTACAGATGCGTACAAGCATACGTTTTTCCCTCGTTCTATACGGAACAGAAAAGCAACAAACTAGTAGTGGTACTACGTATTCCACGCCACGCACATTTGGGTGGATTGCGGTATACGTAAGTAGATGTATGTAGGCATGGCCCCCACAAGGGTGGGGCTGGGTGGACCCGTGGGTCCAGGGCCCGGTGCTGAGGGGGGCCCGCGACCAGCCCTAAATGATTACTGAAATTAAAAACAAACTGAGAAAAACATATTGAATATTTTTCATGTAACGAAATTTTAGAAGATTCTACTAGGAACTGTAGTAAATACTTATGATAAAATACTTATCTTAAACGATAACTTCGATTGATGCTCTTAGTTATTGCCATTGGTTGGTATTGTACGTGTGTATTAACTAAGATGACCAAAGTTTTTGCACCCTCTTTTAGAGTGTTCTACTTCAGATAGATTCCCAAATATTAAGATTACTACCTAGAAGGACCGCAGGGCCAATTTGGCGTTTTCTATATTATCGGCATGTTTCCTTGTAATACTGTGTATGGTACTTTTTTTTTTTTTTTTTTTTTCAACGTATTGGACTTAACTACGGGGTCATCAGTCCCTAAACTTACAAACTACTTATCAACTACCTTATACTAATGACGGCACAAATATCCATGCCCCAGGGGGGATTCGAACCCCCGCCCGTAGTGGCCGTGCAGGCCGTGACTGGAGCGCCTCAGTCCCCTCGGCCACCGCGGCCGGCGTGTATGAAATAAAACCAACTGTTGTCTCCTTGTTGTTTCAATATGCGACAACGAAGCCATACATTTCAGCACTGATTGCGGTAGGGCAGTTGGGGATGGCGGTCATGTATGGATGAGTTATGCCTGAGTGATTCATTGTGTGAGTGAGTGTGATCTTTTCTGACGGAGGTCATGGCCGAAAATTAGTTGTATGAAAGTGAATATGAGTTTATTAGCATCTCAGTGATCATCTTTATGATGAGCGTCTAGCATCCTCGTATTATGAACATTCCAATCTGAACCTTCCATTGTTAAATCAGTAAAAGAACATATGATGGTTACACTGAATTATCTTTCACAATCTGGCCGTATAAGCAATAAAAATGTATGGGGACAATTTGGCCCCATAGGTTCTTCAACGTAGTAGCTTGCATGCGATCCTTCTAGTATTAAATGCCAAGTACACTAGATAGCAGTTATAAAACATAATTAGTTGCTTTGCCCATGTTATTGTGGTTGTGATAACGCTTAGGGATTCGTTCTCAAGTCATGCTGTTGGTGCAGCAGTTTGACGTTACTTTTGGCGTAATTTGAAAAGGAATTGATGGATCAGCTTTTGGTGTAGTGTAGTGATAGATGTTTTTTTCTTTACGCCAACTTCCTTGAAAGACGGTATTTTATAAATTTTCATGTGTGTACAGCAATTCCGCCTTACCTGGAGCAGCGTCTGCCGATACCGGCATTTTAGTTTTGAATAACCGGTTTTTTTCGGTATTTATTTGGCGTCGGTTGTAACCGGTTATTTTTAGTTATTGCCAAGAACCGGGTAAAAAAACCAGTACGACTACTTCCTGTAGTAGTGGTTCAAAATTTGTTTTTTGTAAATTAAAAAAAATTAAAACTAGTAGACCCTAATATTTAGGGCTATTCCTAAAATTTCCACTGCTGTGAAAATATTAGGTCATCGCAGAAACTAAGAAAAGCGATCAGTGATGATTTAAGAACACTCCCGGCAGTCAGAAACGCGTGGCATAAGAACTTACGAACTGGTGCAGCTATTGAGGCATCGATGCAGCTGTTGCCGTGTCGCGTGGCCTATTAGACGACGCTCGTGCACCGGCAGTGTACGAGACTTGCCTCCGTCTGGTCATGTGGCAGTTCCATACTGTCGTCGCCAGACATCGGTTGTGTTTTAAATGGCACCATCCCGAGTGTGGAAGTACTTCACGAAGTATGGGAGCAGTGAGATACAATGCTCCATTTGCTTTAAAAAGCTGAAAACGGGTGGCGGTACTACAAACATGCTGTGTCATTTAAGGAGAAAGCATCCAAAATGTTCCTTGGAAGAGAAGGTAAATTCGATTCATATACCTATTATGTAACTGAAGTACTATAAGCTTGAAATAACAACTTTTAATGTATTATCATATTGTTATGCTAACAAGTTTTATTAATGTGATTCCTTGAAAGCGAGGGGCTTTTTAATTACCAATATGGGGTTAGGTAACATTGATAATGTGGTGCCTCGCGAGGTAGCCGTGCGGTCTGAGGCTCCATGTCACGGTCTGCGCGGCTCCTCCAGTCGGAGGTTCGAGTCCTCCCTCCTCCCTCGGTCATGGGTGTATATGTTGTCCTTAGCGTAAGTTAGTTTAAGTTAGATTAAGTAGTTTGTAAGTCTAGGGACCGATGGCCTAAGCATTTAGGTCTCATAAGAACTCACACCCATTTGAACATTCTTTGATCATGTGGTACAGAGCTTTCTTAGTTCAATTTGCGTAAATTTACACTGACAACAATCATACTGTTAGTCGGAACTGTGACTTTATTTTTCCAAATACTTCTGCAGCACTGATTGAAGTTTATTTACTGACTGTAACTTATATATGTTGTGTGTATAACGAGATATTCGTATGCGCTGGCTCACAAGTCCAACTTACGGAGTGGTTGGCTCAATATTCGCAACTGCAGGATGGAAATACTAGGCCAGTAAATCTGTATGCTTCGTGTATCGTCTTCTACGGACTGTTGGCTAGGCTTACACTCAAGAAGGCGTAGTATTGGGAGGGGATCTAGCAAAATATGGAAAGACTAGTGATCTGTCGTGATCGCCCGCCCCCCCCCTCCCCTTTCCGAAAAATCTCACTATTCACCTAATGCCTGATAAAGTAATTCAAAAGTATGCTTCATTTGCTCCTTCGTGATTCGTAATGAATAAAATTGAATATTGTGTCTATTGAAATACATCTGCACCTTTAGTTCAACTTATGTTGTAAAGCTTCACAAGTTAGAATATACGTCATAATTGGCTGATTCCTCCCCCTCCCCTCCCACCAAATCAAATAAATTTAAATTTATAAATGAAACTTACCGTATCAAATTTATACCTTATTATACCAAGTACATTCTAAAAAGATCATGATAAAGATATAAACTTGCAATTATAAACTACTGCACATAGTTGTTGTTATGGTCTTCCGTCCGGAGACTGGTTTGATGCAGCTCTCCACCCTACTCTATCCTGAACAAGCCTTTTCATCTCCTCATAAGAACGGCAACCCACATCCACTTGAATCTGCTTACTATACGCGTCTCTTGGTCTCCCTCTGCGATTTTTCCTCCACACACTTCCCTCTAATGCTAAATTTACGATTCCCCGATGTCTAAGAATGTGTCCTACCAAGCGATCCCTTCTTTTAGCCAGGGTATGCCAAAAATTCCTTTTCTCACCAATTCTGTTCAGTACTTCTTCATTGGTTATGCGATCTACCCACCTAATCTTCAGCATTCTTCTGTAACACCACATTTCAAAAGCCTCTATTCTCTTCCTGTCCGCATTCCTTATCGTCCATGTTTCACTCCCGTACAAGGCAACACTCCACACAAATGCCTTCAGAAAAGACTTCCTTACACTTATATTAATATTCGATGTTAGCAAATTTCTCTTTTTCAAAAATGCTTTTCTTCCCATTGCCATTCTGCATTTTATATCCTCTGTACTGCGACCGTCACATGTTATTTTACTACCCAAGTAACAAAACTCATCTACCACCTTCATTGTTTCGTTACCTAATCTAATTCCTTCAGCATCGCCCGATTTTCTAAGACCGCAATCCATTATTTTTGTTTTGCTCTTGTTAATTTTCATTTTATATGCTCTCTTCAACACACTGTCCATTCCATTCATAACCGGAAAAAGAAATACGGGGGGAGGGCCCGTCTCTGATTCGGGGTCCAGGGCCCGCAATCGAATGTAGGGGCCAAGTACGTATGTAGGATGTGCGTGGCCTCGGTGACAGTAACTGATGGCGGTGTGGCGTCATGTGCAGTTTTAACGAGTAGCGGCACAACACGACCGCCGCCGTCCGCTACACAGGCTGGGTGCAGGTGGCTCTGTGGGTCAGTGTGGCCAGCAACGGGAACTAGCCGGACCGGCGGGCCCCAAGGTCAGGGCTCACGCAACGGCGCGGCGCTCGACGTCGTCTGCCGCGCCCCACCAGCGCGGCTCACGACGCCTACTGGCATTACCGTGCCTTTCTCGTTACGTCACTCTCCAGGTGAACCACCACTTGTCCAGTACGAGGTGCATTCAACTTCTAAGGCCTCCGATTTTGTTTTATTTATTTATTTCTGATTAACTATCGATGAAACTGGCGTTATCGCCCTGCAGACGTACACATTTTTCACAACGCTGACACCATGATTCCATGGCAGCGGCGAAATCTTCTTTATGAGTCTGTTTTGACCACTGGAAAATCGCTGAGGCAATAGCAGCACGGCTGGTGAATGTGCGGCCACGGAGAGTGTCTTCCATTGGTGGAAAAAGCCAAAAGTCACTAGGAGCGAGGTCAGTAGGGAGCATGAGGAAACACTTCAAAGTTGTTATCACGAAGAAACTGTGGCGTAAAGTTAGCTCGATGTGCGGGTGCGTTGTCTTGGTGAAACAGCACACGCGCAGCCCTTCCCGGACGTTTTTGTTGCAGTGCAGGAAGGAATTTGTTCTTCAAAACATTTTCGTAGGATGCACCTATTACCGTAGTGCCCTTTGGAAAGCAATGGGTAAGGATTCGAATATTCAAATCTTTGTAGAGCTTATAGGACTGAACTACGGGGTCATCAGTCTCTAAACTTACAAACTACTTATGAACTAGCTACAACTAAGGACGTCACAAATATCCATGACCGAGGGGGGATTCGAACCCCCGACCGCAGTGGCCGTGCAGACCGTCGTTGAATCGCCTCAGTCGCCTCGGCCACCGCGGCCGGCGGGTAAGGATTACGCCCTCCCTGTCCCAGAACATGGACACCATCATTTTTTCAGCACTGGCGGTTACCCGAAATTTTTTTGGTGGCGGTGAATCTGTGTGCTTCCATTGAGCTGACTGGCGCTTTGTTTCTGGATTGAAAAATGGCATCCACGTCTCATCCATTGTCACCACCGACGAAAAGAAAGTCCCATTCGTGCTGTCGTTGCGCGTCAACGTTGCTTGGCAACATGCCACACGGGCAGACTTGTGGTCGTCCATCAGCATTCGTGGCACCCACCTGGATGACACTTTTCGCATTTTCAGGTCGTCATGCAGGATTGTGTGCACAGAACCCACAGAAATGCCAACTCTGGAGGCGACCTGTTCAACAGTCATTCGGCGATCCCCCAAAACAATTCTCTCCACTTTCTCGATCATGTCGTCCGACCGGCTTGTGCGAGCCCGAGGTTGTTTCGGTTTGTTGTCACAAGATGTTCTGTCTTCATTAAACTGTCGCACCCACGAACGCACTTTCGACACATCCATAACTCTATCACCACATGTCTCCTTCAACTGTCGATGAATTTCAATTGGTGTATTGACAATGAACGCGGCCTCATTTTAAAACAATGCGCATGTTTCTATCTCTTTCCTGTCCGGAGAAAAAAATCGGAGGCCTTAGAACTTGAATGTAACTCGTACAGTCGCGATCAACGGTTCATTTTCACTTCTTGTTGAAACTTCCTGCCAGATTAAAACTGTGGGCCGGAACCGGGATTCGAGCCTGAGAGCTCTGGCTTTCACAGGCAAGCGTTCCAACGATTGAGATATCAAATGTTCAAATGTCTGTATATCTATCGGGCCAAACTGCGTGGTCATCAGTCCGTAGCTTACAAACTACTTAAACCTAGTTAAACTAACCTACGGACAAACACACACACCCATGCCCCAGGGAGGACTCGTACCTCCATGGAGAGCAACAGCGCGCTTCGCAGCGAGACGCTTTAGACCGCTCGGCTACTCCACCGCGGCTGACTGAGCTATCCAGGCACGTTTAACTATCCGTCCTCAACTCCTCCTTTCCAAACCTCACAGAAATTCTCCTGCAAGCTTTCCAGAAATAGCACAGAAAGAAAAGAAATAGAGGTTAAAAGGAGTGCGCAATATAATTTTCACTTAATTTTTGCCTGTTATAGAAAACCTAAGCTACAATTCTGTAGAAAACAAATTCATGTAATATTTTGTATCATTTCATTAATCGATATAACATACTGTAATTATTTCCATATCTTTGCTGTAAACCCAAGACTTTGAAACTTCCTGGCAGATTAAAATTGCGTGCCGGAACCGGGACTCGAACCTGGGACCTTTGCCTTTCGCGGGAAAGCGCACTACCGACTGTGCTATACCGACACGACTCACGATGCCGCATCACAACTTTACTTCTGCCAGTACCTCACCTCCTACTCTCCAAACTTCACAGAAGCTCTCCTGCGAACCATGCAAGACTAGCACTAGCGAGGTACTGGCAGAAATAAAGTTGTGAGGCGGCATCGTGAGTCGCGTCGGGATAGCACATTCGGTAGTGCGCTTGCCCGCGAAGGGCAAAGGTCCCAGGTTCGAGTCTCGGTTCCGGCACACAATTTTAATCTGCCAGGAAGTTTCATATCAGCGCACACTCCGCTGCAGAGTGAAAGTTTCATTCTGGAATTTAAAGTGTTATCCGTTGCGCATAAAACAAAACCACATATACGTAAGATTATTGCATGTTAGTTGCAATTTATTCTAACAGGGCAAAGGAAGTTACTAAGTTTCATTGCTTAGTCAAGTTATTTTAGCGGGCACGGTCACTTAGCACAAACGGTCACACGATTGACCCCCCCCCCAGTCCCACACACACACACACACACACACACACACACACACACACCACTTTATCCTTCAAATAAACACACACCACTTTTAATGTAATATTACTTTCTACAACCTAGGGGATGCTTCGAGAATGATAAACCTGCAAAATTCTCAGAACTTTTCTGAATTTGTAAAATAGGAGGCGAGATACTGGCGGAAGTAAAGCTGCGAGGACGGACAGTGAAACGTGCCGGGATAGCTCAGTCGCTAGAGTGCTTGCCCGCGAAAGGTAAAGGTCTAGATCCGACTCCCGGTTCTGGCACAAACTTTTCGTCTGCCAAGACGTTTCATATCAGCGCACACTCATCTGCTGACTGAAAATGTCATTCACTTCTTGTTTTTGTTGTGGTCTTCAGTCCAAAGCCTCTTCATCTCTGAATAAGAACTGCAACTCACGTCCATTTGAACCTGCTTACTGCATTCGTCTCTCGGCCTCACTCTGCGATTTTTACCGCCACAAACTCCTCTCCCACGACAAATTAATTAATCCCTGATGGCTCAAAATACGTGCCATCAATCCCCTTGTTTTGGATATGCCAATTCTGTTCAGTACTACCTCATAGTACCCTTCGACTTCAAGAATAATATCGTAATTCCAATTCGAAAGAAAGCAAGTGCAGACAAGTGTGAAAATTACAGAACTATCAGTTTAATAAGTCATGGTTGCAAAACACTAACCCGAATTATTTATAGACGAATGGAAAAGCTTATGGAATCTGACATCGGGGAAGATCAGTTTGGATTTAGGAGAAATGTAGGAACACTGGAGGCAATACTCACATTACGACTTATCTTAGAAGATAGGATAAGGAAGGGCAAGCCTACGTTTTTCGTGTTTGTAGATTTGAAGAAAGCTTTTGCAATGTCGACTGAAATACGATCTTCCAAATTCTGAAGGTAGGAGGGGTAAAATATAGGGAGCGAAGAGTTATGTTCAACTTATACAAAAACCAGTCAGTGGTTATTAGAGTCGAAGGCCAAGAAAGGGACGCAGAGGTTGGGAAGGGAGTAAGACAGAGTTGTAGCCTTTCCCCAAGGTTGTTCAATCTGTACATTGAGCAAGCAGTGAAGGAATGGAAGGAGAAATTTGGAGAGGGAATTAAAGTTCATGGAGAAGAAATAAAAAGTTTGCGGATTTCCGATAACATAGTAATTTTGTCAGAGATCGCAAAGGACCTGGAAGAGCAATTGAATGAAATGGACAATGTCTTGAAAGGAAGATATAAGGTGAACATTAACTAGAGTAAAACGAAGGCAATTGAATGTAATCTCAGAAAATCAGGCGATGCTGAAGGAATTAGATTAGGTAATTAGACAATAAAAGTAGTAGATGAATTTTGTTATTCGGGTAGCAAAATAACTTCTGGTGGCCGAAGTAAAGAAGATATAAAATGCCCAATGGCTGTGGGGTGAAAAGCGTTCCTAAAGAAGCGAAACTTGTTAACATCCAATATTAATTTAAATGTTAAGAAGTCCTTTCTGAAACCATTTGTCTGGAGTGTAGTATTGTATGGCAGTGAAACGTGGACGATAAGGAGTTCAGACAAAAAGATTATAGATGCTTTTGAAATGTGGTGCTACAGACGAATGATGAAGATTAGATGGGTAAATTACGTGACTAATGATGAGGCGCTTAACTGAATTGGGGAGAAAAGGAGTTTCTGGCATATCCTGACTAAGAGAAGGAATAGATTGGTAGGAAACATTCTGAGACATCAAGGAATTGTCAACTTAGCATTAGAAGGAAGTGTGTGGGGTAAAACTCGTAGAGGGAGACCGAGGGACGAATACAGTAAGCAGATTCAAAAAGATGTAGGTTGCCGAACGTATTCTCAGATGAAGAGTCTTGCACAGGACAGGGTAGCGTGGAGAGCTGCATCAAACTAGTCTGTGGACTTAAGACCACAACAACAACTTCCTCATTAGTTACGCGATCTACAAACCTGATCTTCAGCATTCGTCTGTGCACCACATTTGAAAAGCGTCTAACATTTTTCTATCTAACCTTGTTATCGTCCACGTCTCAGTCCCGCGAAAGGCTACATACTAGACAAGTCCCTTTAAAGAATGCTACATAACACTTAAATTAGTAGAACACAGCAATAAGTCGCAAAAAAAACTATTTATTACGAATCGATTTCGGTTAGATTCCTAGCCATTATCAGTGTAGAATGTAAGAAATGTGTCACATATAGCCGAAGTCAATTTGTAACAAGTACTTCTTTGCGACTGATAGCTGTCTTCTTCTCAGAAGTTAAATCAAAGTCGTTGCGCACATGCATCCAGCATCCATTCAAACATAAATTAGCATTCGAAGAAAATAAATTTCTCTTCTTCAGATATGATTTTCTTCTCACTGCTATTCTACGTTTTATATCTTCTGTGCTTCTCTAATCATAAGTGTTTTTATTACCCAAATAATAAACTCATCTCTTACCTTTATTTTCTTACAAGGAGACTACAGCGGTATAGCGATTTTGTAATATTTCTATATTTATTGTGTGAAGTTCAGAATTAAAATAGCAGTCAGCCAAAGCCATTAACGCAACTCTTAAAAACTGAAGCTTTTTGAAAACGCCTAGTTACATGTAAAAAAAATTGTAGGCGTATGACAGTTAAGTCAACTATTAGGTTCGTTGGTCCGAAACCCGCCATTTTATGTTCATTGTATTTACTATTTTGTTTTGTTATGTAGAAATATTAGTTTCAGTTAAATTTAAATTTCATCATACTTATAGCAATTAACACAAGTAATTTACGTATTACATTTTTGGACTCTACGATTCCTTGACCATCAATTTACAACAATTCATGAGCCTTGACGACTGTACGAAACTCTGCTGATTTTATGTGTAATTAAAGCTCCTCAAGAATACGGCTTTTCTCGAGAAACCGCAATGGAATGACCGTAAGCTCTAAGGTGCCTTGCTGCGGAGCGCGCACTTGCTCCCTGACTGAGGTTCAATTCCTCTGTCGGGCATGGATGTGTGTGTTGTCCTTAGGTTAAAAAATTAATTAAACCTTTGTATAGCTTATGGGACTTAACTGCGGTGTCATTCGTCCATAAACTTACAAACTATTTATGAACTAACGTATACTAAAGACAGCTCAAACATCCATGCCCGAGGGGGATTCGAACCCCTCCTCCCCCCCCTTCCTCCCTCGACAGGGAACAGACTCGCGCATCGGAGCATTGCGCCTCAATGATCTTGGCCACTCCGCCACAGCTCCTTAGGTTAGTTTAAATAGTTTGTAAGCCTAGGGACTGATAACCACAGGAGTTAAGTCCCAAGGATTTAAAAAAATTGAACTTTCTCGAGAATTTTCGAGATTTGCATCGAAGGGCTTTCGCTGATTGCTGTTTGAATTTTGAACTTAACGTCCATTTTTTATGAAAAATTACAAAAATCCGACACTTATGGTCTCCTTTTTAGGTTACATTCCATTGATCTCGTTAATCTTATACCCTCCTTTCAAGACACTGTCCATTCCGTTCAATTTCTCTTCTCTCGTCTGCAAAACGCCAATTTCATTTCCTCTCCCTCTCTTTTTACTTCTTCTCCTTCTCCTTTACTTCTTCTCCTTCTTTGCTGAACAGAATTGGTGAGAAAAGGAATTTTTGGTATACGTTGACTAAAAGAAGGCATCGCTTGGTAAGACACATTTGGAAAAGGCTACAACCCTTTCTTCATAACCACTGTGTACCTCTGATGCCTTTTGCCTCTTTTTAACTGCTGTCACTTCTTTGTACAAGTTGTATACAACTTTTCGTTCTTTATATTTTACCACTGCTACCTTCTGAATTCGAAAGGGTGAATTCGTATTGGATTAATACCGCTCCTACCACAATTCGAGATGGTGGTCAATACTTCAAGGACAAAGAAATTCATAGACATCTGTACATTATACCTCCAGGCAGGAAATTCTACTTTTTTATGCTATTGACTACCCCCACCACCTTCCCCCTATCATTCTTGGGAGCTCTGTGTGCATTTGCTCGATTGAAAATTTACCCATTCGTTTAATCAATTTAATTTGCTATTTATGTGACAAACAATTTCACAACATACAACAAAGTCCTAAGTATTAATAAAACTTGTTGCAGTATCAATAAATAAATTCTTTGAGGAGATACATGCATACCTCAATATCCTAAGTATTAACCACAATCAATAAACAATTTCTCACACACAACGAACTATTAAATATGCAATCTTACTGCACAATAAACAATTTTCCAGGATACATGTGATACACTATTACACATTTAGTAATTATATATATACATGTGGCGTCTGTTCCGAAAGAATAGGCGTCACTTCTGATCCTGCAGTTGTTATTATTTAATATTCATAGAATATATGACATCAACTGCGATTGGGCAAAGCTGAAAATGTGTACCCAGCCGGGTATAATATGCCGGTGACGGGCAATGATCCTATCGTTAGTGGGGAGGGTTGGACAAGTTTGAAGCCCTTACTCTTACGGGAATTACTTCATAACTACGAGTTTGAGTACTGTGGGCAGGGCGAAGCTGGGAATTTGTATCTGACGGGAGGCGTGCTTAGGTAGTTCTTGCAGAGGCGGTGATCACTGTGTCCCCAGTGGTGTAGGGGTCAGCGCAACTGCCTAGAAAGCACGAGACCCGGGTTCGAATCCCGGCTGGGTACACATTTTCAGCTTTGCCCAATCGCAGTTGATGTCATATTTCTATGAATATTAATTTGGCCCTTGCCTGTTTTATTTTGTGCATTTTTATTTTTTCTTCTTTCATCATTTCAGAAGCTCATATTTAATCAAATGATTTCTACTAGGCCTTGTCTTTTTACTTATCCGGGTCTCTGCTGCCTTCACTGTTATATGTGCAAAGCTACCCATTCTTATTCTACTGTGTTACTTTTCTCCGTTTCTGTCAATCGTTGCCTAATGCTCGATATGAATCAGCAACTTCAGCCTCCTTTAGTTTATCCAGCCTCCATCGCCGTACTTTTGTTTTTGTAGCCGTGGTGGAGTGGCCGAAAGGACTGAGGCGGTATGCTCCAATGCGCGAGGCCGTTCCCCGTCGGTGGTTCGAATCCTCCCTTGGGCATGGATGTTTCTGTTGTCTTCAGTATAAAGCAGTTTATAAGTAGTTTGTAAGTGTAGGGACTGATGACTGATGACCTCGCTGTTATGTCCCATAAGCTTAACAAACATTTGAACAATTTTTGGTTTTCTGTTTTTGTTTTTTGTAGTTTCTTCAGTTTTAATCCACAGATCATGAACAACAGTTTTTTATCAGAGTCTGTATCAGACTCTGGCCGAATATTCTACAACCCCGCCTCTTGGGATGAGGCTGTCGCACATAAGCACTTAGAGACATGTCAACAAGACATCATCATCATTATTTTCCATCTCCAGTTTCCCGGGTGTGGTTAACAAGCGCTCTCCATCTCATCCGATCTTGATATACCATTTGGTCTTGGACATCATCCCAGTTACAACTGTTCTTCTCTACGTCTGATTTAACTGCCTCTATCCATCGTGTCCTTGGCCTTCCTCTTGGTCTTCTTCCTCCCACTTCCATTCTGACGTATGTTTTTTGCTGTTCTTGTGCTATCCATTCTCATTACATGACTATACCACTGCAGTCTTTGTTTCAGCAAGATGTTCGCAATAGGGACCCTGATACCAGCTGTTTCTCTGTGTACCTCATTTCTGATCTTGTCTCTCCTGGTACTTTTATTCAGAGTCCTGATAAACCTTATTTCTGTTGCTTGGATTCTGCTGTAATCCTTTTTTAACAATGTACAAGTTTCCATGCCATATATAAGGATTGGAGTAAAGTAAGTGTTATACAAAGTGAACTTTGCTGCCTGGGGTACTTTTTTGTCCCAGAGTAGAATCCGAACTTACATGTAGAAATTTGATGATTTTTGTGTATATCACCAAAGCTGATGGAGCGGTTGCATGCTGCGAGCAAGTTGCCGAAATCATTGTCATTGCAACTCTATCACTGAGCTGGAACTGTTCTTCCGAACTTTAATTCTGAGGAAACCGTATGCACAGAAAGGTATAAGGTACTCATCTGTTATAAACTCCTACTTACCATCATCTCGCGCACGATTTGGATTCGAATTCTGGAGGAGGGTGGATTAAATCGTCTTCTGGTCATCCAAATGTAGGTTTTCCGTGATTTCCCTAAATCCCTCGCGGTAAATGCAGGAATAGTTTCTTTCAAAGGTCGATTTCTTTCTAAATATCACGCTCTTGACGGGGCGTCAAATCCTAATGTTCTTTACTAGATGATAAATGTTCAGGAAAAGTTTCATATCAGCAAATGTGTTTGTAGTATTACATTGAAAATTTTATTTAGTTAAAAAGTAGCTGCGACACTTGTCACAGCTAATTACGTTCTTCATATATTTTTGTTCATCTATCTTTAACGAGCTGCCCAGAACGCAGTTGTGCACTTCGTCTTTTATGTTTTACCCTTCGCTAAGATTAGACGTACGTCAGGGACTTACTTACTAGCAAATGTTAGTGTGTGAGATCGTTTTTCTCTTTAAATATGATGAAAATATAGTTTGTACAATTAAAACCCTTTACTTATTTCAAATAACCCACCTTTTAATAATTCATGAAGTGTTTCGATTTTTGCAGCAATTATGTAATATGATGCTTGGAGCCATTGTTGGACTTGTATCTATAACTTACTAGAAACTTCTAGATATCATTATATGTAACTTTCATGAAAGTGACTTTATAGTAACGCATGCAAGGAAATCTTCGGACTTAAACGAAATCCGATCGATTTAAACAGTCTTTCATCACAAAATATAACTTAATTTTTTTCTCTTTTTTTCACGGCCATTCAGTTAGTACAATCCGCTCTAAGCAAACCAAGCAGCATTTTACACAATGCAGCAAGAGTTTTTAGCCTCATCTGCTACATCCAGACAACTTAATGCAAGTATTTGCTATAAAAGATCATCGTGGACTCTGTTAGTTTCTTTGTGTAATATTGTGTTCAGGTGTTGTATTTATTCCACATTAATGCTGCCGCTAAGCTTTAAAGTCAGATTCCGCCTCCTTTTTTGAGTCTGCTATTTATAAAGTTACTTAAATATGTCAGTGCACCAAGTTACTTGCCTGTAATCTTACAACGCTAGTGAAACTTTAAAAGCGTCCCGAACATTAACAACCTCTCCAACACCTAATGGGGTTAAAAAAAGCGCAATATTACATGTTCTGAAGTATGTTCTTGTAAGCTGAGGCGTCAACGCACTGGACGACACTAATATAAAATACAGTTTACCGCCGGCCGCGGTGGCCGAGGAGACTGAGGCGCTTCAGTCACGGTCTGCACGGCCTCTACGGTCGGGAGTTCGAATCGCCCCTCGGGCATGGCTATTTCTGCCGTCCTAGTTCGTAAGTAGTTCAGAATTAGTTTGTAAGTTTAGGGACTGATGACCCCGTAGTTAAGTCCCATAAGATTTACAAACATTTGAACAGTTTACCGTTTGAGCTGTTTAAGACAGGTGGAAGAGAAAGAGAATCGAGTAATATTGTTCTAAGTGCTGTATACGAAAATTACTTCCAGCCGTTAAATAGATAGGCGATATGCCGACCACAAACAGCCGGCCGCGGTGGCCGAGGGGACTGAGACGCTCCAGTCACGGTCTGCACGGCCACTACGGTCGGGGGTTCGAATCCCCCCTCGGGCATGGATATTTGTGCCGTCCTAGTTCGTAAGTAGTTCGTAAGTAGTTCATAAGTAGTTTGTAAGTTTAGGGACTGATGACCCCGTAGTTAAGTCCCATAAGCTTAACAAACATTTGAACATTTTTTTGCTAAGAAATTTTGGTCCTATGTCAAATCGGAAAACGCTCTCTGGCCATAATGGTGTTGAATCAGAGTATGACACACGACCCAAATATTACATGTATTGTTCCAAAGTTGTTTCACAGAGGAAGATTGCACGGTCGTTCCTGCACTAAACTATCGTACGAACAACAAAATGGCAGACATTGAATAAGTGTCAGAGGTCGAGGAAAGCAAGTGAATTCGCTCAACAAAGGAAAGGCCGCTGGACCTGATGGAATACCAATTCGATTTTACGCTGAGTATGTGAACGAACTTGCCCCCTTCTAGCAGCAGTGTACCGCAGGTATCTATAGTAGCGAAATGTTCCTGAGGTTCGGGAAAAGCGCATGTCATTACCGTTTACAAGAAGCGTAGAAGGTCAGATGCTCAAAACTTAGGCCTATGTCTTTGACATAGGTCAGTTGCAGAGTTTTGGAACACATATTATGTTCGAATATTATGTCATTTCTGGAAGACCGGAAATCTCCTTGTAGGCATGAACATGTTTTCCGAAAGCAGCGATCATGTGAAACACAACACGCGCTATTCATCCACGAGATCCAGAGAGCATTCGTTCCCAGGTAGATGGCTTGTTTCTTACGCAAGGCGTTCGATGCCGTTCCGCACCGTTACTTGATGAACGAACTGCGAGCATATGGAATCCACTGTGTGACTGGATTGAAGTGTTCCTAGCTAACAGAAAGCAGCATGTCATTGTCAACGAAGAGAAGTCTTCAGACGTCAAAGTGATATCAGACGAGCCCCAGGGGAGTGTTGTAGGACTACTGCTTTTCACAAAAATCTTTATATACAGGGTGTTACAAAAAGGCACGGCCAAACTTTCAGGAAACATTCCTCACCCACAAAGAAAGAAAATATGTTATGTGGACATGTGTCCGGAAACGCTTAATTTCCATGCTAGAGCTCATTTTAGTACGGATGAGGCTTTATTCCAACGTGATCAAATTGTAAATTTTCACAATCAACATGCGTAGGCTGACGAGTATCCGCACGCAATTGTGCAATCACGTCATCAACACAGATTTTCTGTGAACGTTTGGGCAGGAATTGATGGTGATGTCTTGATTGGGCCTCATGTTCTTCCACCTACGCTCACTGGAGCACGTTATTATGATTCCATGCGCGATACTCTACCTGTGTTGCTAGAACATGTGCCTTTACAAGTACGACACAACATGTGGTTCATGCACGATGGAGCTCCTCCACATTTCAGTCGACGTGTTCGTACGTTTCTCAACAACAGATTCGGTGACCGATGGATTAGTAGAGGCGGACCAATTCCATGGCCTCCACGCTCTTCTGACCTCACCCTCTTGACTTTCATTCATAGGGGCATTTGAAAGCCCTTGTCTACGCAACCCCGGTACCAAATGTTGCGACTCTTCGTGCTCGTATTGTGGACGGCTGTGATTCTCCAGGGCTGCATCAGCGCATCAGGTATTCCATGCGAGCCGGCCGCGGTGGCCGAGGAGACAGAGGCGCTATAGTCACGGTCTGCACGGCCACTACGGTCGGGGGCTCGATCCCCCCTCGGGCATGGATATTTGTGCCGTCTTTAGTATAAGGTAGTTCGTAAGTAGTTTGTAAGTTTAGGGACTGATGACCCCGTAGTTAAGTCCCATAAGCTTAACAAACATTTGAATATTTTATTCCATGCGACAGGAGGGTGGAAATACTCGCTAACGGAGGACATTTTGAACATATCCTGTAACAAAGTGTTTGAAGTCACGCTGGTACGTTCTGTTGCTGTGTGTTTCCATCCATGATCAATGTGATTTGAAGAGAATTAATAAAATGAGCTCTAACATGGAAATTAAGCGTTTGCGGACACATGTCCATATAACATATTTTCTTTCTTTGTGTGTGAGGAATGTTTCCTGAAAGTTTGGCCGTACCTTGTTGTAACACCCTGTATACAGCAGAGTATCCATATGTTTGTTTGTTCGTATGGATACAAATCTACAGTTTTGTTCCAATCTTTTTCCCATTTTGTACACATAAGACGGTCGCTCTAAGTGTAAGAATTACGTACAACACATAATTCACGAGATATGCCGTCATAAACAATGAGATGCGCGGAAAACTTCTACATTTTGCGACAATGCTGCTCATTTTCTCCTAAACCACTGGACCGATTTCAACCAAATTTTGTGCACACATTTCTTACATGAGATAACAATTGCTGTAGGAATACGAACCATATCCGAGCCATGGTTCAGGAGGTATAACGGCATAACCTTTGATCATTTTTCACTTACTGAATTTTCCAATTTCTTGTACTCTAGTAAATTGTTACTTGAATCGATACATGTAATCTACACTTATTTTTCCATCAGCTGTATATTTTTATATATTATATTTTGATTATAAGTATTTCATTTTTATTTTACAAAAAAACTCTACCTTTGACCAGTTTGTTATAGAAACTGATAGATACAAGTTATCTAATTAATATTTTTATTCATAAATTTATACATTTGACATATATATGCAATTCAAAGTAGGTTAATATAACATTAAATAATGATAATTAATTAAGTAATCCTGTCCATTTAGCCTACTCTACATTATACAATGAAACATCAACACAAAAATTTAGACATTCCTTCAGTAGAGCTGTGCCACTAGCTGTGGTTGGATTTGACAACCTGGCCACTATATCTTGTAGTTTTATGTCATAGAGCTGGTTATGTGCTTGGATAAATTTTGCTATCTTTGGCAGTTTATTTCAAATATTTAACTTCAAAAGAACCATATGCTGCTTCCTTTATTTGGGCCACAAAGTATTTCTTGTGCACCCGATGAATATTCAGCATCGGTCTCAGAGTCATGGACACACAATTTATTTTTTTATTTCACACTGTGCTTGTTTTATTTTATTTTTTGCAGCTTCAAAAATGATCAAATATTTGTATAGCTTATGGGACTTAACTACGGGGTCATCAGTCCCTAAACTTACAAACTACTTACCAACTAGCTAACACTAAGGACGGCACAAATATCCATGCCCGATAGGGGATTCGAACCCCCGACCGTAGTGGTCGTGCAGACCGTGACTGGAGCGCCTCAGTCCCCTCGGCCACCGCGGCCGGCTTTGCAGCTTCAATTTTCAGATTTTCAGGAGTGTCTGCGAGAATTCGGAACTTTCCAGTTGCCCTTTTCTTGCACTTTTCTTTCCTTTCTTGTACTTTGGGAATGGCCTTATAACCACATTATGTTTGTTCAATGCTGTGGCAAGGGCCATGCTTGTGGCTTGGGGTGTCCAAAGAGATAACCTATCGTTGTACTTTTTACGGAAGTGCCGTAACCACTGCTTTCCAGCAGTTTCATTTGCCAACCAAGAGGGGCCCACAGTTTTATTATTTGTTTTCGCAAAGTCATAAGCCAATGGCATTACTTGACGTTTAGACAGTCACGGAGGAGGACTGCACAAATGTAGCATCATTTGATCAAAGTACTAATTCCGAAATGGGGGACATAGCAATAGGTATTTCCGGTGTAGAGAAGCAGCTGAGAGAGCTAAATACGAAAAAGTCTGCTGGTCCGGATGGAATACCAGTTCGGTTTTACAAAGACTATTCTGCGGCGTTGGCCCCCTACTTAGCTTGCATTTATAGCGAATCTTTAATTCAGCGCAAAGTTCCTAGTGATTGGAAAAAAGCGCAGGTGACTCCCGTGTATAAGAAAGGAAAGAGAACTGACCCATACAATTACAGGCCAATATCGTTGACATCAGTTTCATGTAGAATTTTGGAGCATATTCTCAGTTCGAATATAGTAAATTTCCTTGAAACGGAAAAGCTTCTTTCCATGAATCAGCATGGGTTTAGGAAACATCGTTCATGTGAAACTCAGCTTGCCCTTTTCTCACATGACATCTTGCGAGCCATGGACGAAGGGTAACAGGCGGATTGTGTTTTTCTCGACTTCAAAAAGGCGTTCGACGCGGTGCCACACTGCAGACTGCTAACGAAGATACGAGCTTATGGAATAGGTTCACAGATTTGTGACTGGCTGGAAGACTTCCTAAGTAATAGAACGCAGTACGTTGTTCTCGACGGCGAGTGTTCATCAGAGACGAGTGTATCGTATCATATAAATGATCTGATGGACAAAGTAAGTTGTAATTTGCGGCTGTTTGCTGATGATGCTGTGGTGTATGGGAGGGTGTCGTCTGTAACTGACTGTAATAGCATACAGGATGACTTAGACAAAATTTCTAGTTGGTGCGAAGAATGGCAGCTAGCTCTCAATGTAGAAAAATGTAAGGTGATGCGCATGAGTAGAAAAAGCAATCCCATAATGTTCGAATACAGCATTAGTAGTGAGCTGCTTGATGCTGTCGCGTCGTTCAAATATCTAGGCGTAACATTGCAGAGCGATATGAAATGGAACGAGCATGTGAGGACGGTTGTGAGTAAGGCGGACAGCCGACTTCGGTTTATTGGGAGAATTTTGGGAAGATGTACTTCACCTGTAAAGGACACTGCGTATAAAACGCTTGTACGATCACGTCTTGAGTATTGCTCAAGTGTTTGGGACCCGCAGCAGATCAGTTTAAAGGAAGACATAGAGGCGGTTCAGAGACGAGCAACTAGATTTGTTACCGGTAGGTTCGACCAATGCGCGAGTGTCACGGAAATGCTCCGGCAGCTCAATTGGGGATCGCTGGAAGAAAGACTACGTTCTTTTCGTGAATTTCTGTTAAGTAAATTTAGAGGGGCGGAATTTGAAGCTGAGTGTAGTACGATCTTGCTGCCGCCTACTTACATTTCGCGTAAAGATCACAAAGACAAGATAAGAGAAATTAGGGCTCGTACGGAGGCATATAGGCATTCTTTTTTTCCTCGTTCAATTTGGGAGTGGAATAGGAAAGGAAATGCCTAGTAGTGGTACAGTGTACCCTCCGCCACGCACCTTACGGTGAATTGCGGAGTACGTATGTAGATGTAGATGTAGACATAATGCATGTTTGCCACCTAAGTTAAATGCTCAAGCAGTAAAAACTCCTCTTCATCAGTAAAGACCTTTTTCGGCTTCTTTGGAGAATATTTATAGACAGCGGTACCAGATTTCTTGAACTCTTTGAGATGGAAGCTTAAAGTTGGTTTCTTCAAATCAAAATGTCGTGCTGCTTCACCAATTGTCTTTTTGTTTTTCTGAAACAAACTTGATGACAGGTTACATATTATCTTTGTTTATCATCTGACGTTTAACACCAGTTTTGCATCTGGGCAACTTTACTCAGTTGTCACACGTACCTAGCACAAAATGAACCCAAAAATATTTTAATTTTCATCTCACATAACGCTAAAATTATTGTAAGTAAAAAGATCTACATACTGTTAATTGGTGTTGTACCTTTTACCAGGTCAGAGGAACAACACCCTGTTGTGGTCAAAGGTACAAAATCAGTCGAACGTTCGTTTCACAGCATGCTACAATTTTTAGGTTAATCCAGTCGTCTTAAAAAGCCTAAAAATTAATCTAGAGGCATATAAGCATTATTCATTCTTTTTAAAATAACAATCAAAAGCAAATACACAACGTTATTGACGAAACATTCTCTTGCAAAATACTTTCTTTTCATTGATGGAATCAGAATAATGTTTTTCACTCCTTACAAGTCAAAGATGTAACTGCTACTGAAGGTTTGTAGTCGTCACCAAAGGTAATGTTACACACTAAACGCGAAGCTTTAAAAATATGTTGATAGATGGTAGCACTAGCAAAGGTGATCAAAGGTACAATCGCTTAAAGGTGCAACACCTCCCCATAAACAATAAGAGTTGCAAGAAACTGACACATAATGCAAAGAAACTTTATAAATACAAAAAAAAAAACTTTATAAATACACTTGTGACTTGCAACAAACTTTAAACATAATTACAAACCTTCATTAAATTTTTCTCGCTGACAACCACATCGCCGGCCGCGGTGGCCGAGGGGACTGAAGCGCTCCAGTCACGGTCTGCACGGCCACTGCGGTCGGGGGTTCGAATCGCCCCTCGGGCATGGATATTTGTGCCGTCCTTAGTTGTAAGTAGTTCATAAGTAGTTTGTAAGTTTAGGGACTGATGACCCCGTAGTTAAGTCCATAGACTGTACAAACATTTGAACATTTGAACATTTTGACAACCACATCAAAATAAAGAAAGGACTAAAACTACGGCATTCGGTATGACGTTACAATTTATAATTTCTACACTACAAATTATAGCCGCAGGAAATTTTGCAGACAGTATACACACACATAAAGCTCAATGTACCTACGAAATTGTATCATAGTAAGACACGTAGTTCATGAGATATAAGGACATAAACAATAAATTTCATGGAAAACCGCCCCCATATTACCAATTTTTAATCTATTACTTCTTTACTACTAACAGTAATCCCAAGAAATTTTACAGACATACAGCACTTACACAAATGAATATATACCTGAAAAATTGCAGGAGTAAATAAATAAATACCCGGCCAACGCCTGTTTTTTAGCTAGTATTTATGTAAATGATCTCAAGGATAACATTGGAAGTTCACTGAGGCTTTTTGCTAATGATGTAGTTTATCTAGAAGTTGCAACACTGGAAAAAGTTTGCGAAATGCAGAAGGATCTGCAACGTATTGACGCGTGGCTCGGGGAATGAGAAATGAGCCTCAACATAAACAAGTGTAAACTTATATGTTTACATAGAAAGAAAGATCCTTTATTATACAACTAGGCAATAGCATGATAAACACTGGAAGCAGTTACTTCCGTAAAATATCTGACACCTTATCTCCCTAACTACCTGTTGTACCCTGATATTTTGCAGGTAGAATCAGAGATCAATGTGGATAATATCGGCAGAATATAAAGCGGTGAGAAATTAAAACTCATACTGCTGATTTATTGTAAAAGCTGTATGTGTGTGCTGTATGATGTTGAACCTATCGTTTAATCAGACAGCAGATTGTTCATTAATACAGCAATTTGGTTTAATTATGGCCCTGATATTGATGTATATATTGTTAAATAAGAAACAGTGCATTAAACTGATTATGTGCGCAACGGATCTTTTAACAAAACAACTGTGGCAAGTCACCATATGAAACAGACACTGACTATACTCAAAAGTTTTGACTGCGAGAAAGATATTAAAAAAACCACCAACCACTTTCTTAATGTTTGACTGCGAGAATTTTTAGCAGATCAGTACCTGATTATTGAAATTTAGTATCATAATCAATTAACTGTAGTGTTGCATGACAATCATTTACTATGGCACAAATAACGAAATCTGTTCAACAAGATTACCAAAATAAATACTGCACTTTAAATCCACAAATAACTAATTATCAAATGAAGGAAGTAGGTTAATCTTCTAACTACGTAAATGAAACAGGAAAGAAAGTTCGACTTTGTTACTTATTATTAATAATCACCATTACATTACCTACATAATACAACCTTTCATAATGACATTAAATGCAATTACCTTCATTCCAGTGGTGTTACAACGGTTTCATAGTAATAAAAAATACAATATAAATATTCCAAATGCAATCAAATCAACTTGCGGCACAGCAGCCTCTGCTCTACATCGGAGCCATACACACAACTCAACCGCTCTCTAAGCGAGCTGAACCACAAGTGCTACTCTC
Organism: Locusta migratoria; assembly: GCA_026315105.1. Taxonomy (NCBI): domain Eukaryota; kingdom Metazoa; phylum Arthropoda; class Insecta; order Orthoptera; family Acrididae; genus Locusta; species Locusta migratoria. The sequence continues at coordinate 837,639,855 of CM048745.1, read as the reverse complement.
TCTCTCTGCGCGAGCTACAATGCTATGCGATACATGATCTTTGCCAAAGATGAAACTTCACAGAGTTAAGTACACATATCGATACACACAGTAGGAGCAATATTATACATTTTCTTGCAAGCAAGTTACTCGACACAAAACAGGAGGCACAATATTAGACATTTTCTTACAATTTCTTTAAGGACATGTTTCAACTGTACTCAGTAGAAACAGAATGTAGTTTTTGAATCGTCTGTCACGTCATACCTTCTTAACTTTGTTTCATACAATGGCATAATTTTTAGGTACATTCAATGATATTGTAGCAAAGTCTGTTACGAATACAATTAGTGGTTAAAAAGTAATAAATTAAAACGGATGCTGAAATTTGACCGCATGAACAGCGAAAATGTAATAAACGATAAGCTTTTGCCTTCCACCTTTTTAATGTCAGAGAGGAAAAGTAAAGATTTGAAACTGTATGTGATGTTTGTTGGAAGTAGTTATGTGTTATTAGTGTCTGGTAATGTATGAACATTCTAAATGTAATAACTACCATGGCGCGATAAACTTTACTCGTTTCCTAGGACAGCTTTTAGTAGTCTATATAAATAAAAATGAATCTGTTGCTAAGGGTAAAACTCGAGAATGGTTGAACCAGTTCCACTTTTTCTTTCTTTTTAATTATTCGTTCAAGTCCAAGTAAGGTTCTTATAAAGAGAATAATTGGAAAAATTGCACAGAAAAACGCAAAAACCAATTTCCTTTTACCCATTCAAAGTTCTGTACGTGCGTATGCCACAGCACCCCTAAATCGTTGGTCCGATTTTAGTTAACTTTTTATGGCGGTCTGTGTGAGCCTCAGGATGGTTTTGTTTCACAATTGAACACGGTAGTTAGTCTAAAAATAAAAATATCGAAGTTTTTAATTAGACTCGTATCCTATGCGCTGCCATACCGTTCATCCAGTTGCGTTAAAATTTTGCACACCTGAGCTTCAAAATTATAGGAAATTCGCTGCATTTTGTACGGGAATGACGAATGGTACGTTATTTTGACCGAAATTTGTCAGATAAATATAATTTTAATCTGCCAGGAAGTTTCATAATTTTTCAATATCAGCGGAGGGACGTCTTAAAGTAGAGAGGGGGCAGGAGGAGATTGGCAGAGAGCAGAGGAAGTAATGATAGAGACAGATGGGGTGTATGAGTGGGTAGAGGGGTTAGGGGAAGGGCGAGGGGGAGGAGGAGGCAGCGATGGAGGATGAAGAGGAGGAGCAGTGGGAAGACGTAGACAGAAGGGGAGGAGATGGACAAAAGGAGAAGGGAAGAGTACATGGCCTAACGGAATAAATAAATACGTAACTAAAACGTAGGACTAAGAGAAAGGTAAGAATGAGACGTAGAGATGGAGGAACTGTTGGGCAGAGAGATTAGGCGAAGGAGTGTAGAATATATTGCCGCGAGTCTTCCAACGGAATGTATGGTGCAGTTGTTGCCGGGCGCCGTGGCTCATCTGTAAGAAAAAAGCTGATTCAAGAACACATCGAACAATAACAGTAACGAACAAACACGATCATCGAGCGCAAGGAACAGAACTACCCATGGGGAGGGGGAGTAGTTAGGTTCGCAGACTGCTGTACGGGCGACCTCCGGTTTAAATCTCACAACTGGCAGCAAAAAATTGTCTCTTTTTATTATTTCTACAATTTCTAGAATACTCGATAATATAGGCAGGAGTGGGAGCGAAATAGATACTTATTTTCCTTTCAGTGTTCTAGTGATGTTTAATTGCAACAATGTTGTAATTTGTCAGCAAAGTAAATATAAAAATAAACATGTATGGCTCGCGCGGTCAGACATACGAATTTAATATAGCGGTTAAAACTGAATTAAAAGCGTCAAAGACAAGCCGTGTTCGGGCAACACAAGCCTACAGAGAAGGGTAGAGCGCCGTCGCTTCACTTCACACACCGTAAATAGCGATCGCGTAGCTGACTGGCTGGAAGCTGAATGACAGTGGCCTGAGCCTTAGCGGTCAGCCAGTCAGCTACGCGATCGCTGTTTACTCTGTGTGAAGTGAAGCGACGGCGCTCCGCCCTTCTCTTTATGCTGTTTTGGTTTGGATCGACCGTCTAACAAGGACAATCTCAGCCGACACCGAACGAGTACGACATATGCTGGCGGATGATCAGTGCTTATCTACTAGAATTGAATCAGTTATTTTGAAAAGGGCCGAGTCACATTTCTTGCCATATTGAGTTATGCTTGCATTTAGTATCAATAGAGATAGATACATCGTTTTGTATGAAAACTGTATCAGTCCAATGCATAGCATAGGCAGAGGAAGTCAATGAGTTTCTTGAATGTTTTGAAACGGTCGTTAGTCCTGGACTCATGCACCTTTCAAAACAACTAAGCTGATCCATCCAAATAGATGAACAGACAGTTACTGAAAACACTTAAAATTGCGATGTATCTTTTTTCTCCGTGATCTGATTTTGATTAAATCATGCCTACATGTTGCAAACACTGAACATAGTGTTACTGATTTCGCTTTGTGTGTTAAATACTAAACGACATTTCTTTGCTTATTTTGGCACGTTTCACTTTTTGTATCAAAAACTTTATGAAGATACATCGTTTCGGACAATGACTTTTACTTACATTTGACATCTTGGCTAGGACAACTAGTTTATTGACAGAGCGATCCAAAAAGGATTCTACTTTTACTGACAGGTCCGGAACCCTAAAAAGACATGATGCACACAGGCCCTCCTTCAACAACCGTTGCGAAGCACGGGCATATAAGCTAGTTAAAAGATATATAAAAAGCAGAGTGATCGTGTGTACTCGCCCACAGAGTATGCAATGAAAGTAGCTGAATCAATTTCAGAATGTACATTTATTAGCATACTGCATGAAACATCGTTCAGTATTGATTATAAAGGTTGGTGGGCAAAATTTTAGAAAAGGACGACCAAGTCAACTGAATCTTTGGGAAAAACATGCTAAAATTGATTTTAATATTTCAAAGTATAGCATGTTGCAGTGAGAAGAAGGTATGCCTGGTGTGTTAAAAGCTTATGAACATATTGATGGGTTAATAGTACACCACTTTAATCTGGCTAAGACAAGAAACAGAGAAGGCGTACCATAACAAGTGTTCAATCAACCATAAGAAAGTTAAAGATATTAAATGGTTGTTAAAGTACGTTCCACAGGAGCATCACCCCTTTTATGAAGAAATATGTGAATGGCCGACACAAGACGAAGAACACATTGATGACTGAATATAAAATATAACCTTACAATGCACTTATTTTATTATTTTTTGTTTATAATTCAAAGAAGTAATGATTGTTTGATACAGTGTTAACATATTCCAATTCAGCATTAAACAAAAATACACTTCCTTAGAAAGTGATATCATTCAAATTTCCTTTTTTTTTAAAAAGGGCATAAGTCCACTTTAAACTTTTTCTTGCGCTGAAAGGTTCAAAATAGAGATCAAATATATACATTAACGAAAAATTCTTACAAAAATAGAAATGAAAAACTATAAAAAAGAAACGGTTTTAATCGATTTTCCGTAAATTGCTTCTTGTGGACTCGTGCCCTTTTCAAAATCACTGATTTAATTGTGGAAGAAGAGATGACGATAAGCAAAGACAGTGTTATTTACTTATTTAGCGCATGGCACTTCAAAACATAAAATGTCGCATGTGTTAGGGCTTACAAATTACAAATGTTCAAGCTTAGATTATTGAACAATTTTCGGGGTTCTTAAAAATAAACGTCCAGATTTTGTATATACTTCATAGAATAACTAGTCCCAAATAAAATGTCACTGTATGTTGCACAATATGCGCGGTTTCCGCAATATTTCACAATAAATGCACAGTTTGCATCTCCGCGCCAGTCACATTCTGGGGAGTGGAATAAATTTCGCAAATAGATCTCGCTGCAACAAATAACGCCTTTCTTTTAATGATTTCCACCCCAACTCGTGCATCATTTCCGTTACACTCTCTCCCCTATATCGTGATAATGCAAAACGAGCTGCTCTTCTCTGAATTTTCTCTAAATCTTCCGCCAGTACTATCTGGTGTGGATCCCACAACACGCAGCAATAGTCCAAAATAGGACGCAGAAGTGTATTGTAGGCAGCTTCTTTAGTAGAACTGTTGATCTTCTATATAGCAGAATTGACGGCCTTTAAGTGATTTATCGTGTAACTGAAGTTTAACGGATCTCTTTTAGTGGTCATATGGATGACCTCACACTTATTATTAAGGGTCAATCTTGTCTAAATCATTTTGCAGTTGCTTTTGATCTACTGGTGGCTTTACTAACCGATAAAAGACACCATCATCCGCGAACAGTCTAAGAGAGCTAATCAGATTGTCTCCTAAATCGTTTATAAAAATAAGGAGCAGTAGGGATCCTATAGCGGTTCCCTGTGGAACGCCAGATATCACTTCTGTTCTACTCGATGACGTACCCTCAATTACGTCTGTGAAGAACTGTGTCACCGTTTTTCATACTTGCCACAGCGCAAGAGAAATTCTGGATGTATACTATCGCTTTCCTTCAGGACGGTCATGATTCCTGATTGGTGAAAGATCGGATGCTGTTCGTCCAGCACAATTTGTTTTCAGATCTTCCTGGCAGGAGTTCACGAATCAAATCGTACAACTGTGGTGATATTCAAGAAGCACGCAGTTTGATTAGAAGACACTTGAGAGGTACAGTGTCGAAAGCCTCTGGGAAATCTAGAAATACGGAATCTACTTGACACCACTTGTCGATAGCACTCATTACATCGTCTGAGTAAAGAGTTGGCTGTTTTAATAAGAACGATACTTTGACTATGAGACAATAGGTCGTTCTGCTAGAGGTAATTCGTAAAATATCATTTATTAGCTTTAATGCGGTGAGGGCATTCATATAAACGGCCTAACCTTTAATGGAATTATTATGACAACTGTATTAACTCTAAGAGATTTAACAAAGAACCACAATTAGGGGCTATACTCGACTAACGGACATTTTAAGACAATCCTTGTCATGAATCTGTGGAAGGGAATTTGCCACGCGTAATCTATATCTGCATATAACAGTCTTGCGTGTGCGTACGTTGTGACGCGTTTTTCCATAACCAACCACTGCCACCGACTCATTGTTGTGGTAGTAGACAGCTTTTGGCCTCGTACTATTGATTTGATTTTTTCAGAGAAGCCAAAACAGTCTTGGTCCAACCGCCATTGCCCGCACCGAAACTAAGTTTATTGTGTGGTATCGCTCCCTGTATATCTAGTAAAGCCAACCAAAGCCCTTGAACAGTGCAAGGAGTCCCTTTACCAGTACTTTATGAGACACAATTTCTTCGGGTCTGGTTGTCCCAAATGTTCTGTGACTTTTATTCTCCAATGCAATGCATTCGAAGATTAGATGTGATGCAGTTTCGTCACCGTCATCACAGATCCTACATTTAGGGTCCTCTTCTGTTATTCCCATTGTATGTAGGTGTTTTTGAAATTCCCATGGCCTGTCAGCAATCCAACCATGAGTCTAATCTCTCTCCTGTTCAGGGCCAGGATTTCAGAGCTTCTTTTAAAACATGCCTTTGGCATCATTACCTTGCCATGTTTTTGTTGGTAGACTTTGGTCCAATATTCTACGTGCTGTCTTCTGAGCCAGTTACGTAGCTCCAATTTGATCATTGCCTTGGTGATTGTCAGGACAGGTTCCGGTCCAATAAATGGAGTCTCTGCCCCCATCCTGGCTAATCTGTCGGCATGTTCGTTGCCACTGATCCCCGAGTGACGAGGGACGCACAATAGGTTTACTCTATTGCGTTCCCCTAGCTCCACAAGAATCCTGTGACATTCTGCAACAATTTTAGACCTTGTAGCAGGAGCTGCCAGTGAGCTCAGGGCTGCCTGGCTGTCTGAATAGCACCTACGCAAATTCTCCTCCACACATGCCTTGATGACAGTGGTTTCGGCCTGGAATACTGAGGCCAGTTTCCCTAGAGAGATGACGCCCTCTAGTCTTGGCTGCACCCCATATACCCCGGCCCCAACACCTTGGTCTGATTTTGACCCGTCAGTGAACCAGACGGTGTCGAACTATTTTCTCCCACTGCTCCCTACTTCCAATTGTTATATTGAAAGGCTTGTTGAAGCAGTGTGGGGTTATAATATAGTCGGCTGGCATTTCCCCAACCTTTCCTATATTTATCTCACTCACTATTTTAGTGTGTGATTCTGGATATCCCAAAGAGTTCCAGTTGTTGCCAGTTTTGAGTATGTATTCACCAGCTGCTGCCTCCATCTTGACCCAAAGGTGTAATGGGGGCATATCCAGCATGGTTTCCATCCCAGCAGTTGGTGTGCTGCTAATTCCGCCTGTTATGGCTAAGCAGGTTAGTCTCTGCACCTGACCAAGCTCCTTAGCAGCAACCTGCTGTTCTACCTTCTCCCACCACACAACCGCCCCATAGGTGATACTGGGTAATCACGGTGGTGTATATCCAGTGCATACCCTTGGGGCTCAGGCCCCAATTTTTGCCACAAGCTCTCCTGGTACTTACAAGAGTTCGTACTGTTAGGGACGGAGTTCGGTCACGTTGTGTGGCAGTATGTGCGGGTATGTGTGTGGCGAGCAAAAATCTACGAAATGTAGAGCAGTAAATACTCTTACATAAATATGTATTGTTTGTGTCTTATGGACTCGGCCGTACACATGAAAATAGTTTTACTGATAGAATCGTCGAACATAATATGCTACCGCGGTTCGTCATTCATACTTTAATAATGACGCGTAATATAAAAAAGATAAATTTTCGAAAGCTCCATGAAGTTTCATAGAGTTTTCGTAGGCAACTTAAGCATATAGCGAGGCAACATATAGACTCTATTTCATTAATATCAGATCAGGGAAAGAAAAAATATCGTAATTTTAAGTTTTAGATGTCTGTTCTGTTTAGTGGTATGGCTTAGTACATCAGACACCCAACAGATGGTTAAAGAACAAACAGCACTGTTTCTTTCAGCTCACAGTCAGTCAGGTTTTTTATTTATTTACTAGCTTAAACCCGCGGCTCCGCTCGCGTTTTCGTTGATTATGATAGATAAGCTATCTTTCTGTAGTGTGCTATGAGACTGGTTTTGAAGGATGAAATGAAATACAATATCTTCTTTACAAACAAACATTTTAATCAACATTCAAATTAAAAATTAAATTATGTGAAGCGCTTAATGATTTACAATAAATAATAGATACATTATTCCTTATAGCCTGTGTTGCAATATCTCAACACGTATGGTGAGAGTAATGTCTAAATTCATTTTAATTTCATTTTAGGACATTCTAGGATACTACGTTATTTGTAGTATTGTTTGGAGGGTAAATGTAGAGAATTGGGTTGCCCACCCTTCAGCAAGCGACATATAATTGACCATGTGAAAAACATAAGGGTTATAAATGGATTTTTTTAAGAGATGTATTAAAAGAAATTTCTTTTTTACTGCTTTATTTATTTATTCTTGTATTTCCTTATTCGTATGCTTATCCTTACAGAGAAAGAGCTGAAGACATTGTAGCACGCATAGACCAAAGATATGGTCTGTAGCATCACGTTTCGCTGTATGTAATCTCATTGCTATACAGTCGCAAACGTCATCGCTGACCTTCAGTCCGAATTTTTTTATAATTTGACGACTTTCAACCACCATATCTTCCACCCCCTTATAGCTATCGGCATGGAACTGCTTTGGTGTACAACGGGAGACTTCGGATTACAATTACACACAGACCATTAGTTTGCGTTCTGTAGTTTTCGCTGCAGAGCTAAATATTAACACATACACACGTAGAATTTTATATACACCGATAACTTTCCATCCCAATATACTCCACCCTGTTATCATTATCAACCATCAAGCAACAATGCAAACTATAAAACCATTTTCAAAGAGTATATATAATTTTCAAAGAGTAATTATTGTTCCGCATTTCGCGTTATATTCTTCAAATTACTAAATATCTATCAGATCGCTATAAAACCGTGCCTAAAATCTTCGTCACGTATAAATTAGTAACGGTACAAATATTTAAGTCCCTGCGTCTTGTTGTTCGGACGTGATAAGCGTACACCGAACATACATTCACATTATATATATATATATATATATATATATATATATATATATATATATAGCTATCCGATCGCCATAAAACCGTGCCTAAAGCCTTCCCCCGGTAGCTATTAGTAACTGTACAATTTTTTAGCTCTTTATGTTCTGTGGTTCAGGCGTGATAAACGTACACCGATCAGACATTCACATTTATAGATATAGATTTATTTTTAGTTTACGTCAGCGATTACTTTGCATCATTCGATAGCCAGTTTCGGTAAAAAGGAGTTACCAGCATCTAACCCGTAATTATTGTAAAGCCCACGTACATTAGCTATAGATGAAATGAGGGTGAATCTGTTTAAACGACAGCAATCATGATAAAATGCAATCTGGGTTGAGAAGTTATCTTCTGTCAAGAATAATAACGCAGATCGTCCTTCATCAGTCATTATGAGCAAGTACTTTCGATATTTATATATGATTTTTTTAGCTACGAAAAGCGAACTTACTGCTTTTGTGGTCCCATAAAGGTTGCGTTTATTGGTTGTGGTACTGGGTCCTAACAATCGGTGGATGCGATGACTGCCGGCCGCGGTGGCCGAGGAGACTGAGGCGCTTCAGTCACGGTCTGCAAGGCCACTACGGCCGGGGGTTCGAATCCCCCCTCGGGCATGGATATTTGTGCCGTCTTTAGTATAAGGTAGTTCATAAGTAGTTTGTAAGTTTAGGGACTGATGACCCCGTAGTCAAGTCCCATAAGCTTAACAAACATTTGAACATTTTTGATGCGATGACTCTTCTTGAATTCCCGTTGCGATGCATGGGCTTATAACAACCTGAACCAAAATGGCTCTTCTATCAATTAAAATGTATTTTCCTTCTTGTTTGACAGGCAGTTTTAACAGTATACTTGGAATTATGCCATCAGGCATTCTTTTCAATTTTTTGTGATTAAATATCTCGTCAGGCTAATAGCTCCATCGCAGGGAATGCCCATTTTTGAAAGATCGTCTGAGCTCGTGAAGAATGCAAACTGGCGTTCCACGAGCACAGGTGCCCTATCCCTGCCTCTACCTACCGCAGACAACTCATCGCCGGGCAATTTGTTCGCCGGGCTGTAATCTGGTGATTACAGGGACGAGACATCCGCAACTTGCCGGGTTTTCCTCCGCACGCCAATAACGCCGCTGCCTGCTTTTCGTTCGTACGCGTAGTTACATGTAAATTAATGTCCAGAACACGCCATATAGTTCTCGTTAGCAAAAATAACAGGATTCAGAAGGTTGGTTCCGCTGGTAACAGTCTTCCCACGATCCGAACCTTTCTACACACGACATGCTGTCTGGTCACGACAGACGGAGGACGTCTGTACTGTTGGCAGCACTGTCCCTCGAGAAATTCCCTCACGCAGATTTATTGCTCGTTTAGTTACCCTCGTCGACAACTTGACTGAAGAGCTCGTTTTAAAACAAAATTACACGTAAACTACCCGCATCCGGGCCGCAGTAACTTTAATAGGCTTGTCTTTAGCTTGGAATAGGTCGTCTACAGGACTTTATGAGACGGCGGCTTCGTTAAACGGTCATTTAGATCTCTTTCTTCTCTTTATCTTCTTCTTCTCTACAGGTACTTGACAAAATTGCCTGTTACGGTACCAATCATTGCTGGGGTCTTCCTTTACATTTTATTCCTTGACATTCATAACTTACAGCCTTCAACAGGAGTCTTTCTCTCATTGTACACTCTAAGTGTTATTTACATTTCTGTTTTACAATCTCGAATTTTATCATTTAGACCAAAAATTTACACAAACTTCGACATTTTATGTTCAGGATATATACGTTCTTCACTTTATATAATGACGTTAGATGAAGTACAGTAAATGAAACGCTTCTACATAATTCTTTGAACACATGACACGCCGTAATATTTGGTTTAATGTTATTTTCAGTGTTACTGACGTTTTCTTTGGTATTCTTTTTATACATAAATTATTCATCGTGATTTGATAGTGTATGATACATGTATTTTTAACTTTTAATTTGAGTAATTCCTGGTGATGCTTGCAACAAGTTAAAAGTGGTTGATTAATAAATAAACATAACATTCAGCTTAAGTTTAATATTGTACCCATTACAGAAACTGTTAGAGAACCACCAGTTGCAAATTTCTTGCCCTTTTCGGGTATCTGTACAGGAAAAGGTGACAGAAGAATACACTAGTATAAATACTATAGTAAAGAATTGACGGAGTTAAAGCCGAAGTGATATAAGTCACGTTTCTAAAAATATTGACTTAAGTGCTGCAATACAATTTTGAAATATGGATCTGTTAAATGGAAGAATGGTGTAACTCACAGTTTTGTTCTTACCCCCATAAATGGCGTTAGGAGTTTCACTTGTGAATAAACGGCCGCTTTGTTTACAGGCATTGCGGTGCAAGTCTGACTTACGCCATTATTCCTCTAAGTGCTTCTAAGGTGTTCTTTCGTACTGTGTAGTTTACGTGTTTTGGTGAAGATGGATCCTCAATTTGATGAAGACACAAGTAGTGAACCCAGTATATTGCAAAATGCAGGATCTGGTGATGATTATGATCCTTCAGAGAATGAAATGTTTGGTTCTTCAGGTAAGTTTAACTCACGTAGTCTATCATTTGGCCAATTACGTTAGTAAAACATTATCATGTCTTTGAAGTTTAACAATTACTGGCCTATAAACGTAATTTCTCTGAAAATAATAGAAAACGTGGTGCGCGAAATAAACGATGTAGCATAATTTCTGCAAAACAATTCGTAAAACTACAAGAGTTTCAGCTTCAAAACATGTTGTCATGTATAGTGACACTTGTACGGGACAAAATAGGAATTTGAAATTTGCATTGTGTCTCAGGAAATTGCTTCAGACCCGTGTTAACGTCGACATTATAGACCATAAATTTATGGTTAATGGCCACTCCTACCTCCCGAATGATTCAGATTTTGGATCTATAGAATCCTATACAAGAGGTAAAACAGGTTATGTTCCTGCTGATTGGTGCTCCACAATCGCAAAATCAAGAAGAAAGAAAGCTTTTACTGCTACGAAATTTCATGTGAAGACTTCAAGTCTACTAAGAACCTTAAACAAGCTATTACAAGGAGAAAACAAAATGTCGCTAAAAACCAGTGTCGTGGCTTAATATGCAGTGGATTCGTTTAATGAAGAACGAACCTTTTATGCTCTATTACAAGGAGACTCTTAATGAGGATTTTCCACTCTCCGCTCTATGTCTAACGCCAGCCAAACCAGGAAGGCCAGTTTCACTTGGACGTATTGCTATGGAAAACCTATGCCATGGACCAAGACCTGTAACCACGGAAAAGAAAAGGGACATGCTAGATCTTCTACCATACATTCCAGCCATCATTCATGCTTACTTCCAGGGACTTACAACAGCTGAAGCAACAGCAGATGATGCAGCCCCGTTTGATGTTGTTGATACTGAACGTGACTGAACGTTGTCATAGCTAAGAAAGGATATTTCGTTGTACTGCTCTTAGTTATTTCTGAAATGTATCATTTGTCATTAAAAATACCTTTTGTTTTTATTTAAATTTACTCCAAATACACGATTGGTTAAAGGCAAAATGGTGTAAGTCACTTGGGCCCTTCAAAAGAAACATAATTTTTTATTAAACCGTTTTCAATGATGAACACATTGAAACAATGACACCTTCCTAGCCGGCCGCGGTGGCCGAGGTGACTGAGGCGCTCCAGTCACGGTCAGCACGGCCACTACGGTCGGGGGTTCGAATCCCCCCTCGGGCATGGATATTTGTGCCGTCCTAGTTTGTAAGTAGTTCATAAGTAGTTTGTAAGTTTAGGGACTGATGACCCCGTAGTTAAGTCCCATAAGCTTAACAAACATTTTGAATTTTGAACACCTTCCTATGATGTAAAACACAAAAAAGTGGTATTGATTTCTTTTGGAATTTATTGTAATGCTTCTCACAAAACCTTCTGTTTCTCTAAATGCATGAAACATGACTTTCACCACTTTGGCTTTAACCCGCTCAATTAAAGGTGAAAGAGAGAGTGAGGAAGTATATTGTGGAACTATTTTACATAGGTTTGAGAGAAAATTTATAAATAACGATTTCCTTTGGTTCAAGAGCACAAATATTAACATTCGACGTAAATTGTAATCTTTCCCTAGAACTTGACATAGATCAGAGTCGAAATCCTACTCAAATTCCCATTAAATATATTTTTTATCTGTGTTACATACAGCAATAGTCCTATTCGCCTATAAGTGGCAAGTGTAATGCTTCACTGATTTTGAAATTAGCTTCACACAAAAGCGGGCAACACAGAGACGGACGAGAGAAATAAATCAACCAGTGTTATAAATAACCATCAGATTTGCTCAGAAGTTTTATTTATCACTGTGGCCGGGCCATTGCGCAATGACAGCGTGGTCTAAGGCGTCGTGCTACGGACTGGGTGGCAATCACCGCTGGAGATTCAAGCCATCTCTAGGGGTATGTGTGTGTGTGTGTGTATGTGTGTGTGTGTGTGTTTGTCCTTTGTAAGCTATTTTCAGGATGAAAATATGACATTATCGTAATACAGATATCCAAGTTTGCTGCTAACAATATTTATTCAGCTTGTGCAAGTTGATTCCACTACAACCTTGTTTCGGCTTTTGTCGTTTTCAAGTGGACCTGGTAATGTATAATAAAGTAATTACCTACGTTTACAATATAGAATTTTCTATAAAATTTTTTTGAAAAAATTATTTCATTACAAATTCACTTACGTTAAGTTGGACTGACGTCCATAAAGCATATTAGAGTTAGGGTCTTTTTGTGACTAGATGGTAAGGTCACGTTTTATCTCATTACTTTTTATATTTGACAGATATAGACACTGTTTACACTGATGATGCTTTATGTTTACAGTAAAATATGTCTGTGCCAGTCAGAGGGTGTACTCGTGTGTCATGGATAATACAATAGCAGGGAAACATCGTTTCTTTTTCTTGTGTAAAATTTTTTATCCGATTTCTTTTCCCAAAATTTCAATCTGTTTGTTGCTTTTTTTTTTTTTTTTTTTTTTTTTTTTTTTTTTTTTTTTTTTTTTTTTTTGGGCGCACAGCTGTTGAGGTCATTAGCGCCCGAATCAAAACTGGAATATACCAAAGGTTAATAAGACTATATAAAACAGCTAAAAATATAGAATAAAAAACAACAAAGGGAAGAGCTAAATGTCCTTTGACAAATTGGTCAAGTTGATAAAATCCAAGCAACAGTAAAATAAAAGCAACAGCCCGCACGTCATCAGCTAAAATTTCTTCCAGTGTGTTCGGCAGATGTAGTGCAAACCGAACAGGAGTAAAATTGGAACACGACAATAAAACATGGCGCACCAACAGCGGGTGGCCACAGAAACATAACGGTGCGGAGTCACCAGTGAGCAAGTGGCGGTGGCTGAACCGGCAATGTCCGATCGGCAACCGGGCCAAGATGATCTCTTCTCGTCGCGAGCGGCGTGATGAGGTCATCCAAGCCACCGGGAGCGGTTTAATTGTCCGGAGCTTATTATTAGTAAGTGAAGACCACACATTATTCCAGACGATATAAGACGCCGCGAAAGAGCCCCTTGAATATCAAGCGATGGGACACAGTACGTAGCTGTCCGACGTAAGAGAGTTGCAGCCTTGGCAGCGGCATCAGCAGCCTCGTTACCAGGCACGCCAGGTACCCACAGAAGGTGAACGCGAGGGCCGTCAGAAGCTAATAACTGAAGGGAGCGGTTGATTCGGTTCACAACAGGATGAGCCGAAAAGGGGTCGCTCAGACTCTGGATGGCGCTGAGGGAGTCAGAGCAGATAACATAGGAAGGAGAACGGTGTTGGCGAATAAATAGTACAGCCTGATAGAGGGCAAAAAAGCTCAGCTGTGAAATTCGAGCAGTGGTCATTAAGCCTGTACTGAAAACAGTCATCCCCTACGACAAACGCACATCCGACAACTACATTGGTCTTTGAGCCATCCATGTATATGAAAACGGAATTTTCGAGCCGTGCACTAAGTTCAAGAAACCGCGAGCAGTATAAAGCATCCGAAATACTCTCCTTCGGGAGTGAGGTGAGTTCGAGGTGAACGTGAACTTGAGCCTGAAGCCAAGGTAGCATTGGGCTCTCACCTATTTGAAATGTGGAAGGGAGAGTAAAATCGAGCTGCCGAAGCAAGCGACGAAAACGGACTCCAGGAGAGAGCAGAGCAATTGCAGACAGCCCGTATTGGCTATCGAGGGAGTCGTTAAAGAACGATGGATAGGAAGGATCGTGGGGCATCGAAAGCAAACGGCATGCATACCGACACAGTAATATGTCACGTCGATAGGGTAAAGTAATTCGGCAGCTTTGGCATTGAGGCTGTCAACAGGGTTTGTGTAAAAAGCTCCTATCGCCAGGAGTAACCCCCGATGGTGAATCGAGTTTAGGAGGCGTAAAATGGATGGCCATGCGAAAGAGTAAACGAAGCTTCCGTAATCCAATTTTGAGCGGACAGTGGACTGGTAGAGGTGAAGTAGGACGGTTCGGTCCTCTCCCCATGACGTGCCGCTAAGAACATGGAGGACGTTAAGGGTACGAGTACACCGGCCAGTCAGATAGGACACACGCGGGGACCAGCAGAGTTTCCTGTCCAATACTAGCCCTAAAATTTCGTCGTTTCCACGAAAGGCAGAGTAACGGGGCCAAGATGGAGAGACGGTGAAAGGAACTCTTTATATCTCCAGAAATTTATACAGACTGTTTTCTCACTGGAGAACCGGAAGCCATTGGTGACACTCCGAAAATAGAGACGGTCGAGACAACGCTGAAGACAGCGTTCCAGGAGATACGTTCTCTGGGCACTCCAGTAAATCGCAAAGTCGTCCACAAAAAGGGAGTCAGAGACGTCGGCCGGAAGACAATCCACAATTGGGTTGACTGCTATAGCGAAAAGTGCCACGCTCAACACGGATCCTTGTGGCACCCCATTCTCCTGGCGAGGTGTTCGACAAAACAGAGCCCACTCGTACACGGAACCTTCGATCTAGTAAAAATGCTTGGATAAAAATGGGGAGGCGGCCGCGAAAGCCCCGTGTATGGAGCGTGCGGAGAATACCCGCCCTCCAACAGGTGTCATAAGCCTTCTCCAAATCAAAAAACACAGCCACGGTCTGGCGCTTACGCAAGACGTTATTCATCATATAGGTCGACAAGGTAACGAGGTGGTCGATAGCAGAACGATGCCTACGAAATCCATATTGGACGTTGGTAAGGAGACGGCGAGATTCGAGTAGCCAAATCAGCCGAGCATTAACCATGCGTTCCATCACCTTGCAAACGCAGCTGGTGAGAGAAATGGGGCGATAGCTCGAAGGAAGATGTTTGTCCTTCCCTGGTTTTGGTATGGGAACAACAATTACTTCACGCCAGCGTGTGGGGACCTGACCTTCAATCCATATGCGATTATAAGTGCGGAGGAGAAAACATTTACCCGCAAGAGAAAGGTTCTTCAGCATCTGTATACGAATTGCATCAGGCCCTGGAGCACAAGATCGGGACACGGAGAGAGCACGTTCAAGCTCCTGCATGGTGAAGATGGCATTGTAACTTTCCTGACTGAGAGATTGGAAGGAAGGTGGCCTTGCCTCTTCTGTCTGTTTTCGAGGGAGAAAGGCGGGGTAATAATGTGCGGAGCTCGAGACCTCTGCAAAAGATTGACCTAAAGCGTTGGATATATCGGCTGGGTCCACGAAGACTTCATTTGCGACGGTCAAGCCAGGAATTGGGGAGTGGACATTTGTGCCAGATAACCGGCGCAGAACCCCCAGACAACAGAAGAAGGAGTAAGTCTGTTAAATGAACTAGTAAAAGCAATCCAGCAGGCCCGTTTGCTTTCCTTGATGACTCGACGGCATTACGCTCGTAGACGTTTGTAACTGATACAGTTCGCCAACGTTGTGTGGCGGCGGAAGATGCGTAGAGCACGTCTCCGGGCTCTAATAGCATCGCGACATGCCGCAGTCCACTGGGACTCGACGTGGAGAAGACGAAGTACGTGGAATGGAATATTCGGCAGCATTGAGAATGACTTCCGTGAGGTATTCGACCTGACTGTCACAGGTGGGGAAGTTCCCATCATGGAAAACCGCCATTGAGGGGAACAGTCCCCAGTCAGCTTTCGAGATGTTCCAACTAGTGGAACCCGGAGGTAGTGTATGATGAAGGAGATGAATTATAAAGGGGAAATGGTTGCTCGAGTATGTATCAGGGAGAGCATACCACTCAAACCGACGCGCAAGTTGAGCACTACACATCGAGAGGTCGTGTCTGAAAGAAAGGTTAGTGCACCTGTGTTTAGGCAGACAAGATTAAGATGGTTGAGAATGTCCGCTAAAAGGGAGCCTCTCTGGCAAGAGGCCAGAGAACCCCATAGAGGGTGGTGAGTGTTGAAATCGCCTATCAACAAAAAGGGGAAAGGAAGTTGGGCAAGGAGTTGCAGCACATCTGCCCTAGTAAAGGTAGAAGACGATGGGGTATAGATGTTACAAAGGGAGAAGGAAAAAGTGGGAAGAATGATGCGGACGGCAACTGCCTTTAGTTGAGTGTGCAGTGGAATAGGATGGTAGTATATGTCATCTCTAATGAGCAACATAACCCCTCCATGGGCTGCAATTCCCTCCGCAGGGGGCAGGTCAAAGCACACTGAGGTATATTGTGAAAAAAACTATGTTGTCGCGTGGGCGTAACTTCGATCTTGAAGTCCGACCACGAATGGACGGTGCAGTCTGAGTAGGAGTTTCAATTCTTCTCTGTTGGAACGAGTGCCGCGAATATTCCATCGAAGGAGATCCATAAGGTGAGAAGATAGAGAAGAAAAGCTAGAGGAGATCACGTCGCTGGCCACTGAGGGTCTGACTTCGAGGGAACGCTGCTACTGGAATCTACAGGTAAAGGGTCATGTTCCATCGCTTCATCTGGAGTTTCCGCCGCCTGCCTGGATGTATCGGCAGGGGCAGCTTCCTCCGCCAGTAAAGAGCCGTATGATCGGCTAGCAATAGCGAGCCCCGGAGAGACAGAGGAAGACCAGGTGGTGCCACTGCTAGATGGCGTGACAGGTGAGTCACGCCGTGGCGGGGAAGGAGAGGATCTCTTTTTTTCTGTGTGCCTTCTTAGAGGAATGACGATGAGATGTGTGCTCAGACGTAGGTTGTGCAGGCTCAGATCTTAAGAAATCTTCAGAGACAGGCTCTTTCTTGGAAGTCCGAGCATCCGATTTAGACGCCCGTGATTTGGGAGGAGCTGCTGATGACTGTGGTTTTCGGTGAGAGGAAGTGAGTGGAGAGGTTGATCGGGCAATCTTTGGGCTGGCCGATCTGACAACCGTGTCGCTAAAAGTAAGGTCACTTGTTTGTGTGCCAACCTCCTTACTAGGACGAGGAGAGGCAAGGACAGTGCTGTATTTACCCGCTGGGAGCACAGCTGGGCCGGCCGCGGTGGCCGAGGGGACTGAGGCGCTCTATTCACGGTGTGCACGGCCACTACGGTCGGGGGTTCGAATCCCCCCTCGGGCATGGATATTTGTGCCGTCCTAGTTCGTAAGTAGTTTGTAAGTTTAGGGACTGATGACCCCGTAGTTAAGTCCCATAAGCTTAACAAACGTTTGAACATTTGATTTGAGCACAGCGGGCTTTCGACCGAGCAGCTTCGCGTACTCTTTATTTCTTGGATTACCGCTCCTCCTTGTAAACAGGGCAGTCTCTGGATGAAGCAGCATGGTCGCCTATGCAGTTGATGCAATGAGGGGTGGAGGCGGACAGTCCCCCTCAGGAGCGTCCCTGCCGCAGGTGACGCATTTGGCTGCATGAGGGCAAGACTCATGGGTATGATTATAGCTGTGGCACTGGTAACAACGTGTGTGATTCGAGATATAGGGGCGAACTGATATGATTTCGTAGCCTGCTTTGATTTTGGAAGGGAGATCCACCTTGTCAAACGTCAAAAATACGGTTTGGGTTGGTATCGAACCTGTATCAGCATTTTTCGTAACCCTATGGACAGCTATGACGCCCTGATCAGTCAAGTAGTCCTTTTTCCTTCGTCCGATAACCCGTCGAGGGATCGAGAGTAGACCACCCCACGTGACGAGTTAAGGGTACGGTGTGCTTCGACTTTTACCGGGAAGGTGTGCAAAAGCGGGGCTCGGACAAGTTTTTGAGCCTGAAAGGCATTATCTGTTTCTAACACCAAACTCCCATTACGTTGTCGAGAACATTTCTTCAATGGACCTACAATGGCATCTACACCCTTCTGAATTATGAAGGGATTGACACAGAAATCATGACCATCAGTACGGGTAACAATCAGAAGCTTAGGAACGTTTGGTAATATTTTCTTTGTTTGAGGGGCATCCAACTTTCGTTTTTGGGTCGAAATCAAAAGGGAAGAGAGAGAGGTCATTGCAGAAGTGTCCCCCATGACTACCGGCGTCTCCGATGGCGCGCTCCTTCCTAATGGGGACCCTCACTGAGGCCTACCCCGCCTTAGGTGATTATTCACACCTCAGGTCACACCTCCCGAGAAACGGACAGAGGGACCAATCGGCATGGTCGGAAGGTACCAGTTAAGGGTAATCACCCCTCCCTGGGCCTGGCCTCTACCAGGGGGTAAGTACGTGCCCTACTTGTCTACCCGTGGCGGGGAATTATGCGTTACCCCGTCACATGATTCGCATGGGAATGCGTGGGTCGGCCTTCAGACACACTCAGGGAGGAAGGAAGAAGAATAGAGGATGGAAAGAGGGAGATACGAAAGTGAGAAAAGGGAGAATCTCAAACGCCGAAGCGGAGATGGTATGGATGGCTCCAAGGTAGGAACAACAGAGTAAGAAGAATGAGCGGAAAAAGCGAGTGAAAGGAGGGAAGGACCAGTAGGAAAAGGAAAGCGTAGAAAAGGAGATGACCTGCATTTACTCAGTCTCCGGGCAAAGGCCCGAATCGGGGGGGGGGGGGGGGGGGGAGTGTGAAGCAGCCTGGGGCAGAAGAAAGGCTACTTCGGCTCGGGGCCCCGTGCGCGCCACACACGTACCCACAAAAGAGCTGTGGGCCCCCTGGGGGCTGTTTGTTCGTTGAGAATATCAAACGGGTATTTTTTCGTGTGTGTGAAAATTTCTAGTTGTTCCAGAATATTTAGAATATGGTCTTTGGGAACTGTGTGTAGAATTTTTAAAACAGTTTCGATGTTTTCAGCTGTGTCATTTTGGCTTTTTAGGTGTAAGTAAAAGTTCGAGTGGTTGCTTTCACAGTCTCTTGTGTGTTCCTTAAATCGAATTTTAAAGTTTCTTCCTGTTTGTCATCACAAGAAGAAACTATTTTCAGGAGTTTATACTGATGACCATAGCAGTTTAGTTGGTTGGTTGGGACAGGGGGACCAAAGTGCTAAGGTCATCTGGTGGAGAGGGAAGGAGTGAGGATAGGAGAGGAGGGGAAGGGAAGGGAAAGGAAATGCATTCTAGGAAGTAAAGAAGGAAGACTTCATTAGCTCGGGGTCCCGTGCTCGCCACGCACGTACTCACGAAAGAACCGTGAGTACCCTGTGGGTGAGGTGGGGGAACTTTGGACCAATAGGTTTATAAACATTTGAATTATGGCCGGTTTAGGACATATTGATTTTCAAGTCAACCAGTAAGTCTTACAGTAACAGAACACGCAACTGCTGGCAGTAAGGCTATTATATGTTGCCAGTGGTTGCGTATTTTGTTGTTGTACGTCTTACTGGTTGACTTGAAAATGGGCAAAAAATATGTCGAACACTGTTGTCAGTGATAAATTCGACTTATGTGCAAATTTTCCAGTAATTCAAACATTGAATGAATAATTCAAGTTGCTTCCTATGCCATCCAGCGTGTTGGAATTAAGAACAGTTTGATGTTCAGACGAAAGTTCAGTTTCGGTCAAAAGGAAGTACAGCCGCAGTCTCTTTCGTGATAACTTAATCTTCCTTGGCATGCAGCCATCCGAGACTTAGGTTTGCAGCTACTGCCACAAATGAATGCATCGCGGGGCTCTAACAGACTGATCAAATATAAGTGCCAACTGCCAACTGCCAATGCCTCACAGTGTTGACCTAACGGTGTTGCGTGTATGTACTCCGTGCAGACGGCAAGCGAAACACTCGATTCTTGACTGCCTGCACACCGGAGTCAGTAATTGAAAGGCACCCTACTACTACATGAGCATTTTTTTTTTTTTTTTAATTTTGATACTTACACTCCAATAAACACAAACACAGAGACAGGCAAATCTCTTAGGTCAAATTGAAACAATTTGTCCAAAGCCGAATATATTGAGATAGGGAGCCAGTGGTCACAAATGCATATTTATTGTGTTATGGAACATAACAACAACAAAGCTCACAATTGTTGTTCGAAGTACTGAAGGAATAGGTACTAAACATTTCTCATACAAAACGTGTACAAACTCTGGGATCTACGAATTTAGAGTCTCGCATTCAGTTCTGTCAAAGAAATATCTATCGCAGTTTTGTAGGGAAGAATTTAGCATAGTGTGTATTGTTCACGGTTGAGGCCTCATTCACTCGTGTCGATATTTTTAACACACATCTTTGGAGTCAGGACAATCCATAAGTTACTTTCATGGTGGTCACCAGCAACGATTTTCTGTTAACGTATGCACAGACATTACCCAAGGTGAACTAACAAGACCTTATCTGTTGCCTCCCGTTTGACCGGTGCACGTTGCTTAGGGTTCTTGGTGTATCTGCTGCCATAGTTCTGAAGACTGTATCCCTTGTTATCCGCGAAAGGATGTACCGAGTGATCAAAAAGTCAGTATAAATTTGAAAACTTAATAAATCACGGAACAACGAAGACAGAGAGGTAAAAATTGACACACATGCTTGGAATGACATGGGGTTTTATTAGAATAAAAAAAATTAAGACAAATCAAAGATGATGTTCTTTACAGTGAATGCTCAATATGTTTACCATCATTCCTCAACAATAGCTGTAGTCGAGGAATAATGTCGTGAACAGCACTGTAAAGCATGTCCGGAGTTATGGTGAGGCACTGGCGTCGGATGTTGCCTTTCAGCATCCCTAGAGATGTCGGTCGATCACGATACACTTGCGACTTCAGGTAACCCCAAAGCCAATAATCGCACGGACCGAGGTCTGGGAACCTGGGAGTCCAAGCATGACGAAAGTGGCGGCTGAGCACACGATCATCACCAAACGACGCGCGCAAGAGATCTTTCACGCGTCTAGCAATATGCGGTGGAGCGCCATCCTACATAAAAATCGTACGTTCCAGCAGGTGTTCATCAGCCAGGCTGGGGATGATGCGATTCTGCAACATATCGGAGTACCTCTCACCCGTCACGGTAGCAGTTACAAAACCAGAATCACGCAGTTCCTCGAAGAAACAAGGCCCGATAACGGTAAATGTGGTAAGTCCAACCCATACCGTGACTTTCTCGTCGTGCAATGGAGTTTCCACGACAGTTCTAGGATTTTCGGTAGCCCAAATTCAGCAGTTGTGGGCGTTGATAGTCCCTCGGAGCGTGAAATGAGCTTCGTCGGTCCACGTTACTCAACCAATCGTCATCTTCCACCATCTTTTGAAACGCCCACACCGTAAAAGCCCTCCGCTTCACTACATCGCCATGTAACAGTTCATGATGCCGATGGATTTTGTAAGGATAGCATCAGAGGGTACGTCTAAGTGCCAACCAAACAGTAGAGTATGGAATGCCGGAGCGACTGCACGAGCGCAGAGTTCCCCGTGCATAGACGAACCCGCTAGTCTCCATTTCTTCCTGAACTGTCTCAGCAGCATTACGCCCTGTGCTCGGTCGACCACTACGGGGTCCATCGTCTAAACAACCCGTGGCTTCGAACTTCGAAATCATTCTCCCCACAGCTGCATCTGTCAAAGGACCTTTACCCGTTCGAAGCCCCTTCGTATGGCGATAGGATCTTAACGCTGAACTAGCACATTCCCCATTCTAATAATACATCTTCAATAAAAGCACCTTTTCAGGTAACGTCAACATGCTGCGTCTGCTGGTGCATCTGATTCTCTCTCTCATTACTACTACTTTTATACACGATTTTCATGCGCAGTCACTGACGTTTTGCTGTCCAGCGCCATCTGTCGGACATTTTTAGAACTTTATTTTCTAATAAAACCCCATGTCATTCCAAGCATGTGTGTCAACTTTTACCTCTCTGTCTACATTATTCCGCGATTCATTAAGTTTTCAAATTTATACTGTCTTTTTGATCACCCAGTAGTTTCATCACGACGGTGCACAAGACCATTTCGATATTACTGTACACGATCACTTGAACAAAATGCATCGTTATTGGAAGGAGACGTCTTATCCTACGGCCACTGCGATCGCCAGAAGGTAAAAGTAAGGAATGAAGCTAAGAGTTTAACGTCCAGTGGACTGCATGGTCATAAGAGACGGAGCACACCCTCGAGTTGTTTTTGTTAAGGATGGAGAACAAAATCGACTGTTCCTTTTGAAAGAAACCATCCTGGGATTTCCTGGAGTGGTTTAGGGAATCGTTGAAACCTAAATGGACATGGCCAGAGGTAGATTTGAACCACCGCCCTTCATAATAGGAGTGTTACCACTGCACCACCTCGATCGTTGAAGGTCAGGTTTATTTGTTGTGGTCTTGAGTCCGGAGACTGGTTTGATGCAGCTTTCCACCCTATTCTATCCTGAGCAAGCCTCTTAAAAACGACATCCCATGTATATTTGAACCTGCTTAATGTATTCGTATGTTGGTCTCTGCGATTTTTATCCCACACTCTTCCCTCAAATGCTAAATTCCCGATTCCTTGATGTCTAAAAATGTGTCCTACCAATCTAACCCTTCTTTTAGTCAAGAAATGCCAGAAAATCCTTTTCTCCCTAATTATGCTTAGTACCGACCCACCTAATGTTCAGTATTTGTCTGTAGCACCATGTTTCAAAACCTACTGTCCTCAACCTATCTGAACTCTTTATTGTCCACATTTCACTACCGTAGAAGGCACCTCTCCACACAAATGCCTCTAGAAAAAGAGTTCCTAACACATTAATATTCGATGTTAACAAATTTCTCTATTTCAGAGTAACTTTTCTTCCCATTGCCATTCTGCATTTTATAACGTTTGTACTGCGCCCGTCGTATGTCATTTTACTGCCCAAGTAACAATCTTTATTATTTCGCTAACTGATCTAATTCCCTCAGTATCGACTGATTTTGACTAAATACCATTACCGATGTGTTCTTGTTAATTTTCATCTTATAACGTCCTTTCAGGACAATGCCCGTTGCGCTACATTACTTTTTCAAGTCCTTTCCTGCCTGACTGAATTAGAATGTCATCGGAAAATGGCAAAGTTTTTATTCCTTCTCCCTGAACTTTAATCCCATCTCCAAATTTCCCTTGCTTTCCTTCACAACTTGGTTAGTGTACAGATTAAATAACCTTTGAGAAAGGCTGAAACAGTCTTACTCTTTTCCAAACTAATGCTTCCCTTTCATACCCTTCCATTACAATAACTTGCGACCTTCCTATCGGTATTCACCAATAAGAATTGGGCGATACTCGGGATAATAAAAGGTTTACTGCTCGTTGTCTCTGTTCATAGGGGTGAGTTACGTATGTCAGCTTCTATGCCCTAAACAGCTACCCAATCTGTTTAAACAAGATCAATAATTAATCTGTAGTTTAGCCAGTCTATCAATCTGCATATGATAGTGCGAAAATATATTTAAACAAACATAAATTAAATTTTTGAATAACGAGCAAAATGCATTCTAAGATAAAGAAGCGATTCACTAACGAAGTAACTCTTTATAAATGGAGTTTGTTATTCCTTTTGGACATGAAAATGCTGAGGTCGTGTTACTTTATACATCGGTAAATAACTGAATATTTCCCTAATTATTGTTCATGAGAGGCACTATAGGTATCACACGCGCTTGAGAGTAAAAATTCCAAATTATCATTCGTAAAATAGTGAAGTTCCAAATTAAACCGCGATTACAGTATTTGTTATAAAACACAGTTTGTCCGCACACGTGTACACGATTGCTGATTTATCACAGTTCCACAGCCCTACTACCGTGCATAGTTTACCACTTTTCACCAGAGACTAAGTTCTGCAGTCACAGTCCACACATGCCTATCTCTTCAAATCACAACTTCGTAACGCGGCTTCAGACCGCCCAGCGTCACAACCTCTCACCACCACGTGCAAGTTAAGAGTCCCCTCCCAAGCGTATCCTTCCGTGAATTCTAACGCCTCATCTTTAAAATACAATTTCCCTTCCAAAATATTATACATTAGAATATTACAGAATTAAATGCCTTGACCATCTCCCTACAAATGTTGTTTACATTTTACAAACAAATATATATTTAACAATACTAAAAACGGCTGAGACTGAAGCTCTTTGCTCAGATAGCTATTGCGCGTGGCGTCTCACTGTTCAAATATACTGCCGCCGTCGAAATATAGTTACACAATTAATATTTAATTTATCATGGCTTTTTATGTAAATATATTCAGGTGTTGTCCACTAATACATATAATTCTTTATACATAAATTATCTGCTGCATATCTACTATTTTAGTCGGCCATGAAATATGTAAGAGGCAATCTGCGGCAATTACTGAGACCAGTTACAGACGCAGTAGGTCTCAGAACTCCTGGGGTCTACAAGATATCTTGCGAGTGTGGCCAGTGTTATGTCGGACAAACAGTAAGAACTGTTGAACAACGAAGGAAGGTACATGAAAGGTTTTATCGTTTACGGTACCCAGACAAATCTGCTTTAGCTGAGCATGCTCTAGTAAAAGCATTAAATTCGATGAAACTGCCGTCGTGGCTCGAACGAACGGCTTCTGGGACAGTATTATTAAAGAAGCCATCGAACCTTAACAGAGACGGGGGGCCGGCCGCGGTGGCCGAGGGGACTGAGGCGCTCCAGTCACGGTCTTCACGGCCACTACGGTCGGGGGTTCTAATCCCCCCTCGGGCATGGATATTTGTGCCGTCCTTAGTATTAGCTAGTTCGTAAGTAGTTTGTAAGCTTAGGGACTGATGACCCCGTAGTTAAGTCCCATAAGCTATACAAACATTTCGATTTGAGAGACGGCGGCCTGCAGCTCAGCGCGGCGTGGGATCCAGCGATCGCGGAGTTAAAACGGGCGCATCCAACACCGACTCAAAGCATGCCCATATATGGCGATGTCGTGGAGCACCAGTGACGTCACAGCCGGCAGCTAGTATATATAAACCCGTACTTGCAGCCACTAGGCAGTCAATACCACTTGACAATGGCCAAGGAGTGCTTGGCCGAAAGCTCGTGGAGTTTTAACCACCTGACGCGGACGGAAACCCGAGAACGTTTTATTTAAAGTTATCGCCGCAAGACAATGCATTTCTATATGACGCACCAGTTATTTCAGCATGTCAAAATTGTGAAATTCAAACAGATTAATTCATATGACTGTTAAGTTTAGTTCTATCGTTCATTTATGTTAAACTTAATAGTAATGATTATCTACAGGTTATTGTTTAGCGATGGGATCTGCATTTCCATGTCAGATGCCTAGTGATATTTTTTTATGAAAACGTTAATTACAAAGATAAAGTTTACAGAACAGCATAAAC
This sequence comes from Locusta migratoria, assembly GCA_026315105.1. NCBI lineage: Eukaryota > Metazoa > Arthropoda > Insecta > Orthoptera > Acrididae > Locusta > Locusta migratoria. The sequence goes on along the minus strand of CM048745.1, from coordinate 837,613,990 downwards.
AGCGGGGTTTTAAATTATCTTCATTCGAGAATTGGAAATATGAATAAAAATCTCGTGTTGGAATTTTTAGGTAACTTACATTTACAGATGCTGTAATTGATAAAAAGGCTCGCCAATAAAAATAAAGTTGAATTTTTTTCAAACTTCTAACGCCTAAAAACAAGATAGATGATATTAAAACGCTTGGGAAAATTTTTATGACGTGGATTTAATGGATCAGTTGGATATCACGATAGGTCCCAGAAACCAACCCAACAAATTGAGAAAATGTAGCGAAAATATAGAGTTATGCCATTCTAGGAAACTATTTGTTATAAACTGGCGAGATAGTGTAGCAGAAAAGGTGTAAAAATAGCCTTTAGGACCGACAACAAACCAGGGCAGATTCTGAGTCATAAGACTGACGCAGGGCAACTACAAGGGGAAAGCGTGAATTTGCGAAATGAAATGTCAGGGTTGTGAAATGAAGTATGTGGGGAAAAAGGGAAGAAAATTTTAAGAAAGACTGAAATAACACAATAATATATAGAATGGCTCATTAGCGGCTCCTCAATATCGAACAATATTCGATGTATAGCGTCAATGATTGCACGAGCGTCATTCACATCGAGGACAAAGATTGCTATGGTTGAAATCTAATTGGTAGGAAATAGAAATTTTTTAATTTTTTTAGTGCTTTAACGGAGGTTTTCTAAAACGGGCTGATTGAGAATACAGGACTGTCTAAGGGCATTACTGGGTCCATTTCCATTTTTTTTAAAGCTGTTTTGATTGCATAAACTTGATGTTTATTTAAACATGGCGCGTTTCGTCTCTTCTAGGCATCATCGGACGTTTGAAAGGGAGGGGGAAGGTTTACAAACTTGTTTAAAATACAATTAAACGTGTGTTAAATCTATCCTAAACAAGAAATATTATAATACGGAGGATGCAGACTGAAAAACCAGCAGGCCACATAACCACATTCATGTGTTTGACGTGGGGGGATGAAAATTGACCTAATAAAATACCATTAAAGGGCATAGCTTAATAAATAAAATTACTTTGAAGTTGCAGAGCGTCAAATTACTAAATTCAGTAAAAATAGATGTAAGTGTTGCTCAATAATGGGGGCAACGAAGTCAGTTGTAAAACTTAGCCGCGCGAAGCTATGTTCACTCACGCAGAGCCGACCCCCGCCACAATCCTGGACTCCTACCGCGCTCGTGTCTTGCCGGCAACTGTTCAAACTTGCGCATCGAAGGTGCGCAGGTGGCAATTAGATGGCGCGCTTGTGTGCGGTAAAGGATCTTCCTGTTTCATTATATATTGAGCTGAACATTCGGTATACCTAATACTGTACACTACTACTGCAAGTCGGATTTCTGGAACAGTTCTGAAACGAATGACTCGAAGTGATTCCTTCATCTTCAGAATCAAATCAAAATCAAAACGAGTCAGGGGAGTATAGCGGATGGTACAATACTTCCCAGTCCCATCGACCGAACAGAGCAGCCACAGGTTGCACTGTATGCACCCGGGCATTGTCGTACAAAATGATGGGTGGGTTCCGCAGAAAGTGTTAACGCTTCTGGCGTCGTTCACTGTCCACTAACGTGGCAACAGTATGCACATCTTCAGAGACGCTTGAACTACCTGACCGATGCATGTCTGCCACGGTTTGCCGATCTTCGTCGCGGTGGAGTAGCAGAGCGATCTAAAGCACCTCGCTGCGGAGCGCGCGGTTGCTCGCCGTGGAGATTCGAGTCCTCCCTGGGGCCTGGGTGTGTGCGTTTGTCCGTAGGATAGTTTACCTAGGTTTAAGTAAACTTTAAAATTCTCCCGGCGGATCGAATATTCATAGAAGTTTCGGGTATGCAGCCGGTCGTCGTCTAAAACATCACACGATATTTCGGCCAGACACCTGCTAGCCATCCTCAGGTGAGTCGATGAAGACTGAAGAGTTCGTCCAGCGTTCCACTATATATAGAAAACTTGGCGGTAACAGCGCATGCATAAACAGACAGGCCACACTGCCGGACGGCAGCGCCCTCGCTGGTGGAGCCGCGGAGCCCATGTCGCCATGAGTAGCCCTCTGTCACCCATAGTGGCTAACCTTTTTATGGAGGACTTCGAGGAACGAGCCCTTGAATCAGCACCCCTTAAACCTACGGTGTTTTGGAGGTATGTGGATGACACTTTCATTGTGTGGCCTCATGGGGAGGATAATTTAAAGAAGTTTTTACATCATCTCAACTCCCTTCATGATAGCATCCGGTTCACTATGGAGGATGGATGCTTACCTTTTTTGGATGTTTTAGTTAAAAGGAAGGATGATGGCTCTTTGGGACACTTAGTTTATCGGAAGCCAACTCATACTGATTTATATTTACAGGCTTCAAGTTGTCACCATCCATCGCAAACCAGCAGTGTCCTTAAAACACTTGTTCACAGAGCCCATACAATCTCAGACGCTGATAGTCTGCCACAAGAGCTGGCAACGGATATTCTAACCAGCAAATAAGTAAGGCACTCTCACTTAGAAAGAAGAACAAGAAAGTGGAGAACGAGGAGGGTACACCGGCAAAATCCCTCGCTTTTCTTCCGTTTGTGGGCAATATTTCTTTTAAAATAGCAAGAATTCTCCATAATTTTCAAGTGAAAGTAATTTTCCGCCCACCATCCAAAATTTCAGACTTGCTGGGTTCGGTCAAGGATGACTTGTTGTTACGTAAGGCTGGTGTCTACAAAGTTCCCTGCCAATGTGGTATGGCTTATATAGGCCAGACTACGCGCACTGTTGAAGAACGTTGCAGTGAACACAAACGCAACACACGCCTTTTACAGCCAAGCAAGTCTGCTATTGCTGAACATTGCATTTCCACCGGACACTCTATGGAGTATGATAAAACGGTAATTTTGACAACAGCAACATCTTTTTGGGACTCCATTATCAAAGAATCTGTGGAAATACGTGTAGCGGAAAATTTGATGAATCGGGATAGTGGCTACCAACTTGACAAAGCGTGGAATCCCGTCATTACTAAAATTTGCTCAGATCGAAGACGACAGAGAGCGCCGACGTCGGCTGTGAGCGGCAGTGGCAGTGCAGAGGACAGCTGAACTCCGCGGCTCCACCAGCGAGGGCGCTGAAGTGTGGCCTGTCTGTTTATGTTTTGACGCATGCGCTGTAACCGCCAAGTTTTCTATATATAGTGGAACGCTGGACGCACTCTTCAGTCTTCATCGACTCACCTGAGGATGGCTAGCAGGTGTCTGGCCGAAATATCGTGTGATGTTTTAGACGACGACCGGCTGCATACCCGAAACTTCTATGAATATAGGTTTAAGTAGTTTGTAAGCTACGGACTGATGACCACGCAGTTTGGTCCGATAGATTTACAGACATTTGAACATTTTTTTGCCGATCTTCGTTGAAGGCGTTTATTGAGCAAAGAAGGGAGCTTAGGGGTTTAACGTCCCGTCGACAGCGTGGTCATTAGAGATGGAGCTTAAGCTTGGATTTTCGGGGAAGGGTGTGGTAGGAAATCGGCCGTGCCCTTTGAAAGGAACCTGAAAGGCCTGAAGTTATTTAGGGAAATTACGGAACACCTAAAGCTGGATGGCCGGAGGTGGATTTGCAGCACCAACCTCGCTAATACCAGTGTCATCCCACTGACCGCGGACGAGCAGCTGAGCGCATTGAGGCGCTATGCTGCGATGCGCGAGGCCGTTTCCCGTCGGGGGTTCGAATCCCCCCTCGGGCATGGATGTTTGTGCTGTCTTTAGTATAAGTTAGTTCATAAGTAATTTGTAAGTTTAGGGACTGATTACCCCGCAGTTAAGACCCATAAGCTTCACAAATATTTGAATATTTTGTCTTCTCACTGCGCCACCTCGCCAACGTGCCACTGTTCTGTACGGCACTGCCTATTCCCCGCACGCCTCTTGAAGACCTTGATGACACTGTTATGCTGTACGACCTCTGGCACATTCAATCCTGATCCAACTCCGTTGTTTCTGTTTCGAAAACATAGCGACAGCGTCACGTTAGACCGCTCGCTCACAAGTGACAGTGTTGCCCTCGATTGTGCGCATGCCGCTGACGCGGGACGCGGGAGTCGATTTGCTCGTAGGCAAGGTAGGTATGTCAACATCACGTGCTATCAGCAGTGTTGACAGACGTAGGGAATTTTCCCTAAATTTAAGCATTAAAATCATGCAGGGAATTTTCATCCAAAAGTCCCCAGCGCGTAGGTCATTTGGAAAATTTTACTATCGCCGACACCGGCCTAGCTGGTAATGTTGGCAACAGAACAGTTGTCACCACGCTGGAATGAAGCCGACCAATTGTGGCAAAGTTTGAAGCAGCCAATGATATTTTAGACGGATTAGTTGATTTCTGTTCATAGTAAACAATATTAATTTGAAAACATAGTTTCAGGCACATTCAAACTGATGCGACATATGATTTCAATGTATATCAGTGGAATGGAGAGTCGATTTGGAAATAGTGTTAGAAAATGTCAGCACAAGGAAAATTCATTGACTCCATCAATCAGTAACATATACATCTATATCTACATCTTGCGTGTTGTTAATAGATTTGACCAACCGTCAGAGTTCAGTGGAATCAAACTACATCTACATCTACATGGGATACTCTACAGATCACATTTAAGTGCCTGGCAGAGGGTTCATCGAACCACCGTTATACTATTTTATCTCCCATTCCATTCTCGAGTAGCGCGCGGGAAGAATGAACACCTGAATCTCATCGATCGGGCTCTGATTTCTCGTATTTTATTCTGATGATCATTTCTACCTATGTAAGTGGGAGTCAACAATATATTTTCGCATTAACGGGAGAATGTTGGCGACTGGAGTTTCGTAAGTAGCCCACGCCGCAGCGATAAGCGCCGTTGTTGTAACGATTCCCATCCCAGATCCTGTATCATTTCCGTAACGCTGTCTCCCCTGTATCGTGACAATACGAAGCGAGCTGCTCTGCTTTGGACTCTTTCGATGTCCTCCGTCAAACCCACCTGATAAGAATATCACATTGGGCTGCAATACTCCATAAAAGGACGGACAAGTGTACTGTATGCAGTTTCTGTAGTAGTTCTGTTGCATCTTTTAAGGGTTCTGCCAATAAAACGCAGTCTCTGGTTCGCCTTTCCCACGACATTTTCAATTTAACTCAGAAGTAATTGTAATTCCTAGGTATTTTGTGGAGTTTACGGCCTTCACATTTGACTGGTTTATCATGTATACAAAGTTTAACAGATTTCTTTTCGTACTCATGTGGACGACTTCACTCTTCTCATGATTTAGAGTCAACTGCCAATTCTTACACCATACAGATATCTTATTCAAATTGTTCTGCAGTTGGTTTTGATCTTCAGATGATTTTACTATACGGTAAATGACGGCGTCGTCTGCAAACAACTTAAGAGAACTACTTAGATTTTCCCCTAAATCGTTTATGTAAATAAGGAGCAGCAGAGGACCAATAACACTACCCTGTGGAAAGCCCGAAATTACCTCTGTTTTAGTCGATGCCTTACCATCGATTACTACGAACTGTGTCCTCTCTGAGAGGAAATCCCCTATCCAGGCGCAAATTTGTGGCGATATACCGTAACCACGCAATTTGATTAAAAACCGTTTGTGAGGTACGGTGTCAAAAGCCTTCTGGAAATCAAGGAATAAGGAATAAATTTGCGAACCCTTGTCAATAGCACACATCACTTCGTGTGAGTAAAGAGTGTTTCGCATGAACGATATTTTCTAAATCCATATTTACCTTGGGCCAATAGATCATTCTGTTCGAGATACTTCATAATATTTGAATACATGATACGTTCCAAAACCCTGCTGAAAATTGAAGTCAATGAAATAGGCCTGTAGTTTAATGGGTTACTCCTGTTGCCTTTCTTGAATATAGGTGTGACGTGTGCAACTTTCCAATCTTTTGGTACAGATCCTTCTTTGAGAGAGCGGTTGTATATGGCTATTAAGTAAGGAGCTATGGCTTCAGCATAATCAGAAATCTAATGGGTATACAATCCGGATCAGAAGACTTGTTCTTGTTAAGTGATTTTAAGTGCTTCACTACAGCGATGATATCTACTTCTACGTTACCCATTATGGCATCTGTTCGTAATTCGAAATCTGGAATATTGGTTTCGTCTTCTTTGGTAAATGAGTTTCTAAAAGCTATGTTTAGTAACTCTGCTTTAGTAGCTCTGTCATCGGCAGACTCGCCATTACTATCACGTAGTGAGGCTATTGTTTGTGTTTTGCCCCTAGTATATTTAACATATGACCAGAATCTCTAGGGGGTTTTCAGTCAAATTTCAAGAAAGAGTTTCGTTGTGATAAGTAGTGTAGGCATCTCGCATTGAAGTACTCGCTAAATTTCGAGCTTCTGTGTAGGATTTTTTTTTTTTTTTTTTTTTTGTGTTCGTTTAAATTTAGTATGCCTTTTCCGTTGCTTTTGCAACAGTGTCATAACCTCTTTTGTGTACCAAGGAGGATCACCTCCTTTCTTTTATTAATTTATTTGGTATAAAAGTGTCAATTGCTGTCGATACTACTTCTTTCAATTGGAGCCACACCTGGTCTACACCAACAGTCACTGGAAAAAAAACACATCTACTAAGTGAAGCATGATGCCAGATATTTATTTTAAAGTTTTTCAAAATTGTAACATGCCACATTAATCAATTGGTTAGCCTCTGCTGGCCAGACTCCTGGATTCAGCCCCTCCCAGACCCAAATCCTGGCTACGACCCTGTAGGGGCATTGATGAGGTTGTAGGGAGAAAGTAGGGAAAACGGAGGTACATTTGTGTGAGATTTTAGATATTTTCTCTCTCTGCCATCTGGCAACACTGGTATCAGCGACAATAGTAGATTCCATTGCATAGTGTCTCCACAGCAGTGATGTCACTATTTAGGTTCCAAGTCTCGTATTAAAATTTTAAATTCTGCCGTTCCATAGATCTGTCGGCCCGAGCGGTGGCACGGTTCGCCACCCCCCCCCCCCCCCCCCCATCTCCTCTCTATCTTCCCTACCTCCTTAGAGCCTTCCCCGATTTCACGGCAAGTCTCGCGAAGCTCAGCTAGACTTCGATGTTACGGCCGATAATAAGTTAGTCTGCTATCGAGATCTCGGTTGCGAGCGCCGGATACCGTTCCGCGTGGCTGCAGTCCCAGCACAGCCACTGGGCTCTGGGGATTTTTCGCAACGACCACAGCGAGGCGAGCCGCGACGGTAGCCATTGTGCTCGTCACATCCCGCTGAACATGGAAACGCCGACAAACAATAAGGGCTTCTCATGACAATTACCCGCACAGCATTAAGTCCTGGTATGACAAAGCCGCAATTACTTATTTTCATGCAAAGCAACCGCATTATTCATGAGCCGGCGCATTCCCCTTCTGCTGCGTTTCTCGGCCCAACGGGCACCGCCCATCTGCTCGGAGGGAACAAAAGTTCCGCAATTTGCGTGCAGCCTGGCGGAAAGTATTTCTCAGCGTCTGCCTCGCTCTCTGCGGAGTCTTTTATTTCTCACCTTCTGTACGTTGTGGTAAACAGAGGAATCGACCTCCTGAAAGTTTGCAATGATATTATTTACGGCTGCATACTGGATCAGGCAATGCTGAAGGAATTAGATTAGGTAATGAGGCAATAAAAATAGTAGATGAATTTTGTTATTTGGGTAGCAAGATTACTTCTGATGTCCGAAGTAAAGAAGATATAAACTGCAGAATGGCTATGGGAAGAAAAGCGTTTCTAAAGAAGCGAAACTTGTTAACATCCAATATTAATTTAAATGTTAGAAAGTCCTTTTTGAAAGCATTTGTCTGGAGTGTAGCATTGTATGGCAGTGAAACGTGGACGATAAGGAGATCAGATAAAAAGATGATAGAAGCTTTTGAAATGTGGTGCTACAGACGAATGATGAAAATTAGATGGGTAGATCACGTAACTAATGAGGAGGTGCTTAACCGAATTGGGGAGAAAAGGAGTTTCTGGCATATCCTGACTAAGACAAGGGATAGACTGGTTGGACACATTCTGAGACATCAAGGAATTATCAACTTAGCATTAGAAGGAAGCGTGTAGGATAAAAATCGTAGAGGGAGACCGAGGGACATACATAGTAAGCAGATTCAAAAGGCTGTAGGTTGCCGAACGTATTCTCAGATGAAGAGACTTGCACAGGACCGGGTAGCGTGGCGAGCTGCATCAAACCAGTCTGCGGACTGAAGACCACAACAACAACAACTGGATTGGAATCCAAACATGTGCAGATAAAGAGACCGGTGACTAAGGTTTGGTTCAGAAATTGTCTTACAGCTATGAGCAGCAAGGAGATGTGGCACCATGGCCAAGACGTACATGTGAAGTTACGGGGAGAACCTGATGTGTTGTCAGATCTTATTTGAATCTAGCAATATCTGTCCACGAGTTGCCTTACCTTGTTATAGATTTAATGGGAAAGAAAGAGAAGGTGAAGCACACATTTTAATACGTACAATTTCCGATATACTGTGAATGGCAATTCGATAAACACCCTACACTTCCGGCTCCCCTTACCTGCCCCATTCCTCGTCTCATACCCCCCCCCCCCCCCACTTTTTTTTTGTCCGAGAGCAGCAATAAAATTCATAGTCCCCTGCGTGATCGCAGTCTCGGAAATCGTCACATATCTGGAGAGAGGCACAAATATTTATGATAAGGAAGAATAAGAATTTTACATCTATATGCTTCACTCGAAGCTATTTAAGCTTACTTTCCTACCAGAGAATATACTCAAGAATGGAAACATACTGCGAAATAAATAGAAGAGTGAGAGTTTTTATTTCATCCTTCGTTCTGTAATCAGACGGAAATGTAAATAACATTCAATCAGATGCCCCGAAATAGTTCGGCACGTGTGGCGTCGCCGTTGGCGGTTGGGGGGGGGGGGGGGTCGTGGTACCTGCTGTGCGGGCTTCCAGTTCCTCTGGTCGCTCATTCCAACGCCGGAAGCTGTGTCCTTCAGACTGGAGAGCTCCTGCCAGATTTTTTTTTCATTGCGGAATTCCATGCTGAGCTTAGATTAAAGCCACTGTCTCGTGTAGACGAATATCTGCCGCCTTCTTGTTCATCGAGACAGAAATGTGCCGCTGAAAAACTTCTTTGTTTCTTCAAGTATGAAACTGTGTTATTCCTTAACGCTTTTTTTTTTTTTTCGCTTCTTCAGAATTCAGTCATGAGCAAGCAATTCCGTTTTATTTCACTTTTTCATATTAATTTCGTTTCATTTAGGCTTGCAGCCTCGTATGTGTCTTTTAAGGAAATATTGATAATAACAATGATATCAAAAAGTTGATTTGTGTGATGAATGTTATGTAATGCTTCAATAAACAACAATACGCCTATTTAGGCTCCGTGGTCATCGTCAGGCTATCTGCGGGTAAAGATTTTATTTTAAAATAGTTCAAATAGAGCTACTTACAATTTTGTTATGTTTTTTTCATGACATATTAGTCCATACGTACGTCCATATTGCATCGCCGAGATGTAATTTTATTTCAGTAGCTGCATATAATTGGCGTCAAAATATTTTAGACCGTATTTATATAACAGCACGCTTGTCAGATTATTAATTTATTATTACTTATTCCGATATCTGTAATTGGCTGCTCCTCCAGAGATGCTCTATGGTTACAGTTTGTTTATTATTATGTGACCTAGAATCGGTGGAATGGTAGTGTGAACTTTATTATTTTATGAAACTGTGATGAATATCTTTGTTTTTTACTCGAATCTAATATATCAGTGAAGTTGTCTAGATAATTTTTGTGTTTTAGTTCTGTTTGTTCGTTTAAAATTTCGTTAGGATTTTTCCTCGAGTTTGTATAAATTTCGATATCTTCCGGAAAGTTCATGTCATAACCTTTTGGTGTTACATGTAATATTTTCATTGCGTTTGTTTTATGATCAGCTTCGTGATTTCCCATTTTTAAGTGATTGAAGAATGCTGACTTTTGAAACTTCTACCTGTTTATCCTATATAAAATTTCTCGCGATCTTTACTATTAATTTTGTATATGCCTGGTAGTTGGTACAATGATATTTTGGTTTTACTGGAACGGATTAAAATTTCTATATTATGTGCAGTTCTGTAGGCGACTCTAAAGTCGTTTTTAGATGTTAGTCCTATATAAGTACGTATTTAATTTTTTTTTTTTTTTTTTGTTTGTTTTGTTTTGAAAATCACTTTACATCAGATTTATTTGCATTGTGTTTTCTGTAAAATCGCGATTCTCAACACTCCACTGGCAGGAAACTAGGCTGTTATTCAGTACTGAGTTTTTTTTTTTAGGGACGTATCTTTAGATAGCTTTAAGTCATTTACAATTTTATTGGGTTTAGGTTTCGCGTGCTTTTCGTATAGTTTCTTTACTATACCTGGATGAAAATCACTTTACATCAGATTTATTTGCATTGTGTTTTCTGTAAAATCGCGATTCTCAACACTCCACTGGCAGGAAACTAGGCTGTTATTCAGTACTGAGTTTTTTTTTTTAGGGACGTATCTTTAGATAGCTTTAAGTCATTTACAATTTTATTGGGTTTAGGTTTCGCGTGCTTTTCGTATAGTTTCTTTACTATACCTGGATGAAAATCACTTTACATCAGATTTATTTGCATTGTGTTTTCTGTAAAATCGCGAAAATCGCGATTCTCAACACTCCACTGGCAGGGAACTAGGCTGTTATTCAGTACCGAGTTGAACTGCGCTGGATGGTGACAGCTCCTAGCGTTGAAATGAAAATCAGGAAGCGTCGATTTCCTGTACACTGAATGTCCCAGCCCACATTTCGTGTTCTCGTAGTCAAGATGTCCAAGAAGAATTCGGTTTTGCTCTACTTCCATGGTGAACTAGATGTTCCCATTCATATGACTGAGGTGTTGCAAGAACTAGCAGACCATACCATAAAGGTGCCGTCTACATATCTGTAGAAAGTTTCGGTGTGAGTCTGGTGGTATCCACACAAATTGTGTCATACATTAGCATCAGTACTCAACAGATGGATAGATGGCGTTACAAAAAAATAGCTAACAGAAGTTGCTACGAGGTGGTATTGCTACTATTAATACAGTGGCATTATTTGCCACCATAGAAATAACAGAACAGTCTAAAATCATAATCATCATCATCATCTTTAGAGACTGATTATGCCTTTCAGCGTTCAGTCTGGAGAATAGTCCCCCTAATAAAATTCCTCTATCCCCTATCTTATGCTAACATTGATGCCACGTCTGATGTTATGCCTTTTACTTCAAAATCATTCTGCACCGAATCTACGTACTTTCTCCTTGATCTACCTCGCTCCTCTTATCATCCGCTCCTGAGCCTCTGAGTCTCTTAGGTAACCTTGCTTCTCACATGCGTGAAACATGATCCCCACCATCTCAGCTTATTCGCTCGAACTTCTTCATCTATGGTGTTCATTCCAAGTTTTTCTTTGATTTCCTCATTATGTACACCCTCTTGTCATTATTTCCATCTGTTAGTTCCTGCAATAATTCATGCTATTTTAATATCTGTAAGCTCAACATTATGAATAAGGTAACCTGTATATGCCCAGCTTTCACTCCCATACAACAAAGTTGGTCAAAGATAGAGCGGTGCACTGCTAGCTTAGTCTTGGTACTTACTTCCTTCTAGCAGCAGAGAGTAGATCCTAGTTGAGCACTCACTGTATTAGCTGCGCTTCACCGCAATTCACGTTCTTCCAATATGTTGCTATCCTGTGAGAAAATACATCCTAGATACTTGAAACCAGCTACTTTTTATAACTTTGTTCCTTCTGTTTGGCACTCAATCTGTTTAAAATTGAAATCTATGTATATAAAAATGCATTGCTGTTCGTTAGTCTCGCTAAAACTCGAGAACGGCTGAACAGATTTGGCTGATTTTAGTCTTGAAATATTCGTGCTAGTTCAGGGAAGGTTTAAACGGTGATAAAATATGGAAAAGCTGTCCGCAAAAGAGGAAAATCGAAAAAAAAAACTGAAACAGATTTTTCCAGTGAGCTATCAATATCGATCGTCCAATTGCGATAAAATTTTGTACATTTCATGTTGAAAGCAAGAGGAGGGTTCGCATCAAATAAAAATTTGGATAAGTCGCCCGGAAAGTAGGAAAATTTAGGAAAAACCTAAAGCGATTTTTTTCTATTAATAAATGTCAATTCGTACATGGTTGTAAGAGCATCACTTGAGTACGGCTTGACAGGTCTAGGTGTGCATGAAATAAAGTTTTTGGAAAATCTACCGGAAAATTGTAAAATTAGAGAAAAACTGAAAGTGTATTTTTCAATGTGATTTTGATTGAATTCAGCACTATAACTGAGTATTCGCACGACGGAAAGGGATAATTCTTCTTTTGTTTTGTTCATTATGGTCTTCGAAAAGTTTTGAGTAAGAAAAAAAATAGGGAGGCACTTAAAAAGGACAGTCGCAAAATTCGAACCAAGTTCCTTTTTCAGTGTGTTTCTAAATGTACTTAACATTATAAGTTGAGACCCGTTCAGCCGATTGCGATAAAATTTTGATCATTTGACGTTCAACGAAAGATCAACTTTCATATGAAATAAAAATTTGGGAAAGTTACCCGGAAATTTTGAAAATTAGCGAGAAACTGTAAGAGCTTTTATCAATTGGATATCAATATCATTCGTCTGATTGCGATAAAATTTTGCACATTCGACGTTCAAAGCGAGAGTAAGGTTGGAGTGAAGTAAACGTTTGTAATAGTTGGCCAGAAAATAGAAAATTTTTTGTAAGACTGAAAGAGCTTTTTTCTTTCGGATATCTATATCATTCGTACGATTGCGATAAAATTTTGGACATTTGACGTTCAAGAGTACATGCATATTAGCAATTGCGAAGCATTTCCGGGACGACTAGTTAAAAATACAAACGAATTCGAAGCACGCAGACATCTTGACTGTTGCAGGACAGTGAAATAAATTTAGTGGCAAACTTGACCGTTATTCGAACCTGGATTTCTCTCTCCGCAGACGGAGAGTACGCAGCGCATAACCATGATCAAAATCGAAGAGGCAGAGGCGGATCGACGCCCTGGGAGAACGGGACGCTTGGGTGAACAAAAGAATGTCGGGGCATGACCGTGGAAGACGCTCCCCGCGGGCGAGCGACGAACGAGCCAGACAGGAGGTCGTCAAGTTGGGAGGAGAAGAAGACATTCCTTTCCTCCTCTTGCTTCCTCTCATTCAATGTACAGGTACATAACTGGTTCAGAACTATATTGCCAGAAAGAAAAATAGTACACCTGTGACGGCAGATGCCACCTGCAAGATTGTAGATGAACTGATAATGGTGTCAACGTCGTCTCCAAAAAATTGTGTTTTGCCAGAGAGGTATCTGTGTGTACCCTTTAGTAAGGAATGTTTACTACATAAACAATTTAGGAGAGCAGCTCTCTTAGGTTGTTTGCAGATGACGCCGTCATTTACCGTCTAGTAAAATCATCTGAAGATCAAAAGCAACTGTAGAACGATTTAAATAAGATATCAGTATGGTGTAAAAATTGGCAATTGACTCTAAATAATGAGAAGTGTGAAGTCGTCCACATTAGTACGAAAAGAAATCCGTTAAACTTTGTTTACAAGATAAATCAATCAAATGTGAAGGCCGTAAACTCCACAAAATACCTAGGAATTACAATTACTTATGAGTTAAATTGGAAAGAACACATAGATAATGTCATAGGAAAGGCGAATCAGAGACTGCGTTTTATTGGAAGAACGCTTAAAAGATGCAGCAGAACTACTAAAGAGACCACATACACTACGATTGTCCGTCCTCATTTGCAGTATTGCTGCCCAGTGTGGGATCCTTATCAGGTGGGTTTGACAGAGGACATCGAAAGAGTCCGAAGAAGGGCAGCTCGTTATGTATTGTCTCGATACAGTGGAGACAGCGTCACGAAAATTATACAAGGCCTGGGATGGGAATCAATGCAACAACGGCGGTTATCGCTGTGGCGTGGTCTACTTATGAAACTCCAATCACCAACATTCTCCTCCGAATCCTCCGAATGCGAAAATAGATTGCTGACTACCACCTACATAGGTAGAAATGATCATCGGAATAAAATACGAGAAAGCATAGCTCGAACTGAGAGCTTCAGATGTGGTTTCTTCCGGCGCGCTTTTCGAGAATGGAATGGGAGATGAATAGTATAATGGTGCTTTCCGCAAGGCAGAGTATGCCATGTAGATGTAGATGACTCTCATAAGGCTCGGCTCAGTGTGATATTAACTTGTTAAGCAAACAGGTGCCACGGCATTGAGAACCAGACGTGCTTCCCCCAGCCAACTGGGCCAATTTGAAAGGTGTCAAACTGTAGTCTTTCGAGTGGCAGGATGGTCCTTCCGGAGAATTGCCACACAAGTCGGACGTGCTGTGCTAGTTGTGCAACGATACTACACTCCTGGTCATTAAAATTGATACACACGAAGATGACTTGTTATAAACGCGAAACGCGAAATTTAACCGACAAGAGGAAGATGCTGTGATATGCAAATGATTAGCTTTTCAGAGCATTCACACAAGGCTGGCGTCGGTGGTGACACCTACAACGTGCTGACATGAGGAAAGTTTCCAACCGATTTCTCATACACAAAAAGCAGTGGATCGGCATTGCCTGGTGAACCGTTGTCCTGATGCCTCGTATGAGGAGGAGAAGTGCGTACCATCACGTTTCCGACTTTAATAAAGGTTGGATTGTAGCCGATCGCGTTGCGGTTTATCGTATCGCAACATTGCTGCTCGCGTTGGTCGCGATCCAATGACTGTTAGCAGAATATGGAATCGGCGGGCTCAGAAGGGCAATACGGAACGCTGTGCTGGATCCCTACGGTCTCGTATCACTAGCAATCGAGTACAGGCTTCTTATCCGCATGGCTGTAACGGATCGTGCAGCCACGACTCGATCCCTGAGTCAACAGATGGTGACATTTGCAAGACAACAACCATCTGCACGAACAGTTCGACGACGTTTGCAGCAGAAATCGGAGACCATGGCTGCGGTTACCCTTGACGCTGCATCACAGACAGGAGCACCTGTTATGGTGTACGCAACGACGAACGTGACGGCACGAATGGCTAAACGTCATTTTTTCGGATGAATCCAGGTTCTGTTTACAGCATAATGATGGTTGCATCCGTGTTTGGCGACATCGCGGTGAACGCACATTGGAAGTATGTATTCGTCATCTCCATACTGGCGTATCACCCGACGTAATGGTATGGGTGCCATTGGTTACACCTATCGGTCACCTCTTGTTCCCATCGACGGCACTTTGAACAGTGGCCGTTACATTTCAGATGTGTTACGACCCGTGGCTCTACCCTTCATTCGATCCCTGCGAAACACTACTCTTGATGAACTCTGGTATGGTGTTGAAGCTGCGTGGGCATCTGTACCTGTACACGGCATCCAAGCCCTGTTTGACTCAATGCCCAGGCGTATCAAGGCCGTTATTACGGCCAGAGGTGGGTACTGATTTATCAGTATCTATACATCCAAATTGCGTGAAGATGTAATGACATATCATTTCTAGTATAATATATTTGTCCAATGAATACCCGTTTATCATCTGCATTTCTTCTTGGTGTAGCAATTTTAATGACCAGTAGTGTATTCGCATTAGTAACGTCAACATTGTCACAGCCGTAGACGAGTTTCTGGACGTCTACGCTTCAGTCGGCCAAGATCATCGTATTGATACAAGTGACAAATCGTGCAGCTGCCACAGCCCATATGTGCCAACATGGTTTCCAATCGATCATTAGCAGTGGGACTAAGAGCACACACACTTCTAGCCCATATTCCAGTCACAGCATATACGTGAACGGTTCGACTGGTGCCGTCAGAAGATCACTTGAAGTTTGGAATGCTGGGCCGTGGTCTTCAGCAATGAAAGCAGATTTTTGATCTGCGTTTGCTCTTACGACGTACACCTGGCGAGAATTGTCACGCAGAGCGCACCCGTCCAAGCCACACTGGTCGCATCCCAGGCCTTATGGTCTGCGGTGACAAAATATACAACTCTCGTTCACCTTTATTGTTTGTATAGGGAGTGCTGACCAGCGTTCGGTACGTGCCAGATGTCGTAAAACTCGTTCTTTTGGCAGTCTTGCAATAGGAAAGTGATGTGTTGTTCCAACTGGATAATACTTGACCAAACACTGCGTGTGAAACTGAAACGATACTGCAGTATCATTCCATTTGACTTACTTGAATTTATACGTGTTTCGTGGAAGTCGCAGTGTTGTGTGCACATTACTTTCTAATTCTATTTTTGTGTTTGACCTTTCGTGCCACCTTAATCACTCATTTCGTGGCTAGTGCAAGGAACAGTGGAGACAAGAATGCATGATGATTATTATTGCTATTGTAATTACTGGCATAATAAGTGAGCCCTGCTCACATAAGTAGCTTTGCTCAACAGCACCCATCTCCCCATCTTACCAAGTGTGAGTGTGTATGTGTGTGTGTGTGTGTGTGTGTGTGTGTGTGTGTGTGAGGCTGCAGCTGGGAAGGCAGAGATGCTCATAGTTAGAAGGTTAGCCAACTTTATTTCTGTATTGGACAGAGAGGTCTCCTGGGGGGGGGGGGGGGGGGGACGTGGTCGACAGGTGTCTGTGATTTGCGATTCTACCACGATTCGCAAGTTGGCAGGATGGTCCCGTTAAGTGACTGGTCAATTGCAGGACGGCTCCAGCCAAGTTGTACGGGAAGTGCGGTTAGGCTAGAGGGCAGCCATATTTCGGCAGAATGTTTCCTGGGCTGGCTGAGGACGGACGTGAGTATGTTGGTCTCCGAGGGTAATGTATTTGGAAGTGTGTGTGATTTGCGACAATTTTGAAACAGATTAGCAGGGAAATGGTTCAGTAAATGCACAATGTTAGAAGAAGTCCATTTTCTAAATTTTTGGGGGTGTTTTCAGGGAATTAGGACGAGTTCTGTTCTTTGCGGATTAGGCTCAGTTCATGTGGGAATCTCTTGTGTACCAAGTTGGCTTATTTAAATATATTTAGGGTGGAAGTGGAACGATGTTCGCTTTGTTGATTTGAGATTCTACTGTGTGCGCGAGGGAAATTTATTAATGAAATCACGTGTGGCTTCGTTTATCGTTTTGTCGTCCACTTAGATTTACGTGCGACAGGGTGGGCCAAGATACACAAAAGGGGCCGTAAAACCCTCTTAATCGGATTTAAAGTAACTGCAACAGTTAGCTAGTGAGTAGTAGGTATCCGTGACATAAGTTTCTGTGTGATCAATTATTTTGTGGGGATTTTCTTTGTGGCACTTTGAATTTATGTGTGTGTCCCTACGTGGGTAGTACATCATGGCACTACGACTGTGGAATCCAGCCAGTAATCTCCCCACAAAATATTAATTGTATTCTACATGTTTTAACTGAAATATTTCTTGCTTAATTGAGTAACGGCAAGATCTGTGAATAAATGTAAATTTGTTAAAAGGGAAACTACTTTCTTTATGCTAACTCCCCGTCCTTCTTTTTATGCATAATATTCAGATAGGAAATTATGTTAGGTACTGTACATTGCTTGAGGTAAGCTACTGCCACCGCTATCCAAATAGTTGTCATCGTTTCCGTCGTAAGGCGAATTCCGTTGCGCGTCATTTCTTAAATCAGGGCACTAAGATCTGCTTTAACATCTTTTTATACTCGGAACAGGGTGGCAACTGATAGGAAAGCGGAGGGTGGTAAGCTTACAAAACTCAGCGTGCTCTGTTACTTCTCTGGCCAGCACGACTTGTCTACTATCGAGGAGGATATGATGGGAGGAGCGACTCGTCATTTCACAACTCTTGTGTGCTGGCGTGGAATGATGTCTCCCAGAACAAGCGCCTCCATTGCCGCATGTGGAGGCTACACCACGTACTAATATGGATGTTTCCACCCCTGGTACCTCAGTACCTTCTTAACTATTGATCTGTACATTTAATCATTTAATGTGGTCTAAATGAAGTGTTTCGAAAATAAATCTCAACTGAATGAATTGGAGTAATGCAAGGAGTGAGCAGTAAGGAGGTGCAACAACAAATAGACATCTTGAGTTATAGGATCGAGAAGTATGGAATGATATATAGTGTGGAGAAAAGCAAGACCATAGTGATAACCGGAGGGTACAGAGAGGGCCAGGAACAAATCTATATTAAGGGATATGCCGTTGAAACAGTGGACAGCTTTAAATGGAGAAGTAAATGGGGTGGTGTTCCTAGATTTCAGCGCCGCATATGACATAATGAACCATAAGCTGCTTTCCCAGAAATTATACAGTGTCACAAAGGACTACACCCTATTTATGGTCGTGCAATGTATGCTACAGAAGAGACTTTTCTACGTAAGCTTGCAAACTAAAAACAGCCGAAGCACGACACAAATAGATTTGCACGGGGTAGTGTTTTGGTTCCAATATATTTTAATATCTAAGCCCACAACCAACAAACAACTATGCTCGTCTATGCTGATAATGTAGCAGTTACAACAGAGGATAAGAGGGGAATATCACTGGGTGGTAACAGAATTATCTGCCTGCAATGAAGAGAATCTCAAACCGAACCGCAGTAAATCGCAAGTGATCGCTTTCCATGATAAAGCCAAAGGTAAATTCAAAGTCACGTCGCGAGAGGAAGAGTTGGAGCATACAAGTAGTCCTAAGCATCTTGGAGTGACGTTGGACCAAGAACTTACTTTCAGGCAGCACTGTCACAACAGCAAGGAAAATGTGCCAGGAACAACGTACTCGGATGCTAACAGATTCACCGTGGGGAGATCAGCCACGAGTTTTGCGCACCACCGGACTGGCGCTCAGTATCTCAGCAGCGGAAAATGCGGTGACAGTTTGGAGAAACTCAGCCCACACTAAGCGAGTCGTCACCGCTATGAATGAAACTGTGGTGATAGGCAAAATTCATCCCATCATAGGCAAAGTAGCACCCACTATAAGAAGATTAGTCATCACAGAAAGGTAAAAACAACTGAATGATCCTCGGCATGTGCACCGAGAACAACGGGTTCGACTGAAATCCAGCAAGAGTTTTATAGACACAGCTGAAAAGTCCGTAACCAAGCCCGGAATAAGGGGGCTATCTCCTTGAAAAGAAATAGTGCCACATGCTACGATGGACATGCTTGAGAAGGGATCTGCAGGATATCAATAACTTGGAAAACTTTAAACCGGCTGCATACTGGGTAACTAGGACCCAATTAAACAATTAAAATGGGGCAGTAGTTATAGTGACAGATGTGAATGTGAAAAAGTACAGGAATTTGACGATCTGCTGATTTGTTCAAACGTGTCAATAACATGTATTAAGGTATAAATTATTGAGGTTAATGACAATGATATTGCTAATTACTGGAAAAGGAGGTGTCTCCAGATAAGGATGAAGAAGATATCGGGATTCTTTAGACCATGCAAGGATCTGCCACTGCAGCAACGTCCAGTGAAGAAGCCATGTGTCCATTTTAGACGTGGTTGCCGATGTCGTGCTGCTGACACGGGTCGTCGGCTGCGGAAGTGTGTTGCGTGAACATCTACATCTACATGTGATACTTTGCAAATCACACTTAAGTGCCTGGCAGAGGGTTCAGCGAACCACCTTTATACTATTTATCTCCCATTCCATTCTCGAATAACGCGCGGGAAGAAAGAACGCCTGAATCTCTCCGTTCGAACTCTGATTTCTCGTATTTTATTCTGATGGTCTTTTATACCTATGTAAGTGGCAGTCAACAATATATTTTCTCATTCGGAGGAGAATATTGGCGAGTGGAGTTTCAAATGTTCAAATGTTCGTAAAGTCTATGGGACTTAACTACGGGGTCATCAATCCCTAAACTTACAAACTACTTATGAACTACTTACGAACTAGGACGGCACAAATATCCATGCACGAGGGGGGATTCGAACCCCCGACCGTAGTGGCCGTGCAGACCGTGACTGGCGCGCCTTAGTCCCCTGGGCCACCGCGGCCGGCGAGTGGAGTTTCGCAAGTAGCCCACGCCGCAGCGATAAACGCCGTTGTTGTTGTGATTCCAATCCGAGATCTTTATTATTTCCGTAATATGTCTCCCTGTATCGTGACAATACAAAATGATCTGCCCTTATTTGGACTCTTGCGATGTCCTCCGTCAAATCCACCCGATAAGAATCCCACACTGCAATATTGCAAAAAAAGGACGGACAAGCGTAGTGTATGCAGTTTCTTTAGTAGTTCTGTTGCATCTTTTAATGATTCTGCCAATAAAACGCCGTCTCTGGTTTGCCTTTCCCACGACATTATCTATGTATTTTTTTCAGTTTTGAAGTAATAGTAATTCTTAGGTATTTAGAGGTTTTTACGGCGTTCAATTTTGATTGATTTACCTTGTAAACAAAGCGTAACGCATTTCTTATCGTACTCATGTGGTCCCCTCAACATTTGGACGTGGTTCTACCTCGCTTCCGCTACTTGTTCTTGAAGACACTGGCCACAGCACTCCTATTACACCCGAAAAAATCGTCCATTTTCCGAAATACTCATGCCGACCCTCCGGGCCTTCACAAGCAGTCGTCGGTAGTATTCACACAGATCGCACACCTTCACATTTCTACACAAGGACAGCGCGGCGATTGTCTCTGATAAGTAGGCAGCTCTCGCCAGGTGACGCTCGTATTGGCTGGACGGGTTTATATCTACATCTACACAGATACTCTGCAAATCACATTTAAGTGCCTGGCAGAAGGTTCATTAAGCACTTTCATAACCTATCTCTCCCGTTCCATTCTCTAACAGCGGGCCGCGGTGGAGTAGCCGAGCGGTCTAAAGCGTCTCGCTGCGGAGCGCGCGGTTGCTCGCCGTGGAGGTTCGAGTCCTCCCTGGGGCATGTGTGTGTGTGTTTGTCCTTAGTTTAGTTTACCTAGGTTTAAGTAGTTTGTAAGCTACGGACTGATGACCACGCAGTTTGGTCCGATAGATCTACAAACATTTGAACATTTTCTAACAGCGCGCGGGAAGAAAGAAGACCTACATCGTTCCGTTTTCCATCTGATTTCTCTTATTTTATTTGGATGTTCATGTCTCCCTGAGAAGGTGGGTGCTAGCAAAATATTCTCACATTCAGAAGTAAAAGTCGGTGATTGAAACTTCGCAAACAGATCACGCCGCAATGAATAACGTCTTTCTTTTAATGATTTCCACCCCAATTCGTGCAACATTTCCGTGACGGTTCCCCCCTCCCTTCCCGTAACGTGATAAAACAAAACGAGCTGCCCTTCTCTGAACTTTCTCAATGTCTTCCATGAGTCCCACCCGGTGAGGGTCCCACAAGGGGCAACAGTACTCCAGGAGAGGACGCACAAGTGTGGTGTAGGCAGTCTCTTTGGTGGAGCTGGTGCATGTTCGAAGCGTTCTGCCAATGAAACGTAACTTTTGGTTCGTCTTCCCCACAATGTTTTCTATGTGTTCTCTCCAGGCTAAGTTGTTCGTAATTGTAACTCCTAGGTATTTGGTAGAATTTACGACCCTAAGGTTTGACTGATTTATCGCGTAATTGAAGTTCAGCGGATTTCTTTTAGTGGTCACGTGTATTACTTAACACTTCTCATTATTTAGTGTTAATTGCCAATTTTCGCACCATGTAGAATTTGTGTCTAAATCGCTTTGCAGTTGCTTTTTATTCTGTGTTGACTTCAGTATCCGATGAACGACAGCATCATCGATAGCAGGTAGGTGGTCATAAATTTCTGGCTGATCAGTGCGTAAGTTTGGAGAAGTTTCCGGTCCACTGCTGCGACAAGCCCTGCGTTAGGGGGACGACACTGGTCCAAAAAAAAAAATTGTTCAAATGTTTGTATAGCTTATGGGACTTAACTACGGGGGCATCAGTCCCTAAACTTACAAACTACTTATGAACTACTTACAACTAAGGACGGCACAAATATCCATGCCCGAGGGGGGATTCGAACCCCCGACCGCAGTGGCCGTGCAGACCGTGACTGGAGCGCCTCAGTCTCCTCGGCCACCGCGGCCGGCAACACTGGTCCCAGATGTGAAGTTCATCGCTCCAGGCTGGACACGCCAGTGACACGGCGAGTGTAATTAGCGCGCTGGTCTCACAAGATGGCGGCAGCAGCAGCGGCGGCGTCAGTGCTCCGGTGTAAGCTGTAAGACGTCCGCGGCCGGACGCCGGCCGGCAGTAACCTGGATCGTCACGCTGCCTAATGACCCTGGCTGCTCTTCACTGCCGTCTCCTGGACGTCCCTTCTCAGCAGCCGTTTCCGCTGCCCGTCTGTCCCTGTCTCACACACTCACAAAACCGTGATCTTCCGCCTTCTGACTGTCGGAATCCTGTTTTCTGTTGAATAATAAATACGCTAACACGAAAATTGTGGTACAGATTACTAATTTATTCGTACAAGAAGGCCAATAAAAGTTACGTAATTCGAAAGATTGTTTGTCGTAGATTTCACGAATATAAATATTATGTGTGCTTTTAGCCATTAAAAGTGCTAAAAGGAACTAGAAATTTTCCTATCTACAGCTTGGATCAACTTCTACATTCTCCAACAATCAGCTCACTGATTGGCTATTCGCCTCGACCAAAGACGCTGTAATGCAGCGCATCTGCACTATTAAAATAACGTATCAAAATAAGTGAATATCGAAACATGGAGTGCTCCCAACTCACTTTCTTGTGCCATTCAGATGCTTCATTTTCGCAGTGATTAAGAGTGGTAAAAGGAAATGGATGTTTTCACATGAATACCGATATAAAGCATGATGCGCCGGGAGAGACATCTAGCGATTCTCGGGTGAAACTACGAAGTCGAGAATGCCGATATAAATGATGATGCGCTGGGAGAGGCATCTAGCGGTGCTCGGGTGGAACTACGAAGTCGAGAATGCCGATATAAATGACGATGCGCCGGGAGAGGTATGTAGCGGTGCACGGGTGGAACTACGAAGTCGACATGTTGTCAGCTCTGGAATTCTGAATATCGCAGTATCGAAATAACATTATTTCTTGGCGTTGTATAAATATACGAACACCGAAATTGTAGTTCCATTTCAAATATTAGGCTAATGAAAGTTATATAATTCGAAAATGGCATGAGAAGTATTTTCTTCCGTTTTTATTTGTTGTTATTCTGTCAGGCATTTTCCGTAACACGTAAAAGATACCGTTTCATACCTCCCAGTGCCGGTTAAATTTTACCAAATATCCCAGCGGCCGCCTATGATAATGTTGGCAACAGATGCTGAATAGTGAGAATCCTGTGAGTCTTCATTTTAGCCAATCGCTTGACAACACTGATGTTTTCTCATGGAATCTTCGCTTTACGAGGGCAATTATTTGTACTGAGCGGACGAGGGTACATACAAGAACCTGTCAACCATAAAGCAGGAACAGCATTATTTGTTTACTTCATGGTCTGTACGATACACTAATCGAGTCATTCTATGTGGTTCGAACAAATGGGCAAAGATTTTCTATCGTGTAGTTGATGTTGCCAACATAATCACGCGAGGCCGCCGAATGATACGTAAATTTTTACCCCCAAGTGACCATTGTAAACACAATTGGTCGATTTACGACCACAGGCAATACTAGTACTAGCTAAATACCCGTTGCTTCGCATGCATAGCCTGGAGAACCAGTTCCGGTTTTTTTTTTTTTTTTTTTTTCGTAATATAACGTTTTCATAGAGTTAGCTGAAATTCTAATCAAATATTCTTCATAGCAACATCATAATAATAAAAAAAACCTTTCATCCCTTATAGCACCCATTTAATGGCTGAATTGCCAAAAGCACCGAAACATCTTTTTCGTTCGAACCACGAATTCAAATAACATATTTTGTAATTCTGGCTTAAAAATTGCCTTGATAGTTACATACGATATCTGTCAGGAACGTAATGAGACTGTTTCTCTATACCTCAGGAACTACAACAGTAAGACAATAATACCAATGGAGCTGGTAGAGGCATCTTTTGGCTACAAGCAGTGAAAATTTGAAGTACCTACGGTGAATACAAGTGAGTTTAAAACATATTTTGCGAGGGTGTGTTAGTGTTGCTCGTCGGAGAGATGGCGAGTACAAAACTCTTTAACCGCATTGTAACCGAACCAGACTATTCAAACATGTTGTGACAGCTCACGAGACATCGGTATTCTAGTATGACCCTGAAACCAACAGACGAAGTTCTGAGTTGCACACAAGTATTTACCGAAGGAGGACAGGAAAAACAAACCAAAATCGAGTTCATGTTGATTTGCTTCTTTGATCGTCAAGGCGTGAACCATAAGGAATTTGCTCCTCAAGGAGAAACATTGAATCAACAATTTTAAATAAAGGTCCTTCAAAGGAATCGGGTCATTCGTGTCCGTCTTGTCATGTCCCAATTATGGATCCTCCATCACGAAAATTCGTCGTTCCACACAGAATGAGCAGCTTGCGAATAAGGGCATTCCTGTTTTGCCATAACCCGCCCCCCCCTTATTCCCCAGATCTCTGTCCCTGTCACTTCTTCCTGTGTTGTTCGTAACCCACGCAGAAAACATTGAAAGGGTCGTGACACAGGTATTTCGAAGAGTGTCACTTGAAGGACTTCCAGCTATGCTTCCATGACTGCGAGCGATGTCTGCGTCAGTGTGTAACTTCCCAAGGGAATTATTTCGAAGGTGATGCATTGTAAATAAACATGTTTTGCGAACACAGTCTCATTACTTTCCTGACGGACCTCATATCTTTAAAAATAGCCTTCATCCCCTATTTTATCCCATTAATGGTTGAATGGTCTTATTTCTTGCCTGACAGACCATCTTGAAAAAAACCTTCATCCCCTATTTCACCCCCTTATTGGTTGTAACTCCATAAAATTGAAAAAAAAAAAGTTGCGTGTAGAGGATACCGTGCTCACGGGTGCGGTTCCTTTAGGGGGATGCTTGTCCACTGTTGGTCGAGCTGATCTCTACGAGTTTACAAGAGTAACTCGGGCGTCCGATCCTTGATTGTCGTGTGTGCGCTCGTGTTCTCCCGATAATCCATTTGTAGTCTGGGGCAACGTCCCAGAGATAAATTAAATTGGTCCCAATCCCCCGGTTCTGACCAAGGTTTTCGGGAGGTTTTCCTTGGTTGTAAGGCGTATGCCGGAACTGGTAAGCCCCTCGCATTTATTCCCCATTGGGATCCCCCCTTTGCCCCACTATCAGCTTGTCTGATAATTGGCTGAATAGAACCGCGACTCTTTATGGGCCGGATCTCAAACAGCACGCTCCACTCCTCGGAGTGGAGAATGAAAAGAACAAGGTTTTTTTTTATTTTTTTTATACACTGGGTCCCCAGTGGTGTAGTGGTTAGCGCAACTGCCTAGAAAGCGGGAGACCCGGTTCGAATCCCGGCTGGGTACACATTTTCGACTTTGCCCAATCTCAGTTGATGTCATATATTCTGTGAATATGAGATGTCAGAGATGCTTATAGTTTTGGGGCATCTGATCAACGGCCCTTCTTGTAAACGGTAATGACCTTTTTTTCGATCCTGGGGAACACTTGGCTGTCGGAAGGTAGGTGCTTGCAGTTCCACTGTCACCGCAGAGGAGCTCTGACAGACGTGCCCTGGGGAACACTTGGCTGTCGGAAGGTAGGTGCTTGCAGTTCCACTGTCACCGCAGAGGAGCTCTGACAGACGTGCCCTAGGTAGCGACTCCAGGCGGTGGGTAGCGCCGGGCCACCTCGGCGGCCTGACCTGGACGCTGAGGTAGCTGGGCTGGGCACTCAGCCAGACACGCTCGTGACCGCCGGTCACGCTCCAGCTCTGCCGTGACCAGCGGCCCGCGGCGACTCCTCTCCAGAGGTCTCGCCCACTCCCTACCAGGAACTCACGGCTGCAACCAGCGCGCCGTTCCTCCGCTAACGCCTTCCGCACGAAGCGCCGAGATCATGGCCCAGGCTCCAGACTTCGCTTGAGAGGAATCTTGCCTCGTTAACCGAGAGCCTTTCTCCTTCATCTACCCTCCTCCTCCTTCCTGAAACCGTTCCGCACTGTCGCCTTGCGACCTTCCTATCGGTACTCACCAATAAGAATTGGGCAATACATAACTCGGGGTATTAAAAGGTTTATGGCTTGTTGTCTCTGTTTATAAGGGTGAGATATGTATGTCAGCTTCTATGCCCTAAATAGCTAACCTATCTGTTTAAAAACGATCAATAATTAATCTGTAGTTTAGCCAGTTTATCAATCTGCATATGTTGTCGTTGTTGTGGTCTTCAGTCCGCAGGCTGTTTTGATGCAGCTCTCCACGCTACCCTGTCCTGTGCAAGTCTCCTCAATCTGAGAATACGTTCGGCAACCTACATCCTTTTGAGTCTGCTTACTATATTCGTCCCTCGGTCTCCCTCTTCGATTTTTACCCCACACGCTTCCGTCTAATGCTAAGTTGACAATTCCGTGATGCCTCAGAATGTGTCCAACCAATCTGTCCCTTCTCTTAGTATATGTCAGAAACTCCTTTTCTCCCCGATTTGGTTAAGCACCTCTTCATTAGTTACGTGATCCCCCCATCTAATTTTCATCATTCGTCTGTAGCACCACATTTCAAAAGCTTCTTTCATCTTTTTATCTGAACTCCTTAACGTCCACGTTTCACTCCCATACAATGCTACACTCCAGACAAATGCTTTCAGGAAGGACTTCCTAACATTTAAATTAATATTGGATGTTAACAATTTTCGCTTCTTTAGAAACGCTTTTCTTCCCATAGCCATTCTGCATTTTATATCTTCTTTATTTTGGCCATCAGAAGTTATCTTGCTACCCAAATAACAAAATTAATCTACTTATATTGTCTCATTACCTAATTCCTTCAGCATTGCCTGATTTTCGGACATTACATTCCGTTACCTTCGTTTTACTCTTGTTAATGTTCACCTTATATCTTCCTTTCAAGACACCATGCCATTCAATTGATCTTCCTGATATTTTGCGGTCTCTGACAGAATTACTATGTCATCGGCAAACAGCAAACTTCTTATTTCTTCTCCCTGCACTTTAATGCCCTCTCCAAATTTCTCCTTCCATTCCTTCACTGCCTGCTCAATGTACAGATTGAACAACATTGGGGAAACGCTACAACCCTGTCTTACTCCCTTCCCAATCTCTGCGTCCCTTTCTTGCCCTTCGACTCTAATAACCGTTGTCTGGTTTTTGTATAGGTTGAATATAACTCTTCGCCCCCTATATTTTACCCCTGATACCTTCAGAATTTGCAAGAGTGTATTCCAGTCGACATTGTCAAAAGCTTTCTCCAAATCGACGAACGCTAAAAACGTGGGTTTCCCTTTCCTTAGCCTATCTTCTAAGATAAGTCGTAATGTATTGCCTCTCGTGTTCCTACATTTCTTCTAAATCCAAACTGATCTTCCCCGAGGTAGGATTCCATAAGTTTTTCCATTCGTCTGTACATAATTCGTGTTAGTATTTTGCAACCGTGACTTATTAAACTGATAGTTCTGTAATTTTCACACTTGTCTGCACTTGCTTTCTTTGGAATTGGAATGACATTCTTCTTGAAGTGGGGGGAGGGGGCATTTCCCCTGTCTCATACAGCTTGCATACCAGGTGATACATCTGTATATGATGACGTGGAAATATATTTTAACAAACATAAATTAAACCTCTGAATAACCAACAATATGGATTCTAAGAAAAAGAAGTGATTCACTCACGAAGTAATTCTTTAAAAATGGGGGTTTATTACTCTTATTAGACATGGTCCTACTTTATACATCGGTAAATAACTAAATATTTCTCAACTATTGTTCATGAGAGGTACAATAAGTATCACATGCACTCGAGAGAGTTCCAAATTATCACTCGTAAATTAATGCAGTACATCGAACATTGCAGTTAAATCCGTGATTAAAGTATTTGGTATAAAACACAGTTTGTAATCACACGAGAACACGATTGCCGAATTAATAAAGGTGAATAGATGGGGCATAACAGCTTTCAGATAATTACAAAACGACATGTTGACCATAGCTGTTTATTAATTCTCAATGCTACCGGTTTCGGTTTTGTACCATTGTCAAGGGTTAGCAGAGATTAGCTAATCTCTGCTAACGCTTGACAATGGTACAAAACCGAAACCGGTAGCATTGAGAATTAATAAACAGCTATGGTCAACATGTCGTTTTGTAATTGATTGCCGAATTATCACAGTTCCACACCCCTACTACCGTGCATAGCTTATCACTTTACAAGCAGAGACAAGCAGAGACTAAGTTTTGCAGTCACAAGTTCGTAACGCGGCTTCAAACCGCCCAGCGTCACAACCTTTCACCACCGCGTCTAAATTACGAGTCCCCTCCCAAGCGTTCGAAAGCATGCTCTCCCTGCTCCCAAAATGGTATCCTTCCGCACATCCATAAGCCTCATCTTTAAAATACAATTTCCCTTCCAAAAATTATACATTCTTTTTATTGTTTTTTCTTTTCCATAGGACCAATTGAGGAGTGAGACTCCATGGTCATGGAACAAGTCAATACATTAATTGTTACACAAGAATGGTAATAGAAAATTTTTAAGTAGTCCTTTGCACACAACAATCTTAAGACAAAGTGAACAGAATCAACAAGGAAAAAAATGAATTAGCTTAATTGTTTAACTTTTCTAGGAGTTCCTCGACATAATAAAAGGAGTGAGCCATGAGGTAACTCTTCAATTTAGATTTGAAAGCGTGTGGATTAGTGCTAAGATTCTTTAGTTCTTGTGGCAGCTTATTGAAAATGGATGACGCAGAATATTGTACCCCATTCTGCACAAGTGTTAAGGTGGTGTGCTGCAAATGCAGATTCGACTTCTGTCTAGTATTCACCGAGTGAAAGCCACTCACTCGTGGGAATAAGCTGATATTATTAACAACAAACGACATTAAAGAAAAAACGCATTGTGACGCCAGAGTCAAAATTCCCAGACTACTGAAAAGGGGTCGACATGACGTTCGCGAACTTACACCACATATTGCTCGAACCGTCCGTTTTTGAGCCAGAAATATCCTTTTTGCATCAGGCGAGTTACCCCAAAAAACAATGCCGTACGTCATAAGTGAGTGAAAGTAAGCGTAACAGACTACTTTTCGTGTTGAAAAATCACTTATCTCAGATATTTTTCTAATGGTAAATATAGCAGAATTTAGTTTTGGAACAAGATTCTGAACATGGGCTTTCCATGACAGCTTACTGTCTATATGAACACCTAGAAATTTGAACTGTTCAGTCTCACTTATCACGTGCCCATTATGTGTAATCAGAATGTCAGCTTTCGTCAAATTATGTGTCAGAAATTGTAAAAACTGAGTTTTACTGTGATTTAACATCAACTTGTTTTCTACAAGCCATGAACTTATCTCTTGAACTGCATTATTTGTTATTGTGTCAATATTACGAGCAACATCCTTCACTACCAAGCTGGTATCATCAGCAAACAAAAATATTTTACAGTCACCTGTTATACTCGAAGGCATATCATTTATATAAATAATTTGAATATCTCAGAATTAAATGCTTTTACCACATCCCTACAAATTTAAATTACATTTAACAAACAAATACGTATTTAACAATACTAAAATCGGTTGAGACTAAAGCTCTTTGCTCAGGTAGCTATTAAGCGTGGCGTCTCACAGCTCAAATATACTGTCGCCGTCGAAATATAGTCAGACAATTAATATTTAATTTATCATGGTTTTTTATGCAAATATATTCAGTTCTTGTCCACAATTAATGCATATAATTGTTTATGTATAAATTATCTGCTGCGTATCTACTATTTTAGTCGGTCACGAAATATTTAAATAGAAACCATTAGCTTCCTCCTGTATCTGTAATGTCACAGCCCGATGAACAGACTTCAATCATATGGAATATCAGACCTACTGTATAATTGGATTGAGGCGTTTCTAGTTAACAGAACGCAGCGCAGCGTGAGAGCAGTCTTAATACATTGTGATTTCAGGTATACCCAGGGGACTGTTTCGGGACCGTTGCTTGTCACGAAGGTATTGTAATATGTCATTCTACAAGTAAAAATACAGAAAAAAGTATATTTATTTATTTATGCATTTATTTTACCCCGCAAGATTGGGGCCTTCAGGCCCTCTCTTACACCTAACCAGGCTTACTCAAAGTGAACAATAATTTTGTTTAGTACATATACAATGTGTACTACAAGTATTTAAGTAAAAAAAATACACAATACTACTAGAATATAATTGTAACAATAATATATATATAATTTATAACAGTCAAAAATTATAATAATAACAATAAAAATGACTATAATAATAATGACTTTGCAAAGGACAGTAAACATGTTTCCTATTCTGAACATCAGCCCTGTTACCATTTAGGAATTGCCTCGTAATGTTCTTACATATCGTGAGTTATTCACATCAAGCAGAGATATAAGACGATAGAATTTGATGAAAGAGATCTATAAGAAGTATATTGGTTAGAGGAAGAGAAATAGGATGGCAAGATTCGAAGCTAAGTTGGAGAGAAAAGAGAAAGAACTGAGAGGAGGGCAAAAATGGTAGCTATGCCGTTATTAATATGTAAATTTTGAGTTTCCTGTTGAATGTCGAGTGGATTAGGGTAAGACGTAGATCACATGGCAATGTGTTCCATAGTCGTATGGCTCAGATGGAGAACGACACGGAGAAAGATTCAGTGTTGTGTGAAGGAACAGCCAAGATGCTAGACGCATCCGATCTGGTATTGCGGTTGTGGAATGACAATAGCTGTTTAATGTGAGAAGATAAGTATTGGGGGCACTGGTGGCTGAGAAATCGATGAAGTAAGCACAGCGGTTGAACGTCGCGCCACTTACTTGGGCACATCTAACCCGGCTGTGTATATAAAGGATGATAGGTCCGGCGCACACTTGACGCAGCACAGGCAGAGGAGAGGCAGAGGATAGGTGGCCTGTAGTCTTGTGTTGTTCGCGAACGAACTAGTTCAGAAGAGCGCTCCTACAGGCGAACTACTCGAACTAGTTCGCAGATCCCTCGCCTCTTAGTTCGTCCGCTCCTTTTCCGAAGACTGACGGGTAACAGCGAGAGGACGCGAGAGCGCGCAGAATCGCGTTATTCCCTCTTGCCAGTTACCGTCAGTTCGAGCTGAGGTGCAGCTCAGCTGTAGTTTTAGTAGCGGTAGCAAAAGCCAAAACGAACGAACTAAAAAGAGCGACCTACTTCGCGGCCGAGCTGCGACCTAAAATGAGAGCTACCGGTCGCGAACTAAAATACGCTTGATAGGCCGCGAATAGAATTAAAAATCACGTGTTTGTCTTCTGCTGATGAGAGCCATTTCGAGGTTAGCGTCTACCTGCTACATTACATAGTTCAGTGTTACAAAATTTCTGTTTTGAAGTATTCTGCACTCTGCAATATCTGACTAATAAATTCCATAATGCTAAGATATAAAGATAACTCTAAACTTAAACGCGAGAAATTATCCACAAACTGGTTCTTTTGGTTTGCGTGATACCTTTGGCTGCTCAAGCAGCAAGCGCATGAAGCAGCTAGGTGGGGGAACTTCTCTCTCCACCTGTATGCGCAGACCACGCCACTTAGCCGTCACTGGGAGCGGACGAACTAAAAGAAGGAACTAGTTCGCGGCTCTGCCACGAACTCAAGTGAGCGCTCCCGATCGCGAACTATTATGAGCAAGTCTAGTGGCCAGGCGTCTGTAAACCATGCTCTTCAATGGGTCAGCCTGCCGCACACTTAACACAGCCGAGGCGGAGGGCAGGCGTTTCCTCAGTCACGCCTCTGTCCGGTTGTCCGAGGCGCACAGTTTTCCTGCTTCTCTGTTCCACCTCTGCCGCAAAGTGAAATTTCAATATGCTTCCAAAAAAGGTTTTGTGCAGACAAATTTAAGCTTCACCCTTCTCTGTATTTAGTTTCTTTGTAACAAATGTAATTTCTGCATAAAAAATTAAAAACACTATTTTCTGATTTGTTCGTGTTCTGCGCTAACGCAGGTTCCTCAATCGATTTTGCAGAAACTATTCGAGAGAAAATAATTATTTTCTGTATCTTATAGCCAAACGCCACCGCATGATACTGGACTGGTTTTCTTTTAGTTATTGCCCATAGTTACTGTTAAAGTAAAAAAATAAAATATGACCCGCATATTTTGAAGAGTTTGCAGTGAAAAATGTAGTCGCTGGCCAGTTCGTGTTTGGTGCGTTTTACCCCATACATTACTGCATGCGAAATATAGCTAACGTAGCGACATTCTTTTTAACGGTGGAAGGAGAGCCATACCTCTTTCCATTCTCGAGAAAATACGTGAGATATGTTTGACGCGACGCGGTCGGCAGCTACAAGACACACGCGCGGCTGTTGCCGCCTGCTGTGCCGAGTACGGAGCTGCCTCGTGTCTCTCTTCTTCGTATGCTGCCAATACAGACCCCAGGGTGGAAATGAACTACTGAACTGTACAGAAATAGGAAGACACCGAGATTCATAAACCGAAGATGCTGATTGTGAAAATTTACGGTCTGGCAGGCATGACAGCCCTAGTTAAGCTAAAATTCCCGTTACTACTGAATGATAAGTTCGGCGAAGCCAGAAGGGACGTGCAACGATTTTATTTTTTTACCATCAGGTACCTTCCTCCATGTCTTGAAACAATGTCCACCCCTTCGTGGAGATTCATCCCACTGCTAAACCATAGATGATGCTAGCAACATCTCTCGACATTATTCCTCAACCTGAACACTATACTACTTTCAGAAATTCAACAATAGCAAAAATACTAGCATAGCTTCCACTAATTACTAACAAATATGATTGCTGGTGATGGTAATTATCATTAGAAATATGACAGACGAAATAGGAATGCAATGTAATAAAATTTTGGACGTACAAGCTCAGCTGCCGTCAAAGGAGAAGAAGAAGAAGAAGAAAAGGAGATGACAGTATCTTATTAATCTGGACAACGGAAGTGCTACGAATAATAGACCTAAGTAAGAAAACACTTTGCGTGCAAATGCAGTTCAACAAGGAAACTATCATTTGCAAAAAAATTTCGTTGTGTTTCTGATCGTGTATACTGCACCACAATCATGTTTAAATATGTCACTAGTATAAA
Organism: Locusta migratoria; assembly: GCA_026315105.1. NCBI lineage: Eukaryota > Metazoa > Arthropoda > Insecta > Orthoptera > Acrididae > Locusta > Locusta migratoria. The sequence goes on along the minus strand of CM048745.1, from coordinate 837,580,736 downwards.
TGTCCGCAATAGGAACGTGGAAAGCTATTGGTCTACAGATCCCTTGCTACACACTCCAGTTTTTTCTCAAATAATGGCACGTGATATACCACATTCTTCACAATGTACATTTCCTCAATAGTGAAATCAACTAGAAAAATCAACCACTTACAGCAAAATTTTGCAGAATCTCTTAATTCAGGTAAAATACGTGCATTGATTTAAGTCTGTGATTGTGGAAAGCTTTCATTCAATACAGTCCCTTGGACAGAAATAGTTTTCGAATCAAGCTTTTCTTGAAACTAGATTTATACTACGCTTCGCCGGCCGCGGTGGCCGAGGGGACTGAGGCGCTCCAGTCACGGTCTGCACGGCCACTACGGTCGGGGGTTCGAATCCCCCCTTGAGCATGGATATTTGTGCCGTCCTTAGTGTTAGTTCATAAGTAGTTTGTAACTTTAGGGACTAATGACCCCCTAGTTAAGTCCCATAAGCATTACAAACATTTGAACATTTGAACTACGCTTCATTGTTTATACAAGTGCAGATAATGATTATCAGAATTTGGAGCTGGATATTACAGGAAATATTGTTGTTCATTTATTACAACCATATTTTTATTAGGGGCATAAATATTTTTACATAAATGGCATACATATCCGAAGTTAGCTGACTTTCTCCTTTGTCATGATACTTGAATATGGCGTACGGTAACAGCGAATAGAAAGGGTATGGCTAACTGGGTAACAAATTATGGTGAAATCACTCATAGCAAAGCACGGATGGCAATCAACTCTGCTAATTCAGTGACAAGCTATGGCCCCATTTTGCAAGTGATGGAGAAGGGTCAGAGGAGTAAAAAACCTCGTTAAAAAATTAAAAAACCGTGGTTCAACTGGCTCTGGTTGACAGTACCATGTAAGGGACCCTTTCTAGAGTAACGGTGTAGACCTCGACGTCAGGGGAGAAAGTTTTTAGGAACCGCGAAGCTGGCGGAAAGGCATCCTTCTCGGTTGGTTGCATAAAGAGTACAAGTAGCGGTTGTATCCCAAAGGGCAGCTACATACAGCGTCTTACTGAGCGACTAATTTTGGGCTGGGCAACTTACTACGTGGAAAGTAACGGGATACTACCACATTAATTTCCCAAGTAGTACATGGTATGTCACTCCGTGTGAAAGAGTCCGGATTTAAAACTCTCCAGGAGGGGAACACATTGAGGCGAAACAAACGAAAGGAAAAAGGGGGGAATTATGGATAGTTAAGGATTGGAACATGGAACGTCTGCACATTGCTGCAGGCAGGAAAGCTAGAAAATGCTAAGCAGGGCATGACAAGGAACAGATGCGCTTGGAATGTGGGAAATGAGATGGGGAGAGAAGAGAAGAGAAGAGTATATGCTCTTCCCACCACATGCACCAGCCATGCCGAGGCAGCTGTGGTGATCGCTGTGTCCTAAGTGGTATAGTGGTCAGCTGCAACTGCCTAAAATGCAGGAGAGCCGGGTTCTAATCCTTGCTGGGTGCACATTTTCAACTTTGCGCATTCGCAGTTAGATTAGATTAGATTAAATTAATACCTGTTCCATAGATCATATATACGACATTCCGTAATGATGTGAAACGTGTCAGTTTAGTAAATGATGTCTATACCTGACAATCAATATTTTAAGGATTTTTTTTTTAAGTTTTATCTAAAATTTCATCTACAATGTAGAAGGAGTTGCCATTCAGAAATTCCTTTAATTTCTTTTTAAATACTAGGTGGCTATCTGTCAACTTTTGATGCTACTTGGTAAGTGACCAAAGACTTTTGTGGCAGCATAATTCACCCCTTTCTGAGCCAAAGTTATATTTAACCTTGAATAGTGAATATCATCCTTTCTCCTAGTGTTGTAGCTATGCACACTGCTATTACTTTTGAATTGGGTCGGATTGTTAATAACAAATTTCATGAGTGAATATATATATATATATATATATATATATATATATATATATATATATATATATATATATATATATATATATTGTGAAGCTACAGTGAGTATCCCTAGATCCCTAAATAAATGTCTGCAGGATGCTCTTGGGTGGGCTCCAGCAATTATTCTGATTACACGCTTTTGTGCAATGAATACTTTTTTACTCAATGTTGAATTGCCCCAGAATATGATCCCATATGAAATCAGTGAATGAAAATAGGCGTAGTAAGCTAATTTACTGAGATGTACATCACCAAATTGTGCAATGACTCTGATAGCATAAGTAGCTGAACTCAGACGTTTCAGGAGATCTTCAATATGTTTCTTCCAATTCAATCCCTCGTCAATGCAAACACCTAAAAATTTTGAATATTCTACCTTTGCTACATATTTATGTTCAAAGTCTAAATTTATTAATGGTGTCATGCCATTTACTGTATGAAACTGTATATACTGGGTTTTATCAAAGTTTAATGAGAGTCCATTTGTAGAGAACCACTTAATAACTTTCTGGAAGATATCATTTACAATTTCATCAATTAATTCCTGATTATCAAGTGTGATAGCTATACTTGTATCATCAGCAAAAGTACTAGCTTAGCATCTTCGTGAATGTAGAATGGCAAGTCATTAATATATATTAAGAACAGCAAAGGACCCAAGACCGAACCTCGTGGGACCCCATTTTTGATAATTCCCCAGTTATAAGCATTAATTTTTTCATCTATATCATGTGAACTGCTTATTTCAACTTTCTGCACTCTTCCAGTTAAGTATGATTTAAAACATTTGTACAATGTCCCACTCATACCACAATACTTAAGCTTATCTAGAAGAATCCCATGATTTACACAATCAAAAGCCTTTGAGAGATCACAAAAAATCCCAACTGGTGATGTCCGGTTATTCAAAGCATTTAATATTTCATCAGTAAAGGTATATATAGCATTTTCAGTTGAAAAGCTTTTTTGAAAACCAAACTGACATTTTGTTAGAACTTTATTTTTACGTATATGTGAAGCAACTCAATAATACATAACTTTTTCAAAAATTTTTGATAAAACTGTCAGAAGTGAGATGGGCCGATAGTTGTTGACATCGTATGTATCCCCTTTTTTATGCAAAGGTTTCACGATAGCATATTTCAGTCTACCCGGGAAAATACCCTGCTTTAATGAGCTATTACAAATATGACTGAGAATCCTACTTATCTCCTGGGAACAAGTTTTTAGTACCCTGCTGGAAATGCCATCAATTCCATATGACAGTTTACTCTTGAGAGAGTTTATTATTTTCCTCATTTCTGGAGGTGAGGTGGGTGGAATTTCAATTGTAGCAAATTGTATGGGTATGGCCTCTTCCATTAATTGCCTTGCTCCTTCTAATGAACATTTAGATCCTATTTTCTCTACAACTTTTAAAAAGTAATCATTAAAAATGTTTTCAACTTCTGACTTTTTGTTAATGAAGTTTTCATTTGTTTTGAAGGTAATACCCTGTTCCTCTGGTCTTGGTTGCCCTGTCTCCCTTTTTAATAATATTCCAAATTGTTTTAATTTTATTATCAGAGGAGCTAATCTCAGACATGATGCACATGCTTCTTGATTTTTTAATAACTTTTCTTAATGTAGCACAGTAGCTTTTATAATATTTTATTGTTTCTGGGTTATTACTCTTTCTTGCGGACAGATATAGTTACACGTTTACACGTTTTCGGTAACGACATAGTGTTCAGCTCGTCTACATACACATAAAAAAAAAAAAAAACTGACGAAACACGTGGAATTAGAGATCCCAAAATGTTTTATATATCTGAATTCGGAAACAAGAAAAAAAATCTGTCACAGCTGGATTCGATCCACCGACCCTATGGTTGTGAGGCCAGAACGCTACCACTTCAGCTACGCCGACGTATAATGCAACTCCTTTAATTATTGGTTCTTCAAAACTTGCAAAACTTAAAAGTCAACTTGCTCGAGAATTTTTGAGAGTCGCGTCGAATGGCTTTGGCTGATTGTTATTTGAGTTCTGAACTTCACACACCATAATTATCAAAAACTTCTAAAATCCGATACCCATGTGGTCTCCTTGTAAGACTTCGATGTGAATCATGTTTCTCACCTCACCAATGGACGTGGTTGATTCTTAAGTCCCTGGAGGAGCCTTGGGCCATTCCTTTTGGCAACACGGTGGCTCTCTGGCCTGTGCTATGATGATAGAACTACCGTTCACATCACCTAGGACATTAGTACTGTTGCCCTAAACATCTTGTGGCTCCCTGTCATGTCAATTACCATCTTCTTCGTCTAAGTTCCATCTTGTCGTTGTTTTGTAATGTTCGGCATCATGTCGTAGAATCTGAGAGTGACTTGTTGTTTCGTTTTCCTTAAATGTAACCAGCGTATTTATCTGCTTATGTAGCCGTTTTCGAGTCAATTAGCTGCCCTGACCGCCGACGTATTTTGAGACAGTGTTCTTTCCGCCCCTCTACTCATTACTGCCTCGGAGAGTGCGTGTATTTTTTCAGCTTAAATTCCGTTTTGAATTTTATGATAACCGCCAACTTTCAACCTTGCAAGGTGTTCCTTCTGTTTTCTTAACTATTTGCTCTGCTTGATTTATTACAATTACGAACAATACGAACAACTTAGACTGGAGAGAACACTTAGAAAATATTGTGGGGAAGGCGAACCAAAGGTTACGTTTCATTTGCAGAACGCTTCGAAGATACAACAGCTCCACCAAAGAGACTGCCTAGATCACACTTGTGCGTCCTCTCCTGGAGTACTGTTGCCCAGTGTGGGACCCTCATCAGGTGGGACTGACGGAAGATATTGAGAAGGTTCAGAGAAGGACAGCTCGTTTTGTTTTATCACCTTACGGGGGGGGGGGGGGGCGGAGCGTCACGGAAATGTTGTACGATTTGAGGTGGAAATCATTAAAAGAAAGACGTTATTCGTTGCGGCGAGATCTGTTTACGAAATTTCAGTCACTGACTTTTACTTATGAATGTGTAAATATTTTGCTAGCACCCACCTACATAGGGAGACATTACCATCCCAATAAAATAAGAGAAATCAGATCGAAAACGGAACGATTTAGGTGCTCTTTCTTCCCGCGTGCTATTAGAGAATGGAACGGTAGAGAAAGGTTATGAGAGTGGTTAATGACCCCTCTGCCAGGCACTTAAATGTGATTTGCAGCCGGCCGCGGCGGCCGAGGGGTCTAAGGCGCTCCAGTCACGGTCTGCACGGCCACTACGGTCGGGGGTTCGAATCCCCCCTCGGGCATGGATATTTGTGCCGTCCTAGTTCGTAAGTAGTTAAGTCCCATAGACTATACAAACATTTGAACATTTTTTGTGATTTGCAGAGTATCTATGTAGATGTAGAAATGATAACTTAGCCGATCGCAGTGGCCGAGCGGTCTGCGGCGCGCCAGTCACAGTCTGCACGGCTGCTACGGTCGGGGGTTCGAATCCCCCATTCGGGCATGGATGTTTGTGTCGTCTTTAGTATAAGGTAGGTCATAAGTAGTTTGTAAGTTTAGGGACAAATAACCCTGCAGTTATGTCCCTTAAGCTTAACAAACATTTGAACAATTTTGAGTAACTTACGATGTTAGCCAACGCCACTTCAGTTTCTTACTTTTGCGCATGCGCATTCTGCAGCTCACTCGGAAATTTAGAACTGCACACTCGACACAGTCTATAGATCATTTACGTCAGAGACGCACTAGCGATTGGTTTGGCTGCTGCTTAACACGGAGGTATGAAAGGGACAGGCAGTTTGAGTAGAACTAAAGACCTATATCAACAACATAGACTGGCCACAGCGCCACCATAGTTGAAGCCAATTGGAAAGGTTGCCGCCATCTTTGAGAACGTCAATGTCATGCTAGGTGATACTGGGCGTCTGCTAACAACTGAATCATAGGTTTTATATCAATCATTGCAAGTCTCGATTTTTCCTTAATTTCTGGGCGAGGCATTTCGGAAAGTAATTCCCACTATGAATAACATTTCTCGTTTACTACTGCATCCTAAGTGTAATCTTTACAATCATCGAACTGCTGCTTTATTTGATGTTACTATAATGACAATAACCGTTTATATTTGCCGACATATCTTCCCTACAAATACAGGCGAATTTCTTTCAAATCATTAATTACCTAAGTTTTGCCTGCGGTTCAAATGATGTTTCATGCTTTAAACTACATTACGTATTTATCGAGCTCTTCACAATGTGTCGTCACTGCCTCGCAATGTTGCCATCTTCAGGGGTATCTCCCATAAATATTTGTTTTGCCCAAAGAGGTATATAAACAACATAGAGAGGCTACAGGCAAGCTACAGCGCTCTGGGTGGCAGCACTAAGCAACATTGGGCGCCATATTTGAGAACGTCAGTTTGAAGCAGCAGAGTGAGCAGACACTTCTATTTTTAATCTAAACTAACGTGTAAGCGCTATTGTTAGTGGCAGTCTGTCCTTTATATGAATGTTCTCGGCATTGAGTGGTTTCACTTGATGCGATATAACCGACTGGAAAAAGTCTTTTCGTTTCTGCAGTTATATGGATGTTTTTATTAATTCATCGACTTTGTGTGACTTTATTTGCATACTCCTTCAGCCTTTTCGGATATAAATGAACCGTGATTCAGCATGAAACATTCTTAGAGACAAATCTTAAAAATATAGCAGTGTGTCCGTGTGTGTGTTTCTATTGCATGCAAATCTGTAGTTTTGTTCCAATACTGATGAAATTTTGCACACTTGAACTTCAAAGCAAGAGAAGAGTCACTGTCTACATCAAATTTAATTCGGTGCATGGCGGAGGGTACTTTACATACTAACTTCGACAAAAACCACAATTTGGCTGCGATCTTGATGACATTTTGCACACTTGACCTTTAAAACAATAAATTTCGTAGGTGCATGGCGGAGGGTACTTTACCTACTAACTTCGACAAATTCCGTTTGTATTCGAATTTTAATGATATATTTCGCTCCTCACCTTCAAAGAAAGAGAATGGTCATCGTCTACATCTACTGTTGTCTACCTTGTTGTCTTATTTGTATCTGAGCTCGGCTATCGTTAATGGGTTTTGTTGCATAATTTTCATTATTTAATGTGTCAAACAGTAAACTTATGTCGATAACACAAAGTATTTAACTGACAATTTCATCAGTGCTGCACTCATACTGAAATAAATACGGACAACTAAATAGCTGCCAACCGGGAATGGCCGAGTGCACTAAGGCGTCATACCATGGTTCGTGAGGTCGCTCCCGTCGGGAGTCGAATCCCGCGCTTGGATACGGATGTTGTGTTCGTCCTTAGGTTAAGCTAGTGTAAGTTAGATTTACATAGGTCGTCGCTACATAACCTAGCAGTTGAAAAGCGCCGTTAACCATCAGATATAAAAAAGAAGAAAACAACTAAAATTTTAAAAATGTTTAGCGAGGCCCCCACAGGGGCGAGGCCGTCGGCGGTCGCCGACGCCTAGCGCCGCCACTGCCATCCAGGTCGGTGGTGTGTGAGCTATTGGGGCAGCCGCGGCCTGCCGGCGATTGTAACGGTGCGCAGACTGCACCGCCGGCAGGAGTACGGCTGACAGGCGGACAGGAAGCCACTAGCGGCGTTTTTGCTGGCGCGGCGCGGCTGTGTAGCGGCGCATGCGCATGCGCGGCACACTTGCATGCCATTAGCCGTGGGCGGTGGCAGTGGCGACCCTGCGGCGCAGGTGGCCTCCGGGAACCGGCCACCACCTGTGTCCACACTGGCTGCCGGCCGCCGTGTTTCTCTCGTGCGCAGGGGCAGAGGCGCGCGTGCGTGACAGCCGGCAAAAAGCGCGCAGAATTTATTTCTGCGATAAATTTGAACTTACTCGTTAGCGTGCCTGATAAACAGGCCGGCCGCGGTGGCCGAGCGGTCTGCGGCGCGCCGGTCACGTTTTGCACGGCCACTACGGTCGGGGGTTCTAATCCCCCCTCGGGCAAGGATATTTGTGCCGACCTTAGTATTAGCTAGTTCATAGGTAGTTTGTAAGTTTAGGGACTGACAATGGCGGACTAAGGCTGTTGGAAGCCCGGGGGGGGGGCCCCTCCCGTCCACTTGGAAACATATCACCTTTGATATTACTAAAAAAGGTAAAGCAGTCAACAATCCGAAAATTGGTTTGAACACCACAGTCCTTTACTAGGCATGGTCCTGTTTGGAGGTGATATGCCATTGCGTCCCTCCGACCATCGAACTGACTTACCCAGCCAGTTATAGGGGGGCCTACAGTTTAATGTGGGTTCCGAACCACGGTGCTACTCGGTATTTTTGACATAAGCAATACTGCCAGAGGTGAAAGAAGTCGAAAGTGACAGATAAAAATCCAAGGACTTGGCGGGGATCGAACCCGCGACATTTGGAATTGTAGTGTGGAACTCTACCACTGTGCAACCGAGGCGCACATTAAACAGTAAATTTTGAGATTTGGAGGCCCCACAGGACGAGAGACACGGGTCAGTCTAAAAAGAATTACTTTCGAGATTCGGAGGTCCCAGCAGAAAGATACGCCAAGCGCGCCAAAAAAGAGGCCCTGGGGCGGTCCGCCCCTCTGTCCCCCCCCCCCCCCCCCCCGCAGTTAGTCCACCACTGGGGACTGATGACCCCGTAGTTAAGTCCCATAAGCTCTACAAACATTTGAACATCTGAATTTGAAAACCGGCGTTCCAGGGGTATTTATTTATTCCCTCCAATATTCTCTCGCTCTCTCTCTATGTATAGAAAATAGTGGCGAACCAAAGGTTAAGTTTCATTGGCAGAACGCTTCGAAGATGCACCAGCTTCACCAAAGAGACTGCCTACATTACACTTGTGCGTCCTCTCCTGGAGTACTGTTGCCCCTTGAGGAACCCTCACCAGGTGGAACTGTCGGAAGACATTGAAAAAGTTCAGAGAAGGGCAGCTCGTTTTGTTCTATCACGTTACGGGGGGGAAAGCGTCACGGAAATGTTGCAGGAATTGGGGTGGAAATCATTAAAAGAAAGACGTTATTCATTGCGGCGCGATCTGTTTGCGAAGTTTCAATCCCCGACTTTTAATTCTGAATGTGAAAATATTTGGCTAGCACCCACCTACTTAGGGAGACATGACCATCCCAATAAAATAAGAGAAATCAGATCGAAAACGGAACGATTTAGGTGTTCTTTCTTCCCGCGAGCTATTATAGAATGGAACGGTAGAGAAAATTTATGAAAGTGGTTAATGAACCCTCTGACAGGCACTTAAATGTGATTTGCACAGTATCTATGTAGATGTATATCTACCCTCTTTCTCTTTCTCTCTCATCCGCGGCGGAGCGGCCGAGCACATTGAGGCGCTATGCTCCGATGCGCGATGCCGTTCCCCATCCGGGATTCGTATCCCCACCTCGGGCATGGATGTTTGTGCTGTCTTTAGTATAAGTTAGTTCGTAAGTAGGTTGTAAGCTTAGGGACTGACGATCCCGCAGTTAAGTCCCAGAAGTTTAACGAACATTTGAGTATTTCTCTCTCTCTCTCTCTCTCTCTCTCTCTCTCTCTCTCTGCCCATCTCCCCCCACACTTCCCCCCCTCTTTGCCCCTCTTCACTTCACCGGTGCCGACTGATGCTTCAGATGACTGGGGGTTCACTTCTTTCAGCGCCGGATCTAGATAGTGGCGCCGCCTGTCCGCCCCCCCCCCCCCACTCCGCTCGGCGCAAAAATGTTTTGGCGTCCCCCCCCTTAGATATATTTTAGTTAAAAGATCTGCAGAATGTCTTACCTCGCCTTGTTTGCGCTTCCTTCAACTAGAACTGAGGCGTCAGCCTACCAAGATTCTTTATTCCGCACTTTTGTTCCATGCTTAAAGCTGAGTAATCTGTTTCTAAAAGATACTGAACGTTGTTCATTTTTGTTTGATAATAAACACCAACAACAGATGACTGTGCACATGAGCACTAAAACACAGTAAGTAACTGATTACACAGTTTAGTGATTGCAACAAAATAAATCTCTTACGATAAAGAGACAAGCTACCATGGGCCACTGATACTGTAAGCAGCAACCCCTCCTAACCTTACGCATGCGCAAAGATCGCTCTTTCCAACATCTTTCCAATATTTGTTACTACGAACAGTATAAATATTATTTACCCTCAAAATCGTTTTGGAAAAACGTCTCCAAGTATAGGTGGTAAGTAACAATACAAATGTCATTGTTCCCATATCTGTTAAAAATAAAACTGGATTTAGCAAAAATTTCTTGCTGTCGGTCTCTAACACACTCTTTTCGACAGCGCAGAGCGATGCCGCTAACTACACGGCTATTCTTGCTAGGTGGAAAGTAGTGACTTCATTATTAGTAAAATCAAATGTTTGTAAATCTATCGGACCAAACTGCGTGGCCATCAATCTGTAGGTTACAAACTACTTAAACTAAGGTAAACTAACCTAAGGACTAACACATACATACCCGTGCCCCAGGGAGGACTCGAACCTCCGACTGCGAGCAACCCCGAGCTCCGCACCGACGCGCCTTAAACCACTCGGCTACTCCACCGCGGCCATTATTATTTACGATCGTATCTTCTGAAGGCCTTTACAGTTCATGCGTCTTTAATTTATGGTTATAAGATATTTTACCAAATATGACTCTACAACGCGCCAAAAACAAAACATGAAAGGCGAATGTTGCCTTCAAGGAGGATTTGCGCAAGGGCAAGGCGAGGTGCGCAGTGTATTCTTCGTCTTGCTCGGGATCATTCGTGTGTAACCGCCAGAGCTCGAGTAGCCAGGAGCTGGCGTCTCAACCAGCACCAACGCCAATGTTAAAAGCGGCGTTTCCCCTCGCTTCTCCCTGCCGCGGGAGCGCCCATACGCTGCCTCCAGGGGGTTCAGAAGAGAATTTCACCTCAGCCGCGCATGCGCATTGCAACGCTGAGGCCATTGCCGTGTATATAAAGCGGCCACTCTATCACTCATCTCCGCGACGTAAAACGTTTGTCATGCGATAAAAATACTTTGAATGTATATATATATAGAATGATCTGATACAAGAAGGAAATGAAGAATGATAGTTTAAATACACCTTTAATTTTATTTATTTTTTTACTTTTATTTCACGACGAGCTGTGGGTCCAGTGAGCACATAGGACGCCCGCCACTGATTCCGCCACTTCAGTTCATCTACTCCTCCTCTACTCTTCTTTCGTGATGGTGCTTGAAATACTGTCAAAGTTTGCTGCAGGATTTCCTTTGCCCTGTACCAAACACCGACTTGCGATATACATAAATACTATCCGTGGAAACATTCACTCAAGAGCGAACTTCTAGTAAATCGGTGTTGTAAAGTTGTATGATCCTCTCTTGTTTTGATGGCCAAGACTCTAAAATTTCTTCAATATCGAAACAAAGCTATAGATTTGCTACAATTATTGATATGGTGTACATCAAGGTACTGCCCTTTCACCCTTACTATTTATCCTCTGCATGGATACGGGTACAGCTGACATACAAACTTCACATCCGTGGACCCTTCTTTATGCCGATGATGTGGTACTTGCCGAACAAACCCGCCCAGAACTCTAACACCAGGTTCAAACGTGGAAGGACAGACTGGCTGAAAATTGACTGCACCTCAATGTCCAGAAAACTGAATACTTATAATGCGGCTCCTAAACCAGAGGCACCATAAGTATCGAGGAAGAAGACCTGCAGAAGACCATGCATTTTAAGTACATGGGGTTCGTTGTCACCTCAGACTGTGACACAACTCTCGATACTCTGACGAGAGTGAATGCAGCTTGGGTCAAGTGGAGACAGGTCACTGGAGTCCTTTGCGATAAAAAGATGCCTCAACGTCTAAAGGCAAAAGTTTGCAAAACCATTGTACGTCCAGTAGCAATCTATGGGACTGAGTGTCGCCCTATGACAAAACAGCAGGAGCAAATGCTGCATACGATGGAAATGAAGATGCTTCGTTGGTCTATGGGGCTGACCCGGTGTGACCACGTAAAAAATACAAAAGTCCTGCAAAATTCTGGTGTAGTGCCCATCACAGACAAACTGAGGAAAGCCCGTTCTCCGCTGGTACGACCACGTCAGCAGAAAGGAGGACAATTCGGTTGCGAAGACAGCATTCCACATCAACCCAGGAGGAACACGACCACGAGCGAGAGCGGCAAAGAGATGGACTGACATCAGGGCAGGCATGGACGCTGTTGGTTTAAGGCAAGAAGATGTCAACGACCGAAAGAAATGGAGGAGACGCAGCAAAGTAGCAGACCCTGCAAGTCGGGATTAATGCTTCAGAGAGAGAGAGAGAGATTGATATGGTGTCTTATTTTCGGGCACGTCCGAAAGAACAGACACCATTGGTTGACGGAAGGAAGGAAGCAAACTTAGAGTTTAAAGTCCCGTCGACAGCGTGGTCATTAGAGACGGAGCTGACGCTCAGAGTGTTTGGGTAAGGATGTGGAAGGAAATCGGCCGTGCTCTTTCAAAGGAGCCATCGCGGCATTTGCCTGGAGTGATTAGGAAAATCACGGAAAACCTATATCAGAATGGCCGGAGGTAGATTTGAACCCCGGTCCTTCCGAATGCGAGTCCAGTCTGTTACCTTTGCGCCACCTCGCCCGGTCAGTTGGTTGGTGGCCTTAATTTTACGAATTCGAAATACTGAAACATTTCGACCGTTTCAGCGCGGAATAGCCGCGTAGTCTAAGGCGTCATTCTAAGTACTGAGTGACCGTTCCCGCCAAAAGTGCGAGTTCTCACTCGGGCATGTGTGTGGGTGTTTGTTATCTTTAGTTTAGGTAGTTTGCTTAATAAACCAGACAGTTAAATATCAACAACAGAGGGGTTTAGGTTGCTCAAGATATGCTTAAAATTCAAACGATGATCCAAAACAATAGCAATGCTTTCTCAACTGTAATTTGCCCTCTTAAAATTTACACTGTATAGTTCAGAGTAAGCGATTATCCAAAACAAGATCAATGCTTCTCAACTGTAATTTGCCATTTTAAAATCTACACTGTGTGTTTCAGAGCAACCCCCCTTTAAGTGAATTAATAACGTTAAACAACTTGGCATAATCTTCTTGTTTGGAGAAATTCAACAACAATTTTTACATTAAAACCAAGTTTTAAGGCAACAAACTTGAAACTAGCTTAAGGAGGCTGAGGAAAACCAAATAGGGAAGCACTCAGTTAGGAAATTTGACGCAAGGTACGCTATGTCCCTTACTCGACGACAACTTACCTTGACGGAGAAAGCAGTCCCACGGCGGACACGTAGACATTGGGCTGCGACGGAAACACCGCCCGCCGCGTCCGGCTCTGCAGGGCTGAGTCGCTCCAAAACAAAACCACGTGTCGCCGTCAGTCGTTGCTGCGATCACCACTCCATCGTCCAAGTTCACTCGCGTAAACAACCTCTAAGGAACACTAAATCACACAGGTCAATAACTGTTTGTGCAACACACGAGGCCCCTTTCTTTAATGAGATATAACAATTACTGTCTACACCATGAGCTCTACTCTAGCAACACCATGCAAGTCGTCATGCTGCAAACGAAAAAAAATAAATAAATAAATAAAAAAAATAAAAAAGGGGGTCACCATGGAGCATACGGGCCGTTACTAACCGCCGCTGGCAGCCACAGCCCATTCTCGCGGCCTCGCTCGATCGCCAGTCCTCTCACTTCCAATATCAACCGCCAGGGCGCATCATATCAGAGGCCCAGGGATTTAAAAAACCAAAGATAATCTACTCCTGGCAAGCGGAGATATCGAACCTCACGGTTCAATGACCATGGCAATTTGACCCAATAGGTTTACACGACATTTGAACAGTTTTTGGAGAAAATGTTATTCTGGGAACACATGTGAAACTTCCTAGCAGATGAGGAGGAACCATAACATTTGTCTTTCGCGGGTAAGCGCTTTACTAACTGAGCAACCGAGGCACGACCACAGCCCGTCCTCATACATCCGCCATTACCTCACCTACCGGTTGCCTCAGTCGGTAGTTTGCTCGCGAAAGATAAAGATCCTGGGTTCCAGGCACAGTCCGTCACGACAATCTGCCAGGAAGCGCTCAGTCCACTAAGGATTCAAAATCTAGCCAAGCCAAGTGTATGTAACGAGCACGTGAAACAATGTAAAATCAACGTTACTCACCTTAAAATGATACCGTGCTAATAGAAATGTAGGGTAAGGTGGTACAATTTCGATCATTTCGGACAAATGTTATTGAAACTGGAAATATATTGGGAAAAGAAATAATTTTAACTACGCCACTTATTCTTGGATGTTTTATGATTATGTAACACAAATATTAGACAGTTACAAATGTTGGTATAAACACAAAAGAAGTTTACCGAATTGAGAAAAATCGATCGAAAATGTACTACAATAGGTACAATTGTGATCACTTCCTTGTACAATTTTGATTACTGGCATCCTCCAGATAAAAAGCACTTTTTTCCGTCAGGCACCAACGCATACGTCGTAGTACCAAACATTGAATTTTTGTAAGCGAATCCAGTCACCCTTAACTATAAAATTTACAAGACCACGTTAGACTAAGTAGCTTCGCTTACCTCTTAACAGGAAAAAGTTATATCTTCTTAGCACAAAGTGGTGTAATCTCAGAAATGATAGGAGGAGCTCTAGAAACGTGCTACACTACAACGCCACACAACGTGGCACTACGAGACTGACAAATGGCGCGAAAACTTATGTTGATCGGAATTGTACCTATATCGAATTCGTACCCCCTTACCCTAGTGGTGTTCAAAATTAAAATAAAAGTTGTTGAATCAATATGCCGATTTGTTTGTACCAATACCGTTGCTCGGCATTAGTTCATTTCAGAGCGGAGCAGAGATACTGGCAGGTGCCAACCTGTTGAACTGAGATTCAATCTCGCTAATGGAACAGCGAGCACCCGTGAACTACATTAAGAGTCACTTTCGGCAAGAGCCTCAGAGAGCTCGTCACTTGTTCTGCAAGTCACCATGAGTCCCCGACACTCTCATGTTGGTCGACTTTCGAAAGACACTTGAACATTTTCCGGGAACAGCTTCATATCTTAATGAAAGAATCATAGAAAATTGCATAGAATTAACAAATTACCCTATAGTGTCAGAGACGAATCATGCCTGAATTTCCCTGGGTTGCAGGTGAATAACAAAACATAGGCAACACATAATCAGGAACATTTATTTATTGAGAGTACGGCTATATGAAAAAAGATAGCATTATAATTACCTCACATTACATAATAAAATTCAGGTCGTGAATGTAGTCCATTGATTCTCTATCGTCACTAGAATCTCTGGGGAAAGCTCTGAAAAGACCTTTTTGAACCACATGGTTAACAGTCTAAAGATCTCTTTCAGGAAACTATGGCCATTCTTTACCGTGCCACTTGCCATCGTCGACAGTTCGCGAATGGCTGAAATAGAGTCACATTTTCCGCCATCTTGGTTCTATATGCTCCTTGTGTCTCCAGGAAGCGTTCCGTATTTTCGTATGTTTCGCTTTGCACAATGTTCAAATGTTTGTTAAGCTTAACCGCGGGGTCATCAGTCCCTAAACTTACATACTACTTATGAATTAACTTATACTAACGACAGTACAAATATCCATGCCCGAACGGGGATTCGAACCCCCGACGAGGAAGCTCCTCGCTTATCAGAACATAGCGCCTCAATGCGCTCAGCCACTCCGCCGCGGTCGCTTTGCATAATGCCAGCCGGCCGCGGTGGCCGAGGGGACTGCGGCGTGCCAATTACGGTCTGCACGGCCACTGCGGTCGGGGGATCGAATCCCCTCTCGGGCATGAATATTTGTGCCGTCCTTAGTGTTAGCTAGTTTGTAAGTAGTTTGTACGTTAGGGACTGATGACCCCGTAGTTAAGTCCCATAAGCTATACAAACATTTGAAACGTTTGCATAATGCCACAGTGCTGTGCTTTCGACTGTACTATTATAACAAAGTCTTCCCCTTCTGAATTCAGAAATGCAGCGCGAGAACAGCTTGATACCCTGAACATTTGACGAAAAACAATTGCAATGACCAAAAATTCTTTCGTCATATTTTGCTTCTATATTTTCTATTTATTCATTTCTCTCTCTCTCTCTCTCTCTTCAGCCATGTTCCCGCACATGCAGGGTCGGCTTTGTTAAATTTCGATTTGGCGTCTTGATATTAACGAGGTGGCCGGATGCCCTTCCTGTCGTCACCCCATGTCCACCGGGAGGAAATGGGTATAGAGGTGCATGTGTGGAAGTGTAAAGCGTTACGAAATGTTTGCGAATCATGTAAAGAGGCGGGACTTGGGTACCAGCCCGGTATTCACATTGTGGGATTTGGAAAACAGCCTAAAAACCAAACTACGACCCCCTTCTGTAATCCGCCGGGCGAATTCGAACCGGAGCCAGTACGCCTCTCCGTCTCGTCGGAAAGCGTTAGACCACACGACTAACCGAGCGGGTCTTTCTATTTATTCATTTATTTTATTTTATTTTATTTTTTTTTTTTAATTCGATTCGTTCAATTTGTAGGTTGTGCTCCACCATGGTTGTACGTGAGACATATGGTCGCTTCTTTATTAATTTCTAGGACGCAGTACCTTACTTACTTCGATACTGCACAGTGACTATAGCGAATGACAGAAATTCAGTCTTTTATCGAGTGTAAGTATAATGGACTGCATAATGTGCAAAAGTCATAGTTTTTCACAGGACATTGTGGTTTTGTTTTTTTTTTTTTTTTTTTTTTTTGTTTTTTTTTTAAGTGGAATCATCATCATCATAAGTGACTGATTATGCCTTGCAGCGTTCAGTCTGGAGATTAGTCCCACAAATAAATATCCTCTGTGATCCCCTATTCAATGCTAACATTGATGCCTCGTCTAATGTTACACCTTTTACTTCAAAATCATTCATCAGCGAACTCTTTCTCCTTGGTCTACCTCGACTCCTCTTACCCTTCGCTGCCGAGCCCATGAGTTTCTTAGGTAACCTTGCGTGTAACCATGCGTGTAAATGGAACGGAAAATATTTTATAGTAGCTTCCAAATCCGCGTGTATAGAAGTGAGCACAGGTCCGTCGGATATAAGACGCTACATTTCGAGAATGGAACGAGATACATTCCCCTCTCTGTTTTAAACAAAAGTTCGATATCTCACCGACATCTGATAGGCTGCTGCGTAGAAGCTAAAATCAACCCTACCGAGGGACTATGCAATGCGTTTTTACGCCTGCAAACTCTTTAAAATTTTGCCCTACAGTTTACTTAATTTTATGCAGCACAGTAACTATGAAAAATATCGGAAAGAAAGTCAATCATATCAAGCGAATGTATCGCCTGTAAAATGCACAAGAATGAATTTTTTCATCGAGTAGTTTTCTGAAAATCGGTTTAAAGGTATTCAGTAGCGACTGAAACGCTGCTTCTATCAATGTAAACAGCAGCAGCGTTCTTTTATTTTATTTATTTATTTAATGCACTCTGTGAAATCCGTCATCTAATGCGAATGCGCTGAGTCATCATAAGGGTACTTTTATTTCTTTTACTTGGCAGGAACGGAAACATGAAACAATGCCACCTTATTGTCGAGCACATTACCTCAGAGCTAGCGAGGAAGTAAAATGTTAAAATGTCCCGTATGAGGATCAAATTATGAGACTCAAGTGCTGCCTAATGCGCTACGGAGGCACTTCAGCAGAATACGTCCAACATGGCTGTCGCAGGCCAGTTGGTCATACTTTCCCCATACAGAGCTTTAGTTCGGCCTACTTTTAAACGCCACACTCACAACTTGTTATTTTCTTCTGAAATAAATCGTAGTACAACCTTTTAGAATTTTGTGATTCACTCAGATTTATTGGTGAAACTGTGCATGTGGAGTACATGAATTACATTTACAGATTATTAGCTCAAGCAGCACTGAAGTACCAAGTGTAGATCCATGCTTAAACTGCCATATCAGTACGTGGTGACAATGTAGGCGCTGATTCTCGAATCCATTCGATACAAAGCTGACTTAGGATACATTATTCCACACCTGCTCGACATGTGGGTTGACAGTCTCGAATTTTAGTTCTTTCCCCATCATATTCCGCATGTGGTAGTTCGGAGACAAGGGATCATACTGGCCAGGAAACTTTCTGCACATGGTGACCGTTGTGCGCATTGTCGGGACGTGCGGCCATCTTATCGCGGAGTTCACTAAAGAGGAATATCGTTGCACGGTTTTGGTGGAAAGGAGAAAGGAATATTCGCTTCTGTGGTATGCACTTCCTTTTCATTTCTGGTACGTATTTCGAAACATATCGTCCTGAAACTGGTTAGATATATGAAAGATATTCTGTACATCTACATCTATACTCCGCAAGCCAATTTACGGTGAACATTCAATCTCCCCTCACAGGTAATGGCAAACCCTGTAAATGTTTTGCTGCTTGTCATGGATATATTCAACAGACGCCAAATGAAGCAATCAACAGAGAACACGCATGAATACTGTGTGATGTGCGACATGGCAGTCAAACTTCTAGACGAGCATGTAAATACCGCAGACATGTGGCTAGAAAAGACTGAACACTCGATATTGCAGACTGGGAATCTACAGACGGCGAAGAACCGGAAGAAAGTTGCACACGTGGAGACTCTTCGAGTGATAGTGCCACGTACCATCATCAAGTATCTCCGAAAGCATCACCAGCAACTACAATTACATTATCAGACAAAGAAAAAGCGGTTAAGTATTGGTTGAACGAAAGTGGTGAGAAACGCCTACGTGTCAGTACTGTTCAAAATAGGTATCGCTTTATCCGTTCTGAACGTGAATTTTATAGATGGAAAAAGGAAGTCGCTGGACGACTTAAGAGTCGACTGGAAATTGCGGCGGAGATAAATGCGCGACATTTTGAGCAATTTAGCGATGTCAGACGACAGTCATTGAGTGTCAGCGACACAACTTTGTGTGATTGGGCGTTAGAGATTGCCAACGCGATAGGCGCTAAAGAATTTAGTTTCTCAAAGTTGGATTAGTCGCTTCAAAAGATAACATAAAATTGTGGCACGAAAAATAACAAAATTTGTATCGAGAAACAGGTCGGAAAATGAAGTGACTCAAATGGAAATGATAGAAGCTTTTCTTACGACTGCAAAACATAAGATCGCCAGTTTTAGTGAATCTTACGTTTACAATTCAGATGAGTCAGGTTGTCAAAAAGAAATGCGTGCGAAAAGGACACTGTCATTCAAAGGGGAAAAACGTATTGAGGCAATTGCGCATTCCACGACTGCACTCACCCATTCATTCACTATAATGCCCATAATTAGTCAGGATGGTTCACTGCTGCCTAAACTATATGTGTGTCTTCAAGAACCAACTGGACGTTTTGGACCACGTGTCAAACAAACAATGTTCTACGCAGACAATCTTGTGGTAGACGCATCGAAGTCTGGAAAAATGGGAAATAATGTTACACTTTTCATGCGTCATACTTTTCTTCCGTTCTGCGGGAACAAATCTCTTCTCCTTCTAGATTCGTTGTCAGGTCATAAGAATTCTGATTCATTAAAAGCTGCATTTCGAGCTCACCCCGACAAAGAAGTAGAGATACTTCAGATTCCATCCGGCACGACGAACGTAATTCAACTGTTAGAGAATTTTTCCGCCAGTGGAAGGCATTTTACAGAAAACTAACAGAGAAAATTATTGTGTGCAAATCACTGCAGTTTCCTGTCCATCGCCAAGACAATAGTCTCAAGTTACACTCAGTCGTACGTTATAAGTTTTCCTCCCCACACATTCAAAATGTGATTAAATATGCGTGGCAC
Source organism: Locusta migratoria (assembly GCA_026315105.1). Lineage (NCBI taxonomy): Eukaryota > Metazoa > Arthropoda > Insecta > Orthoptera > Acrididae > Locusta > Locusta migratoria. Next base: position 837,560,906 of record CM048745.1, on the reverse strand, counting down.
ATGCCTCGAAATATACTGATATTAGGCCTGATTCCTTCCTAATACGGGCCGAGTATTGTCGACAGACGTCTAACAATGTCTGTGATTCGCGGGGCTGTCATATATATCATCTTTACTTGTATGTTCTTTGTACACAAAAAACCTATGTTAAATGTATTTATGTGTTATAAATGAATGTAACATGTACATTAGAGATAATTTTTTTTCTTATCATCAATAGTTTCTACTGCATCATCAAAGTTTGTGATGTATGAAAAATCTAATCGCTTACAAGTACTCTTACATTTGGCTAGAGAACTGGCTTACAAGTGCAATGCACATAAATTATAGGAAGACAAAACTGATACATTGTTCAGTGACAGTTCTAAACAATAAATTTCATGCGAAATGCAGGAATTTCTTCCCACGATCCGCCTCGAAAGAGGCACACAATAAACCACCAGCTGCCAATAAAAGCAATCCTTCTTCGATTCAATTCAAATGTTTGTATAGCTTGTGGGAGTTAACCACAGAATAGGGAGCATACAGAAGGGAAAGCTGGTGGCGGCGCCTTTGATCTGTATATTACCAAGCGTTGCGCTCGACGCCATATTGAAAAGCAGTAAACGCGGAACTATAGCCACTTAGTACTTTGGCTGGAAATGGACTTTTTACGAACTGCAGCTGATCTCACCGACTTTTATGGAAGGAAACGGCTTTTCTTTATGCTCTCATCTATTTTGCGCCCTGTTCTTTCCCCTAATTATAATCCAACGAAAAAAAAGTAGGTCTAAATTTTAATACAACTACGAAAATGTACGATGGAATCAATGATCGTTTTATTTGGTGCTTATCTCTAGAAAGATCCCAAATAACGTGAAGTTATGTTTGGGAAATTAGTTATAAACAAGAAAAATACTTTACAATTGCCAAGTTTTATTTGACACGAATAAATTTGCACAAAATATTGAGTCAGATTTAGCAGTACAACAATCATGTGTATTTTTCACGAGCTACAGAGTAAATGTTATTGAAGCTCGTTTCACTCGCAGCGAAATTAATACTGTACCTGCTCTATGGTTGACAGGTTCTTGTAATAATTTTCGTTTTATTTGAAGTTGTCAGGAAAAAACATTTATTGATCATCTGAGTTGCTGTCATTACCATTGGTGCCAACATAACGACTGCAGCCGGGTGAGAAGCATCGTGCAATTTAACCGGCTACTTTCAATAATTATGCACACATTGCTCTCATTCGAAACTGATAAAATTTAACTTTTACTACACATATAGCGACGTTAACTTACCGCTCAGCATCTTTTGGGAAAGTGAAGAAACTTATATCCTTAATTATATTCGAATTATTGCGGCGATTAGGGGCTGAACACCATCGGCCGTCTTTTCTTTTATTGCTGCTCATAATAAAAACGGAACAGCTCCAACTACTGACACACATTTCTTTCTTTTCACTGCACTGTACCAAATACTTGTTTATGTTTATGCGATTCAGGCAGTTAAAATACACAATTACCAAACAAAGACGGCGCATTAGCACGCTACAGAGTAGGGAGTGATCACGCATTTACTGCTTTTCAAGATGGCCGATTCCGCGCATGCGCACTAAATTTTGGACGACAGACTGCAGCGAGAGTTTCCTTTCTGTATACTTCTTATTCTGTGACTTAACTATGGGGTCATCAGTCCCTAAACTTACAAACTGCTTATGAAGTAGCTAACACTAAGGACGGCACAAATATCCATGCCCGAGGGTGAGGATTCGAACCCCCGACCGTAGTGGCCGTGCAGACTTTTCTTCGATTATTTTTCTACAATAACAATGAAATTTTCAAGAAGAAGAATCCTTTACCTGTAACAAGTTTTTTTCTCAATAATTCGTTTTCACAGAAAATGGAATGAACGACGTTTTTCTCCAAGTATTTTCTTAGTAATTCGTTTTTACAAAGCATGGTATAAAGGAGATATTTTTAATGGATCTTTAATTTGCTGCTGACAACAAACACAACTTTGCCATGGACTATACGTATTATGCTTAAAACAACAAACACAGTATCTTGTCAATCTAATTACCTATCTACTGCCATTAAAATTAAACCTCGCCCGTATTATCGTCAAAGAACATCAAATATACGCTGAAAGACAGCCAGGTCAAAGCAATCTTGGAAGACTCTTCCGCAGCCGACTGTCCCGAACGGCATGTCTGTTAATCAGCCATGCTCAAAGTTGTCTAATTTTTCTGTTTTATTATCATTACTAGTTTATGATTACCCGCTTCATTGGGTTAAAGTTTTATATCAGTAGTTTTATAAATGTAAGATTGAAGGGGGAAAACTGCAGTGAGAGACTTTGTGTTTAGTTCTTTATTTTTTAAAATTCTTTTTATTATTACGTTTTTTATTTGCACACATATCTTACATGCAAAATATTTACATTGAATTACATTCTTATAAACTATATGTGATGTTTGGTTGTGTGGCACATACAGGGCCGGCGCAAGGCACGTGCGGCCGCACGGGGCGGCACTTTCCGAGGGGCGGCAAATCTGCCGCCCACCCTTACTTTTTTTATTTTTTAGGTTAAACTCAACATTCGTGCCCAAAAGGGGATTCGAAGCCAAACCTTGGAGGGAGCGGCTTCGGGAATTGTGGCATGGCGCCTTGACTACCTTGACCCTGTTGAACAAGGGGAGGGAGGAGGACCAATTTCTTCCTCGCCACTGTAGCAGCACCGCCGTGTTTACGCCGGAGGAACAGAGGCGAAAGCAGCCTGCCGCACACGCAGGTATTCTTAGGAGTGGAGCGCTGCCAGCCTGTTACGCGCCGTGCATTTACTCACAACTAGTTTTGCAGAAGACGGAATCTAATTTGGAAATTCGAATGCAATGTTTGATAGTGCGGTTACATGTTAAGTCTGAAGCAATTTTGCTAAGCCCTTCAATGACAGTTTCCGAGAGTTTCATTCTTCCCGCATTATGGAAAAAAGTGGTTGAACATCACTACAGTTAAACATGTCCAACACCTACAATGGCTAGAAGTATTCCGAATGAGTAAATACGCTGCGTGTAATTACAAGGGATAAACGCATTAGCAGTAAGCCTGGCATAAGTTGGGTTTCGTCGTATTTTTGAACATTTTTGCTATCCGTTTCTGAGTGATAGTCGAACGTTTTGGTTTTTGAGACATGAAACACCTGTCTACGCCTGCATGAACAACAAACTCTGACCGGCACTTTTATTTGACAATACTACTCGCACACTATCACTTTTCCAACATTTATTTACTGTAAAATGCGTGTGAATCCCACGTTTCATCTAAGTAAACTACTGGTCGCTTTGATTCTGCTGAAAACGTGAGTAAGTATGGTCTTATAGCAACAATGCCCTCTCGTCCGCACAAAACAAAACGTTAATTTTGACACCTTGTAAAACGAAAATCCATAGACAGAACATTGCTTCTACGGGTTTCCTTGCCAGCTTTGAAGCTCATTTCTGTTTTACAAAATTTGTGCAGTTTTCGCAAAGTTCGTATTTCTTTTTTTCGTAATACCATAGAAATTGCTGCCTGATAATACATTTATCCATATCATCGGCCACATACTTATTGTGAGCTTCTTCTTCTTGGGCGCTAGTTTAACCGTAGCCTCGCTGTACCTCGTCACGTGACCTAGTTCAAATGTTCAAATGTCTGTAAATCTATCGGACCAAACTGCGTGGTCATCAGTCCGTAGCTTACAAAGTACTTAAACCTAAGGACAAACACACACACCCATGCTTCAGGGAGGACTCGAACCTCCACGGCGAGCAACCGCGCGCTCCGCTGCGAGACGCTTTAGACCGCTCGGCTACTCCACCGCGGCATGACCTAGTTCCTGGCACTGCCGCGTCACCGTTTCGCCTTTCCAGGCGACAGGTATTGTTCATTGTTGCGTAGATGTTGTTTCGGTACATGGCCGAGGGAGTCAAGATTAGTCAGAAGCACTTTCATTGCGTTTCGTAAGAACAGAAGAATTGAAAATGTTCAAATGTTTGTAGAGCTTATGGGACTTAACTACGTGGCCATCAGTCCCTAAACTTACAAACTACTTATGAAGTAACTAACACTAAGGACAGAACAAATATCCATGCCAGAGGGAGGATTCGAACCCCCAACCGTAGTGGCCCCGCAGAACGTGACTGGCGCGCCGCAGACCACTCGGCCACCGCGGCCGGCCAGAAGATTTGGTGCGTCCGAATTTCTTGCAACTTGGGATGTAATAGGTAAGTGCTTTTCATATAACGTACAATTAGTATTGCGCATGCATGTTACTCATAAGTTAGAATTTTTCTCCTTCCAGACTGAAGAATACGAAAATTTATTTTTCTTATGATCTGTTACTTCAAAAATTGGCAAGTCGACAAATAAGCACGCGTCGTCTCAATATCTAGGATGAAAATAAAGCGCAGAAAATTGACGTGATGCGGTGATGATTAATATGTTGCCCCTCATTCCATAATCAGAAACGAAAGAACTGACACCTGGAAATTGCGACAGATGTCGAGTGTTAGTTCTTTGAAATGAACAACCGCAGTGCAGTTAATACATGTCGACTAGCATTAGTACCCGTCGATGCCCTGGTGTGTATTTATTGCATTATATGTTACTCCATCTTCTTATTCTTCCTCTCTCCATTGTCTTCCGCCCCACTCTTTGACCTTTTCACCTGCGTCTGTAGTGAAATTCGGTCAGAAATTCAATTTCACGTGGCTCAATTCTCATGACTTTAACTTCTGAACACTGTATCCTACAGTAATATAAGATTTCACAGAAATTTGAACACTTTTGTAAATTCACGAGGCTTATTAAATTAGCTAGATTTCTTCAATCAGGTTTGACTCCATTTCTGAACTGGTGCCCAGCGACTGTTTTGTACAAATCTGAAGAGAATGTCACCAATCAGACGTAATTTTTGTTTTTATTTTCCTGATCTACATAGATTTCGGGCACAGTCTGGCTCTGCTCAATGCTATGAGTTATGTTTACATCTATATCGTCATGCTGAACGTAAATGTAAACATGACGGTTAGATGGAAGCACATATTAAAAACTTTGAGACTGGTCAATTGGTCGAAACCTAGGTAGATCGGAAAATTAAAAATAAAAATTGCGATTGATTGCTGGTATTTCCTTCAGATTTGTTTACATAAAATTCCACAAACGTTTTGGAAAAAAAAAAAAAAAGACGGGGGAGGGGGGCGGCAATTTAGCAGCTCGCACGGGGCGGCATTTGGGCTTGCGCCGGCCCTGGGCACATACACATGTAATTATAGTTTGTGCTACTCCCACACGTAAAAATGCTTTAGGAGGGTCATTAATGTACTAACCGGAACAGCACTAATTATTTATTTCATTACTAACATAATGAAGTATACCCCTCATTCTACGTGACTGATTCTTCAAAAAGCACTGACCGGCCGTTGCCAACATCAGCACACTACGCCGATGTCTTAAGTAAAATTGAACCCTGTGTTGTAGTATATTATACCACAATTGTGAGAATGAAAAAACGAAGCATCGGCATCTGTTAGTTATTTGGTGAGCTATGTAACTAACATCTCAATTTGTCCTTTCCTGTACTATGGTGTTTTGTGCGTATTTCTAAACATAACAAACTCAAAATGTAATGAGGATAGAATTCCTATGTAAATATATTCAAAGAATTCACATGGAGGTAATTTTGGAACTGACAATGCAATTTTATCACTTGAGCAGCATATACTTATATATGCCTTCGAATTTTCCATCACTGACATACATTAACATATGTCTTCAGTCTGTGTATTGCAGAGAGCTCGAAGGTAATATGGAGGTGGTACTATGTATTATGAAACCGTGAAGCTCGACGTATGTTTGTCTCTCTAATCCAGTTGTCATTATTTTGATCCTAAGCACTTCAGTTCTCATTGCTGTGTTTATACTGAGATAAAAAAAAATAAAAAATAAAAAAAAAGGTTCAAATGTTTGTAGAACTAATGGGACTTAACTACGGGGTCATCAGTCCCTAAGCTTACAAACTACATATGAACTAGCTAAGACTAAGGACGGCACAAATATCCATGCCCGAGGGGGATTCGAAACCCCGACCGTAGTGGCCGTGCAGACCGTGACTGGAGCGCCTCAGTCCCCTCGGCCACCGCGGCCGGCTATATTGAGATCATTGGCGTATTGCCAGTGTAGTTAATGCTCAGTTAATGCATGTCTGTGTTTCCCAGTGTTATATCTTTGAGTCTTTTTATCTTTGAGCATCCGTTGATCGTCGTATTGCTCCACATTTTACTAATTTTTGTTCGCTACACACACACACCGCCACACACCACGATCAAAACACCATAGTGCACACCGCGAACCTAAAGGCTACTCTCATTCATAACCGCCATTGGTCTGCAGTGAATAATTTTGACTACCAAGTGAAATATACGGACACACGTCCCACGTTCCATTTTTATATATGTATAATGACTACTTGATAACCCGGCGTTGCCCGGGTATTAATTTATTTATTCCTGCCATTTTTCAGGTATATATTCGTTTGTATACGGGCTGTATGTCCGTAAAATCTCTTGGGAATGCAGTTACTAGTAAAGAAGTAATAGATTAAAACTTGGTGCGGGAAGAGCGGTTTATGTGCTCATATCTCATGAACTACGTGTCGTATTGTGATACAATTTAGAAGCTACATTCAACTACATATGTGTATACGGTCTGGAAAATTTCCTGTCGCTACAATTTGTAGTGTTCGAATCAGGGCCGGCGCAAGGCCGAGTGCCGCCTAGTGCGAGCTGCTAAATTGCCGCACCCCCCCCCCCCCCCCAAAAAAAAAAAAAAAACAAAAAAAAAAAAAAGTTTTTCTTCTTTGCTCTTTTTTTTATTTATTTATTTTTTTTTTTTTTACAGAACTTTGAGGAATTTTGTTTAAACAAATCCGTAGGATATGTCAGCAATCAATCGTAATTTTGTTTTTACTTTTCAGTTCTACCTCTAGGTTTCGGTCACTGAATGGCCAGTCTCGTAGCTTTTAATATGTGCTTACATCTAAACCGTCATGATGACAGTTACGTTCAGCGTGACAGTATAGATGTAAACATAAAGCATTGAGAATAGCCACACTGTGCCCGAAATCTATATAGATTCGGAATATAAAAACAAAAATGTGCCTGATTGATGATATTCTCTACAGATTTGTAGAAAACAGTCGCTGGGCACCAGCTCAAAAATGGAGTCAAACCTGATTGAAGAAATCTAGCTAATTTTAATAATCCTTGTGAATTTACAAAAATGTTCAAATGTGTGTGAAATATTATTGTAGGGTACGCTGTACAGGAGATAAAGTCTAAGAACTGAGCCGCGTGAAATTGAATTTCAGGCCGAATTTCACTACAGACGCAGGTGAAACAGTCAAAGAGTGGGGCGGAAGACAATGGAAAGAGGAAGAATAAGAAGATGGAGTAACATAATAATTCAATAAATACACACCCGGGCATCGATGGGTACTAATGCTAGTCGAAATATATTAACTCACTGCATTGCGATTGTTCATTTCAAAGAATTGACACTCGACATCTGTCGTAATTTCCATGTGTCAGCTCTTTCGTGTCTGATTATTGAATAAGGGGCAACAAATTAGTTATTGCCGCATCACCTCACTTTTCCTCGTTTTGTTTTCATTCTAGTTATTGGGAAGACGTGTGCTTATTTGCCGCCTTGACATTTTTTGAAGTAACAGATCATAAGAAAAATAACTTTTCCTATTCTGCAATCTTGAAGGAGAAAAATTCTAACTTATGAGTAACTTGCATGAGCAATACTAATTGTACGTTATATGAAAAGCACTTACCTATTACATCGCAAGTTGCAAAAATTTCGGACGCACCAATTCATCTGTTCTTACGAAACGCAATGAAAGTGCTTCTGACCAATCTTGACTCCCTCGGCCAACTACCGAAACGAATTCTAAGTTTTCGTTGTAGAGAACGCAACAATACCTGTTGTCTGGCAAGGCGAAGTGGTAACGCGGCAGTGCCAGGAACTACTGTAGGTGCCGCGGTGGAGTAGCCGAGGGGTCTAAAGCGTCTCGCTGAGGAGCGCGCGGTTGCTCGCCGTGGAGGTTCGAGTCCTCCCTGGGGCATGGGTGTGTGTGTGTGTTTGTCCTTAGGTTAGTTTACCTAGCTTTAAGTAGTTTGTAAGCTACGGACTGATGACCACGCAGTTTAATCCGATAGATTTACAAACATTTGAACATTTGAACTACTGTAGGTCACGTGACGAGGTACAGCGAGGCTAAGGTTAAACTAGCGCCCAAGAAGAAGAAGCTAGAAGCTCACAATAAGTATGTAACCGAAGATATTCTATGGAATTACGAACAATAGAAGGAAATACGAACTTTGCGAAAACTGCACAACTTTTTTCAAACAGAAATGATCTTCAAATCTAGCAAGGAAACCCTTAAAGCAATGTTTTATCTATGGATATTTGTTTTACAAGGTGTCAAAATTAACGTTTTGTTTTGTGCGGACAAAAGGGCATTGTTGTTAAAGCACCATACTTTCTCAGGTTTTCATCAGAATCAGAGCAACAAGTAGTATACTTAGATGAAATATGGATTCACACCCATTATACAGTAAATAAATGTTGGCGAAGTGATACTGTGCGAGTAGTATTGTCAAACAAAAGTGCCGGACAGAGTTTAAATGTAGTTCACGCAGGCTGAAAAAGATGTTTCATGGCTCAAAAACCAAAACGTGCGACTATCACTCAGAAACGGACAGCAAAAATTTCAAAAAATACGTCGAAACCCAACGTATGCCAGTCTTACTACCAATGTCTTTATCCCTTGTAACTACTCACAGCGTATTTACCCATTCTGAATACTTCTAGCAAATCAAATGTTCAAATGTTTGTAAAGCGTAAGGGACTTAACTATGGAGTCATCAGTCCCTAAACTTTCAAACTACTTATGAACTACCTTATAGTAAACACGACAGAAACATCTATGCCCGAGGGGGGATTCGAATCCCCGACGGCGGACGGCCGCACGTACCACAATACGGCGCTCCAATACGCGCGGCTAATACGCCGTGGCTAATACGCCGCGGCATACTTTTAGCACAGCTTTTAGCTATTTTAGGTGTGTGACATGTTTGACTGTAGTTATATTCAACCATTTTTTCCCATAATGCGGGAAGAATGACACACTCGGAAACTGCCATTGAATGACTTTCAAAATTGCTTCAGTCTTAACATGTAACCGCAGTATCTAACATTGCATTCAAATTTCCAAATTAGATAAATTAGATTTCGTCTTCTGCAAAGTTAGTTGTGAGTAAACGCACGACGCGTGACAGGCTGGCAGCGCTCCACTCATAAGAATACTGGCGTCTTTGCGTGTATGCCAGCTGCTTCCTCCTCTCTTTCAAATCAAAATGTTCAAATGTTTGTATAGCTTATGGGACTTAACTACGGGGTCATCAGTCCCTAAACTTAGAAACTACTTATGAACTAACTAATACTAAGGATGGCACAAATATCCATGCCCGAAGGGGGATTCGAACCCCCGACCGTAGTGGCCGTGCACACCGTGACTGGAGCGCCTCAGTCCCCTCGGCCATCGTGGCCGGCCTCTCTTTCCTCCGGCGTAAACACGACGGCGCTGCCACAGTAGAGAGGAAGAAATCAGTCCTCCTCCCTCCCCTTGTTCAACAGGGGCGGCCGGCAGGTAGTCGAGGCGACATGCCTCAGTTCCCGAAGCCGCTCCCTCCGAAGTTTGGCTTCGAATCCCCTCTTGGGCATGAACGTTGAGTTTGTCCTAAAAAAATTAAAAAGGGGGGGCACGGCAGATTTGCCGCCCCTCCCCCCGGAAAGTGCCGCCCCGTGCGGCCGCACGTTTCGCACGTGCCTTGCGCCAGCCCTGGTTCGAATTATAAATTGTAACGTCATACCGAGAGCCGTAGTTTTACTCTATAAACAGCGGAAAAGTAGTAAGCGAGAAACTATTTTCCTTTCATCATTTTGCTATGGGTGTCAGCGAGAAAAAGTTTAATAAGGCTTTGAAATTATGTTTAAAGTTTGTTGCAAGTCGTTAAGTACTCTTATTCTCACATAGCGTATTTATAAAGTCACGTCGCATTATGTGGCAGTTTTCTGCGATTCCTATTGTTTACGACGTTATATCTCCTGAACCATGTGTCGTATGTGGTTCGTAGTCGTACGGCAATTGTTATCTCACGTAAGGAACATGCATACCAAATTTGGTTGAAATCGGTCCAGTGGTTTAGGAGAAATTGAACAGCATTATCGCTAAATGCAGCAGTCTTAGACACATTTTATTGTTTATAACGTCATATCTCGTGAACTACGTATCGTACGTGATTCTTACACTTACGGCGACCGTCCTCATGGATTGAAGCTTACGTGTACAAAATTTCATAAAGATTGGAACAAAACTGTAGATTTGTATGCAACACGTACAAATATACGAACACTCTGCTTTATATATTAAACTAGATTTTAGCCGCCGAGGGGACTAAGGCGCTCCAGTCACGGTCTGCACGGCCACTACGGTCGGGGGTTCGAATCCCCCCTCGGGCATGGATATTTGTGCCGTCCTAGTTCGTAAGTAGTTCATAAGTAGATTGTAAGTTTAGGGACTGATGACCTCGTAGTTAAGTCCCATAGACTACATAAACATTTGAACATTTTTGAACTAGATTTTACTCTCTCTGAGCACCACCAAACATTTCGTGAGGAGGGGGGGGGGGGGAGGGATGCACGAGCACCGGAGAGCCCAAGCGGCTTATCGTATGTGCGGGCTTCGCTAACGGAAGTCCCATAGACCTGTCACTGGCCGTGTCAGAAGTCGAGCGTCATGACTGGTAATGAGTGCGCTCTCCTCTTTGCCTACCCACCCTACTACTTCCCCCCCCCCCCTTGCTGTTACCTCCCCCTCCCCTCATGCCCCTCTGCGCTGCTGGGAATGCTGGGTAACGAGCGGCCTTATTAGGAACGTGGCGTCGGCGCCTCTGGTTCATTCCTCGGCCAGCGGCTCGGCTCAGATGAAATGTGTATTTCCTGGAGCGGCCGGCAGGAAGCGCTGGCGGCGCAAATTGCTCGGCGAGTCACGAACCGGGCGTGACGCCCCGTCACGTACGGCATTCGCCGTCGCCGCCACTGCACAATGGCCTGTCTGCCGCTCCTGCGCTGTTATTGTCTGCGCCGACCGCCGCTTCCCGCTTTCAAACCCGCATTAGCTTCTGAAATACAGGGAGCTTCGGAGAATGTTCGTCGGATTTCGCAAGACTAAATCCTCTACACCAGAGGTCACCAAACTCTTTACAAGGCGGGCCGGATTACTGTCACAAAATGACGAACTTGGGGCCACGTCATTATTCTGTAGAATACCTGCAGGCATGAACGAAAAAGCAAGTTCGGTGTTGGTCACGGGAGAGACGCATGAAATTGACGTAATCAAGTACAGGCAACACATCGGAAAAGGTAATTAATCATCATCATCATCATTAGAGTCTGATTATGCCTTTCAGCGTCCAAAAAAAAAAATGTTCAAATGTTTGTAGAACTTATGGAACTTAACTACGGGGTCATCAGTCTCTAAGCTTACAAACTACTTATGAACTAGCTAAGACTAAGGACGGCACAAATATCCATGCCCGAGGGGGGATTCGAACCCCCGACCGTAGTGGCCGTGCAGACCGTGACTGGAGCGCCTCAGTCCCCTCGACCACCGCGGCCGGCTTTCAGCGTTCAGTCTGGAGCATAGTACCTCTAATAAAATTCCTCCGTGATCCCCTATTCAATGCTAACATTGATGCCTCGTCTGATGTTATGCCTTTTACTTCAAAATCATTCTGCACCGAATCTAACAAAGAAAGTACTTGCGCTCGAACAAACACATATACACAAAAATCGTATGAGAGATAATGTAAAGATCACGTATTGCACTAGTGATACTTCCGCATCTGCAAAACTCTGCAGTCGTCCGTTAGAGGCCTCTGCGTGTGCCATGCCGCATTGCACTTTGACCTGTCGGTTCGCCAGTAGGGACGGTGCAGCGTGCCTCCGAAGTTGCGTTTTGTGATGTTATTTGTGTGGTGAAGAGTCAGATGGGGTGGCTATTGCTAATCAATACTGCTAACGTATTGCGATTAGTTGAGATGAAGTTACGAAGAACCCTTCTTCTTGAAGATGGTATTAGTGTAGAAGATGAATCATTTGCATGCTTTCTCGTATCTGTTATGGTACAGAAATATGAGTATAAGTTAGATACTGTTGTTACAAACTCATAATAATGTTAATAGGGATGATAATGACGAACAACTCATTTCAAGCGGTAGTGCTACGGTAAGTGCGGGATAGGCGATTGAAACAGTGGCTTCCCACTTTCAAACCGCATTAGCTTCTGAAATACAGGGGGCTTCAAAGAATATTCGTCGGATTTCGCAAGACTAAATCCTCTACACCAGAGGTCACCAAACTCTTTATAAGGTGGGCCGGATTACTGTGACGAAATGACGAACTCGGTGCCACGTCATTATTCTGTAGAATACCTGGAGGCATGAACGAAAAACAAAGTTCGGTGTTGGTCACGGAAGAGACTCTAACGTCAGTCGCCCCTTTTGGGAATGACTCAAACTGAGCCCTAATATTTTCCTAAATCACGGAAAGTTTTATTAGTTCACAGTCTCTATAACAAAGTCATTCCATTGTAGGTGAAGTTGACATAAAAAGAACTTATCTTATATGCTGGCTGTAGTCCATTGCGTTGTGAGCTGTCTTCGGCATTCACTAAAACAGTTGATGTTTCAAGATCTTTTCGTAAATCATAAACATGTCAGTTGATATGGAAACGATTTTATTTCCATTTAAATGAAGTTTAAATCAATCACATTGTTGCACAAGTTTAACTCAATCATATTGTTGCACAATCAAAAGTAAAAATAAAAATGCAGCAGCAAGCCAACAGAGCTGCTTACAGGTTTGTGACTGCTAGAAGTATCACAAAACATGGTTTTTCTCAAACCTCTTTCTACGTAACCGCGTAATAAGATTGATGACAAAGTTTTGTAATTCACAATTAAACAATATTCTTTTACATTAAATATGCCAAAATAAAACAATTAAAATATTACATTTAAGCTTTAACTATTTACCTCAATGTATGTACATATTTCATGAAATTTGTATTTAATGTGGTACACAAATTTAAAGTCATCCTTTGACTAGTGTTTACAATGCTCAAATTATTTACATTATTTGTGTTTTCAAAGTGCACACATATCTATTTTGCCAATATTCTGTAGGTGTACTATTATTATGACATGGAATGTTAATGTATTTCAGTTTGCGGTCTAATTTGTTATTAATACGCATTTGTATATGGTTGTAGTAGTTTTGTTAATTTCGAAGATAGTTTCTTAGTACCAAACGGATTATTAATTTTAGTGCATGAAAAATGATCAGTATTTAATTTAGGATCCAGTGATATATAAAACATGGTCTGCCCTAACTTATTTAAACAAAAGGTACATATGTAATCACAATGTGCAATAGTTATAACATGTAGTATTGATGTTTTTATACAAATTAGTATCTATATAGGTTCAGCAATTTCCGGAACTATGTGTAATGCATATAGAGTGTTTGCAGCTATTATTTACGAAAGTATTAAATATTGAAAATTACGTAAAAGGACAGCCAAAGTTATGTTTAAATCAACGTACTGTTTCTTAAAACAATTTAACTAATAGTGTTAATAGAATTTCAAACTGAAGGCAAAAATGTGATATTTTACACGTCCGGTAGCGAAGTTTTATTTTAGATGTCAGATATTTCGTGTTTGTAATGTTGGCAACTGATTTTTTGTAAGGAGCGTGCAACATAGCAGAAACGTTACAAGACGCATGAAATGGACGTAATCAAGTACAGGCAACACATCGAAAAAGGTAATTAATCATCATCATCATTAGAGATTGATTATGCCTTAAAGCATTCAGTCTGGAGCATAGTACCTCTAATAAAATTCCTCCATTATCCCCTATTCAATGCTAACATTGATGCCTCGTCTGATGTTATGCCTTTTACTTCAAAATTATTCTGTACCGAATCTAACAAGGATAGTACTTAGACTCGAACAAACACATATACACAAAAATCGTATGAGAGATAATGTAAAGACCCCTTATTGCACTAGTCATACTCCCGCATCTGCAAAACTCTGCAGTCGTCCGTTAGAGGCCTCTGCGTGTGCCATGCCGCATTGCACTTTGACCTGTCGGTTCGCCAGTAGGGACGGTGCAGTGTTCCTCCGAAGTTGCGTTTTGTGATGTTATTTGTGTGGTGAAGCGTCACATGGGGCGGCGATTGCTAATCAATACTGCTAATGTATTGCGATTAGTTGAGATGAAGTTACGAAGAACCCTTCTTCGTGAAAATAGTATTAGTGTAGAAGATGAATCGCCGGCCGCAGTGGCCTAGGGGACTGAGGCGCTTCAGTCACGGTCTGCACGGCCACTACGGACGGGGGTTCGAATCCCCCCTCGGGCATGGATATTTTTGCCGTCCTAGTTCGTAAGTAGTTCATAAGTAGTTTGTAAGTTTAGGGACTGATGACCCCGTAGTTAAGTTTCATAAACTATACAAACATTCAAACATTTGAATCATTTGCTTCCTTTCTCGTATCTGTTATGGTACAGAAATATGAGTATAAGTTAGATACTGTTGTTACAAACTCATAATAATGATAATAGGGATGATAATGACAAACAACTCATTGCAAGCGATAGTTCTACGGTAAGTGCGGGAAGAGGCGATTGAAGCAGTGGCAGTGAATACCAACAGTCTTTCGGGAAGAAGGTTATAGTTGCAACTATCATCACGGCTTTTGATGACAATTCGCTAGAGAACATGTACGATGATTATTACATAAGTTATAGTTAAGATATCTGCATTACGTATGGCGTCTACAATTACATCTACAGTGCTATCTAGAGCAAGGTTGCAGAGCTTTGCAGAAAAACGACACCCACCAGCACATTGAGGTGTACGTAGAGATCCTGTAATCAAACGTTCCTACAGATATGTTTGTTCGAGCCCATGTACTTTCCTTTAAGTACTTTCTTGTTGGTCTACCTCAACTCCTCTTACCCTCCGCTGCGAGCTCATGAGTCTCTTAGGTAACATTGCTTATCCCATGCGTGTAACATGACCCCACCATCTGTCTGTTCGCTCTAACTGCTTCACCTAAGGTGTTCATTCCCAGTTTTTCTTTGATTTCCACATTATGGACCCTCCTGCCATTGTTCCCATCTATTACTACCTGCAATCATTATTGCTACTTTCATATATGTAACCTCTTCTTTATGAATAAGGTAACCTGAATCCACCCAACTTTCACTCCCATACAACAAAGTTCGAAAGATAGAGCGGTGCTCTGCTAACGTAGTCTTGGTACTGACTTCCTTCTTGCAGAAGAGAGTAGATCTTAGCTGAGCACGCACTGCATTAGCTTTGCTGCACCTCGATTCCAGTTCTTTCACTATGTTGCCATCCTGTGAGAAAATACATCCCAGGTACTTGAAACTGTTTACTTGTTCTAACTTTGTTCCTTCTATTTGGCACTCAATCTGTTTAAATCTCTTTCCCACAGACATTACTTTCGTTTTGGAGATGCTGATCTTCGCATCATAATCCTTGCACCTCTGATCGAGCTCTGAAATATTAGTTTCCAACCTTTCAATTGAACTGGCCATTACAACTAAGTCATCCGCATACGAGAGACTGCATATTTTGTTTTCACCTATTTTAAACCCGCCCTGACAGCCTACTGTTTTCAACATATGATCCATGAATAGTATGAACAACAATGTTGACAGGTTACATACAGCTTGCCTTACCCCTGAAACTACCCTGAACCATGAGCTTAATTTGCCATCTACTCTAACTGCTCCCTGACAGTCTACGTAAAGCCCTTTAATTGCCTGCAGAAGTTTGCCTCCTATACCATAATCTTGTAGAACTGACAGTATCTTCCTCCTAGGAACACGGTCATAAGCCTTTTCTAGATCTATGCAACATAGATACAATTTCCTGTTCCACTCTTAGCAATTTTCCATTACCTGCCGTAAGCTAAAGATCTGGTCCTGACAGCCTCTAAGAGGCCTAAACCCATACTGATTACCATCTAACTTGTCCTCTGTTTATACTCGCACTCACATTTCAACAATACCTGAGAATATTTTGCTTACAACGCTAATTTTTAAAAAAAATTTAAGAGGGCGAAAACAAATAAAACATTTCGACCTCCATGTTGGAGGTTACGTTTATATTAATGGCCAAAATGGAATCAACCTGATGACGAATTATCTCGAACAGAACGATCTATTGAGTCAAGGTGAAACGGATTTAGAAAAAATATCGTTCTCGTGAAACACAACTAGCTCTTTACTCATACGAAGTGATGAGTGCCATCGAAAACGGACCTCAGATTGATAAGGCTTTTTACACCGTACCAGACAAACGTTTTATAATCAAACTGCGTGTGCCTCACACGGATGAGCGCATGTTCTGAGGCGTCCTGTCATGGATTGTGCGGCCGTTCCCGCCGGGGCTTCCAATTCTTCCTTGGGCTTGGGTGTGTGTGTGTTGTACTTGGCATAAATTTAAATTACTTGAAGAGTTGTGGCTCGGTAGCACAGTGGTAGAGTGGCAAACTATGAATCCAAAGGTTATGGGTTCGATCCCCGCCAGGTCCTAGGATTTTTATATGTCACTTTCCACTTATTTTACCTCTCGCAGTGTTCCTGATGTGAAAAGTACCGAGTAGCACTGTGGTTCTCACCTTAAACTAGGCCCCCCCTAAAACTGACTGGTTAAGTCAGTTCGGTCGGAGGAAGGCAACGGCATACCACCTCTAAACAGCACCATGCCTAGAAAATACTGTGGTGTTCAAACCTATCTTAGGATTGTTGACTTCTTACTTACTTAATGTGCAAGACATCAGAAGTTTGGTCCCGAAAAAGAAAAAAAAGAAATGTTTGTTTCTGGAATATCGTCGCAGTTTTTTTTATTGGGTTGGGCATTTCCCATCAAAGGCGACGCACTTCGTAGTAATTGATGGAAAGACATCGACTAAAAGAGAGATGACATCTGTAATTTTCCAGAGTATTGTTATCGGTCATCTGCCCTTCGTTATCTACACAAGCGAATTGGGAGATTATCTGAGCAGTCCTCTCAGATTGTTTTCAGATGTTGCATTTTTTGTTTACTAAAGTCACCTAAACATCAACTGTTTATAAATCTAATGGAATTAAGGGGACCACACCGTGGTTCAGCTCGAAAAAAATCGATTTTCGGTTTTCATAATATTTCGATAGATTAAGGTTTTATTTAAATACTCTGAAAAGAATTTTGCTGAAAACTTTTTTTCGATCATCTAAAGAGCATTTTCCTACCACGTGTGATTATGTGTCACGCCTACTTTTCTGCATATATTTTAGATCTTTACATCCCCTACATTGCAATTTAGGGATTTTTTTCACTGCTGAGTGTGATGGCTATCCTTGGAATGCAACGGTCGGTAATCTTTTGCTTTTGCTGTTTGTAAATAACACGCTTTCAAACACGCGGTTCTTTGTTCAAGTGTGACTGCGAGTAGTTGTTATAGTTACGTTTGCAGTGCTTGTTTACGTGTATACTATGGGCAGGCAATTAGAAGAAATAAAGAAAATCTGGAGGCAATAAAGAGAGATGTTTGGGTCATATTCTTCCATAAGACCTCTGCTGATGATAAGCCGTGTCATGTATTGTGTCCATCATGAGAAAATTCGTGGTGCAAATACAATAGGGCTCAAGCAAGTGGAAAATCTTATTCTCACCAGCATTCTCTTCCTGCTGGTGTTATTACAGCAATTAAACTTATTTTCAGAGACTTGGCTCATCTTGATCTTCTAAGAAAATGTTTGCATGGGCAGACACAGAACCCAAATGAATGTTTCAACAGCATAATTTGGAACCGCCTTCCTAAAACTGTATTTGTAGGCAGGCATACAATGAAACTAGGAGTTCATGATGCTGTTATTACATTCAATTGTGTAGATATTGGAAACTGTTGAGTGCTGAAAAAGCTGGGAATTAATCCTGGTGAAAATATGATCACTGAGTTGCAACATTGGGATAAAGTGAGGATAGCCGATGCAGACATGTCTGCATCTAAAAATGGCCGAAAAAAGGGGGGGAACATCCAGGGAGGTGAAAAAGAAGCTGTAGCACCTGCTAGAGGCCAAAGAAGGGCGTTCATATTCAACAGGACAGTTTTAATTAACTGTAAGTAACAAATTTCAAACGCTTTTTCTTTAAAGTCAATTTCCCGCAAACTAAAATTTTCAGTACATATGCCCCATTATATCAGAAACTATCATAAATAAATAATTTTCAGAGACTCTGCATATCATAAAAAGCCACTTCTGGTACTACATTCTTTAATATTCCCGCCATTAGGAAGTTAAAAAAATATTTTTTGCAAAACAATCTTAATGTTTTTTTGTTAATAAATTTAGAAAATTATTTCTTATAAAAAGAATAAGTATATTTCAGTACAGTTGACTATTAGCATCATGTAACATACAGTAAAAATATTAAGGTCCCGCATCAAATAGTTTTTTCAGAAATGGGTCAAATACTTGCCTAAATTAATATGGGTTAGATAGGCAGGGTGTGTCCCCCTTAAATACTTTGGCCATTTGTCCTTAGGCTTAAGGACAACACAAACACCCATGCCCAAGGGAGGACTCGAACCTCCAACGGAGAGGGACGAGGGTACGTTATTCCCAACCAGAGAGAATTCGAAAGAAATTACAGAAAAATTTATTAATCTTCGTTGATTTACCGTAACAGCAAACTTTTAAAAAATTATCAATATATTTTTTATACACTCGTAGAAATACGAATAAACTTCCGATTATGTGTATTAACGAGAAGGAAGCACCTTACGATCTACAGAAAACATTTTAAAAACACATTTCTGTTAACTGTTGTTGACATTTTCTTTCAGTATACTTTTTAAAGAGATACTGATGTGTAAATACGACCGTGAACCTAAAAATATAGAAAATAACGTTCCCTGGGAAGGTCGGATTTAGTACACAAATTTAAATTTTTGAGGTACGTTTAATCGAAAAATTTAACACATTTTTGCAGTCTGGTAGAAGACTTCATTAAGAAAAATAGATATTTTATGAGTTTAAAATATACTGTACCTGCCTAGATTACAATATGGGTTAGCTTTAACCCTCCTTGGTACTGGCGATTTAAAAAGTTCAAATGTTTGTAAAGCTTATGGGACTTAACTGCGGGGTCATCAATCCCTAAACTTACAAACTATTTATGAACTAACTTATACTACAGACAGCATAAACATCCATGCCCGAGGGGGGATTCGAACTCCCGACGGGGAACGGCCTCGCGCATCGTAGCATAGCGCCTCAATGCGCTCGGTCGCTCCGCCGCGGCACTGACGATTTAAAAATTCGAATGGAGGGAAGAAGTAAAGTGAATCGTTATTATTCGCTGTCTTAATTTTTCCCACGGTCAGAGTTTGAAGCTTCATTCTCGACTTCAGTTGCCCGCTCGGTGCTTAGTCAGTCTCTCCGGCTCAATCTGATGATTGGCAAGAGACCATACTGTCGAAAAGCGTGAATCCATAACAAGTTGTAAGTATTCTGTTAATATATCCATTGAATCAGTGTTGGATTTTCACATTAGCCGCCAGTAGGCTATTCAAATTTTGCCGCCCGTACCGACCTCTAAAATTCGATACCCTGTTTCACAATCATACTAATTACACTCCTGGTCATTAAAACGGCTACACCACGAAGATGCCGTGCTACAGACGCGAAATGTAACCTACAGGAAGAAGATATTGTGATATGGAAATGATTAGCTTCTCAGAGTATTCACACAAGATTGGCGCTGGTCGCAACACCTACAACGTGCTGACATGAGGAAAGTTTCCAACCGCTTTCTCATAGACAAACAGCAGTTAATAGGCGTTGGTGAAACGTTGTTGTGACGCCTCGTGTAAGGAGGAGAAAAGCTTACCATCACGTTTCCGAGTTTGATAAAGGTCGGATTGTAGTCTATCGCGATTGCAGTTTATCATATCGCGACATTGCTGCTCGCGTTGGTCGCGATCCAATGAATGTTAGCAGTACATGGTGGGTTCAGAAGGACAATACTGCTGGATCCCAACGGCTTTGTATCACTAGCAGTCGAGATGACAGGTATCTTATCCGCATGGCTGGAACGGACCATGCAGCCCCTTTTAGATCCCTGAGTCAAGAGATGGGGACGTTTGCAAGACAACAACCATCTGCACGAACAGTTCGATGACGTTTGCCGCAGCATGGACTATCAGCTCGGAGACCATGGCTGCGGTTACCCTTGACGCTACATCACAGACAGGAGCGCCTGCGATGGTGTACGCCACGACGAACCTGGGTGGGCGAATGGCAAAACGTCATATTTTCGGATGAATCCAGGTTTTGTTTACAGCATCATGATGGTCGTATCCGTGTTTGGCGACATCGCGGTGATCGCAGATTGGAAGCGTGTATTCGTCATCGCCATACTGACGTATCACCCGGCGTGATGGTATGGGGTGCCATTGGTTACACGTCTGTCACCTCTTGTTCGCATCGACGGCACTTTGAACAATGGCCGTTACTTTTCAGATGTGTTATGACCTGTGGCTCTACGCTTCATTAGATCCTTGCGAAACCTTACATTTCAGCAGGATAATGCACGACCGCATGTTGCGGGTCCTGTACGGGCCTTTCTGGATACGGAAAATGTTCGACTGCTGCCCTGGCCAGCACATTCTCCAGAACTCTCACCAATTGAAAATGTCTGGTCTATGGTGGCCGAGCAACTGGCGCGTCACAATACCCCAGTCACTACTCTCGATGAACTGTGGTATCGTGTTGAAGCTGCATGGGCCTCTGTACCTGTACACGCCATCCAAACTCTGTTTGACTCAATGCCCAGGCGTATCAAGGCCGTTATTACGGCCAGAGATGGTTGTTCTGGGTACTGATTTCTCAGGATGCACCCAAATTGGGTGAAAATGTAATCACATCTCAGTTCTAGTATAATATATTTGTCCAATGAATACCCGTTTATCATCTGCATTTCTTCTTGGTACTTATGGCAATTTTAATGGCCAGTAGTGTACAATGTTTTGTCAATGAAATTGTAGCTTTATGTTTTGTGCACTGTCGTCCTAATTATAACAAGTTTCTTTCGTAATTGGTATGACAGTGTCACTTACTAGATTATTTTCACAACCCAAGTATTCTGTTAAGATTTCACATGAAATAGTTTCTGAGCTAGTAAAAGCACTAATAACATGGGGGTAAGTTAAACTTTAATACTTCATACACAATAATGTACATCAGAGCATATTTTAAGGGATTTTCACTGGGCGACTCCCCCGAAAAAATTTCAACATATTGATGCCTAAAACCGTATTTTGAAGCCTTTTTTATTACAATCAAAGCTGCTTAATTTTTTCTTAATAGATTTTTATTCATATATGTTTTTAATGATAAATAAAAATGTCTGTAGAACAATACTAAATTTGGACTTTGAAGAAATCATTTATGTCTGCTGATTTTGTTAAACAATATTTCAATTGTTTTTATTTGTTAAGTAGTTAAATAGAATACAGTACCTGTTATAAATTCATTTTAATTTGATATGGCTATTAAATGAAAATAGTATTAAATTAAACTAATATCATTAATATGATTACTTAAAATACCTTCCTGTGCACTTTCTGTAAAAGTTAATAAATCATTATTTGTCTTAAAAGCTCATACTACATTATGGTTCCTCAATTTGTATTTTTGCTCTAGAGAATTCTGTAGACCAACGGGAAAGAAACACAATTACAATTTTAAGCTATCTAAGTAAAGTACTTAATCTGAAGAAAATGGATCATGAGATGCTGGTGCTAGAAATAGGACTCCTTCTGAAAAAGCAAGGAACACAACAAGAGAAAAATTTTATTCAAAAGTAAAAGAAAAAACTGTCGAAATGTTGGCGTTTCTAGCTGACTTTTTCAGTGAAATTAAGTCCGAGTATTTCGTTGCAAGAAAATAGGACTAATATTTTGACAGCGCAGGATAAAATTACAAGTTTCGTCCGTAAACTGGAACTTTACCAACGCATAATTCAAGTCGGAGATCTATCGATGTTTAAACAACTGTGTGATCAATGAGTAGGTGAGGAAAATAAAAGAACCGTGTTTTAAACTTCCGTTATTTAGCATCCGTCTGCAGTTATAAACTCAATTAAGCAATATTCCTCAGCTATGGATAATCAGCACGTCCACACTTGGATATTGAGAACATTTTTTGTTGAAGAGGAAATTTTCAAAGATGTTTCAGCCAAAGTAGAATTCTTCTGCAAATACACTTCGCGGGTTTGCCGCCGGATGACATTGTGAATGCCCCACAATATTTCGTCGACACAACTGTTCGACATCTTCAGGTGGTGGTAGCTGTCAGTACTTCAAGGCGCGACTGATGGTAATTGCGCGGTATTTATCAGGGCGTGAGCAGAGAATACGCATGCGCGAGAGACCTTCCAATGCTGGTCGGCAGCGGCGCTCATGGTGCCCCCTACTGGGAGCCGAGGAGGCGCCGTGGGCGATGACTGTGCTGCCGGACGCTCCTGTGGTGGAAATTGGAACTACGTATCTGCAATGCGTTGCTGCGTTCCTTCGTGTATCCGATTTTCTCTTTTCTCCTGTTTTGTTTTGTTTGCAGCCAATGTTGGATTCCAGTCTGCGCTCATCTGAAAACCTGCATCCCTGTTGATAAGATTGACCGCCGTACGGACGTGTATGGCCTCCTTAAAAATACTGTCCCAAAATGATGACACTGACGATAGAACTTCAGTTTTCTCATAACATATCCGATGACCTGTGTTCAGGCAGTGCTCTGGTACCGCTGACTTACTAGGTTGTCCTAGGCGTGTGTGACGTTGGTGTTCAGTACAGCGTTCTTGTACAGTTCGACATGTCTGCCCTATATAAGATTTTCCGCACTGACATGGTATTTTGTATACGCCGCGTTTTCGAAGACCAAGCTCGTCTTTGACCGAGCACAATAGATTCCTCAGTTTTGATGGCGGACGAAACACACATTTGATGTCGTGTCTCTTGAGGATTCGTTCTATTCGTGATGACATGCCACCAAAATATGGCAAGAACGCCGTTGCAGTGGGTGCCTCCAAATCTTCATCAACATCCTTTCGTTGAAATTGCTTCGATCGAAATGCTTTGCGTATTTGTCGCTCAGAATAACCGTTTTTCTGGAATACTGTTCTTAGATGTTGTAGTTCACCTGGCAAGCTGTCAGTATCTGAGACCACGTGTGCCCTGTGTACCAAAGGGCGTAAGACGCTACCGCGTTGTGCAGAATGATGACAACTTGTGGCCTGCAAATATATCTCTGTGTGCGTCGCTTTGCGGTAGACACTGGGCCCAGCGTACCATCAGGTTTCATTTTACCATAACATCCAGAAAATGTAAACTTCCGTCTCTTTCCACCTCCATGGTGAACTGGATACTTGGATGGAGTGAATTCAGATGCTGAAGAAAGTGGGTAACGTCTCTATTCAGTGAGGCCACACCACAAATGTGTCATCCGCATAGCGCCAGAAACAAGAAGGTTGCAGACGTGCTGACTGTAGTGATTTTTCCTCAAAGTCTACCATAAAATAGTTGGCCACCATGGGAGATAGAGCACTCCCCATGGCGACTCCGTGAACTTGTTCAAAATACTGGTTGTTGAATAAGAAGCACATGTTCGAATAATGCCACAATGTCTTTCTCAAACTTACTGCTGATGAGCTGCAGTGAGTCCTGTAAAGGTACTTCGGTAAATAAAGATACGACGTCGAAGCTGACCAAGAGATCTGTTGATTGTAGTTTAAGAGTCCTTAGGCGTTGTATGAAGTCCTCCGAATTTTTGATGTGGTGTTCACGTTTGCCTACAAGTGGTGTCAATTGAGAAGCGAGATATTTAGCCAAGAAGTAGGTAGGCGCACCAATGTTGCTCACAATTGGACGTAAAGGAGTCCCTTCCTTATGGATCTTCGGTAGGCCGTACAGTCTCGGAGGAACTGCAGCCTGTCGCCGCAGGCCTTTCCCAAGGTTATTTGGAGTAGAACTCTTTTTAATAAGGTCCAATGTTTTCCTCTGAATGTTGCAAGTCGAATCTTCTCTCGGCTTCGAGGGGACTGAGGCACTCCAGTCACGGTCTGCACGGCCACTACGGTCGGGGGTTCGAATCCCCCCTCGGGCATGGATATTTGTGCCGTCCTTAGTGTTAGCTAGTTCGTAAGTAGTTTGTAAGTTTAGGGACTGATACCCCGTAGTTAAGTCCCATAAGCTATACAAACATTTGAACAAACATTTCTCTCGGCTTGCGATACGCAGGGTCGTCAAGCAGTGCCTCGATCTTGGAGTTATACTTGAGAGAAGGACAGTGGCGTTCCCCTTGTCTGCAGGTAAAATTGCGAGGTCTTTGTCTGCCTTCAAGTCACTCAGGTACTTCCTTTCTGCTGAAGAGATATTAAAGTTCTTCGGCTGAGCTTTGGTCAGGATTCTGCAGGTGTCTCTCCTAATCTCTTCTGCAACGTCACTGGGAAATTTCAAAATTGCTTACTCTATCCCAGATATAACTTGTTGAACAGGTGCTGTCCCTGGTGATGGTGCAAAATTCAAACCCTTCTCGAGCACCGAAACGTCTGCGTCGTCCAAAATTCTATCCCTGTGATTAAACACGGTGCGTCGACGTATTCTAGTTTCTTCTTGTGCTTGGGCCTCGAGACGATTGTATTTTGACACTTGTCGGTTCTTCACTTGTTGCTCAGTCCGGTCAGCTAGCGCACAGGTAACGCTATCTATCCAATCCCAGGATACAGCTGATACCCTTGAAGAGATCTTCAGATGTAGTGATAGTAATTTCTTGGACAGCAAGTGCAGTTCCCGCCGCATATAATGTACCCTCTCTCTCACTAGGGCAGCACTACCTCATCGTTAATTCTCGCAGCGGCAGCAGAGTCAATGTAATGTTTAGATTTAGCAAACGTGGGGATAGTTTGCTTGTCACGAAATCTCAATAAGAAGGCCATTCAGCACAGCAGTCCAACTCTCTTCTTACGTAACTTGTCAAATCCTTCTGATTGCTCGAAGATAGAACATTCAAAATGGAATTTCAAAATTATGACTTTGGTACATTTTGGCGAAAAGCAGAAGTTGAATATCCTGTTATAGCTGACAGAGCTCTAAGAACGTTGAGACAGTTCGGTACCACTTATAGATATCAGAGTGGCTTCTCAAAGCTACTGACAATAAAAAGTAAGACCAGAAACCGTCTCAATGTGGAACATGACCTGAGATGCGCCTTAAGCAAAACAAAACCCAGCATTAGAAAACTTGCGACTGGTAAACAGTACCCACCTTTTCACTGAATATACGAGGCATGTCCACAAAGTAAGTTCCGATTGGTTATATAAACCAAACGTGTACAGATACAGAAAAAATATTTATTGTATCTAACTCTACAACTGTTCAACTACGTTTCTACATAACTTCCGAAATTTTGTAAGCACTTGTCATAGCGTGGCACAAGTTTTTGTGTGCCTTCTTCATAGAAGGTTGCCGCCTGTGTATTCAACCATGTGGCAAACACGTTATTTAAGCTCATCATCATTGAAGTGTTAACCGCCAAGGATAGATTTTAGGTGTAAGAAGAGATGAAAGGAGTCTTCTTCTTCCCTTCACGTTGCCGCCCGACCTCACAAGGCGAACGTGACCAAACAACTCTTACGAGAATTTCACTGGGACGTGTTTGATCATCCTCCATACAGTCTCGCTCCTAGCGACTTTCTTCTTACACCTAAAACCTGTCCATGGTGGTCAACACTTCAGCGATGATGACAAGCTGAAAGAACATGTTACCACATAGTTGAATACACAGGCGGCAACCTTCTACGAAGAAGCCATACAAAGACTTCTGCCACGCTTTGACAAATGCCTACAAAATTTCGGAAGCTTTGTAGAAAAGTAGTTTAATAGTTGTATATTTTTGCACAATAAATATTTTTTTCTGTATCTGTACACCTTTGTTTTATATAACCAAACGGAACTTACTTTGTTGACATACCTCGTAATTGTTTCATTGCTGCATCGAAAGTGTAAAAGATATGTGTCTTATGCCGTGTATCACGATTAACAAAGATTGGTGGTGTTTTCATGTATTGCTTTTAATGGTTTTTTGGGGGTGGGGGGGAGGTAAAATAAGTTTTCCTAGTAGGTCTTATAACAATTGGAAGTGGGAGAAAATAGTTATACACCGTACGGGGGATATTGTCTGGTTCACTGACGGGTCAAAATCAGACCAAGGCGTTGGGGCCGGGGTATACGGGGTGCAGCCAAGACTGGAGGGCGTCATCTCTCTAGGGAAACTGGCCTCAGTATTCCAGGCCGAAATCACTGCCATCAGGGTGTGTGTGGAGGAGAATTTGCGTAGGTGCTACAAATATCGTAGCATCTATATCTATTCAGACAGCCAGGCAGCCCTGAGATCACTGGCAGCTCCTGCAACAAGGTCTAAAATTGTTGAAGAATGTCACAGGGTTCTGGTGGAGCTAGGGGAAAGCAATAGAGTAAACGTATTGTGGGTACCTGGCCACTCGGGGATCAGTGGCAACGAACAAGCCGTCAGATTAGCCAGGATGGGGGCAGAGACTCCATTTATTGGACCGGAACCTGTCCTGACAATCACCAAGGCAATAATCAAATTGGAGCTACGTAACTGGCTCAGAAGACAGCACGTAGAATATTGGACCAAAGTCTATCAACAAAAACATGGCAAGGTAATGATGCCAAAGCCATGTTTTAAAAGAAGCTCTGCAATCCTGGGCCTGAACAGGAGAGAGATTAGACTCATGGTTGGATTGCTGACAGGCCATGGGAATTTCAAGAAACACCTACATACAATGGGAATAACAGAAGAGGACCCTAAATGTAGATTCTGTGATGACAGTGATGAAACTGCATCACATCTAATCTTCGAATACATTGCATTGGAGAGTAAAAGGCACAGAACATTTGGACAACCAGACCCGAAGAAATTGTGTCTAATAAAGAACTGGTAAAGGGACTCCTTGCACTGTTCAAGGGCATTGGTTGGCTTTACTAGATATACAGGGAGCGATACCGCACAATAAACTTGGTTTCGGTACGGGCAGTGGCGGGTTGGGCCAAGACTGTTTTGGCTTCCCTGAGAAAATCAAATCAAATCAGGTCTTAGGGGTAACAAGACTGAAAAGGTTGGGAACCTATGTTCTAAAAGATTTACAAGAGGTTATTTTTTAATTTCCGGTACATTTGATATGTCATTCAATAAAAATAAATTCCGGCACTACCCATGGCCACCGAGCGACAAAATCTCAGCATTGGGCGACATAAGTGTCGCCCAGTTAACGTGTTATTTTATGCCTGATGTACATTCGGTAAAAGTAATCTTTCATTACACTTACTTAGAGTTTTGAAATTTTGCTCCCAGTTCTTCCGCCTCTAAAATCTGCCGCCATCTGCCGCCATACAGTCCAGCCTACTCAGCCAGCTGGTAAATCCGCCGCGTTGAATTAATTATTTTCCCAGAAATGGTTTACACCATGTACTTGGTAAAACCTAGGAGGCAAAATTCTCTTATGTTTGCGTACGATATTCACTTTTGTGTCGTACCTCGTACAAACGATGAAATTCTCGTATGCTCCGTTCAACGAACAAGAAACGTTCAATCCCAAACACTGTCGTCCAGCAGCTATCGCGGCATGCCAACGGCAACTTCTGTTCAACGAAAGAGTACCAAAGAGGTTGCTAAGCTAGAAACTCGTAACCTCACAGAGCGTAGTCAAGGAGTGCCGAGGCTGTTAACCGTTTTAGTCATCATGTCCATTGTAATGGACGCTTAATTTTACAGTGAATATCCCTCCTGTTTTATAATTTTTGCTGAATAAGTCACCATGTCCATTTCAATGAAATACCAGAGAATCAGCTGTCACGCCATGTGGTGCCATCTAGCCGATTTTGTGTCTATTTGCAAAATTTCGTGCGTGTTACTGATGGCCGCAACCTTCAAGAAACAGCCGATTTCTTCCATTGTTTTCTGCATGTTTTTGGTAAGTTTCACATTGTTTACTAAGGTAATTAGCAAGTATAAGGTGGTGTCATTGCTTCCAACATATATCCATAAAGCAACAAAACTCACTTAATCGACAGTTTCAAGTGCCTAGGATGTATCTTCTCCCATAGTGAAAGAACCGGAATCGAGGTGCAGCAAAGCTAGTGCTCAGCTAAGATCTACTCTCTTCTGCAAAGAAGGAAGTTAGTACCAAGACTAAGTTAGCAGTGCACCGCTCTATCCTTCGACCAACTTTGTTGCATGGGAGTGAAGTTTGGGTGGATACAGGTTACTTTATTCATAAGCTAGAGGTCTTAGATATGAAAGAAGCAAGAATGATTGCAGGTACTAATAGATGGGAACAATGGCAGGAGGATCTCCATAATGAGAAAAACAAAGAAAAACTTGGAATGAACACCATAGATGAAGCAGTTAGAGCGAACAGACTGAGATCGAGGGGTCATGTTACACGCATGGGAGAAGCAAGGTTACCTAAGAGATTCATGAGCTCGGCAGCGGAGTGTAAGAGGAGTGGTGGTAGACCAAGAAGAAAGTACTGATATTCGGTACATAATAATTTGGAAGTAAAAGGCATAACATCAGACGAGGCATCAATGTTAGCATTGAATAGGGGATCAGGGAGGAATTTTATTAGAGGTACTATGCTCCAGACTGAACGCTGAAAGGCATAATCAGTCTCTAATGATGATGATGATGATGATGATTTGATGTCCATTGTAATGGACATTGTGCTCCAAAAGTATGATACATAAAGGTGGGTTATGTTTATTTGTATTCTGATTTTCTTTCTTTCCTTCTATATTTTAGGGTTAATTCTACACGAATCATTTCCAAGAGATGCAAATTCGTTAAATATTTGACATATGAAGAGACTGAAGACTTAGTTAATAATTCTGATGGCAGGAGGTCAAACTTTATCCCTATTTGGGTAATGGATACATGCAAAAGATGGGATAGAAATAAGAATATATCCACTCTTCAAGGCCTGAGTCTTTCAAACTCACCAACTAATGTATGGGTGGTGTAGACAAGATGGATTTTTAATTAGTAATTACAGAACATTTATATGTTCCAAGAAATGGACTTTATGCATGTTTGCACATGCTCTGGATATGGCGTGTACCAATTCTTGGTTGGAGTACAAGAAAGACTGTCAAGTACTTGGTCTCTCTATGAAGAGTGTGATGGATTTGCTGCAATTTAGACAGCATAATGCCGACACCTTGGTTCTTGCAGACAGAAAGTAAGTCTAGAAGGAGGGGACTTCCTAGAAGAAATTCAGAAGAAGTTATGCAAGAAAACAAGAAATGGAAACTTGCTGAACAACGACCAAAAACCGAAATTCACTATGATGAGATCGGTCATAAGCCTGCTATGGATGATAAGAAAGAGGCAACTAGGTGCAAAGAGATGAATTGCAAGAAAAGAACACACTTTTTATGCACTAAATGTAAACTACAGTTGTGTCTTACGAAAGAGCATAACTGCTTAAGGAATTCCATTGTAAGTAACAGGAGGTTTGTATGAATTTTTGTGCACTGATGTAATAATTAATGAGAATAAACTATTTAATTCCCTAACATATGTAGTAATTTATTTCCCTTGCGTGCATTCACTGAATCACACTGACCTTTATAATGGGCGTCACTTAAGACCTTTCGTATGAACACTGGAAGGACGGGACACGAAAAAAAAATTAATGAAAAATATCGGGTAATTATGGTATAAATGTCAAAACTTTTATTAAACAGACAAAAAATGGTGACTGAAGGGGTTAAGAGCAAAGAGATAGACTACCATAGAGAGGCAACGCCGCGACTGGAGTGAAGCAAATTGAAGAACCGTCCGCCATGTTATCGAAAGTCCAGAGGAGCGTGCTACGTGACAGAAGGTTAAAAAATTACAAAATATAACTGTTTGTCCCTTTCAGTTTTAGCCAGAATAATTTTACCACCGAGTATAGTGCATAAACGTTTTATATACATCGTTTCTCGAAAGCGTCAGCAGCTTTATTTTAAATACAGTAACCCAGACTATCAGCAGCTTTTGCAACTAAACGATATGGCCTGGACGTTTAAGACCAATCTAAGTTTATTTTTGTACGCCGTCTTTAATAGAAAAATTTCGAAGAATGGTAGACGTTTGAGAGACTAACTTTCTACAGTAAGATTACGTGAATTTCATTTCATTTCATTTTAGAAGCAGAAACTATTGGATGGAGCAAGTAAATATAATCCCACACTGGAGCTTTATACTTAGACACGCAGTCAGTAGAATATGGAATGAAGTTTGTCGTTTAGTTTATTGCAGTAGTAGTCGATATTATGCTTGTCTTTCTCGTGAATCAGATTACGGTACTATGAGTCAAAATGCAAGGAAACTGTCATTAGCGAATGCTGTTATTCGTATTGTACCTTGTATTTTCAGCTTTTATATTGAAAAGTCCGTTAAACATATTTCGCCTTATTCATTTCATACATCAATTTTGTTTGAAGATTTGAAGGACAAACACGAGTTCGCTCTTCTCATTGCAACAATCCATTTCTTCCTCAGCAGTCTGCTTTGAACAGAAACCTTGGATAAAATAATATGAAGATAAACGCATAACTCAGATGCGCAAAGTAGTTAACATATGATATTTTTACAAGCACTCTTCTGAAAAAAAAAAGAAATATTCGCAGTTTATTTTTTTATTACACAAACGTTGCGCATGTTTATAAAGGAACTGCTTATCTCACTGGTTCACATATGTGCTTTCTCGATTTCAGAAAGCCAGTGCTTGACTTCCGAAAATATGGCGATTAATAGTACAGAATGGCACCGCAGGGAGCGCTAAAGATCGTGTCACCTCCAACGACCTGTATAAACAACATAGACTGGCTACGGTGCTGCCATACTTGAAGCAAATTGAAAGCTCGGCCGCCATGTTTTACAACGTCACGTAGGCGTAACCAGTCGTCTGCTATAGCACTGAATCATATCACTTTCACTTTGTGCAATGACGTAACAAACCATTCTCTACCTGCTTATTGTCATTTTTTATAGCCATGCAAATATGGATAAAGGATAAATGATAGACAACAAGTGTGTGGAAGACAAATCGGCAAGTTTAATAACAAATGTCACATACACCGGATTGGCTAAACATCGTCTGATTCATACAAAAACATGCCTTTTCACCGTCTTTTAAACGATATTAATTTCGTGTACATTTGCCTAATCTGCTTACCTCTTTCCTCCGCAGATTTGGCTTTACATAAATGATTTATTCTGCAACTGAAGTAATGTTTCAATAACAGCTTTATTAGGTTGGAGTAATGAGATTCCTCACAGAATTCCGAGGATACCATTAAGTGCTCGTAGTTAGTAAATAAAGTAGCTCTTTTTCCCAACATTCTCAATACATCTACATACATTCGCAAAAGAATTTTTTTCTCTCTAATGACGTTTCATGATTCCTCAGAATCCTTTCTGCCACTTGGAAAAGTTTTAAAAGATCTTTAGAGGGATTGAACAGACTGTCTTTTACACCTTTTAATCCGATTAATCCTACTTTACTCTCATTTTTAGGGGCAAGGAGAACTTCCAAGCAATCTAAACACTTGAGTTTTTTACTCACTTGCCTAATGATGTTTCCAGAAATAAATACCACCTTTTCGGAATATGTCAGCATTCCGTATTCTGGCACATAGTCATGGTCAAACTGAATAGACCTTCTGCTCTCTGAATGACTTAAATCAAGATTTGCAATAGGTAATAAAGAGGTTCCATGTCTCCTGTTTGGATACAAGACATAACTTCTAATCAGACTGATTCAGCTATCTCTCTCTCTCTCTCTCTCTCTCTCTTTTTTATTTATTTATTTACTTTTTTTATTTTTTTATTTTTTTTTATTTTTATTTTTTTGAGATCCCCTTGCTGTCGTTTCTGTTGTTTGAAGATGTTCAGGGAACGAAAATATCGTCGGAATCGCATTAGCCAGAAGCCGCTTTGTATCATTTGTTGCATACACGTATTTCTCCTCAAAATGCGATGAACAAATGTAACTGTATGCAGTAGGTTTCCTCTTATCTCGCCTCATATTGGCTAACCATCGTTTTGTAAGTTCCTCATTTTTCAAACGAAAACTGAAAAATACAATTACAGCTTACTTTAGTTACAGTTAAACACATACACATTACACAACCCATAGGGCCGGCCGCGGTGGCCGAGGGGACTGAGGCGCTTCAGTCACGGTCTTCACGGCCACTACGGTCGGGGGTTCGAATCCCCCCTCGGGCATGGATATTTGTGCCGTCCTTAGTTGTAGGTAGTTCATAAGTAGTTTGTAAGTTTAGGGACTGATGACCCCGTAGTTAAGTCCCTTAAGCTTAAAAAACATTTGAACAACCCATAGGACTATAGTACGCAGAAATGTGGTAAGTACAAAAGACGAGTGCCGGTACACCAAATGTTAGAAACGAAAACATACAAATACTTACTGAAAATACGATATTACAACAGTCTTTTTACTGCGATTCGTACAGTTATATGCTGCGCATACACACGGCATGATTTCAGCTCAATAAATAACCTCTCAAGCTTAGTACGATACATAAAACGTGAAACCAAAACTCGTAAATAGCGTTGGTCTAACTTTCGTATTCGGCGCACTAGACGATGGAAAAAATGGCTGCCACAGTTCCTAGTTGCTGCCACAAGGAGCGCTGTTAACCCAGAGGTAGCTTCTCTGTGCAGTTTATACAGCTCGTTGTTCACCGGCCCTCTATCTATATTCTATCTCTTTGGTTAAGAGCACACTGGCGGGCTATGGTAAGACGAAACGGGGAGGCCTTACGATCGGTGAGGTACGGGGGGAGAGCTGGAGGTTTGTTTGCCCGGAGTGCGTAACACTATTTTTCATCTACATTTACATCTACATAGATACTCTGCAAATCACATTTAAGTGCCTGTCAGAGGGTTCATTAACCACTTTCATAACTTTTCTCTACCGTTCCATTCTCTAATAGCGCGC
This sequence comes from Locusta migratoria, assembly GCA_026315105.1. Taxonomy (NCBI): domain Eukaryota; kingdom Metazoa; phylum Arthropoda; class Insecta; order Orthoptera; family Acrididae; genus Locusta; species Locusta migratoria. The sequence continues at coordinate 837,527,574 of CM048745.1, read as the reverse complement.
GGGAAGAAAGAACACCTAAATCGTTCCATTTTCGATTTGATTTCTCTTATTTTATTGGGATGGTCATGTCTCCCTAAGTAGGTGGGTGCTAGCAAAATTTTTTCACATTCAGAACTAAAAGTCGGTGATTGAAACTTCGCAAACAGATCACGCCGCAATGAATAACGTCTTTCTTTTAATGATTTCCACCCCAATTCGTGCAACATTTTCGTGACGCTTTCCCCCCCGTAACGTGATAAAACAAAACGAGCTGCCCTTCTCTGAACCTTCTCAATATCTTCCGTCAGTCCCACCTGGTGAGGGTCCCACAAGGGGCAACAGTACTCCAAGAGAGGACGCACAAGTGTGATGTAGGCAGTCTCTTTGGTGGAGCTGGTGCATCGTCTAAGCGTTCTCCCAATGAAACGTAACCTTTGGTTCGCCTTCCCCACAATATTTTCTATGTGTTCTCTCCAGTCAAAGTTGTTCGTAATTGTAACTCCTAGGTATTTGGTAGAATTTACGACCTTAATGTTTGACTGATTTATTGCGTAATTGAAGTTCAGTGGATTTCTTTTAGTGGTCATGTGTATTACTTCACACTTTTCATTATTTAGTGTCAATTGCCAATTTTCGCACCATGTAGAAATTTTGTCTAAATCGCTTTGCAGTCGCTTTTGATCCTCTGTTGCTTTCACTAACCGACAAACGACAGCGTAATCCACGAACAGTCAAAGGGAGCTATTCAGATTGTCTCCTAAATCGTTTATAAAAACGAGGAAGAGTAGGGGACCTATAACGCTTCCCCGGAGAACGGAAGATATCACTTCTGTTTTACTCGATGACTTACCGTCAATTAAAACGAATTATGTCCTTTCTGATAGGAAATCGTGAATCCAATCGCACAATTGGGCAGATATTCCATAAGCACCCAATTTAATTAGAAGCCGCTTGTGGGGTATTTTGTGTCCCAACTTCGTCGCCGCTTTTGTGTCCCAGCCTCGCCGTAGGTGTCGGTGGCCGAGTGGAATGAGACCGACACGCTGGTGCAGGTACGGAGGGGAGCAGCCAGAAACTATAAACACTCGAGTAAATTAGAAAGAGATATATTGCACAGAATGTAACAATACTTAACTTTTACATAGTACTGCAGAATGTTGATACATAGTTGTTAGAGGCCTGCCTAGTGCCTGTACAATAGCAAAGTCTTCACTCGTGCCTATCTGATTACGAAGGTCCTAACTCGTTGCTATCTCAGTCCGAAGTGACCGGTGTCTTTCCGTGTTGGCCACGAGCGGGGTTGCAGCAGAGGGCGCTCGTGGCTGTCGTCGTGAGAACGCCGCGCCGTGCGTGCATGGCGGCGCGCGGCGAAAGTAGGTGGCGCGCACTTTGTACTTGTGCGACACCACACCCCTCCCCCCCAAACCGCCGCGCCGTCGTGGCGTAGGGCTGAGGGCCACGGCGACGGCACTGGGAGGAGGGCCTGGGCGGGGGCGTTACTGGTGGGACGGGCGTCGTAGCTGAGGCCGGGATCGAGACGCCGTCCGCGCCCCGGCATCCGCCTTGAGATCCTCCAGGGAACCCGCCGAAACCTGGGGAAGGGCGCCCGCCCCCGCCCAGAGGGAGCAGGTCATCTTCTTCTGAGGTGCGTGGCCCAGGCGGCGGCGGCACGCACGGTCCCGGAGCCACTCGCGGTGACGCTGTCATCTGCGGCGGCGACAGCGGCGGCGCCGCGTCGATCTCCATCGGGACGATCTCGTAGTCCGGGGACGAACGATGTGGTTGTGCTCCCTGGCGGTGAACTGGGTCTGGAATCAAGAAACCGGAGACAGGATCGCGCGGCCTGTGCGGGCGCAATTGGTTTGCGTGGCGCCGCAGCTCCGACCCTGTGGAAGAACGTACAACATACATATTGCTACCGAGCACGCGCTGAATGGTGCCCGGCAGCCATGTCTTCTTGTTTCCAGCAAACACCCTGTACAGCACCGGCGTAGAAACCTGAAAACGCGTAGCGCCATACGAACCGACTCGGTGCGTGGGAGGCTGCAACAGGTGAAGGAGAGTGCGGTGACGGCGGCCGTGTAGCAGCTCGGCAGGAGACGGGCCGTCGCGTGGCATGCACCGATACGTAGACAGGAAAATTTGAAGAGCTTGCTGCCTGGAGTGCTGACCTTTCATCTTCTCCATGTGAGACTTGAATGTTCGAACGAAACGTTCTGCTTCACCATTGGACTGAGGGTGAAAAGGTGCAGTGGTAATATGCTGAATACCATTCACACGACAAAACTGTTGAAATTCCGCACTAACAAACTGAGGTCCATTGTCACTGACGATAGTTTCAGGCAAGCCTTCGATGCAAAACACTGATGTTAAGGCACTGATTGTACTAGAAGCTGTCGTTGAGTTCATGGCAATCACAAAAGGAAACTTGCTGAAAGCGTCTACAACAATTAACCAGCGCGTATTCCAGAAAGGTCCGGCAAAGTCAATATGTAAACGTTGCCATGGTCCCTTGGGGCGTGGCCAGTCTGAGAAACGCTGTGGAGGAGCCGCCTGATGCTCCGCACAAACTGTACACTGTGATGTCATGCTCTCTATCTGAGCGTCCATACCAACCCAGGTACAATGACGTCTGGCCAGTTGCTTTGTCCTAACAATACCCCAATGTCCTTGATGCAGGAGGCGTAACACTTCTCGTTGCAGGGAACGAGGAACAATCACTCTTGCTTGGTCGTTGTCGGTATGCAACAACAGTACACCCTGACTTAAAGATAATGCATGACGTTGTGCAAAATAACGTCGAACCAGAGGCCAATCAATGTCTTTGGCTCTGGCAGGCCAACCAAAGCGAACAAAACGGGCTACCACACTTAGGTCTGCATCCGCAGCTGTTTCCTGTGCAACCCGACGAGAGTTCAAAGGAAAGTCTGCGACAGCGGAAGCATCTCTGGAATCTATCTGACAACATGCCATTTCCGAAGAATCAAATGATACATCCTGGCCAACCGGAAGTCGGGAAAGTGTGTCCGCGTTGGCGTGTTTAGTGGTAGGTCGGTACAAAATCTCATACTGATAATTAGACAATATCAAGGACCATCTCTGAAGCTTTTGTGCCGTACGTGGCGGAATCGGCTTTGTGGGTGAGAACAACGACGTGAGAGGCTTGTGGTCTGTCAACAAATAGAATTTTCTACCATAGAGATAATGATGAAACTTTGTGACGCCGTAAATGATTGCTAAGGCCTCCTTTTCTATCTGACTGTAATTCTGTTGCGTCGGCGTCAGTAGCTTGGATGCAAAGGCAATAGGACGATCGTGACATCCAATACGATGCGACAGAACAACACCCAGACCGTACGATGAGGCGTCAACTGCTAACACTACAGGCTTCTGGGGGTCAAAGGGAATCAAACATGCATCACTGAGTAGTGCAGACTTTAAGTTGTCAAAGGCAACCTGGCAATCTTTGGACCAAACAAAAGGAACATTCTTCCTACGTAAGTGATGCAGTGGAGCTGCAATCTGAGAGGCATTGGGAATAAATCTGAAATAATAGTTAAGCTTTCCCATTACTGCTTGCAATTCATGCACATTCTTAGGAGGAGGCAAGTCTTTGATTGCTCGAAGATGTGACTGTAAGGGATGAATTCCTTGGGCATTAATCACATGGCCTAGGTACTCTATTTCAGTTTGAAAAAACGAACACTTTGCTTTATTGCAACGTAGACCTGCTGCAGTCAACACTTCGAAAAGGCACTCCAGGTTTGCTAAATGTTCTTCAACTGTACGTCCGGACACCACAATATCATCTAAATAGTTCGAACAACACGGTACAGAAACTGTCAGCTGTTCCAAAAAACGCTGAAAAATAGCGGGGGCGGAAGAACTGCCAAAGGGTAGGCGTTGAAATTGAAAAAGGCCCATGTGAGTATTAATGACGAAAAACTTTTTTGACTCGTCATCAAGTGGAATCTGTAAGTATGCCTCTGCTAAATCAATCTTAGAAAAGAAACGAGACTGTCCTAATTTGTCCATTAGTTCGTCAGATCTGGGCAGGGGATAAGTGTCTACAATTGTTTGACTGTTTACTGTTGATTTGAAGTCCGCACAGAGACGAAGTTTTCCTGACGGCTTGGGTATAATTACTATAGGCGAGGCCCACTGACTCGCAGAAACAGGCGAAATCACCCCACTATCTTGCCAACGTTTAAGTTCTTCGGCAACTGTATCACGCAAGTCGATAGGCACTGGTCTAGCTTTACGAAATTTTGGAACTGCAGATTCTTTTAAAGTCACATGTGCCACGAAGTCTTTTGCACAACCTAGTTCCGGCGAAAACAAGTCACTGTATTTGTCACACAATGCATTGATTTTATCCTGAGGCACTATTGACGAAATTTGAAGCACATCTCTTTGAATTGATAAACCAAACAAGTCAAAAGCATCTAGTCCAAAAATGTTCTGCGTAGATTTGGCCTGAAGAACAACAAAGCAACTGTTTTCGTAACACCTTGAAAAGAGGCGGGCAGGCTACATGTTCCTAGCACGGGAATATTTTCACCTGTATAAGCTGTTAACACTTGCTGTGACGGCGACAATTTTGGCGAACCCAGAAGTTCATAAGTATCTTTATTTATTAATGTGACAGCGGAACCAGTATCAAGCTGAAATTGCACCGTCTTATTTTCTACGAAGAGAGTCACAAACAGTTTTTGCTTGCGGCGCTCGACAGGTGCGCGAATGTGGGCAACGTCTGCTACGGTTTGTTTGCTGCGTCTGCGCGGGCCGCGTAGTGAAGTAAGCGGCGCAGACTCGGCACGCAGCGGATTAACCACACTGTCACTAGATGACACTACCGCCGGATCGGCGTCCGCGCAATGCGAAGCTACTCCAGATGTACTAACTACTGCACTACACTTTTGAGTAGCTACTTGGTGTCTACTGTCACTAGCTACACAGTACTGGGCACTATTACAAGGAGCAGTTGCAGAAGGCACTAATTTCACTACAGGAATGCACTGTTCATAGTCATTTTGCTTGTCCCGAACCCTTTTCCGTTGCACTGTTTTACGCGCTCGTCGGCGCTTGCTACGTGGTGCACTATATAGATTTGCCATAGGCGCAGAACTACTTTCTTGCAATTGAGATCCAAGGAAAGCAGTGTTCAATTCCACAGCCCGTATAACATTTACAGAATGAACTGTTCTCGCACTCTGCGAAGCACTGTTTCTAACGTTACTGTTCTTTGAGTTTTTAATTTGCATACACACGGACTGTACATATCCCAATTTGCCACATTGATAACAGGTTGCGTTGCGACTAGGGCAATGAGCACGCTTGTGGCGAGACACACACTGGGGGCAAGATTTACGTACATTTTTCTGAAATGAGCGTTGGCGCCCGTTATTCAAATTACTGTTTCTAACACGACGGGGCGACCTTTGCGTCGCACTTTTACACTGGCTACTGTTCACTGTCTGTTCAGCACGGCCGGTAGAAAAATAAGAATCACTAGTGCTATACTGAGAACTACGGCTAGGAAAGCGTCCGTTGCGGCGCACTGAATTAACACTGTGGCTTTGCATTTCTACATCTGCTAAGTCAAACGTATCATGCGCTTCTATAAGCTGCAGTACACTGTCTAATGAGGGGTCAGACTGTTTCAGAATTGCTGCTCTAATTCTGGGGTCCTGAATGTTCTGCGTAATCGCATCTCTTAACATAACGTCACTATAAGAAAGTCCACAAGAGCAAGTAAATTTACATTGGCGGGTTAAGCCCTTCAATTCCGTAATCCACTCTTGGTGTGATTGCTGCGGTAATTTTTTAAGTCTGAAAAATCGGTATCGTGCAGCGGCTACAAGAACTTTTCTCTCATAATGAGCATTCAGTGCATCTACAATTTGTTCAAAGTCTACATCACGAGGAGATGCGTGAGGGAATAGTTTTTGCAATAATACGAATGTCTGGGGGCCCACTACAGATAATAACAGATGCTTCACTTTCTGACCTGTAATTTGATGAGCCGCGACGAGTTCTTGAAACTGTGCGAAGTAGTCACTCCATTCTTCCACACGTTCGTTGTATTGGCGAAACGTAGGAAGTGTTGCGGCGGCAGGTGTGGGCTGCTGAAGCGGCGGCTGTTGTTGTTGGTTAGCTGCCTGCGCTGTGAGCTGGGACACCGCCTGGAGGAGTTGCGTTATTTGCGCCGTCTGTAACTGAATAATTTCGATTAAGTTTGGGTTCGGGGTAGTGGCCATGCTGACCGATTAGGCGCCGCGCATACAAGTAACTTATAACAAAACACAAATGCAATATGAAAGAGGACGCTCTGCAACAAAAAAGTCCACAAACACGTAACTGAAAATGTTCCCCCAAAAATCTTATAATAAGGGTGGGTGGGCGGGAGCAATTTTTTGCGTGCTCCGACTGCTGCTGTCTGGCTGCTGCAAGCGGGCTGGTCCAAGGTTCTATCACTCCTCGTCGCCACTTTTGTGTCCCAACTTCGTCGCCGCTTTTGTGTCCCAGCCTCGCCGTAGGTGTCGGTGGCCGAGTGGAATGAGACCGACACGCTGGTGCAGGTACGGAGGGGAGCAGCCAGAAACTATAAACACTCGAGTAAATTAGAAAGAGATATATTGCACAGAATGTAACAATACTTAACTTTTACATAGTACTGCAGAATGTTGATACATAGTTGTTAGAGGCCTGTCTAGTGCCTGTACAATAGCAAAGTCTTCACTCGTGCCTATCTGATTACGAAGGTCCTAACTCGTTGCTATCTCAGTCCGAAGTGACCGGTGTCTTTCCGTGGTGGCCACGAGCGGGGTTGCAGCAGAGGGCGCTCGTGGCTGTCGTCGTGAGAACGCCGCGCCGTGCGTGCATGGCGGCGCGCGGCGAAAGTAGGTGGCGCGCACTTTGTACTTGTGCGACACCACAGGGTACAATGTCAAAAGCCTTCCGGAAATCCAGAAATATGGAATCGATTTGAGATCCCTTGTCGATGGCACGTAACACTTCATGTGAATAAAGGGCAAGCTGTGTTTCGCAAGAATGATACTTTCTGAATCCGTGTTGACTATTGGTTGACTATTGCACGGAAACTTGGCGGTGTGATTCTATAGAGAGACGGGACGAGGGAAACAGCGGTTCCTCAGTTTAATTTCGGACGGCAGTGAACGAGTGCAGACAGCGGCTAGACGTTTCCGGCAGTCCCCTGGCTGAGTGCCCGCGGCGACACTCGGTCACGCTGGCGCTGTGCCTCGTCATGGCCGCCGCTGCACCGGTGTCCGCAACGGGACGCCGCAGCATCTCTGCGACACACTCCAGCTGGTCTCCGTCACGTCGCTGCCTCTCTCCAGCACCTACCCGCTATAGCCGCCGGCACTTTCCCACGTCAGCGACGAGCCTGCTGCGTTGAAGACGATGCTCAAGACTCACAAGTAAACCTACGGAAGTGACACTCTCAGATTTTTCTAGAATTTACGTATTGTATAATACACGAAAAACTAAGGGACACACACACACACACACATATATATATATATATATATATATATATATATATATATATATATATTATCGGCACTAAAACATATTTAAGGAGTGAAACGGTCCCTCCAAAATGGGGGCTAAAATGAAAAAATTACGACAACTTAGAGATTAGTGAAGCTATTTTTGTTATGAAACTTTATTTTGACAAAAGACGAAAAATGCCTAGATATTTGTAAGATACCTGCTATGGGAAGGTTTACATTTCATGTTAAAATGTACTGCAAATTTGAGACCAGTGTCAAGCTAGACAGGCATGGTCGTTTATCTTTGGTTGCAGGCTTATTTTTCGATGCCAGTAATATCGATATTGGAGTCAGTGATAGTATTATTGCCGGGAAGAAGGGTTGTGATTATTGAGAGTGCAGACTTTCCAATGTTCCAATGTTTGTAAATCTATCGGACCAAACTGCGTGGTCATCAGTCCGTAGCTTACAAACTACTTAAACCTACGTAAACTAACCTAAGGACAACACGCACACCCATCCCCCTAGGGAGGACTCGAACCTCCACGGCGAGTGCAGACTTTGCTTGGTGTGCGGATGAGATTGCAGAAGCGTGGGTACCGTGGTTGTGTACAGTTGCCGTTCCGGCGGGATAGCCGACAATATGAGATTTTGAGACTTGAATATTGAGCCAAGCTGTTTGGTTAAGATATGGAGACAAAAGGAATAGATGACGTTGGAGAAACGATCTTTTGAAGTTTTTATAAGGTAAAGTTTGTCATGAAATACTCGGCATGTTTCTATGGCACAATTTCCCATTGTTAGGCTGAACTGACGGTACCAGTAACGGTCGGGAAAGATCTTGCTTTTAGCTTGTGGTCTCACGATTTATGCTAGGGACGCCTTTCTGTGCTAGGAAAAGTATTTATTGTAATAGTTTAGTTTTGAGATTGCGACTTTTATGAAATAGGAATTTCATGGATAGTGTTCTTGAAATATGGTATTGTTGTAACATCTTTTGTGCAAATCGACTTAAATTTATTAGCAGTAAAGAAATGTTTATCTTTGTTTAAAAATAATTTTGTAGGCAGATTAAATATTTGAGTTATATTTTTCTCTTAAAGATTTTAAAATCCAGAATATGACATTGTTAGTAATTTTCATAAAGTTACATCAGTTAGAAAATAAACCAGATATTTCCTTTTTTTATTATTAGTTCGAGTTTCCTAAACAGATTACCAGTTTACCCCTCCACACATTTTTATTAAAAGTCCCATAGATGTTTTCTGTAGTTAGTTTTCCAGTAGTTAGTACAGCAGGGAGCAGTTTGGTGTTGCGCAAATTTACACAGTGTGGCTAAAATTAAAAAAAGATAAAAATAATAAATAAAACAATCCAGGTTAATAAGTGAAAGTAATCGAAAAGCGAAAGTGAGAAAGAATCAGTTTTTGTCAAGCTTACAGTTCAGTATGATTTACAGATTTCAGGGGAGGATAATTCATACAGTGTTCAGGTGAACAAGTGTTTGCACTGAGTCAGATTGCATTGATAAATATTGTGTTCGTTACATTCCGTTTGTTAGTTCAGTCAGAAACAAGTTTGTAGATCCAGAATTATTAACACAGTGATTTTTAGTATCAGTAATTTTCAGACTATTAACTTTGTTACGTCATTTTCATACAGAACAATTAGCAGTTTGTGCCTCATTATAATAAACATTACGCAGTCAGATAGGTTTTGGAATACCTTTACATTCACATAGAATACAGTTAAAAAATACGCAGTCAGATTAACATAACGTTGTGCATAGGCATTCAGGTAGAACAAGTTCAAACACATTCAATTACTGATAGATCTGAAGCATTGAATTAAAATTGGTGGTGCGGCCGGGAATCGAACCCGGACCTCCGTGCCTACTAGGCAGACGTCTTAACCGTTAGACTATCACACCACTAACGATTAAGGCGCCTCGGAATAGTCTATGTGCGATTTCCCTCCACAACACAAACTTTAATTCAGCTTCTTTGTTCCAAAGATAATTGCCACTACTGCCAAGGCTCTCCATGCAGCGGAATAGCACCTCAGCAATGGACATGGTGGAACAGTCCTGTTACGGTGATATAAATATCAATTAATATAATGAAAGAATCCCTGAGACGGATTTACGTCTCAAATATGTAAAGACATTATTGATAGATCTGAAGCATTGAATTAAAATTTGTGGTGCGGCCGTAAATCCGTCTCAGGGATTCTTTCATTATATTAATTAATATTTATATCACCGTAACAGGATTGTTCCACCATGTCCATTGCTGAGGTGCTATTCCGCTGCATGGAGAGCCTTGGCAGTAGTGGCAATTATCTTTGGAACAAAGAAGCTGAATTAAAGTTTGTGTTGTGGAGGGAAATCGTACATAGACTATTCCGAGGCGCCTTAATCGTTAGTGGTGTGGTAGTCTAACGGTTAAGACGCCGGGCGCCGTGGCTCAGCGCGCCCGGTCAGGGGGCTCAACGCCCTCTGTAATAAAAAAGCTGAGCCAAGAACACACTAACCATCAACGAACAAATACTATCAGCGTCCGCAATCAACAGAAATACCTGGCCGCACCACAAATTTTAATTCAATGCTTTAGATCTATCAATAATGTCTTTGACATATTTGAGACGTAAATCCGTCTCAGGGATTCTTTCATTATATTAATTGACATTCAGTTACATTTCACTCACGTAGCGTCAGTCAGATTTCTTGGATCATGTGGTAAAACACATAACTTTCGCAGCAGACATAAATTTTGTAAGAGAGAAGGACAAGCAAGTAACTTTCAAGCCGGCCGCGGTGGCCGAGGTGACGTGCTAGTTCCGAAACGCCCCGGCAGCATTTCCGTAAACCATCTTCGACCCATTAGTCTCCTGAACAGCGACTACAAAATTATGGCGCGCGTACTCGCTCGAAGATTACAATTGATACTGCACGAGGTCACTGGCCCATATCAGACAAGTGTGAGTAAGGGGAGGTCAATCATTCAAACGGTCTGCGAATATAGAGACATCATTGCGACAGCAGATGTTCTCCAACTACGGTGCGCTATCATGACACTTGACTTTGAGAAAGCTTTCGATAGGGTGGACCATAATTACCTCCTCAAAACTATGTCCGCGATGGAGATTCCCCATAATTTTGTCAATGTCGTTGGGAGGATTTTGAAAAATAGCACGTCCCGGATTATGATCAATGGACAAATGACGAAACCTTTGGACTTCACACGTTCAGTCAGACAAGGGTGTCCACTGTCCATGGCTTTGTTCGCCATTGCCATTGAGCCCCTCCTAGCCACTCTACAGCAACGACTGCAAGGATTGTGCATCCATGGTCAATCTATTGTCTGCAAGGCATACGCCGATGATGTAGGTCTTGTTATAACGAGTGCAAATGACATCGAGAAGACACTTCAGGTGCTCACTAACTACGAACTTGCTTCGGGTGCGAAACTCAACAAAACGAAATCCAGTATCATGAGCATAGGGGCTGGAATGTCGTTGCAGGGCATAGAAGACTTCAATGTGGTCACCAACAAACGAATACTGGGCATCGATTACAGGTCCACCATACAGCATACCATAGCTGCCAACTCTAAGAAACTACTCGCAAGTGTGCGAGCATGCGTCAAGGAACAACGTGTAAGAAAGCTTGATGACATTCAAAAGGCAGCCTTTGCTAACATGTATATAGTTTCGAAACTACACTACGTGGCACAAGTTTTACCTTTACCCGGTGAAACAACAGCTAGAATCATGTCTGCTCTGGGCCATTTCATAAGTCAAGGAAGTATCTTTAAGGTCAAGTTTGACACTCTTACTCTCTCCGCGGATAAGGGAGGACTTAACCTTATTGATGTTGCTCTGAAATCCCGAGCTCTATTCGTGTGCACCACATATAAACTGTGGCGGAAGACGCAACACAGTTTAACGTCCCATCTACTAGAGGAAATAGCCCCTGGGGCAATGGATCCACCAATTGATGTGCGCCACGTTCCTATTGGCTTTCACCATTTTAAACAGTTTTTAATTGAACTTAGCTACATTCGGGCCAGAGTCTGTACCACGAACTTAACCAAAGTGAAGGCAGTGTATGACAAATTAATGGAAACCGAGAGTAGAAACGTGGTAGAAGAAAAGTACCCTCAATATGACTGGCGAATAATATGGCAGAATATCAGCACCCGTCTTTTACCGACAAATGTGAGAACTACATGGTACAAAGCTGTGAACAGAAAACTTGCCACCAAGACCAAACTTCACGCCATCCATTTAGTGGACTCGCCGCTGTGTGGAAACTGTAGCATACCAGACACTGACGAACATAGATTTGTCTGCAATAACGTGGCAGCAGTCTGCCTACTCGCTAGGCAAATGATAGCCACAATCACCCGAACCGCACCAGACACAATCAAGCCTGCAGATTTTTTGACTCCCGACAGTGTGCCTTATCCAAATACAAAACGGAACGCCGTCAATTGGTTAAAAGGTCAAACAGTCCACTATATCCTCACTGAAGCAAATAAAAACAAAGAGGATTTTCTATTATACCTTCAGCTGCAGCACCATATCCTAATGACATCGCGACACTATAAGAAAAATTTCGCCAATTTTCTGAAAATTCTATTGTTTGACACAGGAAGAAGGACTTGAATCGTAATTGTTCCCACTACAAGACCCAGATTGTGACATTCTGAAGAATTAGAACACGCCGAGATTTTCATCTGTGCTTTAAACAAAACTTCTTTTTTGCTCCTTGTGGTGCTTTCCTTTTAGTGCTGTTTTCAACCTTCTGACGTCTGCGAGATGCATCAGAAGTGCTTTTCGTTTCGTATGGGAAAAATGTCCCCCGACAGAATCTGTCGTCTTATTTCACATTAAAAATTTCCTTTCGGAGTTCCTACGCCAGAAGGAGCGATTACAACGTTTCATGTGTCCCTTGGCGAAACCTTGCTGAAACGACGCCCACGGCACGAGACAAGCGCAGAGTTAAGAGACGAGGAAAAATAAACAAATAAAATTAAATGTAAAGTTGTGAGAAACCAAAAATGTAAAGTGGAAAAACACAATTAAATTCCAGAAAACAGAAGCATGGATCGATCAAGAACGGAGTGGGGGAAACACCTCCTAAACAAATATTACGTGAAGCCGAACTCTGCAGCTGTCAATGCGCTGGGATGTTGAAGTGAAGTTTTTCCCCAGGAGCAGATATGTAAGAGAAAGACACTTATTTATTTATTCCTTTTCATTTTTTAATATTATTTTATTATTTTTTCACTTTTTTTTTCTTTGGAACGAAATTCCATGTCAACAGGAACGAATGGCATTGAAGCCAGGCCGAGAAGGCAAATCATTGGCGAGCGGAAGGACGGGCTGAAGGGGTGGAAGGAGGCCCGATAAAAAAAAAAAAAAAAAAAAAAAAAAAAAAAAGGTGACTGAGGCGCTCCAGTCACGGTCAGCACGGCCACTACGGTCGGGGGTTCGAATCCCCCCTCGGGCATGGATATTTGTGCCGTCCTAGTTCGTAAGTAGTTCATAAGTAGTTTGTAAGTTTAGGGACTGATGACCCCGTAGTTAAGTCCCATAAGCTTAACAAACATTTGAACATTTTTTTTGAAACTTTCAATATTGGAGGGAGAGTGAAAATTAGCGACCCAACTATCCCGACTGAGACCATTTTTTGCTGCAAAAATTAGTTTTGATTTTATATATGGGGTGTCCCGGACCACCCGTCCTTCTGTTCTGAAACTAAGTGAGTCATACGATGAAATGTAAACTGCAATACCTCTTAGTAGTAAGTATACGACTCCGGATCGAATGCCGCAACGGAACGGCCGAGCGCACTGACGCGCTTTGCTACGATGCGCGAGGCCACTCCCCGTCGGGGGTTCGAATCCCCCCTCGGGCATGAAGGTTTGTGCCGTCTTTAGTATAAGCTAGTTCATAAGTAGTTTGTAAGTTTAGGGGCTGATGATCCCGCAGTTAAGTCCCATAAGCTTGACAAACATTTGAACTCCGGATCGAATGGTACCATTTGCAACTGTCGATTCCTACCGGGAGTGGACTATTCATAAAGGAAGTCAATTTTCTTAAAAATGGAACTAGACGATCCGTGCGAATAATTCGCACAGTTAGTGGAATGACAAAGAAGTTGGGAAAAATGGAAGTAAACTGGATTGTTCACGCATAGCTTTCTTCAGAATCAATCAATGCGAGTGTTTAAAAGCGCAAATGAAAGAGCTTGACCCTCTGAGTGTTGTTAGGTCAAAAAGAACTGCGTACCTTAATTAGAACCGAAGAAATCGTAAAACAAACCGATTAAAATATTCACTGCAAGGGCAGAAGGATACCGCGATTGAATAAATGTAAAGGATGGAGAGACTTAAGTTAATTCTGATTCTTGATGAAAAATCTGCGATTGAATGCCTTTCGTTTAAACCAAACATGAAGGAAATCGGTCGGATAGAACGGCCTGAGCCACTGACTTTAGTTTATAGCAATTACATCCCCATAAAAAATATACAGAAGGAAATCGCGCCTGAGTATAGAAAAAGGAAGGCGAAAAATCTGTGGATGAATATCTTTCGTTTAAAACAAAAACAAAATGATGGAAATTGGACGGGTAGTTCGGTTTGGTCGACTAACTTTAGTTTTCGTACATCCTTTTAATATACAGGGTGTTACAAAAAGGTACAGCCAAACTTACAGCAAACGTTCCCCACACACAAAGAAAGAAAATATGTTATGTGGACATGTGTCCGGAAACGCTTAATTTCCATTTTAGCGTTCATTTTAGTATTTTATTTATAGATGAGACTTCATTACAACGTGATCAAATTGTAAATTTTCACAATCAACATGTGTGGACTGACGAGAATCCGCATGCAATTGTGCAATCACGTCATCAACACAGATTTTCTGTGAACGTTTGGGCAGGAACTGTTGGTGATGTCTTGATCGGGCCTCATGTTCTTCCACCTACGCTCACTGGAGCACGTTATCATGATTTCATACGAGATAACCTACCTGTGCTGCTAGAATATGTGCCTTTACAAGTACGACACAACATGTGGTTCATGCAAGATGGAGATCCTGCACATTTCAGTCGACGTGTTCGTACGCTTCTCAACAACAGATTCGGTGACCGATGGATTGGTAGAGGTGGACCAATTCCGTGGCCTCCACGCTCTCCTGACCTCAACCCTCTTGACTTTCATTTATGGTGGCATTTAAAAGTTCTTGTCTACGCAACCCCGGTACCAAATGTAGAGACTCTTCATGCTCGTATTGTGGACGGCTGTTAAACAATATGCCATTCTCCAGGGCTGCATCAGCGCATCAGGGATTCCATGCGCGAGGAGACTGAGGCGCTTCAGTCACGGTCTGCACGGCCACTACGGTCGGGGGTTCGAATCCCCCCTCGGGCATGGATATTTGTGCCGTCCTTAGTTGTAGGTAGTTCATAAGTAGTTTGTAAGTTTAGGGACTGATGACCCCGTAGTTAAGTCCCTTAAGCTTAACAAACATTTGAACATTTGATTCCATGCGACGGAGGATGAATGCATGTATCCTCGCTAACGGAAGACATTTTGAACATTTCCTGTAACAAAGTGTTGAAGTCACGCTGGTACGTTCTGTTGCTATGTGTTTCCATTCCATGATTAATGTGATTTGAAGAGAAGTAAATGAGCTCTAACATGGAAATTAAGCGTTTTCGGACACATGTCCACATAACATATTTTCTTTCTTTGTGTGTGAGGAATGTTTCCTGAAAGTTTGGCCGTACCTTTTTGTAACACCCTGTATAAGATGGCATACTTTTTTTTACTGATTTCGATCCTATGCCAAAAATGGAGATGCTTTTTTTTTTTTTTTCCTATATCGACATTCTCCACTCCAAAATGGCTTCTGTAGTGTGATGGCATCTGGAAATTGGCGTTCATAGATTACTTCATATGGTTAGACACTATAGCCAAATAAGCTACGCACATCTAATAATGTAGTATGTTATTAAGGTGCATATAGTGTATCCAATAGTACTTTGAAACGCAAGGCCATCGACAGTTCAGTATATGGGCCCACGTGGGTTCCAAGCAGCGTACGGACTCAAAAACACACCTGTGAGCTGGTCTGAATCAGATCAAGTCGAATGCCATTTATTGAACACGTCCTTACAGTAGCAACAATTCCGATCATGCCCTGCTACTGTTCATCTTCTCATGTGACTTATCAAGAAATACTGTAAGTGGAGAGTGACGAATTAGATTTTTTTTTTTAAAATAAATTCCACTTTCGGCATAGAATCCCAATAAATAAGAAAAAGTATGCCATTCCAATTTTAAAAACCGACTTCCGGTCTCTTCAGCCCACTTCCGGTGGGAATCGGAAGTTGAAAATTGCACCATTCGATCCGGCGTCATCTAATAACTACTAGGACGTATTTTACATTTCATAAGACTCTCCAGAGTTTGTAAGCCGTTTGTGAGGGGTAAACAACCCTTATATTACCGCGCTCGTCTGAAACTGCTCATGAAACACCTTACGAATCTTTATTTTTGAAGTGTTTCCTCTCTTTAATACACCAGTATATAAAGTCGCTGAATCCGAACCTGAAATCAGATTCTCAAAATTCAATATGGCTGACCAGGCATAGCGGAAACTAGGAAAAAAATGCTTCAATAGACAGTAACTCGTATGATACTCTCAAAATACTGCAAAATCTACTTACGAAATAACAGCGAATAAAATTTCATTCAAAATTTTAAAAATGTTTATTGGTTTTAAGCAGCTGGAGTCACCGTTGTTCGTGAAGCAGCGCGTGCACGTTGCACAGCCGCGAAAGGCAGAGGTCCCAGGTTCGAGTCCCGGTTCCGGCACACAATTTTAATCTGCCAGGAAGTTTCATATCAGCGCACACTTCGCTGCAGAGTAAAACTTTCACTCTAGATTTACATCTCTTCCCACTGTTTTATTAGTCCCCTAGCCTCTCAATTTTCTTTTCTTGTGTGTTTCTTAATTAGCCTTAGTTTTGAAAATCTAATAGAATCTACTACTTCGATTAAATCATAACTTTTTTTTGTTACAAGAAATTGGTCTGTTTTCGGGTAGTTGGCTCCTAGTTTTCACTCCCGCTCCAATATAATACATAGGCCGATTTTCGTCTTTTATCATATATGATATTTTCATAACAAAAATCATTCAAATCGTTTGCTTCACTAATCTGTAAGTTACCGCAGTTTTTCGATTTTAGCCCCCATTTTGGAGAGACCGTTTTACCCCTTAAATACGTTTTACCGCCGCTAAAATAAGACAGAAAAATATGTGTCCCTTATTTTTTCATGTATTATAATACATCAAAATTCATAAAAATCGGAGAGTGACACTTCTGTAGCTTTACTTGTCAAAGACGATACGACTTGTGCGCATGGATGGATGTAGGCTCTCCGACGCCCTGGCAACGTTGCGATCAGTGATATAATCTGGATGAATAATTCTAATGTTTGAGCACAGAACCGTAGCGTGCATGCAGTTTCATATGTTTTGCAGACGATATTGCATTGCCCACCATGTTGTAATTAGGCAAACAAATTTCCATCAGTTAGAATGAGATAAATAATTGCTTGTTTATCTCTTATTTCGAAATGTATAGGACTTAATTACCAATGCAAATAATTACAATAGTATTTCAGATCTCTGACACATTCCAAGTCTCAATTTTGGATAGAATTAAACTAACAAAAATTTCTCACCTTAATAGCGTGATCTCCTGATGGGGTATAATCTGCTCACCGCTTATTTTGACCTGGTGGTTGATTTTTATTTGAATAAGGAAAAAACAAACATGTAATAAGTCTGGTGAACTTTAATTCTTCCCAGATAGCATTTTCACATGCAACTAGCAACTTTTCAAACTCATTCCAAAGGTTACCGCACTGCCGAAAAACTAGACTATCGAAAATGTTGTTGTTTGTTTTGAGGGGACTAAACAGCTAGGTCATCAGTCCCCTGTTCCTAGCTAAGAGTCCACTGTCAAGAGCGTAAAAAGTAAAACAAAGCTCTGAAAATAGGAACTCACAAAAGGGACAGGCTGACAATGGACAAGTCGCTGACAATTCAAAACGAAGACATACAATTGATAAAACAAAGCCAGGAACTCAACTAAAACTGGACAAATGACCCCTGGGGCAGGCTTTGAGGTGTTGCAGGGCCCTGAGAATGGCGACCAGCTCGGCGGAGAAAATGCTACCCTCACAGGGCAGAGAATGCTGTTCCACATGGTCGTCATGAAGAAACGCATATCCAACACGGCCATCTTCTATGGAACCATCTGTGTAGATGGCTTCTGCGGCATGGAACGAGGAGTTGCAGAAACTGGCGACGGAGATGTCTAGGGGAAACTGAGTCCTTCGATTCACGGGACAGATCCAGACGGAGCTGTAAACGAGGAGTAGACCAAGGAGGGGTTTGAAAGGAATAGTAGAATGTGGTAGGGAGTGGAGAGGATCCGAGGGACGAAAGAAGGGAACGAGCACGGACTGAGGTTGGGTAACCCAACCTGGGCCGTCGTGGAGGGATAGGGACCGGCGGTTCGGGTGGAAGGGCGAGGCCTGAACATAGGCAACATAGGAATTAGCAGGTGTTGCCTGCGGAACCGCAGCGGTAGGACCCCAGCTTCGACTATCGAAAACTGGACTCACTCCGGTACTCCACAGCTCCTGTATATATACTTATAGTGACAATAACCATATCAGTCACTGTGTACAATAGTGACAGAAATTAATAAAATCCGATTAAAAGTTACAAACTCAAATAATCATACACACTGAAGATTTATTAGTGAAGGGAGACACTTCTGACATCAAATGAATTGGATTTTGTCATCTAATGAAATAACTTACAGCTTTGCTAAATAGTGAACACTTAACAACAAGTGTAAATGCATTGCCCTACTGTCAGGAGGGCAAGCTTTAACTACAAATTAACATTTTATTGTAAGGATTGCATTTTACATGGAATCTTCTAAACACATGGGATGTTGGATCATTTCCTTGGCTTGGGTGTGAGGCGTAAATGAAACAGCATTTACACCAAATACTATTATTAAACAATTAAACAATACATTATTCTTACAGTGAACTAACGGATCAGCGAGTGTTGTCTGCAGCGGTAAAGCGCGCGGCGGCGATGAGGCGGTCTCTGACTACGCAGGTGGTGTAACAGCTTCTTGGCTCGTCAGTTACCAGCTCCCGCCGTCGAAGCTATATAGTAGTGTAAGTTTAAAGGCCGTAAATGCTGCGGAATTACCTCGTGACGGTGCTGTGTGATTTTCCCATCTTCTAACAAGTATTGTGTTGTGCTACGACCAGAGTCATTGTCTTCTGTCATGTTGTACAATTTCTAGAAATATCGATAGTCACGTTGCTCTGGAGGTCAATACACTAGTTTATTGTCTCCTGGTCACGTAGCTTCGAGAAGTTCGAGATGTTCACGTTTTACGGTCTCTGCTTTCATGTGATGTGGTTGATCGATGGTCTGATCGCTGAATCAACGGCTAAGGACAGCACACACACACACACACACACATGCTGGAGGAAGGACTCGAAACTCCGGCGGGAACAGCTCACCAGTTCACAGTTTGACACCTTTTACCGACTAACAATTCCACTCTGCTGCCCTAGGGTCTTGTTTAACGTTCAACATGTTTTTACGAAATTTCTTTGCCGAATGCTTCGAAATTTTCAAAATGTTCAAATATTTGTAAGGTTACGGAACCTAACTGCGAGTGGTCATCTGTCCCTAAGCTTACAAACTACTCCAACTAACATATCATAAGAACAACACACACACTTGCCCTAGGGAGAACTCGAAGCTCCTACGTCGAACGGCAGAGCGCACCACAGCAAGGTGCCGTAGTGCGCACGGCTATTCCGCCGAAGCTCGAAATTTTAATACCATGTTGCATTGTTACACGTGTGTTTTTCTATGCAACTATTTTTATGTATATCAAACACAAATTTGTATAAAAAAAATGGGGAACGTTATTAGAAAAATCACAAAAATGTAACTTTTTGTGGTATAAAGTAAGGTAAAAGCCAGACTACAAATCCAAAGGTCGCGCATTCGATCCCCGCCAGGTCCTAGGATTTTTACCTGTCACTTTCCACTTCTTTCACCGCTGGCAGGATTGCTGATGTGAAAAATACCGAGTAGCGCCGTGGTTCGAAACCCACGTTAAACTGTAGGTCACCCCTATAAGTGGCTGGGTAAGTCAGTTCGAAGGTCGGAGGAAGGCAACGGCATACCACCTCGAAGCAGAACCATGCCTGTGGTGTTAAAACCAATCTTCGGATTGTTCACAGCTTTATTACAGAAAAGAGGTATATAAAAGTCCTCCTTTATTAGAATGCAGATTTGGGTAAAAATTTGAAAGCAATCGGTTTGAAATTGAAATTCTTCTGAGCTATTTGTCGCGTCATGATAACATATTTCCAACGTTTCGTATCCGTTACGCGAGCCTTCCTCAGCCTTTGTTCATTCAGTGAGGAAGGCTCCTGTAACGGGTCCGAAACGTTGGAAATATATCATCATTACGCAGCAAATAGTTCAGAAGAATTTCAATTTTAACAATAATGACCGCGAAAGCCTACTTTCTTGCATAATCGGTGAAAAACTTCAAGTCAATTTTCCAGTCACGCGGAATGGTCGTATGGTCTAAGGCGTTATGCTACGGACTGGGAGGCCGTTTCCGCCGGAGGTCAGAGTCCTCCTCAGTCGCGCGCGTGCGCGCTTTTGTGTTTGTGTGTGTTTGTGTGTGTGTGTGTGTGTGTGTGTGTTTTGTCCTTAGTCTAAGTTAGTTTACAATTTTTAACCTGCCTGTTAAGACAGTAACCGTTCGTCAAATGTAAGATTAATACTTAAAAGAAGAAACCCATCTCATCGGTTGCAAAGCCAGTAAATGCTTACTTGACCATGGTTTCGGGTACAGCTAGGGAAGCCTTCATCGGAAACTAAAAATTGAGTTACATGTGATGAACAATCAGAAAATGGTACTTTAGCAGCAGAGTTACGAATGTAGTTTGCACATTACAAAATCTAAAAACAAATTTTTATGTTCGATGTGGCTAAACGCGCCGCTACCGGTCGCATAGCACTGTAGGTGGCATCGGACTGAAATTGCAGCTGAAACCTGAATCTTTTCCATCTTCAAAATTCATTCAAACGAAGATAATAATAACGAAAATGTTTGTAAATCTATGGCACTTAACTACTTTGTCCCTTGGCGTACAAATTACTTAAACTAACTTGAACTACCATAAGGATAGACATACATACAACACACACACACACACACACACACACACACACACACAACCATGCCCATGTGAAAACTCTAACCTCCGACCGCAAGCAACCACGCGCTCCTCACCAAAGTGCCTTAGAACGCTCGGCCACTCCAACGCCGCTTTATCTATAACATCATGTTCCATCACAACCACGTCCAACAATTTGAATAAATATAAATTTAAATATTGTATTCCTGTAAGAATCTATACATCAATAAATATAAACTGAAACTCAACATAATCAGCAGCAGCATCAATCAGTAATAAAGCATTTGATCTTTATACATTCAGATCTCAACTCGAACGGTACATGAATTCTTTTTTTTTTTTTTTTTACAATAAAGCCTACATCATATTTATTCTTGGTTTATTCTAAAGTTCCACAGACACGGCAATAGACACAATCTGGTCTTCTCCATTAGACGGCCTTCGGCTTTGTCGGTGGATTTTGCCGGTGCTGATTCGTGCCAGATTTTTTTTTTTTTTTTTTTTTAATTAGTATTTTTTGCCGCGACGGGCGAAGAGTGCCGCCACTGTGCAATGATCACCACGTCGTACATGAAACTGAAAAAAATTTGTATAACTGTTTTCTTATATAATTTTACTTACAAAATCTGCTGTATTTGATGGTTTTATTACGCTGCGCCCCCGAGAAGTAAATATTTATAGTCATGAATCCTTGTTACGGTATATAATTATTACCAGCACTCTATACTTCCACGTCTAAAAATATTCGCCACTTTTTTATACACCCTTTATGCATACATAAACTTTTTGTCTCGATATTGTGTGCAAGATGTGTGGACGTATGAGACTCCCTCAAAATTCAAGAAGAATATAATAATACCAATTCCAAAGAAAGCAAGTGTAGACAATGTGCAAATTACAGAACTATCAGCTTAATATGTCATTAAGACGAATTATTTACAGCCGAGTGGAAACACATAGAATCAGACCTCGGAGAAGAACCCGCGAGGCAATACTCATGTTACGAGTCATCCTAGAAGACAGTTTATGGAAAGGCAAACCTACATTTTTAGCTTTTGTAGATTTTGTAGATTTAGAGAAATTGACTGGAATACGCTCTTTGAAATTCTGAAGGTAACATGAGTAAACTACAGGGAACTAAACGTTATGTACATCTTGTACAGAAACCAGAAAGCAATTACAGGAGTCGAAGGGCATGTAAGGAATGCTGTGATTGGGAACTAAGTAAGACAGGATTGTACATTTTTCCCAATGTTGTTCACCTGTACATCGAGTAAGCTGTGAAGTAGTGCAAGGAGATACCTGGATACGGAATTAAAGTTCTGCGAGAAGAAATATAAACTTTTCGGCTTGCTGATGACATCGTGATTCTGTCAGAGACTGCAAACCTGGAAGAGCAATTGAACGGAATCGACAATGCCTTGAAAGGAGGTTATAAGATGAACATTAACAAGAGTAAAACATGGCTAATGGAATACAGTGTAAGAAAATCAGACGATGTTGAGGGAATTAGATTAGGGAAAAGCAATAACAGTAGTAGGTGAGATTTGTTATTTGGGTAGGAAAATTACTTTACATGAACGAAGTAAAGAAGATATAAAATACAGCATGGTTATAGGAAGAAAAGCATTTCTGAAAAATCGAATTTTGTTGACCTGCAAAATTAATTTAAATGTTAGGAAGTCCTTTCTGAAGGCATTTGTCTGGAGTGTACCATTGTATGGGAGTGAAACGTGGACGAGAAGGAGTTCAGAAAAATAGATGAAAGAAGGTTTTGTAATGTCATGCTACAGAAGAATGTTGAAGATTATATGGGTAGGTCGTGTAACATATGAGGAGCTTCTGAACAGAATTGGGGAGAAAAGAAAATTCTGGCATGTCTTGACTAAGAGAAGGGATAGCTAGATGGGGGACATTCTGAGACATCAAGGAATTGTCGATTTAGCATTGGAGGGAAGTGTGTGGGTTAAAAATCGTAGAGGGAGACAGAGAGACGAATACAGTAAGCAGGTTCAAAAGGATGTAGGTTGCTGTTCTTATTCAGAGATGAGAATGTTTGCCCCGGACAGGGTAGCATGGTGAGATGTTGACTGAAGATCACAACAACAACAGTTTTTATATATCCTTTAATAGTCCTCTGTTTAGTCTCTTAATGTACTAACACTCTGAATACAACCTCTGACTGGGAGAAATGGGCTACAGTCTTGTGAAATTCTCGTCTTACTGTGTTATATATCTAACTAGCTGAAAACCCGGCGTTGCCCGGGTATTTATTTATTTATTCCTGCTTTGAGTTGCTACTTCTCCGATCCTTTCTCTCTCTGTCCATCTCCTTTTTTCTAAGAACATGCTATATTTATCGGAGAATAAATAAGAAATAAGGTAGACATTAGTAACTGTACAAATTTTTAGCTCTTTATGTCTTGTGGTTCACACGTGTTAAAGGTACACCGAACAGACATTCACGTTTATAGATATAGCAATAAAGATATAGCAATATAGATAAAGCAAAGTGTCTGTGTGTTTGTACGTGTTGCATACAAATCTACAGTTTTGTTCCAATCTTTATGAAATATTGTACACGTAATCTTCAGTCCATGAGGGCGGTCGCCGTAAGTGTAAGAATCACATACGATATATAGTTCACGAGATATGACGTCATAAACAATGAGATGCGCGGAAAACTGCTGCCATAAGCGACAATGCTGCTCATTTTCCTAAATCACAGGATCAATTTCAACCAAATTTGGTACACATATTCCTTACGTGAGATAACATCTTCTGTAGGAGTACGAACCACATACGACACATGGTTCAAGAGCTTTAACTCCATAAACGAGAGGAGTTGCAAGAAACTGCCATAATGCGATGAGACTTTACAAATACACTATATGAGAATGAGAGTACTTAGCGACTTGCAACACACTTTAAACATAATTTTATACCTTTATTAAACTTTTTTTCGCTGGCATCTATAGTAAAATGATGAAAGGAAAAAAGTTTCTCACTTACTACTTTTCCGCTGTTTATGGAGTAAAACTTCCGCTCTCGGTATGACGTTACAAGTTATAATTTGAACACAAGTAATTGTAGCGACAGGAAATTTTACAGACAGTATACACATATATAGTTGAATTTACTTTCTAAATTGTATCACATTTCGACACGTAGTTCATGATATATGAGTACATAAACAGTAACGTTCATGGAAAACCGCCCCATCACGCACCAAGTTTTAATCTATTACTTCTGTACTACTAATTGTATTCCCAAGAGATTTTACAGACATTCAGCACATATACAAATGAATATATACCTGAAAAATGGGAGGAATAAATAAATAAATACCGGCCGGCCGCGGTGGCCGAGCGTTCTGCGGCGCTCCTGTCACAGTCTGCACGGTCGCTACGGTCGGGGGTTCGAATCCCCCCCTCGGGCATGGATGTTTGTGTCGTCTTTAGTATAGGTATTTCATAAGTAGTTTGTAAGTTTAGGGACTGATGACCCCGCAGTTAAGTCCCTTAAGCTTAACAAACATTTGAAATAAATACCCGGGCAACGCCGGGTTTTCAGCTAGTATAAAAATAAAGAAAGACAATCTAGCACATTGTTAACAACAAGAATGGTCTGCCATATTTTCCAAAGTGTCAGCACTCGTCGAGAACCTTAGATTTTTATCGACTCAGCTAGCCCTCATCCGCCACCGCGTCAAATATCCTAACGAGCGCGTACACCACTTGGCTCGCGCCCTCATAAAATCAGATAGTGACAAGCGGCGAAGCGAACGGCCCTGTGACCGCTGCCGCCTGTTGAGTGCCGTGTTCCTTCCGCTACAAGTTTTGTTTCTGCCTTGCTTCATTAACTCCCCCCCCCCCAATCAGTACGTAGCGGAAAGGCACGCTCTTTGTTCTGGACTACAGGAAGATGCAGACGACTGCACACTTTTTGCCACGCGGAGCCTAACTGGATGAAGCTGCTCGTTTGATCCGCTAGCCAGATCTCTGGGCTGGCTTCGGCGCCCACGGCAAGCGAACCGTAGCTACAAGAGGAGCAGACTAACTTTGCTCGTCCTGCCAATGAAAACGGTAGGTTTCTCTACTACAAAAACTCACTCAGTTTTCCCACGGAGTCCCATTTCATGTTATTGCATTTATCCTATGTTTATCAACTGAGGACTACCATATCCATTCGGAAAAAAAACCTGCTTACCAAGTGACGTGTGAATCGCGTGACTTCAGTCATTCACTATTTACGACAGAGCACCTAGCGGCTTCCAAGAAACTTTACACATAATTTCATACCACTACCAGTTTTTTGTCGCTGGCAACCCCCAGAAAAATGATGGGAGGAAAGTAGTTTATCGCTGCTGATGAAGTACGTCATTCCATTCTCGAGACATTTTACAAACAGTTTACACACGGAATTAGAAAAAAAATGTTCAAATGTTTGTAATTCTATCGGACCAAACTGCGTGGTCATCAGTCCGTAGCTTACAAACTAAGATAAACTAACCTAAGGACAACACACACACCCATGCCGCAGGGAGGACTCGAACCTCCACGGCGAGCAACCGCGAGCCCCGCAGCGAGACGCTTTAGACCGCTCGGCTACTCCACAGCGGGACACGGAATTATATCACAGAAGTACACATAGTTCAAGAGATGTAAAGACAAAACATTTATGCCGGCCGCGGTGGCCGAGGGGACTGAGGCGCTCCAGTCACGGTCTGCACGGCCACTACGATCGGGGGTTCGAATCCCCCCTCGGGCATGGATATTTGTGCCGTCCTTAGTGTTAGCTAGTTCATAAGTAGTTCGTAAGTTTAGGGACTGATGACCCCGTAGTTAAGTCCCATAAACTATACAAATATTTGAAAATTCGCAAAACATTTATGTTCATGAAAAACCGCCCCATTACGCATAAGGTTTCGATTTACAACGTTTTCAATTCCAACTCCATTCGCAGAACATTTCGTAGTTTTATAATACTCCACTCTACGCACCTGAAAAATAATAAATCTAGTCAAACTAGCTACAGAAACGAAAATAAAAATCGCACTGACGTGTTTTACGGCCCACTTTAGATTTGTAGTTTTATAAGTTTTTGCGAACATTTTGGACCAAAATAATAATCTAAATAATAATAAATAAATTAATAAGAGTGTCTGAAACCCTTTTAAGGAAAAAAATTTGGTAGTGGCGGGTTTTGAACCACCGACCTTTCGCGTCACAGTCCAACACCTTGCCCACTAAGCTAGGTTTTTTTTGTTTTTTTTTTTTTTTTTTTTTTTTTTTTTTTTTTTTTTCATCTGGTAGATTTATGGTTTGCGATCGTTCGTTCAATTTGTTCGTGGTTGTTCGATGAGTGGTTGGCTCAGCTTTTTTATTACAGAGGGCGTTCAGCCCCCTGACCGGGCGAGCTGAGCCACGGCGCCCGGCTTCTACGGCCATAAATCAAAATAGGAGTTCTTTAATCTCATACTATTGATGGCCA
Source organism: Locusta migratoria (assembly GCA_026315105.1). Lineage (NCBI taxonomy): Eukaryota > Metazoa > Arthropoda > Insecta > Orthoptera > Acrididae > Locusta > Locusta migratoria. The sequence goes on along the minus strand of CM048745.1, from coordinate 837,501,239 downwards.
TTGATAACTGATGTTAATATGGCATTTGTAGAATTAGATTATCAATTATCGTACGAAGAACGATGTGTTTTTGTTAATTCCTCAGTGTGCCGTTGCTTTGAAATGACAACGTGTAAGTTACAATAAGAAAATCATCAAATACGAGAGGGATGTCACGTGACATCTCCGAACGGCTGGTTTTCGTTAATTCAATGGAGGGTGTCAAATCTCCGTTATTTTTGCAAATATGTCTCAAACGATACGAGATATGAAAAAAAACATAAGGGAGCTAAGTTGTAGAGAATTTTCTCCTCTACCAATTAGGTTATTCAATTTTCGTGTCAGATGAACGGTTCGTTTGCAACTACAATTATATTACAAACGGCTTTTTTTGTATTACTGCCGTATTTTTTGTCCGAAAAATTTGAAAAAAGGAAGTTCTGGTCTCTGGTGGCCTACAATCTTGTCTGTAAAATTTGGTGCTGATCGGTTGAACGGTTCGTCTTAAAAACAGGGAACACGTTACGGACAGGCATCCCAAAATCGCCATTATTTTTGCAAATATCTCTGAAACGCTACGGAATATCAAAAAAAAAAAAAAAAAAAAAAAAAAAAAAAAAAAAAAAACATAAGAGAGCAAAGTTGTAGAGAATTTTCTCCTCTACAAATTCGGTTATTCAATTTTCGTGTCAGATGAATAGTTAAGCTGTTAGTTTGATTTAAATTTCGAGCTGTCAAAAGACGATCGCAAAGCCCACCTTTAGTGTTACTTCCGTAACCTAAAGTGCGCCAAAATCGCCTGGAAGACGCAGGCTGCAACATCAAGCTGTTAAGTGGGTTGCCTATGCAACTGGGGCCAGAAGCTAGAAACGTAAATACGAAGGTCATTCCGAAACTACGTTTCGTCACTGTTTTTGAAAGCTAAAATGGTACACCAGATGACACGAATAAGAAACGCGTTATGAATCCACACATTGTTAGTGGTTCGACGACGGAAGGGGCGTCATCGGAGGAGAAATGTCGCATGCACAGAAGACAGAGTAATAGTTGATCAGAGGACCCGAGGTATGTAGTGCCGAAAAACATGACCCCGGATCACTAGAGTACAAGATTAAGACTCAGTCTCCATCATTTGAGGTGGAACGTGCGAGGAAGAATATGAATTCCTGTTTGGTATCATAGACCACGAGAAAAAGTCATGGTTATTTGTGCCGTCTTTAGTATAATCTAATTCATAAGTAGTTTGTAAGTTTAGGGACTGATGACCTCGTAGTTAAGTCCATACTTACCAAGAGGTCCGAAACGAATAATACGGTCTGCTGCCATCCTGCATTAAAGTCGTACATTCCAGCAGGTGTTTATCCCATAGGCGGTTCTGTGACATATCTGTGTACCGCAACTTTAGTCACAAAGTTAACTTCGCTTTTCGTTAATCCGTTACTAAAAATGTAATGGCGTTCAACGTTAAAACTTTACTTTACTGTAGATCTAGCGTAAGTGACAGTAAATCATTCACTCATAATAGTGAAATTCATGTTGATGGTTTTAGTGAAACGAGCAAGTGGACTAAAGGTTTTACCGTTGTTTAGGTAAAAATGTTTTGATTTGGGAAGTTCAGGTAAGACATAGAAGATGAATGTAAACATGTTTAACCAATTAGTTTTATTGTCACATAATTATCAATTTTATGTTTATCTAATGGGTTACAAGACAAATTGTTTCAAACAAATGTTTCTGAACATCACTGGGTAAAATGGCCCTTTGTAGAAACTTGCACTGTGATACCAGCAATACATACTAAAGATAGCGTTCACATATCATGCTCAAAGTGATAACAATTGCCTTGCACACATAGGGTCACTCTGCGGATGAAGGATGCCCTACTTCGTGCTATTGTTTCCTCTTTGATAGCTGTACAAGCATCAATAATGCGTTGCTTCATCTCCTCTGGTGTTGTTGGTTCATGTTGGTAAACAGCATCCTTCACTGCTCCCCAAAGAAAAAAATCCAGCGGTGTAAGGTCCGGATATCGGGCAGGCCACCTAACTGGGTCACCACGTCCAATCCACCTACCAGGGAACATACGGTTCAGAAGTCGTCGTGCTCTTAAGTCGTTATGTGCAGGGCATCCGTCATGCTGATACCACATGACCAGTCTCCTGTTCAGAGGTACGGTGTCCAAGAGAACAGGAAGATTGTGTCGTATAAATGTGGAGTACTGCCTGCCATTTTGGACGCCATTTACAAAGAAAGGTCCAATAACGGTATCTCCAATAATCCCACACCAAACATTCACTTTCCACGGACGTTGATGCTCTACCTGACAGAGCCATCTTGGATTGTCTGCGGACCAATAATGCAAATTCCTCATATTGACGATTCCTTTGTTGGAGAATGATGCCTCGTCGGTAAAGAGAACATCTGCAAAAAAAAAAAAAAAAAAAAAAAAAAAAAAAAATTGATCAGTTAGAAGTTTTGCTGAGCCCACCGACAAAATGTTACCCTGTTGGTGAAGTCATTTCCAAGAAGATCCTGGTGTAAATGAACATGGTAAGGATGAAATTTATGACGTTGAAGAATACGCTGTGTACTTGATTTCGACTCACCAACTTCACGTTCAGTTTGACGTGTGCTGATGTGAGGATTCACAGCTACGGTAGCGAGCACAGCAACTTCAGCACGTTCATCTGCGCGTGTTCTAGGACGATGTCTAGGTCTTGGATTTAAGCTTCCCGTTTCACGTAGACGAGATGTGAGACGACCAAACATCCGGCGCGAAGGCGATGGCTTGTCAGGGAATCGTCTTCTGTACAGTTGTTCTGCCTGAACAGAATTTCGCCCGCCTACAACAGGGTACAGTACAGGTATGTAGAGTAGGGTAGAAAACAGACATATTAACGTAATAATCATAATGTTCTCTAACAGTAATATAAACAAACAAGCAATCTAATAACGTATTTCCCGTGAACGTACATTCTCCATAGATCACACCATATCTTCATGTGTGTACATCATACAGTATAAGTTCCACAACACAACGTGTAATCACAATGTGTACTACCTCCGTGCCGTCACTAGATTACTCCGATGCACGACTACACTGGCAAGCGGTGTACTGCACGCCAAAGCAACAACAAATGGGTTTCTCGGAGGGTGGTGGAGTACAGGAGTTTGCATAGGTCGCAAATCAGAAACAAGGCGAAGTGGTAACTGTGGCTGTAGTGGGAACTACATTGGACACGTATCTATGTAGAGCTAGGCCCTGGATGAACGAGTGCGCGAAAGGCACAATGGGTCATTTAACGCATTCGATAAACCTTATTTTGGGTGTGCAGGATAAATAAGACAACCTGACTGGTGTATACGGATCGTTAATGGTTCATATTGTGCAAGAGGGAAACCATTATGTGCTTATGAGAGTTGATGGCAGCAGACCGTATTATTCGTTTCGGACCTCTTGATAAGTATGTAAGTGCGGGCAGCATAGGATTCACGCCTGAGCATCAGGACGTGCGCTAGCAGCGTATTTCGGGTTTTTCAAGCGTCAACTTCTCGTCGCAGTATCTCGGGATGTAATTGGAATATTGCGATGCAATCAACGCCATTGTTTATGTGATTTGTCATGCTATGGATTGCTGAAGAAAAAATATAGGGTGTCCATTTAAAAAAAAACATAAGTTTGTGTTAAAAAAACACATTTGCTTTCGTTTTAGAATGTTTCCAAATATGATCATTCATAGGCCCCAGCCGTACATTAATACCGGTGAGAGTCGTTTTCCAATAGCTTTTATTGTTCCAGAGATATTTTGGGTGGACAAGATAACTGATACACCCTGTATATTTAGATCTGATGCATTCAAATTTGTCATTTAAAATACTGTTGTTATGTGTTGGCTAATACAACAATATTTTAAATGACAAATTTGAATGCATCAAATCTAAATATATATAATATCGATCACCAGATGATGGGCTAAACCCGAAACATGTTGTGAACTGAAAATAAATAATCTACTAATAACATCTAGTGATTATTCAAGCAATCTCTAGCAATTTTAGTATCAATAAAAAAATTGATCTTAGGTATTTCATTTTGTGTTCCAGCCTCGTCGCCGCTTTTGTGTCTCGCTTCCGTCGTAGGTGTCGGTGGCCGAGTGGAAAGAGACCGACACAGGAATAAGGAAGCACGCTTGTGCGGTGTGCAGGTGAGCAGCCAGTGGGACAGCAGAAACTAGAAACACTAAAGTAAATTAGAACGAAATATATATTGCACATAATTTATACAATACTTAACTTTCACTTAGCTCAGTACTGCAGAATGCTGATACATAGTTGAGCTAGAGGCCTGCCTAGTGCCTGTCCAATAGCCAAGTCTTCACTGGTGCCTATCTGATTCCGAAGGTCTTAACTGGTTCCTATCTCAGTCCCAAGTGAACGATGTCGTTCAGAGGTGGCCACGAGCGGAGTTGTCGCAGAGGGCGCTCGTGGCTGACGTCGTAAGAACGCCGCGCCGTGCGTGCATGGCGGCGCGCGGCGAAAGTAGGTGGCGCGCACTTTGTACTTGTGCGACACCACACCCCTCCCCCCAAACCGCCGCGCCGTCGTGGCGTAGGGCTGAGGGCCACGGCGACGGCACTGAGAGGAGGGCCTGGGCGGGGGCGTTACTGGTGGGACGGGCGTCGTTGAGTTCATGGCAATCACAAAAGGAAACTTGCTGAAAGCGTCTACAACAATTAACCAGCGCGTATTCCAGAAAGGTCCGGGAAAATCAATGTGTAAACGTTGCCATGGTCCCTTGGGGCGTGGCCAGTCTGAGAAACGTTGCGGAGGAGCCGCCTGATGCTCCGCACAAACAGTACACTGTGACGTCATGCTCTCTATCTGAGCGTCCATACCAACCCAGGTACAATGACGTCTGGCCAGTTGCTTTGTCCTCACAATACCCCTATGTCCTCGATGCAGGAGGCGTATCACTTCACGTTGCAGGGAACGAGGAACAATCACTCTTGTTTGGTCGTTGTCCGTATGTAACAACAGAACACCCTGACTTAAAGACAATGCCTGACGTTGTGCAAAATAACGTCGAACTAGAGGCCGATCAATGTCTTTGGCTCTGGCAGGCCACCCTGAGCGAACAAAACGTGCTACCACACTTAGGTCTGCATCCGCAGCTGTTTCCTGTGCATCCCGACGAGAGTTAAAAGGGAAGTCTGCGACAGCGGAAGCATCTCTGGAGTCTGTCTGACAACATGCCATTTCTGAAGAATCAAACGACACATCCTGGCCAACCGGAAGTCGGGAAAGTGTGTCCGCGTTGGCGTGTTTAGTGGTAGGTCGGTACAAAATCTCATACTGATAATTAGACAGTATTAAAGACCATCTCTGAAGCTTTTGTGCCGTTCGTGGCGGAATTGGTTTTGTGGGTGAGAACAACGACGTGAGAGGCTTGTGGTCTGTCAACAAATAGAATTTTCTGCCATAGAGATAATGATGAAACTTTGTGACGCCGTAAATGATTGCTAAGGCCTCCTTTTCTATCTGACTGTAATTCTGTTGCTTTGGCGTCAGTAGCTTGGATGCAAAGGCAATAGGACGATCGTGAGAACCAATACGATGCGACAATATTGCACCCAGACCGTACGACGAGGCATTAACTGCTAACACTACAGGCTTCTGTGGGTAAAAGGGAATCAAACATGCATCACTGAGTAGTGCAGACTTTAGTTTGTCAAAGGCAACCTGGCAATCGTTGGACCATACAAAAGGAACATTCTTCCTACGTAAGTGATACAGTGGAGCTGCAATCTGAGAGGCATTGGGAATAAACCTGAAATAGTAGTTAAGCTTTCCCATTACTGCTTGCAATTCCTGCACATTCTTAGGAGGAGGCAAGTCTTTGATTGCTCGAAGATGTGACTGTAAGGGATGGACTCCTTGGGCATTAATCACATGGCCTAGATACTCTATTTCAGTTTGAAAAAACGAACACTTTGCTTTATTACAACGTAGACCTGCTGCAGTCAACACTTTGAAAAGGCACTCCAGGTTTGATAAATGTTCTTCAACTGTACGTCCGGATACCACAATATCATCTAAATAGTTCGAGCAACACGGTACAGGAGCAGTCAGCTGTTCCAAAAAGCGCTGAAAAATAGCGGGGGCGGAAGAACTGCCAAAGGGTAGGCGTTGAAATTGAAAAAGGCCCATGTGAGTATTAATGACGAAAATCTTTTTTGACTCGTCATCAAGCGGAATATGTAAGTATGCCTCTGCTAAATCAATCTTAGAAAAAAGCGAGACTGTCCTAATTTGTCCATTAGTTCGTCAGGTCTGGGCAGGGGATAAGTGTCTACAATTGTTTGACTGTTCACTGTTGATTTGAAGTCCGCACAGAGATGAAGTTTTCCTGTCGGCTTGGTTATAATTACTATAGGCGAGGCCCACTGACTCGCAGAAACAGGAGAAATCACACTACTATCCTGCCAACGTTTAAGTTCTGCGGCAACTGTATCACGCATTGCAATAGGCACTGGTCTAGCCTTACGAAATTTTGGAACTGCAGATTCTTTTAAAGTTACATGTGCCACAAAGTCTTTTGCACAACCTAGTTCCGGCGAAAACAAGTCACTATACTTTTCACACAATGCATTGATTTTGTCCTGAGGCACTACTGACGAAATTTGAAGTACATCTCTTTGAATTGATAACCCAAACAAATCAAATGCATCTAGCCCAAAAATGTTCTGTGTAGATTTGGCCTGAAGAAATACAAAAGAAACTGTTTTTGTTACACCTTGGAAAGAGGCGGGCAGGCTACACGTTCCTAGCACGGGAATATTTTGACCTGTATATGCTGTTAACACTTGCTGTGACGGCGACAATTTTGGCGAACCCAGAAGTTCATAAGTGTCTTTATTAATTAATGTAACAGCGGAACCAGTATCAAGCTGAAATTTCACAGTCTTATTTTCTATGGAGAGGATTACAAAAAGTTTGTGCTTCTGGCGCACGACAGGTGCGCGAATGTGGGCAACGTCTGCTACGGTTTGTTTGCTGCGTTTGCGCATGCGCGGACTGCGTGCGGTAGGAAGCGACGCAGAATCGGCACATAGATTAATAGCACTGTCACTAGATGGCACTACCGCCGGATCGGCGTCCGCGCAATGCGAGGCTACTGCACTAAAATTACTTTGAGTAGTTACACCAATTCTACTGTCATTAGCTACACAGTACTGGGCACTATTACAATGAGCAGTTGCAGAAGGCACTAGGTTCACTACAGGATTGTACTGTACACAATCATTTTGCTTGTCCCGAACCCTTTTCCGTTGCACTGTTTATGCGCTCGTCGGCGCTTCCGGCGTGGCTCACTACATAGTTTTGCAATAGGTGCAGAAAGATTGTTTTTCACTTGAGAATCAAGTAATGCACTGTTCAAATCCACAGCACGCATAACATTTATTGCATGAACTGTTCTTGCATTTTGTGAAGCAATGTTCCCAACAGTACCGTTCTTAGAATATTTATTTTGCATACACACTGTTTGCACATGTCCTGTTTTGCCACATTGATAACAGGTTGCGTTGCGACTAGGGCACTGTGCACGTTTGTGCCGTGATACACACTGGGGGCAAGACTTACGAACATTTTTGTGAAATGAGCGTTGGCGCCCGTCATTCAAACCACCGTTTCTAACACGACGGGGCGACATTTGTGTCACACTTTTACACTGGCTACTGTTCACTGTCTGTTCAGCACGGCCGGTAGAATTTAAAGAAGCACTAGGGCTAGACTGAGAATTACGGCTAGGAAAGCGTCCGTTACGGCGCACTGAATTAACACTGTGGCTTTGCATTTCTACATCCGCTAAGTCAAAGGTATCGTGCGCTTCTATAAGCTGCAGTACACTATCTAATGAAGGGTCAGATTGTTTCAGAATTGCTGCCCTAATTCTGGGGTCCTGAATGTTCTGAGTGATAGCGTCTCTCAACATCACGTCACTATAAGAAAGTCCACAAGAGCATGTAAATTTACGTTGGCGGGTTAAGCCCTTCAATTCCGTAATCCACTGCTGGTGGGACTGCTCTGGTAATTTTTTCAGTCTGAAAAATCGGTACCGTGCCGCAGCTACGAGAACTTTTCTCTCATAATGAGCATTTAGTGCCTCTACTATTTGTTCAAAGTCTACATCACGAGGAGATGCTTGCGGGAAAAGTTTCTGCAGTAACACGAAAGTCTTGGTGCCAACTACGGCGAGAAAGAAATGTTTAACTGTCTGACCTGTTATTTGATGAGCCGTGACGAGTTCTTGAAATTGAGCAAAGTAGTCACTCCATTCTTCCTCTCGTTCGTTGTACTGGCGAAACGTAGGAAGCGTTGCAGCGGCAGGTGTGGGCTGCTGAAGAGACGGCTGGTTTTGTTGTTGGTTAGCGGCTTGCGCCGTTAGCTGGCACACCGCTTGGAGTAGCTGGGTGATTTGCGCCGTCTATAACTAAATAATTTCCATTAAGTTTGGGTTCGGGGTAGTGGCCATGCTGACCGATTAGGCGCCGTGCATACAAGTAACTTATAACAAAACACAAATGCAATATGAAAGGAGGGTTCGCTCTGCAACAAAAAGTCCACAAAACACGTAACTGAATATGTTCCCCCAAAAATCTTATAATAAGGGTGGCTGGGCGGGAGCAATTTCTGCGTGCTCTGACTGTTGCTGTCTGGCTGCTACAAGCGGGCTGGTCCAAGGTTCTGCTATCGCTCCTCGTCGCCACTTTTGTGTCCCAGCCTCGTCGCCACTTTTGTGTCTTGTTTCCGTCGTAGGTGTCGGTGGCCGAGTGGAAAGAGACCGACACAGGAATAAGGAAGCACGCTTGTGCGGTGTGGAGGTGAGCAGCCAGTGGGACAGCAGAAACTAGAAACACTAGAATAAATTAGAACGAAATATATATTGCACAGAATTTATACAATACTTAACTTTTACATAGCTCAGTACTGCAGAATGCTGATACATAGTTGAGCTAGAGGCCTGCCTAGTGCCTGTCCAATAGCCAAGTCTTCACTGGTGCCTATCTGATAGCCAAGGTCCTAACTGGTTTCTATCTCAGTCCCAAGTGAACGATGTCGTTCAGAGGTGGCCACGAGCGGAGTTGTCGCAGAGGGCGCTCGTGGCTGATGTCGTAAGAACGCCGCGCCATGCGTGCATGGCGGCGCGCGGTGAAAGTAGGTGGCGCGCACTTTGTACTTGTGCGACACCACATTTCATATTTGAGAACACCAGACACTTAAAAAACTAATGAAAAACAGAATGTGAAACTCACTTGCCAGTTTAATCTGGATCACTGTACTACAAATTTGGCACTAATAAAGAACTAATTTTTATTTCACTTGAGATGGAAATAGTTTTCTAATTTCTGGGCTGCCTACGGTCAAGAGAGAGATTTTCTGCATACTGTAACAGTTAGTGATGTTGAGAAAAGATAATTCGTACCTAGTATTCCAGTCACTAATGTTCTTTGGGCGGGACTTCAGATACAGCTGTGTATTATCAGCATATATGGTTACTGCAATAAGTCATTACAGATGACACATAGCGATAAAAAAAGCAGTGGATAAGAACGGAACCTTAGGAGAGTCCAGTGAGCACATGATTCCATGGTGATCTATCTGATCCGGACGACTATTCTTGTACAAGCGGGTTCAACCTCACCAGTGGTTCAGTTTTTGGTTGTCAGCTCTGCAGTGATGCAACGCATTGCGATACATTGTACTAGAAACAAAGTTTTGCTGTTCACTTCTAGTAACCTCCACTGACACGGTGGAATGGAAATGGAGATATAGAGCTACTTTTGACCCAATTAATATCTTCTACAGATACAACACTGCCATTATTGGTCCAAATACGAATGATGAGTCGTTCTGTCCAATCATTCATTGAAGGAAAATTCTATTTTGTGCCGTCTCTAATGACCACGCTGTCGACGGCACGTTCACCTCTAAACTTCGTTCGCTTTTGTGCCATCGCAAAATAAGCAGACGCGTCAGGGGCCGTGTAGGCTACACGCCTTCCTGTGGAGTCGGATGGGTTGCCAACTCCTTTCGGGTAGGTCCCCGATACATCGGTCACAGTTAACAAAACGAGACAGGAGGGCACGGAATGGGACATATGAGGCAGTTTTCAGGTTAACCAATTATGTACATGCTCACTAGCTTACTAGTGATTGATTTCTTGAGGCACTATTTTATTGTTTATTTTTGAGAACATCGTGGATTAACAGCGATCTGAATTATTGATTCATGTTAAAGTCAGTCTAGATCGCAAATTCTTTACGTCTTTGGTAAACTATTTCGGTCACTTACATGACCATCTTCAGACCACAATTGTAAGGATGTATAATATTAGAGGAATAAATTATTCCTAAAGTAAGTATTTAAAAATAATAAAATATACCCAAAATGTTGGCCACCAGTTGTTCTCAGCTGGAGCTGCCTAAAAGTTGAATGTTGATTGCTGTACAGGTAGGTGCAGTCGTCCTTTAAATACTGGAAGTCCCACCCTCTAATTCAAATGTTGGCTAATCGGGTATAAGTTCTAACGGAAGTTATTGCAATGATGGATTTCAATATGCACACAAACTAAATTGTTATGTATAAGGTGGCATTTTTTTTTTTTACAATGAAAAGGAGGACTGAAAAATTTAAGAAAAAATTACCATGTAAATAAATTAAACATTATATTAATTAAAACAAAAATACAGTAATTATACAATCCTTTTAATTGATTAATTAAATGAGTATTTTGGCCCACTTTAGGTTACGGTAGTAACACTAAAAGTGGACCTTTGCGATTGTCTTTTGACAGCTCGAAATTTAAATGAAAATAACGGCTAAACTGTTCATCTGACACGAAAATTGAATAACCCAAATTTTAGAGGAGAAAATTCTCTACAACTTAGCTCACTTATGGTTTTTTTTTTTTTTTTCATATCTCGTATCGTTTGAGACATATTTGCAAAAATAACGGAGATTTGACACCCTCCATTGAATTAACGAAAACCAGCCTTTCGGAGATGTCACGTGACATTCCTCGCGTATTTGATGATTTTCTTATTGTAACTTACACATTGTCATTTCAAAGTAACGGCACACTGAGGAATTAACAAAAACACATCGTTCTTCGTACGATAAATGATAATCTAATGTCTACAAATGCCATATTAACATCAGTTAACAGCGGCCATCAATAGTATGAGATTAAAGGGCCCCTGTTTTGATTTATAGCCGTAGCGTAGTAGGCAAGGTGCTGGACTGTGACGCGAGAGGTCGACGGTTCGAAGCCGCCGCTACCTTAATTTTTTTTCATAAAAGGGTTTCAGACACTCTTATTAATTAATTAATTATTATTTAGATTATTATTTTGGTTCAAAATGTTTGCAAAAACTTATAAAACTACAAGTCTAAAATGGGCCGTAAAACACGTCAGTGCGATTTGTTTTCCATTGAATGAATACTTTTTCTCAATGTATCATGTTCTAACATAATATATTAGAAGTTTCGGAGCAAGAAATATCCTTCATATTGAATTTTACAGTAAGTGCTGCAGCTAGAGTACCAACATTCAGTCTTGATTTCTCAATTGTCCAAAAGTTATTCCCAATTGGAAAAACTTGTTCAACTGCTGCATTATCTCCAGGACAGCACAACGCAAATTCAACAAGAATAGTTAAATTTTCGTATGTAATGTGTTCATTTTTAAAATGGTTAAATACTTCCACCCATCTTTTATCAATTTCATCATGCTGATTTTCCCATCAATCTCCGCTACTGCTGCTGTTAGTTGGCTGGCTACTGCTAAGCTGACGCGACGAGACGACTGTTAACAATCGGCGTTACCCACCGTTTGGCTTGGTGTGAAGGCATCTCTGAGTACAGAAATTTACAGTTTAGTTTTAAAATAATGAAAAAGAGGACAGGCAGGAGGAAACTTCTCGAGGAAGGACAGAACCCAAGATACGTAACTAGAAAGGTATGCCAGTTTGGGCTTCTTCACTGTCATTGGTTAACACTGTATTACGTCACTCGGCAGCAAGCCGCTGTATTATAAGGCCGCCGTGAACACATTTTCTCCGTCTTTTCGCATTCGACAAAAAACATTGCTTTTAAGCGGTGGAACACGCTTGTGATTAATATATTTGTATACTAACATACAAAGGACTGAAAAAGAAAAGCATCAAACATTATTAACAACTAGCTAACCCGTCCCGCCTCCCGAGAACCAATGAACGTATCGTGTTGAAGTAGTTGTTTTTTTTGTTTTTTTTTTTTTTTAATTGTAGAGCTCATAAAGATCTAAAATAAAGTCCTTCAGAGCACATGTCTAACTTTGATATATTTCCCACAATCACTATTTATGTAGTCTGAAGCCTGGCGCCAGCGCCTTAGGAGAGAAAAATGGTACATATGCTTCACTCGTAAAAGTTAGACTTATGCTCTCGTGGACTTTTTTTTTTTAGACCTTTGTGAGATCTACAATTTAAAAGAAACCTCATCACGATACGTTCAGTAGTTCTCGAGCTATAGAAGGTTAAAGGGACAGACAGAGAGAAAATGTGATTCTGTTTTATATATCATGATTTCACCCCCTTAGAGTGCGAATTTTGAAATTTTACTATGCCTATAACCGTGACGCTAGTTCATGCAGTAAGTTGACGAAATTTTTGGCAATCCACTGGACGACATTGACAGACATAGCATACGGACAAACAGAGGTCTTCATTTTTATATATTAGATAAAGAAAACTTTTGTTACAACGGAAACTTAGCAGCCGATTTTCGCATTAATGCTTTTGTTTTACTCATTTTATAACTATGAACATTGAACTGCATACTACTTTCATACATACAATTTTATCAATAAAATATCGATGATCTGATTCCTAACAATTCATTCTGCAAGTCTTTTTTGTAAACGGCTTCACATAAATGTTTGGAACAAATTCTGGTATTTTTTACATTTATCTCGTCTTGTCGTTTACAGCGAGAGATGCGTATGCGCTCAAGTTCCTCTTCTTTTGGAAACCGATGATACAAAATGCCTACAACACGATTTTAGTCATAAAATGTTCAGATGTTTGTAGAACTTATGGGACTTAACTACGAGGTCATCAGTTCCTAAGCTTACAAACTACTTATGAACTAGCTAAGACTAAGGACGGCACAAATATCCATGCCCCGGGGGGGGGGGGGGATTCGAACCCCCGACCGTAGTGGCCGTGCAGACCGTGACTGGAGCGCCTCAGTGCCCTCGGCCACCGCGGCCGGCATTCTTAGTCATAATAACAGAAAGAATATATGGAACAATTGTTCCCTAATACAAGAAAACTACTTTCTATCCAAACACTTAACAGGTCACGAAACGAGCGAACGCAAAACACAACTTCCCGCTTGCACGTTTCATAAGGGTACTGCGGCAACTGCTTGCTGCCATGTGACGTCACAGAAGCAAAGCGCGCGAGTCAAATTTATACCCCCCTGGACAGAACCTACAAAAGGAGGACTGTTCTCCCTGAAGCAGAACGATTGGTCACCTTATTACGTAGAATCATGTTATCGAAACATAGAACGCCGTGTGATGGCTTTTGTTATAATTTAAACAACAGAAATCACAGGTACTATTTTATCATTGTCAAATTATAAAATAAAATATTGCTGTCATTATGTCAGGACTAAAATAAACAAGCACCAGTTTGCTGCTACATATGAATGTTTCATTTTTATAATAAAGACCTTTTTGGTAAAGTGATTCATGGCCCTTGCTTTAAAATTAACAGCCAGATAAAATGTAAAATATGCCAAGTTATGAGATACTTTAGTAATGCCGGCCGCGGTGGCCGAGAGGACCGAGGCGCTCCAGTCATGATCTGCAAAGCCACTACGGTCGGCGGTTTGAATCCCCCCTCGGGCATGGATATTTGTGCCGTCCTTAGTATTAGTTAGTTCATAAGTAGTTTGTAAGTTTAGGGACTGATGACCCCGTAGTTAAGTCCCATAAGCTATACAAACATTTGAACATTTTTACATTAGCAATATAAACTTATTTGGTTAAAACTTCATGGCAATGAGAGCCGAAATGATTAACTAAAATGACCTTGTGTCTTAAAGTGAAAAATAAAATTGGGGGGAATGGGACAAAAGAGCACGTAAACATTTTACTGGAGATCATCGAATAGTTCAAATAAATACGAGGCGCGTCCAGAAAGTAAGTTCCGTTTGGTAATAATATGAAATTGTACACAGATACAGAAGAACCTTTTATTGCACAAAATTCTACAACTCTTAAACTACTTTTCCACATAACTGCCGAAATTTTGTAGGCACTTGTCATAGCGTGCCACAAGTTTTTGCATGCATACTTCACAGAAGGTTGCCGCCTGTGTATTCAACCATGTGGTAACAGCTCTTTATCATAGTTGATGTGTTGACCACGAAGGACAGATTTTAGGTGTATGAAGAGGTGAAAGTCGCTAGGAGGGAGGTCAGAGCTGTATGGACGATGATCAAACAGGTCCCATTGAAATTTCCGTAAGAATGGTTTGGTCAGGCATTATCGTGAAAAAAAAAATCTTTTGACAGTAATTCTCTTCTTACACCTAAAATCTGTCCTTAGTGGACAACACATCAACTATGATGACGAGCTGAAAGAACATGTTACCACATGGTTGATTACAAAGGCGGCAACATTCTATGAAAAAGGCACACAAAACCTTGTGCCATGCTATGACAATTGCCTACAAAATTTCGGAATCTATGTAGAAAAGTAGTTTAACAGTTGTAGATTTTTGTACAATCAATATATTTTTTATTGTATTGGTGTGGTGTCTGTTCTTTCGGGCGTCCGAAAGAACAGACAGCCGGCCGCGGTGGCCGAGGGGATTGCGGCGCTCCAGTCACTGTCTACACGGCCACTGCGGTCGGGGGTTCGTAGCCCCCCTCGGGCATGGATATTTGTGCCGTCCTTTTTTTCCCTTTATTGTGTTTTATACCAGCAGTACACCGGTAGGCTGGCAGCAGCACTATGGGCTGCTCTTCAGCCGAGAGTAAAAATACATATATGAGTGGAGAATTAAAATACATAACAGGAGATACAACAACAGAGATAAAGAGACATAGACAAGGCGACAGTTTGGAGTACATTACAATAGACAGAAGATTAAAACCACATTTAGTTAGTTAAAAATGATGAGCCACGGTGACCTAAAAAAAAAAGAAAACAATGTAGGACGACAAGAACACAGGACGGCGAGTACACGGAGACACGAATTAAAATACACGGTGCGACACTTGTCTGGTTGCGGTGGACGCAGTTAAAAAACATACACTTCACTGGAACATGGCACACAACACTTGACGGAGCACTGATAAAACTGTCGGTTCAGGACCCCGTGTAACGGGGGGGGGGGGGTGGGAACATGGGGGAGAGGAAAAACGGCGGGGAAAAGGGGCGGCAGGGAGGAGCCGTAGGGACTCCAGGGCAGGGAGGGGGTAGCCAAGCGGGGGAGTGGAAGGGGAGGGGGGGGAGAGGGGGCACTTTATCTATGGGTGGGGGATCAGAGCCGGTAGGATGGGTATATGTCGGAACGGAGGACGTCATCAGAGAGGGGGAGGCGGCGGAAATTACCCTGAGAGAGGACATGGAGGGTGTGGAGATGAAGGGAAGGGGGTATAACGCGGTAGAGGCGTGGCAGAGGCCCAGGGTTGGTAAGGTTGGGGTGGACCAGGGGGTTGCGGGAGTCTATTTTACGGGTGGTATAGAGGATACGGATATGCTGGATATTTTTGAGGAGGTGGGGAAACGGGATCAGGTCACACAGGATCCGCGTGGGGGAAGGGAGCCGGATGCGGTAGGCGAGGCGGAGGGAGTGGCACTCGAGGATTTGAAGAGTCTTATAGTAGGACGTGGGAGTAGAGATCCAGGCGAGATGGAAGCTGCAAAGGACAGGACGCATGAGGGACCGGTAGGTGTAGAGGATGGTGGAGGGGCTGAGACCCCACGTCCGGCCGGTGAGGAGATTGAGGAGGTTAAGGCGGTAGAGGGCTTCCTGTCGGACAGTGCGGAGGTGGGGGGTCCAGGAGAGGTTACGGTCGAGGTTTAGGCCAAGGTACTTAAGGGTGGGGGTGTGGCGGATAGGGCGGTTGTGGAGGGTAAGGTAGAAATCATGGAGACGAAAGGAGCGGATGGTACGACCTATGATAATTGCTTGGGATTTGTCAGGATTGACGGAGAGGAGCCACCGGTTACATCATGAGGCGAACTCGGTGAGGTGGGACTGGAGCAAAAACTGGGAGCAGGCAAGGGAGGGGGCGAGGGCTAGGAAGGCGGTGTCATCAGCATATTGTAGGAGATAGACGGGAGGCTGGGTTGGGGCATGTCGGCGGAGTAGATAAGATAAAGGAGAGGAGAGAGGACAGAGCCTTGGGGCACCCCGGCAGAGGGGTAGAACAAACGGGAGTTGGAGTTGCAGACAGTGACATAGGAGGGGCGGTGGGTGAGAAAGGAAGCAATGAGGTGGACGTAATTAATAGGAGGGGCGTAGAACTGGAGCTTGAAGAGGAGACCGGAATGCCATACACGGTCATAGGCTTTTTGGATATCAAGGGAGACAAAAATTGCGGAGTGGCGGGAGTTGAGTTGGACGGATAGTCGATGAGTTAGGCGAAGGAGCTGGTCATCGGCAGAGAAGGAGGGTCGGAAGCCACATTGGGAAAGGGGGAGGAACTGGTGGCGATGGAGTTGCTGGTGGATACGATGGGAAAGGATGGTTTCCAGGACCTTGCTGAACACGGAGGTAAGACTGATGGGACGGTAGGATGAGGTCTGGATGGGGGCTTATCAGGTTTTAGGAACATGAGAATATGGGAGGTCTTCCACAGGTCGGGGTAAAAGCCAGTGAAAAGGATGACATTATATAAGGTGGCAAGAGCTTCGTGGAAGGACGGGGACAGGCTCGGAGGTGGCGGTAGATCAGCCGGTCGTGACCGGGGGCGGTGTTGCGTTTAGTCCGAAGAGTGTCGATTATGTCACAGGTGGTAATGGGTGTGTTCAGTTCTGAGGGGGGGATGTGGTCCAAGTAATGGAAGCCAGGAGCGAGCGGAGGAGTGGAGGTATCGGTTCGCTCATGGACGTCCAGGAAGAGAGAATAGTCAAACAGAGGATCATCAGGAATGGAGAAGACTTCAGAGAGGTAGGAGGCAAAGTGTTCTGCCTTACTGGCGTTGTCAGGAAAAGGACGGTCATCATGGAGAAGCGGGTAGTGGGGGAGAAGTGACTGCCAGTAAGGCGGCGGAAGGCATGCCAGTACTTGGAGGAGTTGACAGGGACCGTGGAATTGAGGCGGGTGCATGTCTGACGCCAGTCCCAGCGTTTTTTCGCGGACAAGAGGTTTCGGATGTGGCGTTGGATTTGCCGGTGACGTTGGAGTGTGGCCCCGTCAAGGGTCCGGAGGAAGGAGCGGTACAGACGACGGGATTCGCAGAGGAGAAGGACGGCCTGTGGAGGAAGGGTAGGACAGTGAGGACAAATCGCCCGGGTGGGGATGTGGGCATGGACCACATCAGCAACGGTCTGCTGGAGGAAGGAGGA
This sequence comes from Locusta migratoria, assembly GCA_026315105.1. NCBI lineage: Eukaryota > Metazoa > Arthropoda > Insecta > Orthoptera > Acrididae > Locusta > Locusta migratoria. The sequence goes on along the minus strand of CM048745.1, from coordinate 837,483,628 downwards.
GGCATGATCAATATCGTCGGGAGTGCGGAGAGGAAGTGGGTGGCTTGCGACCGAGGTGTCAATGGAGCGACGGTAGGCATCCCAGTCAGCACAGGAATAATCATGAACGAGTTTGGGAGGGGGCATAGGACGGGGAGCACGGGCAGAGTGGGGGCGGTGGTCAAGGGTAAGTAGGACAGGGGCGTGGTCACTGCCTATAAGGTCGAGGACATCCGCCATGATGCGCCCAAGGAGGTTGGGAGACGCCAGGACGACGTCGGGCGTGGTGTTGCTATCGGGGCGGGTTGGGCGGGGAAGAGCAAGGACGTCGCCCCGGAGCGAGGTGGCGACGAACTGACGCCACCGCCGGAGTTCAGCGGGCGGACGGGAAGAAAGGTTAAGGTCGGCGGCAATCACATAGGTCGTGAAGGAGCGGTCTATGTGGGAGAGGAAGGCATAGGGAAGGGGAGCAGTGCTGCGGACATAGATGGTAGCGAGGGTGACAGTAAGGGATCGGAGGAAGAGGCTGAGGATCAGGTGTTCGGTGGGGTCATTAAGGAGAGGTTGGAGCCGGACGGGGTGGTGGCGGAGGTGGCCGATCGCCACTCCGCCTAGGGCGAGGGGTGGGGGGCCATCGGTACGGTGGAGGACGTAGGGAGCGGTGCTGATAGGACGGCGGGGTTGGAGGAAGGTCTCATTCAGGAGAAAGGCATCCATGCGATGGTGGGAAAGGGTGTGCATAAAGAGGTGTTTATTGGCAGGAAGAGAGCGGAGATTATGATAGAGCAAGGTATAGGAAGGGCTTGCCATAAGGGTCGAAAGGGAAGGGCGAGAGGAGGGAGAGGAGGCGACGGGAAAAGGGGGTACGGTGTGTCTAGACTAGGGTAACTTGCAGGGAGAAGGTGAAGTGGGAATGTGCATGGGAGAGGGTGGCGAAGGTTTCCAGGTGAAAGACAGAATGGGCGGCAAGGGCGATCTGATGGAGGGTTTGGAGACGCTGGAAGGGATGGATGTTCTGGAGGACGGTCGTGACAAACCGGATGACGTCCTCTACGGTTGGAGGGGGGCAGAGGGAGTTGTTGGGATGGAGAGGGGGATCGACAGGACGAACAGGGACGGTAAGTTCGGGAGTGGTGGGGGCGGGGACGGATTTGCATTTATAGGAGTAGGTGGGATGGGGGCCACCACAGGTGTTGCAGACAGGAGGGGAGGCGAGGTTGGGACAGTGTTTGTGGTGGGTTATTGGACTTGCAGTTGGGACAGGTGGGTGGGTTGTGGCAGTGCTGTGTCAGGTGATCGTTATAAACAAGACACCTGGCACAGCAGTAGGATTGGGGTGGGGAGCGGGAGGGTTCGACCTTGTGGCGGCGGTCATAGATGAGGGCCCCCTCGAGGAGGCGGCGATTGATGGAGGATGCGGATTCGGTGAAAATCCGCATCAGGTAGGTGGGTCCGGTGGCATTATGGATCCGCTTGGCAGAGTGAACGGAGATGTCTGGGTGGGCGTTGAGTTGGCCCAACACCTCCTCCTCCGTGATAACCGGACTAAGGTTAGTTATCACGGCGGTGAGGGTGGGCGGACAGCGGGGAGAGAGAGGTTTATGGGGGGGAGGAGGAGGTATAGTATGGGGTGAGGGTTGCGTGGGGCCAAGGTGGATGGCAGGGAGGCGCTGAAGCATGTCGGCATGGAAAGTAGTGCTGGGAGATTTGATAAGGACAGAGTCCCTACGGGGGATGAGTTGGGCGATAGGGGCGGCAGGGAAGTACTTACGGAGTTCCAGGGAGAGGGTACGATTGTCGAGGAAGCGGGGATCGGGATGGGAGAGGAGGTATGTGTACAGATCCGGTTGGGGGGGGGGGGGGTATGGGTGCAGTGTCCATGATGTCGGCAGGCTGTGGAGGTGGAGGAGGAGGGGGAGGAGGGGGAGGAGGAACCTTCTTAGAGGCGGAAGGGACGGGGTCCGCGCTTCCACGTTTGGTGGTCTTTTTACGGGCGCCAGTGGAGGAGGAGAAAGGCGGGACGGTGTCGATGGGGATGTGGCGGGGGGCGGGGTCCTGTTGCGGTGCGGCGGTAAAAGGCGGCAACTGCGGGGTGTCGGCCACTGTGGCCCGGCGATGGGTGATCCGTGCTGGTGAGATGGGGGGGGGGGAAGTCTGCAGGGGAGGTGAGGTGGAGATACACGGTAGCTGGGTGTGGAGCAGAGACGTGGGAGGCGGCTGCGGTGGAGAGCAGCACGGAGAGGGGGATGTCGTGGGAAGGGCGGGCGTGCGTGGAGCTCCAAGTCGTAACAGTGGGAGCGGTGGTGGGGGTGGTATATAAAATGGCGGTGGTGATGGTGACTGGGGTGTTGGACATTGCTAAGGACATTTATTTATTTATTTATTTACCCTTCTTGCGAACCAGCTGCCTTTGGGTATATAGCTGGTCGTGATTACAAAATCTATGTGATACATTTATGCGACTATGATAAATTATTTTCTTTATACATTTACAGTAATTAGATAAATAATACAAAGAAAAGCGTAAAAACTTATCATATGGAAAATAGAAAGGCAACTTAAAAACATCAACTTTTTTAAGAAGAGAATAATAGAAGATAGGAAAGATTGGTTTGAGTGACAGTCTGAAGAATAAGAGAGGAAAGTCCAGGGTGGGAGGCCTCGGAATTTACTTCGAGCCCTGCCATCCTGGAGTTTTCTCATTTTGAGACTCTTATGATTGGCTATATCTGTAGGTTATATTTCGCAAGTATTTATACGTCCTCTGTGTCGGGGCTGTCATCCGTGGTATTATCTGTACTGTTTGTGCTTTCAGTGTCAGATTCATCGTAAGTGTTTTGTCTTCTGTTGTGGGCGTTTCGTGTTGCATTACGTCTTACGTTCTGTGTGTACTCGTGTGTGGTTTTTTTTTTTTTTTTTTTTTTTTTTTTTTTGTAGTGAGACTTCGTCCGTCAGCCTGTTCATTATGTCCCATCCGTTCTTATCTCGTATTAGTTCGTTTAGGTCTTTAGTCGTGTCAAACATAGTGTGAGTGTGTGTTTTGTAGAGCTGTCAGTGTATGACAGTGTGTTCTGGGGTCCCAATTTCTCCACACGTACAGCATGGATTGTCACTGAGACCAACACGTGTGAGGTGTGTGGGGTAGGGGCCGTGTCCCGTTAGGAAGTGGATCATACCGCGGCTGGGATTGATATGACCCATTCGAAGATGTTCCCTTATATTCGGGAAAAAGTCATAGACACGTCTTCCTTTCTCGCAATTTTCCCATTCCCTTTGCCATGTGTCCATTCTCCATTTAATTAGTTGCCTCCGTTCTGTTATCTCTTGTCCAACAAGTTCGTGGACCTTGTCGTATTTCCCCGCCTTCAGCCAGTACATAGCAGCTCTTAGTCGTATGGTAAGGTCTATTGGTGGTATCCCCAGTACCACGCAGAGTGCTTCGTCTGAGGTAGTGTTGAAGGCTCCAGTTAGCCTTAATAGGACACTTCTTTGACCTTTCCTAACAGTGGCAATGTTGGTCTGTAGTGCCAGACGCTGAGCCCATGAACTGGCCGCGAAGCAGATTACTGACTCGAAGAGGGCTATGTGGTATGTACGTAGTGTTTGTGTAGGTAGTCTGTACGTTGTGGTGTTTAGCCTGGCAAGTTTTTGAGTCATCTTGGTGGCCCTGTCGGTCGTCAGTCGTATATGTACATTAAAGGTCAAGCGTTCGTCCAATTGGACACCAAGATAACGTGTATTGTGTTTTCTGCGTATTTTGATGTTGTTGTGTTTTATTGTTGGGTCCCTGATTAGGGTTCCTTTTAGTAATATGTAGACTGTCTTATGTGCTGCCATCTGTAATTTGTTCTGTGTGCACCATTGTCCTATAGTTGCCAGGACATGTGTTGCCTTGTGTTCTAATTGCATTCTCGAGTCAGCTGTAACCAAAACAAGTAGGTCATCTGCATACGCGACAGTGCCTTTGACCAACTCCTGTTGCCCCAGTAGGTTCAGGAGTGGTTCAAAGGTTATGTCCCAGAAGACGGGTCCACAGATCGATCCCTGGGGGCACCCTTTGGTGATTTGCTTTACTACCTTTTGAGAGTCCTTACGCCATTCAACTGCCCTATTTTTGCAGTAGTCTAAAATACTGTTATAAAGGGCCTTACGTACCCTTAGCTCCCGTAGTCTTGTGAACAGTGCCGGCCACCAAAGATTATCAAAGGCGCCAGCAATATCCACAAGAATGGCCAAAGCGTATTTGAGTGTTGTTGAGTGGACCATATCAGTTGCCGCATGTAGGGCGTCATCAATTGACTTGCCTCGTCTGAAACCATACTGCGTAGGATTAAGTCCTAGTAGCTCCCTGTGCGACTGTATACGTTCGCACAAGAGACATTCCTGGATCTTAGCCAGGTTGTTAATTAGGCAAATTGGCCTATAGGATTTGGGGTTCAGTGGGTCCTTGTCAGGTGCTTTTTTAATGATCACTGCATTTGCCAGTTTCCAGGGAGCAGGTACCCGTCCCAGCCATAATGCGTCATTTAATAAGTTGGTCATGAAGGGTATGATCTGTGGTGCGGCCATTTTGATGGTTTCCGAGTAAACTCCATCAGGGCCTGGTGCTTTCCTATTTTTTAGTTTGGAGATTGCAATGGCAACCTCTTCCTGTGCAAAAGGAATGGTGACGGCATTGTTGTCATATTCAGTGTTGGTGTTGTGTCTGAGTGTTGTGTGGAACGCATCATCATCTGTGTTGGTGTCGTCAGGTAGGAGTTTGTTTAGCAGATATTCTGCTGAACTTCTCCATCTCTCGGTGTTTGTGCCGTCTTCACGTTTCAGTGTCGATAGAACAAAAGGTGTTTTGATGCGCTCCGTGCAAATTTTAAAAGGTTCTCCCCATATGTTTGTTTGTATCTGTTGTTCTATGTGTGTGTTCCAGTGTTGTTGTCTGGTCTGCAAGAGTGCCTCTTTGTAAGTCTTTTTGGCTGTCAAATAGAGTTGTTGCCAGTATCGTTTTTCTTGCTCGGTTTTAGCCCTTTGGTACCATGTTCTCTTACGTCTTGAGTCCTGTTTTAGTGCAGTTAGTCTGTTGTTCCAAGGGGATCTATTTTTGTTCAGTTTTGCAGTCGGTACGGAGGAATTTTGCGCTGTCTGTAATATGGTCGTCAGAGCATGTGCTCTTAGGTCCACCGATCCCCTTAATTCATTTATATGAGCGTCCTCTATTATATGTTGTAATTTGCTTCTATCCGCTTTGTTAAAACACAGTCGTCGTTGTGTCTCGTCGATGTGTGTACGTGTAGATGTTATCTGTATTATGATGGGATTGTGGTCGCTATGGATGGCACCGTCAAGTACCCGCCACCCCGTCACTAGTGGAAGGGTTTTGGAGTTGACAACTGTAATGTCTATACGACTACTAGTTCCACCTGGTCCTCTGTAAGTAGGCGGTTGGTTGGGTGAGTTAGCCACGAATAGGTTATTGAGGTCAAGGTGTTGGTTGACCATTTCCCCTTTGACATTAGTTGTGTTAGAGAACCAACGAGTGGACCAGGCGTTTATGTCCGTGGCAATGATTAAATGCCTGTTATTAGTAATATTGGATAGGCAGTCTATGTAGTGTAGATAGGGCTCAATGTCGTGCGAATATTGCGCATACATTGAGGCAACTACCTACTTAGTCCTTCCTATGATTATTTCCACAGCGACAAGGTGCGTGGTATAGAGGTGAGATATCTGTGTGATGGTGTATTGCGGATTAGTGACGATTATGGCTGCCATAGCGTCCGTATGGTGAATGGTTGTGTATTTGTGAGGCATTCCTGTAATTTTGCCGTTTCTTAGGTGTGGTTCCTGGAGGCACACAATGTCCACTTCCTGTTCCTCTATTAACCTGGCTAGTTCCATACAGGCGAGTGTACTACCTTGTGCATTTAGTTGTAGAATTTTCATGGGTAGTGGGTCCAAACCATGCATCTGGGACCCTCAAGTGTAGGATCTAGGTACACCCTCTCGTATGCCCTAGCCATGTCTCGGTAGGCTTCCTCCAGGTTGAAGCTTTCGCCTCTCCTGGAGCAAGCCTTTCTAAGGATGTCACAGAGTCCAAGTCCGTCTGTGGGGAGATTGAGTGCCTTCAAGACTAGTCTGTCAGTTTGTTCTGCTATTGGGTAGCAGACATTGGCTCCTTTAGGGTGCATTTGTCTTGTCACTTGTCTTAGGGCTGCCTGAAAGGTATGTGGATTTTCCAGTCTTGATAGTTTTGCATTTTCCTCCATTGTCCGGTAGTCAAGTTCATATTCAGCTCGTCGTCGTTTGTCAAGGTCTAATTCTATTACTAAGTTTGTAGGTTGTGTGGTATTAGAGTCAGATACAGTGGTGTCAACCTTGTCAGTATGGGTTATGTCGTTGTGAGTAATTTCTGTATTAGTTGTCGTTGTTGGTGCCTCCAGGTTTGGTTGTGTGTTGGTGTATTGGTGTGTATTTGTGTTGTTTTGTGTAGGTGTATATTTACCACTTGAGTCAATGACACCCCCCGACACAAAGGCGATCGGTCTTATTTTGTGTTTACATTTGTCTAAGTTATATATTTTTGGTGTGGAAGCGTTTAGAGTGAAGTTTTTTTTAGTGATTGTTATTTCTTTAGGGGTACTACTTATTTCATTCTCCTGTATGTTCTCATCTGTTATTTCTAGGCCTTCCTTTATTTCCACTACTCTTTTGGCTACTTTGTTTAGGTTGACTGCGAAAAGATCCTTTGTTTTTATGTAATCTATGTTACTGTCTGTGTGTAGTGTTGGTTCTGGTTTTTTGGTGTTGAGGCTTTTAGATTTTCATCCTCCTTAATGTCTACTTCAAGGATCTCGATATCATTTTCCATTTCTTCTACTTGCTTAGCTAGGTTTTTTTAGGTTGGCAGTGATCCTATCCTTAGGTATATTGTGACTTTCGGTGTTGTAAGTTATATTTGTTTGAGTTTCCATGTCGGCTGTTTGTTTATCCTCACGTGGTGTTAGTTCATTACTACCTAAATCTACATCTAGTTCATTATTAACAAAACCTATATCTACAGTGTTAGTAAGAGTTAGATCTATTTCTAATTCTTCTATTCTATACATTAGGTTAATTTGTGCAATCATACTATCAAGAAAGCATCTTTTGATTATTCTGGCGTCTTCATGGTTTATGGCGCCGCGCCTACTCAGGTCCTCGACGTATTCTGCAGCGTACAGGAACTGCTGTTGTGCGACGTCTGAGGCGACCAGGGACGGGATGCAGCCGAGGTCCAGTTCACCGACCGGCGGTGGAATGAAGCCCATCTGCCGCCGCCACGCGATGGCGCGCTGCCATGAGCGTGCCCTGGTCGACGGTGACTTCTTCCTCTGTTGAGGGGGGTGGTGTTGTTGAGGTTGTGGGTTGTAGTGGCTTCCTGGTAACTCTTGTTGTTGGTTATAATCCATAATCGGTGTTATTTATTATCTTGTCCAAGAGGTGCTTATGTGTTACACAGTCTGGTCCTCCTTTGTGGCTACATGTTCGTTTGCGGTACATGCACGGAATGCATGCGACTTCGTCATTTTGACAGTCAGCTTTAACGTGCCCTGGTTTGGCACATCTGTACCACACAGGTTCTTTTAGCTTGCATTGCTTTGTTGAGTGGCCCAGGTCTTGACATGTATAACATCTTGATACTCTAGCGAAGTCTTTAACTCTTAGGGATTCAAAATCAATATATACTCGTTCGGCCTTGACAAGAATGCACCATATTCTGGGGCTAACTTCAAGTACATTGTTGGCCTTATTGCTTGTTTTCCGTCCGGTTTTGAATTTAAGACATGCCTCTTTGTTAAATTCGTCCTTGGGGATGTGGTCTCTGAGATTTATTTCGTATAGTTGCTCCATAAATTCTTCATCCTTAAGGTATGTTGGAACCTGATGAATTATAAGCATTGGTCTCCTCTTTCTAGTTTCCTCGCATTGTATGTTTCGAAGGGTGGCGGTCTTCTCAGCAACCTTAGCAGCTTCAGCCTTAGTAGCCGTTTCCACGATTACAGTGTTGGTAGTTGATCTGATTCCCTTGATTTTGACCCTGTCTTCTTTTGGATTGATTGTTCTGGTTATTTCGGCCATCACCTCTTTAGTCGATTTTTTATCTGTTGCCTTGAAAAACAGGACGTTTCCCTGTTTTTCTTTAGTCCTCTGTATTCTAGTTTCGATGGCCGACGACTGCCTCGGTGTTTGCGACGGGGCTGCTGCCATCATTGCATACGTGGGTGTCTGACTGGTCGTCCTGATTATCTTGTTTTCTTCTTTTAATACTCGTAGCTCTGCCTCCAGCTTGGCAACTTCTTCCTCTTCTGTGATTTTTCCTTGTAATTTTTGAATTTCGTCCTGTAGTTTTCCATTCTGAACTTTTAAACTGATAATTTCCAAATCCTTCGAATCCAGGTCGCCGATCAGTTTGTTGTTTTGCTCCTTCAGTATGTCGATTTGACCCTCCAGTCTGGCAAGTTGCAGGCTTTCGGCTGAGTCCAAAAATCGTGTCTTGATATTTGCACATTGGCGATTTCAAGGGCCTTATTGAGTCTTTTGTTCTCGTTTCTCAATTCAATGATTTGTCCTTCGAGTTTTGATTCACGGACGGCAGCCTGTATAAGGTATTTTTTGACGTGTGGAATGACACTGGTGCTTAACTTTCTAATTTTTAGCTCCTCTGTTAGGTCTTTGATGTAGGCGTCAATATCCGCAAGTTTGTCCTCGCACACACTTGTTTCGCTTTTGACGGAATCAAAGGAGTCTCTTCTTGTGCTAAGCCTTTTGGAGATTGGTGTCGACTCCATGTTGGACGTCATGTTGGACGCAAGACCGTACCGCCTCCGGCGGCGTCGTCCGCCGCTGACCGCAGGCGGGCAGCGACTGAGGCGATAGGCCGCGCGGCGCCGCGCCTACCCCGCGGCACTCGCCACGCGATGACAGCACTGCAGTTGCGTAGCAACACGACACGCCCGTCCTCTGGCGGCTGAGCCGCGATGCCTCACACCCAGCAACGACGCGCCGCGCACTGGCCCACTTAGCGGACTTAGCAGTTCTCAGTCTATTGCGTTACTGTAGTGTAACACCAAAAGTAATTGTTCGATATGTCCAAAGTCACTATGGAACGTAGCGTTCACTGTGACCTTACAGTTAACCGTATTGGTTCATTTGTGCCACTTTCCAACTTTAAGAAAAGGCGTAACATATGGTTCATACACTAACACTATACCAATGTTTACTTGTTATTATCGGTTTTGTGCCCATGTAATGAAAACAGTTATGCCTAAAATACTCTGTTCTACCTCACTATGTGCTTCACACGCTATGTTTACTACAGAAATTATCCTTGTAATATATCACTGCTAATAAAGTATTATAGTACAGCTCTGGAGAGAGGTCACTTATTCCTACGTAAAACGTTATAGTTCACCTTAAAACGTCACACGAGTGTCTTTCCTTTGGAATAAAAGCACAAGAAACCAGTTTTTAGCGGTAACATATGGTACAGCAGTCTGCAGCGGTCTGCCGCGTACCTGCGCCAAACACTTTTCACACGGTTTTACAGCTGGATTCCGAACCTTTCACCTTGAAATTCCACACACGGCACAAGGAGGTCTTTCCGAACACACACGCGATGTTCCGAAACGTATTCGTACACTTTTACCCTTCGAAAGTGGCGAGAGTCGCGGAGCGCACGACAGCAACGTCCGACCAGCGCGAGCTCAACGTCAGCTCAAAGGACAAAGAGGGAAAGAAGTCGAAGAGAAAGAAAAGGTGGAAAGTTCAAGGGAAAGGTGGCGACCACTGCAGGTGGCCGGCTGGAACTGGCGGAAGCCTCGGGCCGCGGTGGAGCGGCGGGAGACCACCGGCAGCTGGCTGGAGGGCGGCGGCGGCGAAGACGACGCCGGGGGCGGCGGCAGCGGCGGCAGGTAGGCGGCGACGGCGACCCGAGGGGATCGGGGCGGCTCCGTAGCGGCGGCGACGGGGCGGCGAACCGGTCCGGCGGTCAGCGGGACCCCTGGGCGGCGGCGGCGGCGACGGCCAAACGATGCCCGGGTTGGACTGGGGCAGCGGGACGGCGAGCAGGTCCGGCAGGGCCTCCTGGCGGCGGCGCCTCCAGGCAGGGCTGGGCGGGGACAGCGGCGGCGGCGACGGCGGCTGCGGCGAGAGGAGGTCCTCCTGGCACTGGAACGGCGACAGCGACGGGCAGCAGGGACGGCGGCAGACCTGGAGGCACAGCAGGGTTACGGAGACAATCGTAACGGCGATGCCTGCTAACCAGGCGGAAAGGATGTGTCGTCTTTGGTTGCAGCTAGTTCATAAGTAGTTTGTAAGTTTAGGGACTGATGACCCCGTAGTTAAGTCCCATAAGCTCTACAAACATTTGAACATTTGAATTTGAAAGAACAGACACCACACCAATACAATAAGTATTTAAACGTGACGACGGCGTTAGCTTCAGTTATTTCAACGCAGATGCGGTCATACGTCCGACCTCGCACGGGAATCCGTAATGGCGAGTGTAAGAGGATATGGACGATAGGGGCGCTAAAACATAGCGTACGACTCGTGGGAATTTGAGACGGACGGGAGGCGAGCACGGATGGCAAAGTGGTGCACTCTGGTTTCCCTTCAAAACGAATAAATATTTCGCCTTTTACTAAAAATTACCGTTGAGGGAAACATTAAATGAGTCTATATGGAATTTTTCTTAGTGCTTGGCAATTGCGGAACAATAGCCGGGCGCCGTGGCTCAGCGCACCCGGTCAAAGGGCTGAACGCCCTCTGTAATAAAAAAGCTGAGCCAAGAACAAATCGAACAAAAACGAACAAACTTGATCAACGTCCGCAGCGAACAGAACTACACGTAGAGCAAAAAAGTGGTTAGGGCAACTGGTGGCCCGAAGCGGGAGACCCGGGTTCGATTCCCGGTACGCCTCACATTTTCACTTGTCGCCATTGTTTAATATCAATGCCCAAATGCGTCCACTGTCAATCCTTTGTTTCCTATCCTTCTTCCTTCCCTTCCTTTAACATTTGCAAACAATATTTTTTCTGTATCTGTATCCGTTCTTTTTATAGAACCAAACGGAACTTACTTTCTGGATGCGCCTTGTATCTATCTCTGAAATCTAGCTGCTCATTTATGCAGTCTAATGGTTTATTCTTATGGTTTGTGTAGATATCTATTTGTTCTGGTGCATTAAGCAGTGAACCTTGGAGTACATTGTGTAACATTTTCGTATTGTCAGAAATAGAGCCTTCTGAATGATTGCACTCATAGAAATTTTGACCGAAGATTGATTTTTTGCACGCCAAAGAAATAAGGCACCTTTTTGCGGAGTGCGCGGTTGCTCCCCATCGGAACTTCGAGTTCTCCCTCAGGCATGGGTGTTTGTATTGTTCTTAGGATGCCGGATGCCAGCCGCAGTGGCCGAGGGGACTGAGGCACTCCAGTCACAGTCTGCACGGCCACTACGGTCGGGCATTCGACTCCCCCCCCCCCCTCGGGCATGGATATTTGTGCCGTCCTTAGTTGTAAGTAGTTCATAAGTACTTTGTAAGTTTAGGGACTGATGACCCTGTAGTTAAGACCCATAGACTCTACAAACATTTGGTTTGTTCTTAGGATAAGTTAGTTTAGGTAGTTCGTAAGTCTAGGGACTGATGACCTATGTAGTTTGGTTCCATAGCTTTACAAACATTTGAAAGTATTTTGCTTTGTTTTTGAGACACATGGCAATTGATAATTTACTTCGTGAATGCCCTTCTGGAAGATTGGGAAGATATTTAAAAACGATTGTGACAATAGGCACTTGTAAATCTCAAAAGTGCACAGATGGATGTTGAGGTAAACACTAATTCCAGAACCTGAACTCTAAGAAAGTTGAAGGTGAAGCATTGAATTAAAGTCTCCAGTGTGCGTCCCCATTAAGAAAAGTGTGTTTGACCGCATCATTGTAGATGTAGTCGCTTTAACTGATCTTGACGAGTGCATACCCCTACCCTACTGGTAGAGCAGTAATTAGAAGCTACAAGTAAAGTTATTATTACTCCATATCAGATTCTGCATCAAGCAATATCTTATGTCTAACAATGACTAAGTATTTTCAACATAGAAATGCAGTTTGCTTTCACATGATCACACATTTATTTTTAGAAAACTTCACACGTATATAAAAGAAATTTCACAAAAAATGCAATAACAAAATGTGTGCCACTGATTATAAAAAAAAAGTACAGTGTAACTGCATCAGCTCTAGGCAAAATTTATGAATATCTATGCTACTAAATTTATGGCAATACCTAATGAATGAGACAACTCCTCGATCTTCCTTTTATGCTCTACAAAAGGGAGAAGCTAACCTAAACCATGCAACACTTAATACACTGCATCAGCTCATATAACTCCTCGACTGTCTGAGCGCAACAAATTTACATGATTACCAATGCTCAATGACTGAACTACTGGTGCTGCACACCAGCAATATTAGAATTACTAGAAAGAATGTAGTGCTATTTCAAGAAAACTACTATGTTTCCTTACAACTGTTATGTGGGCTTACATAAACTTATTTTTCCTTTTGTGATATATTTGAATTGTATGTATTAAATGTATCTTTTGTATTGCAATACTTAATATTGTATTTATAAATAAACATTACAATGAAAGGAAAATGAATTACTCTTCATGGCTACATAAAAGCAATATCATTTTGGACCCCACAACACCATTTATGAAACAAATAGGTCACAACTCCATTTGAGGGTGACATAATCTGCCTTTTGGAAAAGTTGAATGTCTCTAATTCATCAGTAAAGATAGTTTACATTTCACATTCACATATAACGAACAGGATGTATATAAAATTTCTGTTGACTGGTGAAATCTGGACCACCCTCAACAGTTGAATATATTAAAAACCTAAGTGTTAATTTGTGATTGTAGATATGTTGTTCACAACATAATCTTATTTAATTATATATTTCTTGTATTTAATTGCCAAAGTTATGTATATAAAGTAGTTATAACTGCATATTTTTCATAAACATGATTTTTACTTGCCATACACTAAATAAAATATGCTGTTTTATTTCTTTCTCCAACTGAAGATGTGTCTGTCTCAGTACTTGACTTTTTTCTGTCCTATCTATACTAAATAAAAATTAATGCTTCAACATTTGTAATTATTCATCTCAGTGCCTCTCCCTTTACATTTCCTGTTATAAGCCCAGCCAATTTAGCTGTCTCTTTCCTGTTGATAAATCAATAGGAATCATACCAATTCCATTCTGCCCCTATCCAAGCAGGTGTTCCAAACCTCAATTAATGTTCCTGACAGAAGAGTTCAGGTGATGTCAATCATGACGATTCAGAATGGACACAAACTCAATATTGATAGTCTTGATGCTGATGTAATCTTCGCCATGTCACACTCTATATAGTACCTCAAATTTCTGTTAATACTACTGACAGGCCCACCTACAACAATCACTGTGTCTTCCTTTATAAAATCTTTACAGAGTGAACATAAATCTTCTGTCACCTGACCCACACCAGCACTAGGCTTAAATAACAATAGTAATAATAATATGTGGCCTCATATTCTGTTGCCAATACATCCTGCAGGATTTGGCTCTCACCTCTGGCATGTGAACTGCCTAACAATGGAACTTTCTATCTCCTTCCTGACTTCCTTACATTCTTACTCCATTTTCTACTGAAAGTTTGTTAGGGCCCATCTTAATCTACCTCTGTCAAGGCTCATCAGTTGCTAACTGAAGCAAGAGGTCAAAATCATCTGACAAAGTTCTTAGGTTTTTTTCCCCTCTGTTACCCCTTCCCACCTCTTCTGAGCTGTATAAATGACAGATGTATCTTCAACACTTGCTATGGTCCCACAACCACCCTGGGCTCAATCTAAGATTTTTGTGCCAATCAATACAACTTGTCTATAGTTTTGGAGATAAGATGTTAACAGTTTCAGTGTTTTCCCTGATGTTATAAAAGTGGAGTTTCTGTAGGAGTGTGTTATGTCTTACACTGTCAAATGCTTCATGCAGTTCAAAGAAAGTGGCCTGAGCAAAGCCTATCTCCTCAAACATTTTAAGAAGAACATATTTAATTACTGTGTCTATTGCATCAACTATTGATGATTTTGTTGAATCCAAATTGTGCTACTTTAAATATTCAAAGTTTTTCGAAATGAGCAGATAACTGATGGTAAAGGACGTATTCTAGTATTTTCACCAGGGCTGGAGCTATTGGTATTGGTCTGAAATTTGGAGCATTGTCTTTATCACCCTTTTTATATACAGGGATCACCCTCTGATATACATTTATTTATTCAGTGAGTTAATAGAAAAAAATTAAATCAATGATTTTTTTAGCAAGTTGCAGAACATGTCATAAATGTCAACACTATCAGATGACTAAGTTTCGATTAATGATGAAAATTCTCCTCAGAGATAATAAATATTGTTGAAATGAGATAGAATGACTGGCCAGTACTTACCATTGTGCTGTACCGCCGATAGTAACACAAAATGAAAAAACAGAAAAAAAGGGACAAAGGGACAAGCTTTCGGAACAGAGTTTCTTCGTCAGGTGGGAGAGAAGGGCTTTTTTTTTTTTTTTTTTTTTTTTTTTTTTTTTTTTTTTTTTTTTTTTTTTTTTTTTTTTTTTTTAGTAATGAGAAGAGAAGAGAGTGAAATTAATGATGCTGAGGGGTGTAGGAGGGGCGGGGGGGGGGGGTCTAAAACGTTTTTCATAAACAGGGAAATATGGATGGATACACACACACACACACACACACACACACACACACACACACACGGAGAGAGATAGAGAGAATGACAGAGAGAGCGAGAGGGCGGTAGAGAGAGAGAGGGGGGGGGGGTAAGGAACGGATAATGAATAGGTGAGCTGAGGATGGAGGAAGGGGAGGGGTTAGCGTAGATTTAGGCCAGGGGGGTGGGGGGAGGAGAGGATATGTTGGAGGGCAAGTTCCCACCTCCGTAGCTCTGAGGGACTGGTGTTGGTTGGTACTATCCAAATGGCACGTGTGGTGTAACACGTGCCCAGGTCCCTGGAGTTATGCTGGAGGGCATGTTCTGCCACAGGATATTGGGTGCCCCCCAGGCGAACAGTTCGTCTATGCCCATTCATCCGCTCAGCCAATTTGTTGGTAGTCATACCAACATAAAAGGCTGAACAGTGGACACATGTCAGCTGGTATATGACATGCGTTGTCTCACATGTGGCCCTGCCTTGAATTGGGTAGGTTTTTCCTGTGGTGGGGCTGGAGTATGTGGTGGTGGGAGGATGCATTGGACAGGCTTTGCAGCGGGATCGGTTGCAGGGGTAGGAACCATTAGGTAGGGAGGGTGGTTTTGGGATGTTGTAAGGTTGGACAAGGATGTTGCGGAGGTTGGGAGGACGGCGGAAGGCTACTCTGGGTGGTGTGGGAAGAACAGTTTGACCTGACGAAGGAACTCTGTTCCGAAAGCTTGTCCCTTTGTCCCTTTTTTTCTGTTTTTTCATTTTGTGTTACTATCGGCGGTACAGCACAATGGTAAGTACTGGCCAGTCATTCTATCTCATTTCAACAAGATGACTAAGTTTCTTATCTGCCTATATAGTTTAATTGGACAGTGTGGTGGTTCTCCAAGCAAGGGGCCTGCTCAGATTCCCAAAGGGGTCAGAGATTTTCTCCACTTGGGGACTCTGTGTTGTGTGATCCTCATCATCATTGACACGCAAGTTGCCAAAGTGGTATCAACTAAAAAGATTTGAACCAGACAGGACCTCGTTGGGTCCAATGGCCACAAATGCCACATGATAATCACCACCAATTCAAGTTCCTTACTATTTTAGTATAGAAAGTGATTGTGTTTTTGTAGGGTGTTCCAAGGTAATTTTGTTTTAAGAGTTCCATTGCCCTTTTATCAGGCTTACTGATGCTATTGCTTACTTGTTCCACATATTTAATCATATAATCATTAAACTCTTTTGGAGAGATATTGAATTTGACATAGTTAAATTCTTTCGTAATACTATTTATGATATTCCAAGCAGCTCTGCAGTTACTGTTAGAGCTCTCAATGCACTGGTCACATTATGACTTTTTGCTTCAATCACCCCCCCTCTTTTTACAATAATATATCCATATTACATACAAGAATTTTGAATTTTCTGTTTTAGTATTTTTGTATATGTCCAAAAGCATCATTACTTGGTCTTTCATATCACACAGCATTTGGGAGTAAACAGTTGGGAGTAAAGCAGTCAACAATCCGAAGATTGGTTTGAACACCACAGTGCTTTACTAGGCATGGTCCTGTTTGGAGGTGGAGGTTGCCTTCCTCCGACCTTCGAACTGAATTACCCAGCCACAGTTTAACGTGAGTTCTGAACCACGGTGCTACTCGGTATTTTTCACATGAGTAATACTGCCAGAGGTGAAAGAAGTGGAAAGTGATAGATAAAAATCTGAGGACCTGTCGAGGATCGAACCAGTGACCTCTGGATTTGCAGGCTGGCACTCTACCACTGTGCAACAGAGGCATACTGGAGTACCTACACAGAATTGTTCTTTTCAATATCTTTTTACCACCTCTGTCTGTTACTTTAATAATCTTATCACTAAATATTTGTAAAAAAGAATTAAAAATAACATCCAAAATTTATCTTAGTTGTCTCATAATTTGATAGCAATGAATTTCAGTGTCTACAAGAAAAGAATACTATTTTCAAAAAAGAAGCTGAAGGAATTCTTACTGGAAAAATACTTCTACTGTCTCAATGAATTCTTCAGCAGAGATAACTAATGTGAGTAGAAATTCAGGCTTATGGATTTGATGTGTGACTTAACTGATGACTACTTTTTAAAGACTTCTGTTTTGTAGTTCCTTATATATTCGTATAAAATAATTGCATCTGCTTTGTATTGTATCTGTATTGTATCTTATCTGTACTGTATCCATAAATTTTATCTGCTTTGACTAATTCCACACCCATGCAAATCAGGCCATAATGGATCTATGGATAATGGATCTCAAATCAAATCATGTCTGTGGCAAAACCATTCTCTATCTCCAAAGGATTTCTTGAGCTTATCAATTTTACTATTACTCATTGGCCTAGTGATCATCCACGCAGAAATGGCTGTGTGATCTAAGGCGTATGCCACAGATTGCATGGCAATTTTTGTCGGAGGTTCAAGTCCTCCCTCAATCATGGGTGTGTGCATTGTTCTTTGTGTAAATTAAAGTAATTAATTTGTAGGTCTAAGGACTGATGACCTAAGCAGTTTGGTCCCTTAGGATTACAAACATTTGCACATTTTGAACTGTCATAACATGTTTCTCAAATCACTAACACTGTGCTTATTGGTTAACAAATCAAAAACAAAATTAAGACTACAACCTATCACAATGTCATAGTTGTTAAATCTATTCTCTGTTAGTGCACATGTATGTGCAATTTTTCTAAGAATACAGTAACAGTTCTATCAGAAGATCTGTGCAGTGACCTACTATTAGCTTCATATTGCTAATTATTATACCAGTGACTTCAAAGTTCATTTCCTCACACAGTTAATCTATATCTAAGTTATGAAGTGAATAATTGATCTGCCAGCATTGACTGCTATATCGCCAGTTCTGAACTCTTCTGCAGTAACTGTTTAATAAACTATTTTTCTAACTTACAGAATGGAGGTTCATCTTAAGTGGCCCTAATGTTCACAAGTCAGTTTTATTCTCTGATGAAAAGTCATTTAGTACTACTTCCTTGGCATTCAAATCTTGTTTGCTTTAAGAAACCAATTTTCAAATCCACAGACTACATTTCCTTTTTTTAATTACGATGTTTATCTTTGGACTTTAGTGCTGGTTTATTCAGTTTTTCACCCCATCAGGTCATTCAGTTTTCCTGTTTCTTATTTCTTGGAAACATCTATAAACATCCTACTTAAATGTTTGGGAACCCATTCTATTCAAATGCAGACCAACATTTCCTAGGCAGTTTTCAATTACAAACTTATTTGGGTCTGTGAACATTGCTCCAAGCCTATCACATCATTTTTTTATGGTGCAGTTTATTTTGCAGGTATTTTTATCACTTACAGATCTTATTTTTATTAATCCACTGATTATCAGCTGGAGACCTGTGTAGATTGTTCCAGCTAAGCAAATCAAGTTCCTTGTCTCATTGGTGATTACTTCTCCGTTGATACTTTTTATCACATTTGTGTCAATGTATATTAGCACACCACTATACTTCATTTTTGCAGTGTTAAATTTCAAGTTTTCCAGATTTTCAAGTGATTGTTAAGTTGATGCATTCTGATTACAGGTTTTGTGTCCTGGAATAGCAATATTTTCAGTACAGAATCATCAATCAGTAGAAATTCATGTTCATATCTTTATACACTTGAGTCACTGCCATTCCTTTTGGTGTATGTTACCAACTTCTATCTATATTTGTGTACTGGTTTTTTTGTTTCTTGACATTATCGACAATTCTTTGTTAACATCTTGCACGTTAACTAGATAGAGATTAGTAATTGTGGTCAGTTCAGGTCTCACAGTTCTTTTCACGGGTAAGAACAAGAAAGTACACACTACACTAGATTGTGGAATGTTCCATAGTGTAATTAGTAATTTCACAATCACAAGACAATAATTCACAAATTTATGTGTGGCAACAAACGCAATAGAAACAGTCACAAAATATTTTGTTTCATCCCATTTATCAGGACTAGTAATATTATCAGAATAATTCAATAGTGCACAATATGTGTAGTTATGATATTCAGCACTGTTGATAATAAAATCATTGTTTACAAGGAACACATTCACTTGTAGCATTTTGTAATTACACAACAGTGGTCAATCAACAATCCAATTTCATAATTGGAATCTGGATAATGCAGCTACGCTTATGGAGAGTGGCATATATGTTGTTTGTACTATATCTAACCGCAGGCTAGTGCATTTTGGGTTGGTGCTAACTATTTAAAGACTAGTGTAAGAACATTTTGGTGATTTTGGAAATTGCAACTCTGCTACTTTATAATTTATCAATGAGTATGAACTATAAGTTGCAATTGTAATTTGGCTTATGTAAAATGATCAATATTAGGAAATTAATTATGTATATGTGCCTAATTTTTATCTGCTCGGGGTTGCTCCCGCCCTTTGTTAAAGGCAGCTATACTGAAGAAAACAATTAATTGTGCAAAATAAATAAACTTCTTAATTAATAAGTAAATCAATTAATATTGTATATCAGAAGAAACACAAAACCCATGGCAACAATGGAACAGAGTCAAAGTCTACAATCTAAAAGCAATTTAGAAGCAAAAAAAAAAAAAAAACACAAAAGTTTGCATTAATAAGAAACTTTAATTTCAATTGTTATAGAGAATATCAACTTCTGATAATTCCAGATACTTTACAGTGTAAAGTGGAACTGCTTAGCTTTCAAATGGTATGAATCAATGTACTGAGATATATCTAATTCTGCTCTCAAAATATTTAAGGTTAAGGTGTAAGTAGGCTAAATTTTTAATTAATTATTTGTATGAGTTACAAAGATTTTTGTTAACTAATTATCATATCCTGTTTGCACAGTTTCAAAGAATGTTACAGGGTGGCTAGAGTTGGTGCTCATGTAGTCCAAGTCTTGTCTAGGTGACTGTGAGCATGTACGTGTATCTTTATCAGATGAAGGCTGCAGACAAACATTTAAGTTGTGTGAATGTGATTTCCACCTCCATGAGCCACATACATTGCCGAGGTGGGGTGGCTTGAGTGCCTCAACGATGCAGATAGCCGTACCTTAGGTGCAACGACAGTGGAGGGGTATCTGTGGAGAGGTTAGACAAATGTGTGGTTCCTGAAGAGGGGCTGCAGAATTTTCAGTAGTTACAGGGGCAACAGTCTGGATGGTTGACTGAACTGACCTTGTAACATCAGCTAACATGGCTTTGCCATGCAGTTACTTCAAATGGCTGAAAGCAAGGGGAAACTACAGTCATTACTTCTCCCAAGGACTTGCAGCTATGATGATGGTGTCTTCTTGGGTAAAATATTCCGGAGGTAAAATAGTCCCGCATTCGGATCTCTGGGCGGGGATTACTCAGGAGGATGTCGTCATCAAGAAAAACAAAACAGGCATTCTACAGGTCGGAGCGTGGAATGTTCTAACCCTTAATCGCGTAGGTAAGCTAGAAAATTTGAAAAGAGAAATGGATAGGTTAAAGTTAGATATGGTAGGGATTAGTGAAGTTTGGTGGCAGGATGAACAGGATTTCTGTTCAAGTTACTACAGGGTTATCAATACAAAATCAGTTGGTGTTAACGCAGGAGTAGGTCTCATAATGGATAAGAAAATAGGAATGCTATGAACAGCATAGTGAATGCATTATTGTAGTAAAGATAGACACGAAGCCAACACCGACCACAGTAGTGCAAGTTTATATGCCAACTAGCATGGCTGATGATGAGGATATTGAGAACATGTATGAGGAGATAAAAGAAATCATTCAGAAAGTTAAGGGAGAAGAAAACTTGATTGTGATGGGGGACTGGAACTCAGTAGTAGGAAAGGGAAGAGAAGGAAATGTAGTAGGTGAATATGGACTGGTAAAAAGGAATGAAAGAGGAGATCGCTTGGTAAAATTTTGCGCAGAGCACAATTTAATGATCACCAATACTTGGTTTAATCATCATGAAAGAAGGCTGTATATGTGGAAGAGACCAGGAGACACTGGAAGGTACCAGATTGACATTATAATGGTAAGGAATAGATTTAGAAACCAGGTTCTAAACTGTAAGACATATCCAGGGGCAGATATGGACTCATTGGTTATGAACTGCAGATTAAAACTTAAGAAACTGCAGAAAGGTTAGGAGATGGAACCTGGACAGATTGAAGGAACCAGAGGTCTTTGAGAGTTTCAGAGGGAGCATTAGGCAAGGATTGGCTGAAACGGTGGAAAGTAATACAGTAGAAGAAGAATGGGTAGCTCTGAGAGATAGGGTATTGAAGGCAGCTGAGGACTATATAGGCAGAAGGACAAGGCCTAATAGAAATCCCTGGATAACACAGGATATACTGAACTTAATTGATGAGAGGAGAAAATATAAAAATTCAGCAAGTGAAACAGGAAAAAGGGAGTAGAAATGTCTGAAAAATGAGATTGACAGGCAGACTGTCTAAGCAGGAGTGGCTAGAGGACAAATGCAGAACCGTAGAAGAATGCATAACTAGGGGAAAGATAGATACCGCCTACAGGAAAATAAAAGAGATATTAGGAGACAAGAAAAGCAGCTTTATGAATATCAAGAACTCAGACAGAAAACCAGTATTAAGCAAAGAGGGGAAAGCTGAACTGTGGAAGGAATATATAGAGCGCCAATACAAAGGAAATAAACTTGAAGGCAGTATTCTAGAAATGGAAGGCGAAGTGGAGGAAGATGAGATAGGAGATATGATACTGTGAGAAGAATTTGACAGAGCGCTGAAGGACTTGAGTCGAAACAAGGCCCCTGGAGTAGGTGATATTACATCTGAACTGCTGATATCGTTAGGAGAGCCAGTGATGAAAAAATTTTATCACCTGGTATGCAAGATGTATGAGACAGGAGAAATACCCTCCGACTTCAAGAAGAATATCATAATTCCAATTCCAAAGAAAGCAAATGCAGACAAGTGTGAAAATTACAGAACTTGTTGTTGTTGTGGTCTTCAGTCCAGAGACTGGTTTGATGCAGCTCTCCACCCTACTCTATCCTGAGCAAGCCTTTTCATCTCCTCATAAGAACGACAACCCACATCCACTTGAATCTGCTTACTATACGCGTCTCTTGGTCTCCCTCTGCGATTTTTACCCCACACACTTCCCTCCAACGCTAAATTCACAATTCCTTGATGTCTAAGAATGTGTCCTACCAATCTATCCCTTCTTTTAGTCAATGTATGCCAGAAATTTCTTTTCTCCCCAATTCGGTTCAGTACCTCCTCATTAGTTACGCGATCCACCCACCTAATCTTCAGCATTCTTCTGTAGCACCACATTTCAAAAGCCTCTATCCTCTTTCTGTCCACACTGCTTATCGTCCATGTTTCACTCCCATACAAGGCAACACTCCATACAAATGCCTTCAGAAAGGACTTCCTTAGGCTTAAATCAATATTCGATGATAACAAATTTCTCTTTTTCAAAAACGCCTTTCTACCCATTGCCATTCTGCATTTTATATCATCTGTACTGCGACCATCATTTGTTATTTTACTGCCCAAGTAACAAAACTCATCTACCTCCTTTATTGCTTCGTTTCCCAATCTAATTCCTTCAGCATCACCTGATTTTCTTACACTGCACTCCATTACCCTAGTTTTATCCTTGTTAATGTTCATCTTATATGCACCTTTCAGCACACTGTCCATTCCGTTCAATTGCTCTTCCAGGTCCTTTGCTGTATCTGACAGAATTACTATGTCGTCGGCAAAACGCAATGTTTTTAATTCTTCACCCTGAACTTTAATTCCTTCTCCAAATTTCTCCTTGCTTTCCTTTATAGCTTGTTCAATGTACAAATTGAACAACACTGGGGAAAGGCTACAACCCTGTCTTACTCCCTTTCCAACCACTGCAACCCTTTCATGCCCTTCAACTCTGACAACCGCTGTCTGATTTTTGTACAAGTTGCAAATAACCTTACGCTCCCTATATTTTACTCCTGCTTGCTTCAGAACTTGAAAGAGTTTATTCCAATCAACATTGTCAAAAGCCTTCTCCAAATCTACAAAAGCTAGAAATGTTGGTTTGCCTTTTCTTAATCTATCTTCTAGGATAAGCCGTAAAGTGAGTATTGCCTCCCGTGTTCCTACATTTCTCCTGAACCCAAACTGATCTTCCCCGAGGTCTGCTTCTACCAGTTTTTCCATACTTCTGTATATAATTCGTGTTAATATTTTGCAACCATGACTTATTAAACTGATGGTTCTGTAGTTTTCACACCTGTCTGCACCCGCTTTCTTTGGAATGGGGATTATAACATTTTTCTTGAAGTCTGAGGGTACTTCGCCTGTCTCATACATCTTACACACAATGTGAAACAATTTTGTCATGGCTGGTTCTCCCAGAGACTTCAGTAACTCTGACGGGATATCATCTACTCCAGGGGCCTTGTTTCGACTTAGATCTTTCAGTGCTCTGTCAAATTCATCTCTCAGTATAGTATCTCCTATTTCATCATCATCTACATCCTCTTCCCTTCCTACAATAGTGTCTCGAAGTTCATTTCCTTTGTAGAGCCCCTCTATATACTCTTTCCACCTTTCAGCTTTCCCTTCTTTGCTGAGAACTGGTTTTCCATCCGTGTCCTTGATATTCATAGAGCTGTTTTTCTTATCGCCAAATGTTTCTTTTATTTTCCGGTAGGCTGTATCTATTTTTCCCCTATTTATACATTCTTCTACATCCTTGCATTTGCCTTCTAGCCATTCCTGCTTAGCCATTTTGCACTTCCTGTCAATCTCATTTCTTAGTCGTCTGTACTCTATTTTGCCTGTTTCATTTATTGCATTTTTATATTTTCTCCTTTGATCGATTAAATTTAGTATCTCCTGTGATATCCAAGGATTCTTTGTAGGTCTTGCCTTCCTACCTATTTTGTCCTCTGCTGCCTTCACTATTTCATCTCTCAATTTTACCCATTCCTCCTCAACTGTTTTATTTTCCCCTGTTTCTGTCAATTGTTGCCTGAAGCTCCCTCTGAAATTCTTAAGAACTTCAGGTTCCTTCAATTTATCTAGGTCCCATCTCCTTATTATCCTACCTTTCTGTAGTTTCTTCAGTTTCAGCCTACAGTTCATAACCAACAAGTTATGGTCAGAGTCTATGTCTGCCCCTGGGTATGTCCTACACTTCAAAACCTGGTTCCGAAATCTATGTCTTACCATTATAAAATATATCTGGTATCTCCCGGTGTCTCCTGGTCTCTTCCACGTATACAACCTTCTTTTGTGATTCTTAAACCAGGTGTTTGTTATAACTAAATTATGTTCCGTGCAAAATTCTACCAGGCGGCTTCCTCTTTCATTCCTTTTGCCCAGACCATATTCACCCACTATCTTCCCTTCCCTTCCTTGTCCTACTACCGAATTCCAGTCTCCCATAACAATTAAGTTTTCCTCTCCCTTAATTGTCTGAATAATTTCCTTTAGCTCCTCATATATTTCTTCGATCTCCTCATCATCGGCAGAGCTAGTTGGCATATAAACCTGTACTACTGTTGTCGGTGTTGGCTTCGTATCTATCTTGACAATGATAATGCGATCGCTGTGCTGGTCATAGTAGTTTACCCGCATTCCTATTTTCTTATTCATTATCAATCCTACTCCTGTGATACCCCCAACTGATTTTGTATTTATAATCCTGTACTCGCCTGACCAGAAATCCTGTTCATCCTGCCACCGAACTTCACTAATCCCCACTATATCTAACTTCAACCTATCCATTTCACTTTTTAAATTTTCTAATTTTCCTACTCGATTAAGGGATCTAACATTCCACGCTCCGACCCGTAGAATGCCAGTATTGTCTTTCCTGATGATCACATCCTCCTGAGTAGTCCCCGCCCGGAGATCCGAATGGGGGACTATTTTACCTCCGGAATATTTTACCCGAGAGGATGCCATCATCATATGTTCACACAGTAGAGCTGCATGTCCTCGGGAAAGGTAACGGCTGTAGTTTCCCCTTGCTTTCAGCCGTTCGCAGTAGCTGTGTGGCAAAGCCACATTAGCTGATGTTACAAGGCCAGCTCAGTCAATCATCCAGACTGTTGCCCCTGTAACTACTGAAAAGGCTGCTGCCCCTCTTCAGGAACCACACGTTTGTCTGGCCTCTCCACAGATACCCCTCCGCTGTGGTTGCACCTACGGTACGGCTATCTGTATCGTTGAGGCACGCAAGCCACCCCACCTCGGCAATGTCTGTGGTTCATGGGAGTGGATTACAGAACTATCAGTTTAATAAGTCATGGTTGCAAAATTACTAACACGAATTATTTACAGATGAATGGAAAAACTTGTTGAATCCAACCTCGGGAAAGATCAGGTTGGATTTAGGAGAAATGTAGGAACTCGGGAGGCAATAATCACATTACGACTTATCTTAGAAGATAGGCTAAGGAAAGGGAAACCTGTGTTTTTAGTGTTTGTCGATTTGGAGAAAGATTTTGACAATGTCGACTGGAATACACTCTTCCAAATTCTGAAGGTAGCAGGCATAAAATATAGGGAGCGAAGAGTTATATACAACCTATACAAAAACCAGACAGTGGTTATTAGAGTCGAAGGGCAAGAAAGGGATACAGAGGTTGGGAAGGGAGTAACACAGGGTTGTAGCCTTTCCCCAATGTTGTTCAATCTGTAGATTGAAAAGGCAGTGAAGGAATGGAAGGAGAAATTTGGAGAGGGCATTAAAGTGCATGGAGAAGAAATAAAAACATTGTGGTTTGCCAATTACATAGTAATTCTGTCAGAGACCGCAAAAGATCTGGAAGAGCAATTGAATGGAATGGAAAATGTCTTGAAAGGAAGATAAAAGAAGAACATTAACAAGAGTAAAACAAAGGTAATGGAATGCAATGTCAGAAAATCAGGCGATGCTGAAGGAATTAGATTAGGTAATGAGACAATAAAAGTAGTAGATGACTTTTGTTATTTGGGTAGCAAGATAACATCTGATGGCTGAAGCAGAAAAGCATTTCTGAAGAAGTGAAACTTTTTAACATCCAGTATTAATTTAAATGTTAGGAAGTCCTTTCTGAAAGCATTTGTCTGGAGTGTAGCATTGTATGGGAGTGAAACGTGGACGATAAGGAGTTCAGATAAAAAGATGATAGAATCTTTTGAAATGTGGTGCTACAGATGAATGATGAAAATTAGATGGGTAGATCACGTAACTAATGAGGAGGTGCTTAACTGAATCGGGGAGAAAAGGAGTTTCTGGCACATCCTGACTAAGAGAAGTGATGGATTGGTTGGACACATCCTGAGACATCATGGAATTGTCAACTTAATGTTAGAAGGAAGTGTATGGGGTAAAAATCATAGAGGGAGACCGAGGGACAAATACAGTAAGCAGATTCAAAAGGATGTAGGTTGCCGAACGTATTCTCAGATGAAGAGACAAGCACAGGACAGGGTAGCGTGGAGAGCTGCATCAAACCAGTCTGCGGACTGAAGACCACAACAACAACGAATGTGATTGTCTATTCAACATGCCTGTCTCTGGCTCAGTAATCATGTGTCCACCCCCTGTAGC
The DNA here is from genome assembly GCA_026315105.1 of Locusta migratoria. NCBI lineage: Eukaryota > Metazoa > Arthropoda > Insecta > Orthoptera > Acrididae > Locusta > Locusta migratoria. The sequence goes on along the minus strand of CM048745.1, from coordinate 837,457,286 downwards.
TTAGACAATAGCATTGCTGACTTACATGCAGGGATCCCAGTATTGTTTCCCTGCAGGAAGCTGGATGTTGTGTGTTGTCATCATCATCATCAACATGAAAATCGCCATAGTGGCATCAATTAAAAAGACTTGCACTAGGTGGCTGAACAATCCCACTTGGGATCTCCAGACCAAAAGTGCCATATGATCATTTCATTTTTAGTGATCATCTTCACAGCGAGTTGACATCTATCCTCTATTATTGACATCTCCCATCTGAACATTCCAGAATGTGTTGAATGTTGAATTTAAGTTTGAACCAATGTAATTATAGATTTTCAGTTTTTAAGTGACCATTATACATACTGTATACATTCATATAGTGAATTTAAGGAAGTTCATAAAAATATAGCTAATATTGATTGGCAGCAAACAAAGCAGGTGATGCTGGGTACTTAACTTACTTTCTCTCACACTCTTCAGCCAGCAGAAGTTATAGCTTTTTAACTTCTTTTCCAAATGCAAATGATGAATTGGGTGGGGGGGGGGGGGGGACCCCAGAGCTACTTTTTCTTTTTTCCTTCATTGTATTTCATACCCCCTTACAGAGGAGTGATCTACCAGTAGCTTACTGTTTTAAAAATGGCAACAATAAGTTTCAAATGGTGTACAAGATATAGTACTTAAAAAATTTTATGATGCCATTCATATGATGGAACTGCAGTTTTACTGTGATCATCTTGGATAAGTGAGTTGTGGTAGGTGGTAATGTTGCCTTCAGCATAATAACTGGTTCGAAGTAATTGATGTATGGATGAAATCATGATGGAGAGTAAACAAAGGAGGAGAAAAGAGAGCTAACACTGAGATTGTGGAGGAAGAGAAAGGTTGTTGGGTGTGACTCCAGATTGAATTGGTGAGACTTTGCTCCCACCTTGAGGCAGTGTTAGCTTCAGCTACATTGTGTGAGGCTGTGATCAATGTGCACTGCTTTTGTGGGCCAGCTGTAGGGGATCAGTAGATGTCCAGCACATTCAACGTGTCCATCGATCAGCCCACGGATAAGGTCAACATAGTTAGTCCCCACATTCAAGTTGCCAAGGGTAATGTGGGCAAGTGGGGAATGTGGCGACAATTGACTTGAGATCGATATCAACCATGTTTTATAATATCTCTGTGATGTATGCTCTTTGGCACTAATGCCAGTATGCAGCAGTTCTCTATGTGCAGTGCAAGTGTTAGGATCAACTTAGAGAATAAAGAGTTCATAAAGGACATTTTTTGGGTTATTTTCAACCTGATCACCATCTCCTTCATTGGTGAACCCAACTACAGTTTTCGCTGCGAATCATTCTAGGTCATCACGTTCAAATCGAAGGGGATCCACTTGCACTTGTTCTGCCTGTAATTTAGCAAGAGCAACTTCAAGTTTGACAGTAGTGTCAGCACACTCATGATTAACACGGACTTGTCGAGCGGTGGCATAGAACTCCAAAAACTGCCCGTTGCTGCCACGGCTCATTATGGACTCAGGCCTTACCATCTGTCTTGCTCGGCCTTTGCACTCTGTTTAAGGATGACCTCAAGGGCTCGGTGGCAGAGTTCGTTTAAGGACAGCCTTTAGTGTTGTGAGATTACCGCCCAATAGAAATACTGGTAATTAATAGCATTTGATAATTAAACAGTATGAAGTTCACTGCAAACATTGACCATGCCAATGCACTAAATGTTACACAATTTTAATCTTATTAATTATGGTAGCAATGTATGTACACAGTTGGGTGACAACATTTATAGTTAGGCCATAGGTAGAAATTCTCCACGTTGAGATTTGCTGTGTGCTTGTAGCTGACGGGAGGCCAGCGAGCAGGCCGATGATGGTGGCTTGTTCCAACTTAGGATTTTACAGTTCGTTTCCGGTGAGGGGAGAGAGGGACAATGGCGAGTGCCAGGCACAGTGCAGTGCACAAATATTGTAATACTACTGGCATTTGAAGTAATACGATGCAGTTAGGAACCTTTAAGGCCCTCATTACAAAATAGCCTGTTGATAAATAAACAATACATTAGCTGATATAGTCACATCTAACGTAATATGTTTAATTGACAATGAAAAGTAATAAATTAACAACGAAGACAAGACAGTTACACAACTAGCATGGCAATGTTTGTTTATAAAAATAATATATTAACTATTTTTCATTTTATTTTCAATCAATCTTTTGTGTTTTACCTTGAAATATTCAGCTAAATCAGTTATCTGTGATATAAGAAATTGCACGATTATGATAAACAGTACAAAGGATGTTTATACTAATATAAAAACGTAAGAAAATATTTGTTTAATGCGTAGTGTAATTATTTTGATTTTAAGTAAAGTTTTAGAAATGTATTGGCTGAGCGCTGTACGTTGGCAAATCGGTTAGAACAGTTCACATGGGGAAGTTGATGACGTAGGGGAAAAACCCCTGCAGTTGAGCTTTTGGCACGCGCGCGCGCCTGGGCAGGAAGTGAGGACTCGGGACCACGTGGTGTGGCTGGCCGGGTGGCGTCGCTCTGCATCAGTCGGCATGTGGATCTCGAGGTGGTGACTTGAGATTGGTCTGAGGCAATCGCCACGTGTGGTTGCTCGTCGTAGACTGCACCAAGTTAAATCGAGTGCTACTGTGTGTTTGTGAATATTTAGCCGGTGGAACAAGGTGTGCATCGCATTGAATTAAAGTGACTGTGATTTGTTAATGTAACACGTGTCGTCGCATACGCATGAACATAAACGGTGTTTGAGACAGCCACGTAGTGTGAAAACAATTCGCGACAAATATTCATTTTGTCTGGGGGCACTCGAGCTATAACTTTATTTGATAAATGTGCCGACGTACAGACGTATCAGCCACAGGGTTCAAGTATTGTGAAATAAACAACATAAAGTGAACTTTCACGTGTTTTCAAAAATAGTAGTTAGTACACCCTTTTCTCTCATGAACTTGAATTTATTATGAATGAATTTGTTTTGTTAATCATATGCAGGGAAGGAAAGCTGCAAACGTGTGATATCATCCCCTAGAAAACGAGTCAAACAGTTGCAATAACAGTTCCAGTGTTTTTGCATGTTTAGGAATTTGTTTCGCAGCTGGTGGTTGTGAGTTTCAAAAATTAATCTTTCCCTATTTTAAACTCTCACCCCGACCTTCACGCTCGCATTTGGGGGCTCGTCCAGGATAATTTCACGTTGGACTTGCTCGGACGGAGAGATTAGGGTGTGTATAGGACAGTGAACAGTTACGAACAGTTGCAAACAGATACGCAATCGCGTCGTGCGGTTAACGACGGTTAGTGACGCAGAGTTCGGGCGCGGGCATCCGTAACCGGCGATCGATGGCCCATCGGACCGGCAGCAGTGAGCGGTGGCGCGTGGGTTCAACGCACTCAAATTTCATCTTCTGCAACGGACGGCAGTGATCGTGGGGACTTTGCAAGTCGCCAACGGAGCGTCGGGGCCCAGCAGCTTCAATTCTACAAAGGATAAGGGATGCAGTGAGGACATATTCCAGCCACAGCTTCTACAACAGACGGCAGCGAGCGTTGGGGACGTCGCAGCTCGTTGCAGCAACTTCTGGATTAAAATATAAGTAAAGCAGCTGGCGCTATAAATTCTTGTGTGTTAATCAAGCTTTCTTGTGATACTGATAATAGATAGTGTTTTTAAGAGGTCGCCAAGCGACATAATTTCAGAGAGTAGCACACCAGAAAGTCCAGAGAGGGTAAATACTGGGGTAATGTTGTTGACACCGGAGATGTTAGCAGCCATGTTAGCGAGTTTTAGCTCAAATTTAGAATCAAAAATAGAAAATTCAAACTCAAATTTAAAATCAGAAATACAAAATTCAAACTCAAATTTAAAATCAGAAATTGGAACTGTAAAATCAGAATTGAAAGCTGACTTTAAGGCAGACATTAGGGCACTACAAAATTCAATGTGTGCATTAAAGGCAGAAATAATCACAGACATTGACAAAAAGATAGGAAGTCTAACAGAACGGTTTGATAATAGGGAAAAGGAGATACATGCCAGAATTGGTGCTATTGAGACTGAGGTAGGAGACAAGTTAGATGCTGTGAAACAAATATGTGATCACAGGATTGAGGGGACTATGCAGGCGTTGGCTGAAGTTGACAAGAGGATGGTGGCAGGTATTGAGGACACAAAAACTTTGTTGTCAGGAAAATTAGAGAATACAGAATGTAACTTTAGGAAAAAGATAGAACAAGTAGTGACAGTAAACAATACTGAGATTGAGAAGGTGAACACTAGACTAAATAATCTAGAATCGTGTACTGCATCAGGAAACACTAATTGGTCCATGGTGCAGACACCTAATGGCAAAAAGTTTTCAGGAGTGGGTAATTATCATCCAGTAGATCTTTTGGCTGCGTGCAAGGACCAATTTGTGCCTGGTATGTCAGACCAGTGTAAGGTGAAGTTAGCAAAGAGAATGCTTGACTGTTCTGCTCAAACTTGGGCAAATCATTGTGCTGATAAATTTGTTACTTTTGAGGCGTTTGAAAAATTGTTTTTAAATAAGTATTGGGGGGAGGCCAAGCAAGCTAAGATACAAAATGAATTCTTGAACGGGCCAAAATATGTGAAAGGGAGACAGAGCATGAAGGAATTTTGTCAGGAGGAACTTGAGAAACTAGTGCATTTAGATACACCTTTGAGTCTTTTAGCAGTAATTTCCACTTTGTGTAGGAGGTTACCTGCGGATTTGCATTGGCAGTTAATTCACCATCCTACAGATTCAGCTGAGAATTTCATTGAATATGTAGAAAAGATAGACCAGGGTTTAGTTATGGAACGACAGCTCAGGGGAACACAGCATGTGAACCACAATGAAAACAGAGGCAGTAGAAATGGGGGTCACAACCAGGGAAACCACAATAGAGAGAGGAATTTAAATGAAAATTGGAGATGTAACAATAACAGAGGAGACAACTGGGATAATAGAAGCCAGAGGGAAACATGGGAAAATGATTGGAGAAATCAAAGGCAGGAAGGTGGAAATAGAAATGGGGATAACAGTAGGAAAGAAAATCAGAGACAGAAGCAGGGAAACTAAGATTTGTTCCAAATGAGGTCCGTTTTGGGACAAGGAACTATTCTAATAATAGGACCAGAAGATGGGATAACAGGGGATCTAATAACCATAATTACAGTAGGAATAGGGATGGGGAGAGAAGGGAGGAAAAACTATGTCACATGGACAGAGATGATGACAGGAAAGAGGAAGTAGGAGTTCACAAGGGCAAGGATAAAGAAAACAGGGAAGAAAACATAAATAGAGTAAACAAGGAAAGGGAGAAAAGAGAGGAAAGTATGTGTCAGATGGATGCTGTTATAGGTAGTGAGGAAATTTTTGGGGATTGGTTTTTGCAACATGACAAGAGAAATGCAAACAGGAGCAGGAATGATAGAAACAAGGACAATAAAGGAGAGTATGATGTGGGAAGTTTATTTCATAACAACATTAAAGAGGATAAAAACAGTGTTGGATTAGCCATAATTTTGGATAGGTCAGAGGCACAAGTGTTGACTGAATGTGAAAGTATGAATGTAAATATTGATAATACTCTAGCCAGCATAGATGTTGTGGAATGTATGAATGAGAGTGAATGTTTTTCTAAATTAAATGTAAATAAATGTGGTCCAGTAGAGACAATAAATGACAATGGACCTACTGTAAATGAAGGCCAAGTTGACAGTGTAGATGCACAAACCAAAAATTTAATTGGGAAAATAAACTGGATTAGGAAGTGGGCACCAGATGATTGGCTACTGCACAAATATGATTACTTGGACAGGCTAGGCAAACAATATAGTAGGGACCAGACTTATTACAATGTGATGAAAGAGTTTGTGAATGGGGACAATGAGTATGATCAATTAAGGGCATTAGGCATGTGTACCTTAGATCATGATGAGATAAGTGAGGTACATGAACTTATACAGGAGGGGTCAGGTGATAAGGAGAATAAGATACAATCATCTGTTTATAATAATGAACAATATACATGCATGGATGAAGATGGGTTGAATGTAGGTTGGATTAGCAAAGAAGTGCATAACTATGGGACTGATTATTGGATTAGGTTTTTAAAATATTTAAAAACAGTAGAGCCAGTGGCATGGGAACAAGAAAATTATGCTTTTGCAAGAAAAATAGGGGTGTTAAATGCAGGGAACTCAGAATTTGAAATAATCATTGAGGAGGAGCTGTTTATTCAACATTTATTGGTGATGAAAGGTCTATGTTTAAATCTAGTGTTAGGAAGTGATTTTCTGTGCAAATATGAAGCTCAGTTGGAATATAAGGATAAAGTGCTAGAATTAAGTCTGGAGGGATGCATGAAGAGGGTGAAATTCAAAAATGTTGTAAATGATAAAGATTTAATGGCATGTTTACACAAGTAACTGCCATAAACCAGTGTAAATCATGAAGTATGAGATTCAAAGCATTGTGATAGTAGGTTAAGAATTTGTGTATATTTATTCTGTGGTCTGTGTTAGTATCAACTTGTGTGTTTAGATTTAAGCATTGGGGTCAAGTTTACAAGTAATCTTTGTAAATGTTTTTCTTTTGTTGTTTGTGTTAAAACATGTGCTTGTATCAGATTTGCAGTTCAACAGTGGTACATGAGGTAAATATGTATGTATGTATGCCAACACCAAAGGATAGAGGAAGTGGGAGTGTACTGTTTATGTGTGTGTATATGTGAGCAGGGTTGGATATGTGGTGTGAGTTGTGGGGTGACTCGGAGAACGAGAAAGTGGTGGACATTGATGCATGCAGTGGGGTCTGTGGCTTAGATAAATTGTGATGAAAATGTCAGCTGACAGGGTTGCATATGTGGGTGTGACTGACCATATGGGTCAGAAGTGAGGAATGTATGTTTTGTTGTCGCTGTTTTGGCTAAAGTTGGGTTGGATTGAGAAATGTTTCAATGAAAGACAGTGTTTGCTCTGTAATGTCTGTATCTTTGAGTGTTTGGTAGGTAATGTGTCTAATAGGGAATGCTCTGTATTGTTATATTAAACTGATTCTGATAACACATTTTGGTTTCTTTAATGGTGCTCAACTGTTGACTGAACAATTTCTGCAACAACAGTTGACGAGAACTATTTTTCTGTCTAGCCTGAGTATCAATAGGGTTTGGTGATATTTTATTTAAAAAATGTAGATGTTTTGTGAGAAACTAATTTTGAAATTAGACTTTAACCTTAGATATTTTATTGTGGGGAGTACTTGTGAAAAGCACATGAGGCTGATGACAGGGATGCAAATTTAATCTCACACCAGCAAAAAATAATTTTTTTTTGTTGGGAGGGGGTAGGATTTGTATTTATGCTTGTAGGTGTCATTTTGATAGAGAAAATTCTCTATGATAACATACTTTTGGTAGTATTATTTGAGCTTTAAGATATATTTTTGACATAGGCAGGTTGTTTTTTTTATTTGATGGAGTAATACTCCAAGTAGGCCACATATTCTCCTGTCTGTTTCATCTGAAGCTATGGCTGATGAGAATGCAGGCATGCTGGTTTGGGTTAATCTGATAATGACTAACACCAGCCACTTTCAGTTCTTAATTCTGTTGATTTACATGTTACTGTACATGTCTCAATGCTTAGTTTCAATTGCACCAAGTCTGGATGGCAGAGGGGTGGGATACAAATCCAACCGAATCCTGGTGTCCAGACAAAATTTTGTCTATGTTGACTCATGAGTGCCTTCTGCTCTTCCTGTTCCATGTAGGGTGCATATGACGTGTATGAACAAGAACGCTTGATCCAGTGCCATGAATCTAAGCTGCAACAGCATGTTGGTTGAAATGACGGAGACATAGGACCGTACACCATGGACCAGAATTGCTGCAACGATGACTATGGGGTTCTCAGTGTCAAAGTGGTGAGAGATTTCCTTCAAACAAGTGGAGTGTACACCGTCAAAAGTTTTTATAGTGACAATTCTAGTTTTTCCATGTAGGACAAGGTTCTCTAAAGACTAAAGTTTAATAATATTATAAATTTGGTGCCAATTCTGTATATAAACAACAGGGACACTTAAAATTCATGGATGTAATTAGTTATAAGGATCCTTTTCTTAAAAATATGCATGCACACACTATAAGTGGTCTTAATGGTACAAATATTGGGAAATTATCTCACTGCCCTGTTTATTTTTTATTTATCTATTTATTTATTTTTTGCATTAGTTGAGGTCATAATTGGCATAGTGTTTGAGCCAATCCGATTCAATAATTTTGTAATTTAAAAATTTTGTTCATTTGAATGTATTAATTTTGGTGCTACTTGCGCCATCCTGCACATGGTTTGGATGCCGCAAGTGGGGGTATTGTGAGATTACCGCCCAATAGAAATACTGGTAATTAATAGCATTTGATAATTAAACAGTATGAAGTTCACTGCAAACATTGACCGTGCCAATGCACTAAATGTTACACAATTTTAATCTTATTAATTATGGTAGCAATGTATGTACACAGTTGGGTGACAACATTTATAGTTAGGCCATAGGTAGAAATTCTCCATGTTGAGATTTGCTGTGTGCTAGTAGCTGACGGGAGGCCAGCGAGCAGGCCGATGATGGTGGCTTGTTCCAACTTAGGATTTTACAGTTCGTTTCCGGTGAGGGGAGAGAGGGACAATGGCGAGTGCCAGGCACAGTGCAGTGCACAAATATTGTAATACTACTGGCATTTGAAGTAATACGATGCAGTTAGGAACCTTTAAGGCCCTCATTACAAAATAGCCTGTTGATAAATAAACAATACATTAGCTGATATAGTCACATCTAACGTAATATGTTTAATTGACAATGAAAAGTAATAAATTAACAACGAAGACAAGACAGTTACACAACTAGCATGGCAATGTTTGTTTATAAAAATAATATATTAAATATTTTTCATTTTATTTTCAATCAATCTTTTGTGTTTTACCTTGAAATATTCAGCTAAATCAGTTATCTGTGATATAAGAAATTGCACGATTATGATAAACAGTACAAAGGATGTTTATACTAATATAAAAACGTAAGAAAATATTTGTTTAATGTGTAGTGTAATTATTTTGATTTTAAGTAAAGTTTTAGAAATGTATTGGCTGAGCGCTGTACGTTGGCAAATCGGTTAGAACAGTTCACATGGGGAAGTTGATGACGTAGGGGAAAAACCCCTGCAGTTGAGCTTTTGGCACGCGCGCGCACCTGGGCAGGAAGTGAGGACTCGGGACCACGTGGTGTGGCTGGCCGGGTGGCGTCGCTCTGCATCAGTCGGCATGTGGATCTCGAGGTGGTGACTTGAGATTGGTCTGAGGCAATCGCCACGTGTGGTTGCTCGTCGTAGACTGCACCAAGTTAAATCGAGTGCTACTGTGTGTTTGTGAATATTTAGCCGGTGGAACAAGGTGTGCATCGCATTGAATTAAAGTGACTGTGATTTGTTAATGTAACACGTGTCGTCGCATACGCATGAACATAAACGGTGTTTGAGACAGCCACGTAGTGTGAAAACAATTCGCGACAAATATTCATTTTGTCTGGGGGCTCTCGAGCTATACTTTATTTGATAAATGTGCCGACGTATAGACGTATCAGCCACAGGGTTCAAGTATTGTGAAATAAACAACATAAAGTGAACTTTCACGTGTTTTCAAAAATAGTAGTTAGTACACCCTTTTCTCTCATGAACTTGAATTTATTATGAATAAATTTGTTTTGTTAATCATATGCAGGGAAGGAAAGCTGCAAACGTGTGATATCATCCCCTAGAAAACGAGTCAAACAGTCGCAATAACAGTTCCAGTGTTTTTGCATGTTTAGGAATTTGTTTCGCAGCTGGTGGTTGTGAGTTTCAAAAATTAATCTTTCCCTATTTTAAACTCTCACCCCGACCTTCACGCTCACAGTGTTGCCTGGAGAATTAGTTTCTCCCACTCTGGTTGCAAAGTCTTCTGAGCTCCCTTCACTTGTCAAGCGTGTGCGTATCCATTGCAACAAGGTTCAGCTGTCATGACCGGCTAGCCACACCCCACCATGTGTTTACATTCTGCACACTCCAGTCCTGTGACTTTGTCTTCCTAAGGGACAGTCACCTTACACTGGCCACTGCAAAGTCATCAAGCGCTCTCAAAATAATACGGATATTTTAATTAAAGAGACTGTAACCACAGTTGAACTTAATTGAGTGAAACCTGCTTTTGTCGAGCTACCAGTTATCCCTCCTGTCAAGGTATCATCATCTTCCAGTCACTCTTTGCCTTTTTCTTCCATTAATTCTCTGTGTGACGTTTCTCCTTCATGTGCCACACAATCAGCAACCGATTTCCTACAGTGGCCCCACATTTGGGCACTGTTTCCTCACATTTAGGTTCATCATTGAGCTCTCATTCTTTTAAGGGTTATTCGACCCCCAGTTCACATTGTTGAGCCACAGATTCTTCTGGTTCACTCCTTTTGGCCACACATTCAGCCACAGCCCCCCACTTCTGATAGTTCATTGGGCTCCCCATGTCATGGCTTTCCCGTGCCCCTGCCCCAGCGTACCTTCAATCAATCAAGTGCTACATATGAACTTTACATTTATATACACCCTGACAACATATGCAAGTTGTCTGTCGTGGTCAAGGGTGGTGCTTATAGCGTGTGACAAAGATAAGTGAGGTGGTGCTTCTCAGTGTGTGGTGCGTCGTTTTCATATTACCAATAGTGCTGCATGTAGCAACCTAGTGGCAAAGTGTTGTTCCGTATGCCAGCTGACGCGCCCCTGAATCTACGCTCTAGCACCAGCCATCGTCTATGTCCTCCAACATCGCACGCCAGTTATGCAGTCGATGTCTCAGTCTCCATTTCACCCACTGCCTGCAGATGCAGAGCAACTTCAGTAACCTTCTTAAACTCTCACCACCCCACCCCGCCCTCAGGTATGTACTCCATACAAAGGGAGAGGGGGGCTAGCTATGTGGCGACGATCGACTTGAGGTCAATATCGACCATGCTTTATAATATCTTCGTGATGTGTGGTGCCAGTAGGTGGCAGTTCTCTATGTACTGTACAGTATATTTGTCTGGTTATTTCCAAACTGATTACCATCTCCTTCAAGTCTATTTACTTGCCATTTGTCACTTGCTTCATATTCTCAGTGACGTCCAACATGTGGCAGCCATGTTTAGTAGCAGTGGACTTTGTACTGCAATAACATGTGGTGCAGTAAAGGTAAATTAAATTGCTGTTATTCCAGATATTATTATATCTTGTTTTTAATATGTCTTTGAACTGACTTGACACAAAATCCAGTGCTTGAAAGTTGTTTTACTGTTACCTATGTACAGTTTTCTGAGTGGTACCATCAATGATACCCCAGGGCTCTATTACTACAATTGCGTTTGTTAGCCATATCAGTTTATATGTGCAAGATAAGCTACATACGCCTATGTATCATGACTTTACATAATAATTTATAAGCACTATGTTCTTACTTTGAGGAAGTGCACAAATTGTGATTAATTGCAGGCTTGTCTGAAAACGAAATTCTGGAGCTGTTAGAGCTGTTAGATCCCAATAGCTCAGATGTAGAATTGTCTGAAGATAAAGACTATGCTGATTTAACTGTCAAGGCTCCAACACTTCCAGCGAGTGAGATATCATCAGAATTGGATGATGATTCTATGCCTCTGACTGAAATACAGCAACAAAATGTAGGATGGAGGCACAAATCTGAGTATGTAGATTACAACTGAAGTTAATTTGCAAGTTCAGCAAGACAGCAAACCAATTTTTATCACTTCATCTGCCTAACCTCAACAACAGGTTCAACGTTGGTCAACAAAGGATGCAAAACATGTAAGCATTCCTAGGCCAAATGCTATTACTCAGTACAATTCCTACATGGGAGGAGTAGACATATTTGACAGGGTTGTAGGAAAGTATGCAATGAGAGGGAGAACCCATAAATGGGCAGTAAGAATAATACATCATTTTCTGAACTTTGCCATAGATGCTGCATGGCTAGAATACAGACAGGAAGCTATCCAAGATAAATGGGCATGGGGGGACATAAGGCAGTATTATGCATTTAAACTTGATAATTCTCACAATATTGTCCTCTACATGAGGCCTGCAAAACAAAATGAGAATAGCTCAGGATGATGGACAGCAAGAGGCCAAATGTCAGAGTACCTCAGCCAATGCCACCAGTCCAGCCTAGATCACCAAATGTGTTACACTTGCCAGAGATGAGAAATTGTCACCAGAAGTGCAGATCCAAATGTAGGTTCACAGAATGTAAGGATCTCACATTCATTCATAATACAGAATGCAAGGTATTTTTATGTATCACAAGTAAATGCAACTTTTTCTTGCAGTTTTACAGAAAGTAATGAAAATACTACCTTAAATTTGCAAAATGAAATCATAATTTGTGTTTTCCTTACATGTATAAAATGTTCAAATGTTTGTATAGCTTATGGGACTTAACTACGGGGTCATCAGTCCCTAAACCTTACAAACTACTTATGAACTAACGAATACTAAGGACGGCACAAATATCCATGCTCGAGGGGGGAATCGAACCCCCGACCGTAGTGGCCTTGCAGACCGTGACTGGAGTGCCTCAGTCCCCTGGCCACCGCGGTCGGCTTACATGTATATTTTGTAACAGCTGAGTCCCTATGTATCAAATGTGATATCACCTGTAAATTTTTATTAAAAATAAAAATGAAAATTCAAATGTATTTTGTGCTTATTTATGCATACAGTAGCCAGAAACAGGCTTTCATTAGCATGTATGTGTCTTCAGGACACAGGAGAATACGTGAGGTCCCCATGTGGGTTGCCCCACAAGTGTAACCAATTGGTACTTAGTACTGTTAGCTTAAGCGGTGGAACCTCCAATGAGCTCCATTGGGAGCAGTTTCCTTTGTAATGTGTACCATATAATGATGATTTTCTGGCTCTTGGTGGTATTAAATTTTAGATGTCATTTAGTGATCCAGACCCCTAGTGTATCATATACTGCCAGTAAGCAATGTCACAATATCTTAATTTTAAGGTAATGTGCATTGTGTGTGGTATTGTCCATTTAAAGTGTCAACAAAAATCTTTGCCTCCTATCATAATCCTTGTATGCTTCTGATGTTGCAGAGAGTATGATGTCAGTACTTTACATCATAAATAGTGTAAGACATTAGAGACATAAGGGTATATAACTTGAGATACTTTACATCATAAATAATGTAAGACATTAGAGACGTAAAGGTATATAACTAGAGGTCTGCGTGGATGTGGCTATCTGTGGGTATATCCATGGATATCTGTAGTATTTCTTACTTTGCGGATAAAATTGTGAGTGATGTGGATATCCTCGTGTTATATGCGGATAAAGAGTGAGGTATCCGCTCAGTACATCTGTCGAAATGTTAGCTGAAAACTCCAAGCCTGTGGACATTCTTGGAATCCTTGCAGTGCCCAGGTAGAATAGAAGTCTGTTGTCCTCATCTCCTAGCCACAGCAGACATAACTGTACCCAAGCGACCTGCCCCTAATGCATTTATGTGACCGTGTCTTATCTGCGGTCTGTCAAGTCCTTTCTGGGTGTCAAACCGGCTCACTGCCCACCAGAGGTGCCACGCATAATTTTCACTGCCTTCAGTTTGTAATGACCAAGTGACAACGTATATCATAGTGAATACAGTGGTAGTTATTTCTTAAAATGAACATGACATCAATGGATACTGTATCGTGTAAAGTGAAAAGAGGTGATTTGATACCAGTGAAGTAAAACAAATTGAAATCATCAGTTTGGAAAAAATTGGATACATACTTGATGGCAAAGAAAATATCAACAATACAGTGGCTTGTTTTGCATGTAAAAAGTATATTCTTACACAAGACACCAAAGTGGAACTTCAAATTTGCTGAAATAGTCTGTGAAACAGAACAAAGTAGCATAATTACTTATTTAAATACCAAGATAAATGCAAAAGACCCTGAAGTACCACCAAATTTGAAGACAACCATGACCAAAAAACTTATCAATCTTGTCAGCAATGACATTTTACAATTCGAAGTTCCATGTGAATCGGGGTTTCTTGATACGGCACAGTTTTGTATTGACATGGGTGCATCTCTCCTGAACTATGTGTCTTACAGTCATTTAATTATGTCAATAACCGCCGTGAAAGTGCAAGCAATATGTTGGCAAAGTTTAATTACAACCAAATGAACGGTACAGCCACACACAAAATACGAACAAACATACAAACAAACATTCATGTTTATGTATTAGATAAATGATGATGAAAGTCTTAAAGATTGACAATAGCATTTTATAGTAACTTTAATGATCAGATACAGTGTACAGAGAAAGTAACATATTTAGGAAGGTACACAATGTTAGATTGTATAACCTGGCCATAGCTGCAGCCATCATTCTCTCTTTTTGCTAATAGTTACCAATTAGAAGTAGATGGCAGTTTTAACACTTGAAATGAGGTGCTTTGCTTTGTGTCACATAACCTCTTGTGCATTAATATGGGGAAAATAAAGTGTCCCTTTTGTAAAACTCTGAAAGAACCGTTTCTTATGGTTAATGTAAATACAGTAAAATCTCCTCTATGCCGATCAGTTTTAACCACTGAAATTTAAGAAAATGCCTGCATTAAAAAGCTGACATAGTGCTTCGACCACATGGGCTCTGAAGCACTACTGTGTTGTCCAGAATGCCAATGTTTTGCTGTTTGGAATAGCCTGTTTTGGAGTAGGTATATAACAGTTACCGTGATTCGAGAAGTCAAAAGTAGTTAAGTTGTCACAGAAATGACAGTCTAACAATAATTATCATATATCATTACATACCATGGTTTTAAATACTGCTATCTATTAGTATTACCCATTCAAAACCTTAATATCTGCAGATGCCGATAACAAACCTGCGGATGTGGATAGAGTGATGTGTATAGAGTGCCACGGGTGCAGTTGCGGATATGGGCCTTACGGATGTGGTGCGGATAACACTTTTCTTATCCATGCAGACCTCTATATATAATCCCTACATATTTCCAATGGTCCAAGGGTCTCATTGAAACCTTCAAAACATGCAGTCACTGTTGTTACAGGCTGTGACCACAGTGAAAACAAGCTGTTCAGAATATGTTACTGTTACAAGGAGGCCACATGGGTACCACATTTTAGAATTATTATTATTATTTTTTTTTTTTTTTTTTTTTTTTTTTTTTTTTTTTTTTTTTTTTTTTTTTTTTTTTTTTTTTTTTTGTACACGAAATTTGTTTTCATATAACAACCATTCAAAGCCATTCAATGCAACTCTAAAAACTTCTCAAGAAAATAGTCTTTGAAGTTTTGCAAGTAAACATAAGTACCAGCAATTAAATCAGTTGCAGTATCTGTCAGTGTAGTTCAGGTGGCAGCGTTCTGGCCTTATAACTAAAGGTAAAGCAGTCATCAATCCGAAGATTGGTTTGAACAAATGTTTGTTACAGAGTCTGGAGGGGAAGGTGGCACAAAGTAGTCACAGATGACACATGAAGTAATTAAAGAAGTTTCTCTGTGATCTAAGAGTAACTGAACAGGACAGAAAAAGACAAATGAAGCATTAATTCTTGTTGATTTTTATGTGTGTTCATGGTACTATCGTATTATTCATTCATGGTTTGACTGAGGTTCAATATATTGTGCTATTATTCGTCTGTAAGTGTAATAACGCAAATAAATTTATTTTAAGAAGTTTCTCAGTAAAATTGAGTTGTTCTTTTTATTTATTAAGAACACTATAATTGAACAATTAACATCAAGAAGTTTACAAATTATAATTGCACATATTGGAAAATTACAGAGGCACAGCTGGGGCTGGATCTTTTAATTTAAACTGAATACAGCTACATTAAATTACATGCTTAACATGGGTGGATGTGACTAAGTATGGAAGTGTTGCTTCGCCATTTGAAGAATATACTTTAACAAGCGTTCAGAACATTTCAATGCCATCTTAGATATGTAATTGGATTGGTGATTTCCTGTCAAAGGAGAAACAGTTCATAGTAACTAATAGAAAAGCACTGGGTTAAATAGGTGATATTGCCACGAGAGACGACGAACATCGACTGCCGGCGTGGTGCAGGGGATAGCGTCACGGACTGCGGTGCTGAAGATCGTCAGTTCAATCCCGCCCACCAGCAAAAATTTATTTCTTTGTAATTAACAACTCCAGAATGTTCTACATCTTTCTTATGTTCACTTGTAAATTCTACTTGTTTCTTATGTTAACTGTTTTTCTAATTTCTGATAAATTCTGTCTGTGTATAAATAGCAGAGCATTCTGCCTGAGAGGCAGTCAGTGCTGCATGTATGTTGAGTTCGTAATAAACGTGCTTTGAGTATAAGTGCTGGTTCAGTTGCCTTCAAAGTCAAGCCAGCTCCCATGTCAACGCGACAATATCTTTCATTCTCCAGGGTAGTGTTCATTTTTCCTCCTCATGTATATAAACAACTTGTGAGAACATTTGAACAGTCCTCTTAGGTTGTTTGCAGATAATGTTGTCATTTTTCATCTAGTAAAATTGTCAGAAGTCAAAGTCAACAGCAGAGTGACTCAGTTAAGATATGAATATGGTACAAAATGTAACAATTGATCATAAATAATGAAAAGTGTGAAGTCATTAGGGTGACCATGTTTTTAGAAACAGAAAGCAAGATCTACTGGTTATGTAACGGTCATTTGGTAAAACAGTATTTTCATGTCACACGGTCTCTTGTTTGAGTAAACTAAAATACTTGTATGTTACATGCTTCGGTTACTAATGTTTGATTTTGCACTAAATATTGACATCTTGAATAAGTAATATTTATGATCAGATGCTTTCATTTCTTGAAATTTCTTAAATTCGTTTCTGAAGCAAGCTGTAATTTCATGTTTTACTAAATATGTTGCAAATTGATCTGTATAAGCAAAATGTATGCTCATGCTTTACTAAATATGTAGCAAATTGGTTTCTCTAAGTAAGCTGCATCATTCATTCTTCACTAAATCTGTTATACACACTGATATCATGCATCATAATCATGAAATGTTTTTAATTGTATGAGCAATAGATATTTGTATTATTAGATACTTTCATGGTGTATTTCGAATTAATTGCTGAATTTTATGTATTGGTTGTAATTTTTATCCTGGTAACCATCTTGTACAAAATTATTTATACAGTAGGGGGTTAAAAGATCTTTGTGTAAGAAACTTAAAGGGGTACCTATCATTTAAAAATTTGATTATGATTATTCAACTGAACTGACACATTGTATATTAACTTTGACTATGACTCTCGTGTACCAAGCATGACTATGTATTTTGTATTTTGATATGTAAAGTTTTAATGTGGTTAACTTTGACGGCTTCTATTGTCATTGATGAAGGTTTTTGGGATGAGACATTCATAAAATAATATGAAAGAGTAATGCATTCATGAAATATGAATTTAATAGTTTTTATAAGTGAATTTCTATGGTGAGCATAACAGCCGTAGTTTTAAAGGTGCCGTCGTGCCCATCTGCTTACCTGTAGCTGTGCAGGCTGTGAATGTAAAATTTACAGCAGCTTATTTTGTACAAATTTTTAGGAGTTTGTGTGCAGTTTGCACAAGTGCTGAACTTTTAGGGTTTCTGTTTATAAAACTTCTGGTTACATTTGCTAATGTATGTCATAATCTAACTTTACACTTTTATATTGTCATAAAGATATATTACTTATTATCAACAAATTATTTTGCTTTCAGTATTCTCATAACAACAACTATCATGATTAATGTTTTTATGACTGTTTGCTAAGTAAGACATGGTAAAGTTCTCATACCTGTATGTGATTTGAAAAAAAAAAAAAAATTGTAATTATTTTGCCGTGTCAATTTATTTCCAGTATTAAAATTGTAGTAGCTTATTAAGAATTTACCTAATGTATACTTGCAAACAAAAGTTTGTTACCTTGATACTCATAGTAATTATTTTCACACTGTCTTTCTGAAGTGTGGGTTTTTTTTTTTTTTTTTTTTTTTTTTTTTTTTTTTTTTTTTTTTTTTTTTTTTTTTAGTGTAGTGTTTACACAAATGTAGTGTATTTCTATTAACATGCAACTTCATTAAGTTTATCCTGTATAGCTTCAGGCCGCATTTATGCTATGTATTGATAGTTCACCAAAAATTTGTCTGCTTCTTCTATAAAACAATTCATTGTTCTTCTTTATCTAATGTCATGGTAATTTAATTTAAAGAATTGTGCATTTTAGAAATCATATCATCAGTAGTAAAATATTATTTTGGTAACAGTTTTCTATAAAATCAGTCATTTTATGTTTGAAATACTAAAATTGCTTTAGCATCATTTAAAGTTGAATTTGAGTCATATAGTATAAATTTTGTATGATTTCAAAAAAAATGTGTGCTGTTGTTCATCCTAAAAACTAATCATAATTCTGTCTTGTGTGGTCTAAATTTAAAATATTTGCTGATTGTAAATACTCCCCAATTCTGTAACCACACAATGTCATCCACTTGTGATGTCTTACATTGTGTGAGGGGGGTATTGTAATGTATATACCCTAGAAAATCCCGTTTGTTTAGATTAATGAAACATACGATACCACATTTGATCGTAGTATTATGCCCTAATATTCCATATTTATAATGTATTGACCATAATATAATACTTTGCTGATTGTAGAATTGATTAGTTGCTTTGATTTAACAATTTAAAATAATGTAAACAACATATATTAACACTACACTAATTGTTATTTACTTACGATCTTTTGTATTGTTTTGTTTTGATACGAAAAACTTATTATTGAATTTGTCATAATTTTGTGTATCTTTATGTAAAGAAAGATTTATTTATGCTTCATGAACAAATAATGTAATATATAACATTGTAACTTCCATGTTCTAAAATGTTCTAGAATACAATGCAAGTATTAATACACGTGAATTGGTGCAAACGCATTCAGTTTGGAGTTAGTATCACTTTGTCAGTCATTATGGAAGTCAGTCTTGGATCAGTTTTGAATGTATTAATTCTGTTTTGTGTGCTTCAAGAATAAAATAAATAAATATACTTAATTTTAAAAGTGTCACATTTATGTTTTCCATGAAGCCTATAAACCCAACGTCCTAATATAATTTTGTGATGTTTTAATGGCAGGCGAGCTACGAGATCTACGAGACCACTGAACAACTAAAAAAGATGATGTATTTATAATGTGGCTTTAGTCTAAGTGCAAATAAAATGTGCCACAGTGACAGAGAGAGAAGAGAGAATAATGGAGATGACAGACACTGGCACACTGGCACGACAACTGTGGAACACACTATAAGAAGAATTCATGGAGGAATGATAAAGACCACGAAGAAGTAGCCTTAGATCATCAGACTGTATCTGTGCTGTACGATGCTTACAATTTTGTGAATGAAGATACTGCCAAAGTGAATGACACCTCTGATATGTTTAGATTGTGTAAATTATTGAAAGAGGATGTTGAAGATGACAAATACAGTGAAGATGTTGCTGTCCAAGGAACTGAGTCTCTGACTTCCACACTACTTAAACATCATCCCTCATGACCGAGGTTGTGATTTACCTTCCCCTTCTGTACCCGTCCTTTTTTCTTCCCTTCTCTCCCACCTGAAGAAGGAACTGTGTTCTGAAAGCTAGTCCTTTTTGTCGGTTTTCTTTGGGTCCCCCCCCCCCCCCCCCCACACACACACCTTTCATTTGTGTCACTATTGGCGGTACAGCACAAAGGTAAGTACTGGCCAGCCAAGCTATCACTTTTGAAAAATAATTTAGATAGTATTGTGTATGTAGAAGTGAATGAATATGAGTCAGGAAGTGAATCTAGGGAATGAAGCAAGTTGAGAGTTTGACTGTACCACTGAAACTTGGCTGCAAATAAATCAGTATTGTACTTGACAACAAGGAAGTGGTGGAAAGTGAAATATTGCATGCTGTGTCAGTTACAGGGAATTTTAAACTAAATATGAGCTATGGGAGAAGATAAAAAACAGATTTGATGAACTGGGGAAGAAGAGTCGGAGTCTACAGAAAAATTTGAGAAGAATGATGGTATTCCTAGCATAAGCTGAACCAAGAGTGAAGATGTATCCTTTGTTGACCTCTGTGAAGAAAGTGGTGGAGAAAATCCTTGTGTATTCCTAAGTAATGTACAAACTAATGAAAATACTGATGACATGAAATTTGAAGATATTGCTGCAAGTCTTCCGACAGAATGCTCGTGCACTGGTTAGCATTACAGATTGGTATACTAGCAGTCCCTGGTCCAAATTCTGCCTCTGGCAGAACAAATTTATTTCTTTTTATTTACTATTTCTATAAAGTTCTAAGTGTTTCTTATGATTGATGTACTTAGGTTATAAACCTATTCTAAGTGTAAAGTGCTGTGCTCTATTAATGAAAAAACTGAAAATTGTGAAGGTGTTGCTCTTGTTGACAGAAGTAGTCCAATCAGTTGGATATCTGAGGAGTTTAGAGACATAATCAAGCAGGACTCTGGTTTAATTGAAATGCCTACAGTAGGAATCAAAATTAAAGGAACCACTGGAAGACACAGCAAGTTATGAAAAGGCAGGTGTTGTTATGATTTATAACAGGTGATGCTAATCTGACTCAAGGATGTCCACTTATTTCTAGATTGAATGAATCTGTATTACTTGGCACTGATTAGCTTATGAAAACTAATGCAGTTTTTGATTGGGCAGGCAGGAAAGTTATGTTCAATAATCCAAAGACAGGAATGTTTCATTATACTGTCATGATTATTCATAGTAGTGGAAACCTTACTCATCACCGCCTAGAACAAATTGCTGGATACAAGAAGATGTGTAGTGACTGTGGATAGTGTTCAAGAAGATGACGTAGCTGCAGATTACAATAAGATAAGATAAAGGAAGTCAACAAATTGACCAACAACCAGAAAGAAGAAATGAATAGTATATTATGGGACTACTGAGTTGTATGTGAAGACTAATACTTATTGTATATATGATTCTTTGCTGAATTATGTAAATAGCTAGTCCTAGGATTGTAATACAAACTGTATTTTATATTGTAAACAAATAACCATGTCCAATATCCGTGTATATGTTCTATACATGCTGTATAGGAAGGACTGCACACTGAAGGTGAAACCCCATTGTAACGATACATAATTTTTTTATCGATCAGCTACACTTTTCACCGTGTTTCCCTCCTCCTCGAAATATTTTATCTGTGGAAAGGTTTTTTTGCTCGTCTTTCATATCTTCTGGCGTGTCGAGAGGACGGAACCGCGATTAAGACACTCTTGTTTTAGATTATTAAGTGTGGACTTGTATGCAGACTGCTTTGTGATGTGAGTGCTGTTACATTTTACTTTAAAATGTACCCTATTTTCTTAACAGCAATGTCTCCACCCTGTTTTCATTTAATAACATCCAGTTGTGTCTTAATAATACATTTTCTTTGAGATTTTCAGCTCAATATTCTGTCATAACATGATGTTCAGATGCCATCACTTTTGCTTCGTGTACTGCCTTGATTAAATCCTGATCAGTTACTTTAAATCATTAATTTTTTTCCCTTTTAGAACTTGCATTCGTATTAACAGTTTCATGAAGTCCTATAGATTTTTCTGTTCATTATTTTCCTTATCAAACTTTAGTACATGCTCCATCAACAATGACTTTCGAGGTGAAAAGTCTGAACATTTATTTTACTGTGGAAAGTATCATAATGTTTATCTAAACCATTCAACAGCTTAATAGTTTCAGCTGCTGTGATCAACATTTCAAGAAAAGCTGTAATAGGTACTTTCCTTAAGTTTTCTCTGTAACATTATTTTTGTGTATTGCCTCAACCCCAATCTGTATTCCATCATTTCATTCTAGTCGATCATTTCATGTATTAATTTCATCCACCCTTGTCTAAAGTATTTAATCAGATTTTTATCCAATTTTTCTATGATCGAAATTTTAACAAAAATCCTTAATCTTTAAATCGTGGAGTTTAACATTAATGCATACAGGCAGCAACATGAAAGAAATGTTACACCATGAACCATTTTATGTCAAACCCTATGGAGTACCAATATGAAAGAGAAAAGCTGTGGTAAATGAATTAGACAAAATGGAGAATTGAGACAACATTGAAAGAAGCTACAGTTAATAAAACAACCTGATCTCGGCCATTTCCAAGGAAAGTGGTGATGTGAGGATTGTTTTATACTTAAGACACCTAAAAACATTTTTAGAGAGAGAGAGAGAGAGAGCACTGATGAGCTGTTACACAAATATGAACATACCAAAGCTATGACCAGTTAAGACTTTCGGCTGACTCACAAAAATGTACTGCTTTTTGTACAAAGGCAAATGTTACCAGTATTGTGTGTACCTTGCACCATGTTTCTGTAGCAGAATTCATCACAGCTCTTGATACAGTGTTAGGCAAAGAATTGAAACAATTTAACAGTGTACTTACATGAAAGCTTTATCAATGATAGGACATAGGACAACATCGAAGTACCCTGAAAGAATGGGAGGTACAGTATGTCCCTGAAACTAGAGAAATGTAAATTTGCTGTAGAACAGTTGAACTTCTTATGACAATCACAGAAGATGAGATCCTACCTAATGCAGAGAAATAGAAGCAGCAGCCAAATTCCCTGTACCAAAGACAGAAAAAGAACTATTACCGAATATTTCTGAATACACAGGCTTTGGATGCACCATGTTTGAACAACTCAATGAAGAAGAATAGCCTACTATTTGGGCATGGACCGAAGAATGTGTAGAAACTTTTGGAAACACCAAGACCCAGTTATGCAATAATAAAATTTTGTACAGGCCAGCTTTGTCTACCTTTCTGCTTAACTACTGACAGTAGTGATTATGGTCTTGGAGCCATTTCTTCCGAGAAAAATGAATGGTAACAAGACTGAACAGCTGTTTGCAGTCTTATGGGCATTCACTAATTTTAAAAATTATATATTAGGCCATGAAGTATTTTTCTGTACTCACCATAAAGCTCTGACTTACATTCAAGAATGTAAACTGCTTCACAACTGAATCACCAGTTGGGCCCTGTTTTTCCAACAATTTGGATCCTAAGTGCATTATATCCAGGAGAAGGATAACTTGTTGCTGATACGCTCTCTTGTCTCGCAGTGGGTGGGGAGGGGGGATTGATTTTGAAGGCACTAGTGGAAAACACGAGGGAGTTTAGGGCGATGTATTTGCAAGGAGTGAAGGAAGAAACAGAGGTGAGGAAGATATGCTATCAGAAGATACCAGAATCATGATTTGAATTGGAGACTGGCAAGGAGCCTGATAGGGAAGAAAGGAGAAGAGAAAGTAGAGTAATATTACAATTCTATAAATGGATTCTGTTCAGGAGAATGAATACTGATAGTGATCATTGGAAATTGTGTTTGCCTGAAGGTTGTATCAATAATTTGATCAAGTACATTCATGAAAGTTTCAGCCACTGTGGAACACAAAAACGCATTCAAAAGATCCAACAAAACATTTCTACTAGATCACCAGAAGAGTACAGATGTTATTAGCAACATGTGATAGGTGTCAGAGAGTTAAGGACACAAACCATACAAGCAGGTGATTTATGTAAAACATCTTGCCCAAGTAACCTTAACTTCTGTTGATTTATATGGATGTCTACCAAAATCTAGAGGAGGATACTACCCAATTCACTTCAAAATCCTGTAAAATATTGATAGAAGATTAAAACATAAAGCATATACTGATTTCAGCCTAGCACACTTCAAGCAGTCCAGAAGAGACGTAAAAGGGAGATTGGAAGACTGTTCAGAACTTACTGCAGCACTCCTTGACTGGATTCTGTTCATATGAAATAGTTCATGGAAAGAAGTCACCAAATATGATTAATGAGTTACCCAGTTTCCGCATGTGAAGAACTGAGAAGAAAAGAAAAAGAAGAAATTGTGGGAACGAACTTTAAGGAACAAGGAGAGAGAAGGAAGAGATTACATGATAAAAAACAAACCCACAGAGTTTGAGATAAGAGTTTGACTGCTGGTGAGATTGAAGGAAAAATTGAAATTAATTATTAACGAAATGAAGAAATTCTTTGATATCTATGTAGGCTCATCCATATCCAAGTGCTTTTCGACTGGATTACCCAAGATTTGAAAAAATAATGGACTTCATAATGTGACTGAGCTTAAGTTATACAAACAGTAGAGTTCATTTAGTAAATAGTATATTCTATAGGATATTGTGTAGGTACAGAATTTTGTATTGCATTTATGCCAATGTTTACTACATTGTTAAGTAGATTGTAACTATTCATTGTAATATGTACACCACAGGAGGGTACAAGAGTGTGGTAAACACTAAGTTTCTTAGGTATGTAACATCATACCTCTGTTTTCAGTTTCTGGTCCTGCATCTTATTTTACCCAGTGAGAATATAAATTGTTATCCTCTTATATCATGTTATTTTCTCTCTAGTTCATGAGGATGTAGATAAGTTTCAAATTCATGTAAGTAACGACTCATGTGATAATATCAATATTAGTTAGTACATTGAAATTTAACAAATTTGAAATTTTAACAATCAGAATTATGTTTTGTGGAAACTTTCCTGGTGGGATAAACAAATATAAAAAAGAAAAGAAAATGGATGACGTACCTAAAGGACAAATGTCTGACTAGGTGTGTTTGCGTTTGGATATGTGTGAGTGTGTGTGAATTTCTATATCTTCCTTTTTTTTTCCACTCCTGGGATTGGAATGACTCCTTTTCCACTTCCTTAAAACCTATATCCTTCCCTTTCGCGACCAACGGTTGCGAAAGCTTGTATGTGTGAGATTTTATTTGTGTCTATCGACGAGCCGGTCCTTTAGGTAAGTCATCCAAAAAAAAAAAAAAAAAAAAAAAAAAAAAAAAAATTATATATATATATCAATTGATATTTATATGATTCTCATATTTATATGTCACTCATGTCAGACAAAGGCACATGCTAATGTACCACAAGCTTTGGGTGGTCTCTGTCACTGCCTCCCTGCCTTTGGACTGACAAGTTCATGGACCATGACTTACTGCACTTGGAAGTTTCAGGTAATATTGCATTGGTCTTAGTGTGCAGAACAATCCGTATAGACAGCCTAGAGACAAATCTGTTAAGCTGCCTCTGCACCATCTACAGTGATCCCGAAATGCATGTTACTATTTATTTCTTCAGTGATTCATTATGCTGCAGCTGTAAAACGCTACATAAGCTTTAACATCTTGTAAGAGCCTAGCTGCCTTCACCAATCCAGGCATTCACATGGTACTGTATATGGCTCCATAAGCTTGGGTAAGTTGGGTGTTCGAAATAATATTTTAGAATGGGCATGTGTTGCAATCTTCACGAGATATCTCCCATGGGTAATCATGGGATCGAAAATTTCTTTCATTTAAAAATGCTGTATCACATAAATGTAGGTACATGTAAAGTAACTGTGCAGTGGTCACATGGGATACTGTCTCATTGTGTAGGTCGCAATGCGTCAGACACAACAACTATTCTTGCACCTGTAATGTATGTTTATTTCAACCTTTAGAAATTTATAATAGTAAAAGTGGTGGGAGATTTTAGTTAAGATGACAAACGATTGTGATGGAAGGTAATATGCAGACAGGTAGTCAATCTTCTACATCGGGACAAATGCTGGGAACAAAGAGAATATAAAGAAATAATTAAAATCTTGATTCATAAAAAAATATTAATAATACATGTTTTATTTAGAAACTACTACTACTACTACTCCTACTCCTGGGCAAGTGCCCGGCAAGGCATAGGCGGAGGCGCGTGCCCGCAGTGGAAGTTTCAGTCAATTCAAACAGGTATTGCTTTAGTGTTGTTGCCATTTCAAATTGCAGCCAATCAACTGTCTCCCATTGTTCATCAGCAGTAGTTTCTGCAGTTCTATGTACTGTTGACCATTCATCAGTGGGTCGGGACCTTTCACCAGTATCAGCCCCTCCTCAGTCTCCAGGAATGAAAGGCTTCTCAGCATCTCAAACATCAGCAGCAGCAGCAGCAGCAGAGGCAAACAGAAGAGGCACACAACTCTTCAGAATTTTTTATACCTGGCCTTAGTTCCAGGACTAAAAGTAGGTAAATTGAAGTTATATTCTAAAATTGCAGTCAACTACAAAAAAGTACCATCCAAACAGTGTAGGAAATAATTTTTTTTGCATATTTCATCAAAATATAATGGGCCTCAGGAACAAACAGGACCAGTTGTCCATTTGCATTGAGGACAGTGATCAGTGGCAGCGCTAGGCAGTGGTGACAACAGCCACCACCGGCGGCCTTGCGCCTGTGGTGGCCTTGCAAAACATTTTCAAAATTTTCTTTATTTTTATATGTGATGTTTAACAGTGCTTTCCAACTGCTAGGTTATGTAACAATGACCTACATCTAATTTACACTACCTTAACCAATGGACGAACACAACATTCGTACCCAAGGGTGGGATTTGACCCCCAGCGAGAGTGATCTCTCTCACTGTGGTATGATGCCTTAGTGCGCTCAGCCATTCCTGGCCGGCAGCTATTTAGTTATCCGTATTTATTTCCATGTGAGTGCAGCAGTGATGCAATTTTTAGTTAAATACTTGCAAAACAATTTCTTCAGTACATTTTAGAAAACTGATGCATATCCAAATGTTTATATAACAATCAGAATCATGCTCAGTTCTAGTCAATACAGCTTCGTCCGAGAGAAGCTTCAAAAAATTAAAATTGATTAGGACTAACTTGAAAAGCACAATGAGCCAAGAAAAACTATCTGTGTTGTCAGTACTATCTACTGTAGCCGAAATAGCGGCTAGTATTAAGATGTGATCTTAAAAAAATTCAGTGAGATGAAAATCTGAAAAGTTTCTATACTTTGTTTTTGTTTATTGTAATTTTTGTCATTGCAATAATACTCGTATATTATACTAATATAATTTTAGTACAATAATTATCGATGTATAATTCAGCTCATTTCAGATTTTCTTCATTAATGAATAAATGAAAGGGGACTCACAAAGACGAAATTGCCGACGCCTAGTGATCTAGCACCGCCACTGACAGTGATGCAATGAGCAATGCCCATATTTTATGTTTCACTGATTTTCTCATGACAATTGCTTGAAATGCTGCAACTTGTGACGATACTGCCGGTCCTATCATCTCAATGTTATTGTATGATACCGTCTGCATCGGATCCGGAATCGTGTGGTTCAATAGTGCTACATTTTGCGTGTGAAGTTACGAACGAAATAGCCAGCCTAGGAATCAGTGTAGGACAGTGTCTCGGTGATACTGTGATTAAAACAAGTGATAGATTTCTTTAATTAAGAGATTTGTTTAGATGCTTTCCAGACAGTTCTATAAACAATAGTTTTTTCATTGTATGTTATTTCAGTAAATAGATAGACAAATGGTAAAAACTTTTGTATCCACATAAAGACATTAAAATAAATAGCATTGTATATATGTCAGGCTCATGAACAAGTTGTGTTGATCAGCTAATTGTGTTAATTAATGTAAAAGTCGAAATTCCAATATTGTAATTCTTTGTATATATTGACTGACATGAGATTTTGAACCTATTTTCAGATTTGTGAAGATATTTGATAGTTCAATATATGTTAGGAACATGTATGATGTACTCATTAACTAATTAATTGACATTTAACATTGCAATTTGTTGTCAACAGAAAGATCGGAAATTTCATCTTAAAAATACATGTGCCATCAAAAATTATTGTGTGTATAGTTTTCATTTTATATTGTGATTATTTTTGTGTACATAAAATGTTTTTTTGTGTGTTTGTTAATTGTAAATTAGTATATTCAATTGTTACGAACAATGGATAATGTAACGTCATTATTGTCGAAGTTATATATTTGCCTCACCGCCTTGCAAATCCATTTATATAATTAGTGACAATCTTTATCACAATGCAAAAGCTGTGTAAACATTTCAGCATTATCTCCATTAAAGATATTAATGCTTGCAATACCAAAAGGAAGGGGGGAGGTTACTTTATGTCATCCTTTTGAAAATTTTGAAATCTAAGATACTTTTAGTTTTTGAAAATTTTGTAAAAAATATTTGTCTTCTTCCCATATCTAAGATTGTTTTACATTTTTTGTTTAAGCTTAAGTTTAAGAGAGGTGGTCATGAAGTAGCTCCCCTTGGTAGTAGATGCGCCTTCCCACAACAGTCATCCTACTCCACAGATAATAGCATCATGTGACCTTAGAACACCTACTTACTTCTCTGGGTTGACAGCAACAATGGTATCAATGATATCTTCCCCTTTGGTACTTTATTATTTCCTGTTCAGTGGCACTTAGTCCAGTGCTATATACAACTGTGACTGCAAATGTATCTACAGTCACTTAATGACAGTGACATCACAGATTTTGGAAGAATCTACAGATTCTGAAATTGATGAAACTGAATGTAGTGAGAGAAACCTGAAGAGGAATGTGTTGTGCACGAGGATGTGGACAGTGACAGTATCTACATACCAAATTAGGTGAAAAATATTAAATTCATTATTGAGCTTTTTACATGAAATATTCAGGTACTGGATCCTGATTACGCATTAATAGATCTTTCAAAAGTATGTTACTAATGTAATTTGTGAACTATGAATATTATTCAATTCTTTACATTTTTATGGGGTGAACAAAGTCCCCTCCCCACTTGGTAAAACATGTTACTGAAAATGGCTTGGTATTGCAAGGTTAAGAATATTATATGTAGGCCTACTGTTGAAATAGTGTGACTTCAGTGATGGTGCAAGCAGCCAATACAAAAATAAGGAAAACTTCATTAATGAATACCAACAAAAAAAGGATTTTCTTGTCTCGTCACATGGAAGGAATTCTTGTGACGAGTCAGGCAGACAACAAACCAAAAGGTTACACAACCTTCTCTTCATAGACCTTACACAAATCAGAGACTGATTCCACAATATATGTTCGAACAATGTAGACTGATGTTAAATCTATTATTCTCCATCTCAAACTGAACAAATCTAAACAAAACGGAAAGATTTAATTGTTGTATATCAGTGAAGACTATTTGAACTGGTGTGTAGGATGTATGAGACAGGCGAAATGCCCTCAGATTTTAAGAAAAATGTAATAATACCCATTCCAAAGAAATCAGGCACAGACAGGTGTGAAAATTACAGACCATCAGTTTGATAAGTCATGGTTGCAAAATTTTAACACAAATTATCTACAGGAGAATGGAAAAGTTGGTAGAAGCTGACCTCGGGGAAGATCAGTTTGGATTCAGGAGGAACATAGGCACCCGGGAGGCAATACTCACTTTACGTCTTCTCTTAGAAGATAGATTAAGGAAAGGCAAACCTACATTTTTAGCTTTTGTAGATTTGGAGAAAGCATTTGACAATGTTGATTGGAATACACTCTTTCAAATTCTGAAAGCAGGGGTAAAATATAGGGAAAGGAGAGTTATTTACAACTTCTACAAAAGCCAGACTGCAGTTATTAGACTCGAAGGGCATGAAAGGGAAGCATCAGTTGGGAAGGGAGTAAGAAAGGGTTGTAGCCTTTCTCCAATGTTATTCAATTTGTACATCAAGCAGGCGGTGAAGGAAAGCAAGGAAAAATTAGGAATAGGGATTAAAGTTCAGGGGGAAGAAATAAAAACATTGCATTTTGCTGATGACATTGTAATTCTGTCAGAGACAGCAAAGGACCTGGAAGAGCAGTTGAATGGAATGGACAGTGTGTTGAAGAGACCGTATAAAATGAACATTAACAAGAGCAAAACAAAAATAATGGAATGCGGTCTTAGAAAATCAGGCGATGCTGAAGGAATTAGATTAGGTAACGAAACAATGTAGGTGGTAGATGAGTTTTGTTACTTGGGTAGTAAAAACCTGTGATGGTCGCAGTACAACGGATATAAAATGCAGAATGGCAATGGGAAGAAAAGCATTTTTGAATAAGAGAAATTTGCTAACATCAAATATTAATTTAAGGGTAAAGAAGTCTTTTCTGAAGGCATTTGTGTGGAGGGTTGCCTTGTATTGGAGTGAAACATGGACGATAAGCAGTGTGGACAGGAAGAGGATAGAGGCTTTTGAAATGTGGTGCTACAGAAGAATGCTGAAGATTAGGTGGGTAGAATTGGTGAGGAAAGGAATTTTCGGCATACCCTGACTAAAAGAAGGGTTCGCTTGGTAGGACACATTCTTAGACATCGGGGAATCGTAAATTTAGCATTGGAGGGAAGTGCGTGGGGTAAAAATCGCAGAGGGAGGCCAAGAGACGCGTATAGTAAGCAGATTCAAGTGGATGTGGGTTGCCGTTCTTACGAGGAGATGAAAAGGCTTGCTCAGGATAGAGTAGGGCGGAGAGCTGCATCAAACCAGTCTTTGGACTGAAGACCATAACAACATATCAGTGAAAGAAACAAGCATTATATTCCTGTAAGTGACAATCAACTAAGATGTTTTGCTACTTCCAGATGCACAGAATTTGAAGCTTGTCAAACTTCAAAACTTTATACAAACATATCTTTTATAAATAAAAATTTCGTTGTTTGTATATATGACGGTATGCAAGTGTAGTAGGCCTACAACAAACGTAATTTAAGTGTAAGTATTAGAAATGTGACTTTTTAATCAATTCCTAAGTTATTTTAAAAGCAGAAATATTGATCATTTATTGTATTTAATGATTTAAACATCATTCCACCAAGGTCAAAGGCAATAATTTCAAGCACTGTTTTGCTAACTTAGCACTCTGCGATTGTATAGAATGATGCGAATATTAAAGAGGAAAACTTCCTAGCAGGAAATATATATATAGAGGGAAACTTTCCCGGTGGGATAAACAAATATAAAAAATAGAAAACAGATGACTTACCAAAAGGACCATCTCGTAGATAGATACAAATAAAATCACACACAAACACACATACAAGCTTTCACAACTGTTGGTCGCTTCTTCAGGATAAGAGGAAAAACAGGGAGGAGAAAGGAAAGGATATGGGTTTTAAGGAAATGGAAAAGGAGTCATTCCAATCCCAGGAGTGGAATGACTTAACTTAGGGGGGAAAAAGAGGAAGGTAAATAAATACACACACACCCCCACACATTTGTAAAAAAAAAAAAAAAAAAAAAAAAAAAAAAAAAACTAAGTTTGTTTGCGTTTGGTTATGTGTGTATTTGTTTACCTTCCTTCCCCCCCCCCCCCCCCCCCAAGGTAAGTTCTTCCACTCTTGGGACTGGAATGACTCCTTTTCCACTTCCTTAAAACCCATATCCTTTCCTTTCTCCTCCCCTTTCGGAACACATTTCCTTCATCAGGTGGGAGAGAAGGGAAAAAGAAAGGATGGGAAAGGAAGGGAAAGGTAATTCACGACCTAGGTCATGAAGGTCGTGTTTCAGGAGTGTGTCACAATTTAAAAAAAATTCTGAGAGATTATGGCTAACTCCCTAGCATGATGCAAGTTGAAAAATAGATGCATGAAATTCATTTCTTCCTGAACACACTGGTTTTTGGATTATTCTGATATCTTTTAAAATAAATTGACAATTAAACATTCCACAAACCACATTTTGCATGAAAATGTTCCCAAATGCTATTTTAAAATGGCTGCTAGAAGAGAAAACTATAGCCTATAAGAATTTTCAGTGTTTTGTGACTGTCCGGCTAAAGGAAATTAGGATAAAGATTTAGAAAAATAGAAAATGTTAAGCAATAAATTATTCAAGCTACTTTTAATAATTCCTCTGATTTGATATGCTATGGTGACCCCCCCCCCCCCTTTTTGTTTTTACAGCGCAAGTGAAGGAAGAATGTGAAACACTGATGTGCTATCTTAAACCGAATGCCTTCAATGATAAGCAATCAAACTAATTTCCAGTAGCTAACTGGGTAGAAAGCTGTTTATAAGTTGATCAATTATAAATCCCTTGTTAATTGACTCCAAGCTAGTGTCTTCATTTTGTGATCACGGCCATGTGATTGTTCCTGCTAAAACCATAGTCTCCTCCTTTCCTAAAATAATAATAATAATAATAAACACTGACCTCTATCTACTCTTTGTTCTGAAATTGCACAGACAGAAGCATGTTCCACTTACATTTTTCTTTGCACAGTTTAATATAGCACTGAAACTTTGACACACACAAGGTAATTAACAAACCTGTGCCTGGTTGATCTATTTTTAACCATGTGGAATTTTTTATTTTAATATATATTTAGTAATGCTGTGAAACTGTTCAATAACAATTCTGATTTACCTGAAACTCTTACTTCAAGTAAGTAAGTAAGTTTTGTTTTATTTGTCCTGTAGATCAAACATTTGTACAGTAGAGTACACAATGATATAGGACAAGTCACTAGGAATAAAACACTTTTGTATTTTGTACAATAAGGCAAATAGTGCTATAAAAATTAAATTAAGGCTAAGGACATGGAGTTACAGACTTTCTTACACATGGCAGAAAAATATACGCAGAATAATTATAAGCAGAAAAATATATGCAAGAAATAATTATAACCAGAAAAATAATGGTACTTGTTTAAATTAATGAAAATATCTATAAGGTGTAAATATTAGTTCTTAAAATTATCATGGATAATTTAGTATGCAAGTTCTTTTAGCTATAACATATTACATTAGTTACAAGAATATGGAGTTACAGACTTACATGTCAGAAAAATATATCATGGATAATTTAGTAAGTAAATTCTTTTAGCTATAACATATTATATTAGTACATTAGTACATGACGAAGATGCAGGTAGCCAATCAGAATTCAGACGGTTTCAATTGTTAGACTACACAAGAAAGTAATTATAAGTACAGACTTCACATGGCAGAAAAATATAAGCAAAATAATTATAAGCAGAAGAAGTACAGTACTTGATTAAATTAATCAAGATATTTATAAGAAGAGAATAGCAGTTCTTTAAATTATCACGGATAATTTTGTATGCAAATTCTTATAGCTGAAACATATTACATTAGAAGTGTAATCAATAGGATTTGCAAAGATACCATAATAGATAAATGTTTCAATTTAGCACAGGAAATTTTGTTGCAGAGTAGAATACATAAAAATAAGACATTACACGTAAATCTTATAGCTATAAATATCAGTTCACAGATATAACTTAGAATTTTGTCTCCAGAAATTCCTGAATAGAATAGAAGCAGTGATTTAGTAATAGTTCCTTTAATTCTCATTATTTTTGGATTTTTGATTGTTTTTAAGTCTGGAGGGAGGTGGTTATGAATTTTGATGCCCATATACTCAGGCCCATTAGCATATAGTTTAATGTTGTGAGGTATAATCTGCAGGTGGGTTTTATTTCTTGTGTCATGTGTGGCGGTCAGAATTTCTGCCGAGGGATTCCAGGTATTGGACTGTACAACAAGCCACTTCCAGTATATAGAGACATGGTGGTGCCTGGAACAGCAACAATGGTGAATGAAACAAAAACATCTGCAGTCCCTATTGCAACTTTTGTTTTATTTTCTTCAATTACACGTTTCCCTCAGTGTGTCATCATAATGAATGGTGAGATGGGGTGTCTTCTTCTGCTATGTGGTTCTTTACAGCATAATTATTAAATGGCCCCCACCAGCACTTTAACTACATCAGACACCTCACCTCTCCATCCAATCTGATGATGCACTAACCACGAGAAATATGTAATTGGAAAAAAAAAATTGCAACAGAGACTGCCAATTTTTTCCATTCTCTTTACTTTCAGTCATGATCGAGAATGAATAACATTAAAAGAAAGTCATTTAATGAACTCTGAGCAACCAAAACCAAGATTATCAGAAATGCCCCTGACCACCTCAAATATAAAAAAACCGTACTGCTCGAAAATAATTTGAAGCGGAACCTTGCTGGTCTGAAGGCACTCAACAACAGCTATGAAATTTACTGGTGTGTGTAATGCTGCTATAATGTCGAAAGGGTTCGAGAACGGCAAATGAAGGAATTACTGCGTTGGAATTTGGAAAATTGATACAAACAGGTAAAAGAATTCCTGGATGTGACGACGTACAAAATGAATGGGTTGTGAACAATTCACTAGAAATTATGAACCAAGAACTTTTAGAAAAATTTTAAGTACTGGAAGAGTCCATGTAAGAGTCAATTTCAAGATGTGGATGACAGACAGCTGACGATTGTTTTCAAGCACTAGAGACAAGCCTATATTAAGAATATTGTTGAAGAAACTTGGTACAAGTATAAAGATAGGAGTCATTGATGCCCGTGATGCAATCCGTCGGCCTTGTCCAATGACGTCACATCTGAGTTAAAGACGAAGTTTGTTTACAAGCTTAACAGATTACAGTTTTGTGTTTAAAAAGTGTTCTGTAACTTTTCTCTCTAGTTGGGTATAGCTAAATAGTTTTTCGTTATTGCTCAAAGTAGACGGGTTGTATCGCGGTTATCAAATTACAGCAAACAGCAATTATAGCATATTGTTGAACACGCGATCCCTACAGCAAACAAAAATATACTGGTTAAAATTTAATTACGATGTTGGCGGCATAGCCTGCTGATGTTGGCTAGGATGAAAATGAGGTTACCAATGACGAAGATGCAGGTAGCCAATCAGAAATCAGACGGTTTCAATTGTTAGACTACACGAAAAAGTAATTATAAGAAAGAGGCGTAAAATAAAGTGCTCAATGCGTCCGCTCTTTCTCAACGATGAATTGTGACATATTTAAGTTTTATGTAAGGCAGCGGCGTAGTGAGCTAATGTTAACAACGAAATTTTCTTTCCACGATGGTAATTTACTGACCGGATTAGATAAGAGTACGTCAACCATAGTGCAGGAACAGCATTAATTATTTACTTCATCGTCAACAGAAAGGCTTATCCCAATTCGACTTAAGTTTACAATCCTCTTAGCTTTGTGTTTAGTGTCCAGGTGTTGACTACGGCCACTGCGTGTTACCAGCCAATCCCGTGAGTGTACGACAGAATGAAATTCGCCGATTTTTATTCACGCAATGCCCTGGTGACGATTACAGTGTATTTACTGAGCGAACAATGGTACATCGAGAACTTGTCAACCATTGAACAGGGACAGCGTTAATTTAGTTGTGGCTATTCGTGAATGAGTCGTTCATTTGAACGAATACAAATAAAGAATCGAATCGAGATTCGGTCGAATCGTTCAAAAGAATCGTCTGTCTCGTGACGATTCAAGTTCCAACGATTTATGATTCGAAGGCGACTGCCGAATGTTGCCGAATCATGCCGAATGCCGGAGATAAGTCAAGAGGGGGGACGAATCGTCATTCAAAAGAATCGCCTGTCTCTTGACGATTCCAAGATCCTACGATTCATGATTCGAAAACAAGTGGCGAATCGTGCCGAATAATTACGAAAGCCAGAAAGCGTGTGAACAAAGGAAGCACAGAACGAAGATCGTGAGCCGTTAATTATTAAGCCCCGTTTACACCGAAGCGAACACTGGCGTACACAGCCGAACGCGCATTCGCTAGCAATGCTCGCGTGCGCGCGCGCGTGTTGAGCTGTAGCTGTAGCGTTTAGACCAGTGGCGGCTGGTGACCAGAAATGATGGTAGTGCACTTTTTTCACCAATAAAAAATTCGGCCTCTCCAGTGTGGCAGATCATCCATGAATCAAAAACTTCAAAGTCCCTGAATTTAGGCGAAAAATAATCGCACGTCTTATTAATAGAAGCGGCTTTAAGCATAATGAGTTTTAACTGGTGGGCATAGCAATGAATGAATGAATTGGAAAAAGAGCCTGCACTCCACATGACGAACTACTTATGCACTATCATATGTTTTCGCTCTTAGTTTGTGTGGACAATTGTCCAAAATCTCACTTAACTGTTCTATGATGTGCATTGCCAAAGTCTGGGCATCATTCTTTTCTGGTCCTATAAAATCCCAAAATCTTTCAACTAGTCTTCCATTAATGATGCGCCTATATATTATAACCACCTAGAAAACGCAGGCTACATCCCTGGTGTCGTCAGCTATTACAGCCAGAAACTTGGCACCCTTAATTTCGTTCCTAATTTCCTTTTGGCAGACTTGAAGCATGCATTGGAGGAATTCAGTCTGGATCGTTTTTGAGGTGCCTTTAAAAACTTCCGTTTTCCAAATGCGATTTAATACTGAATCTGATTCTGCACTAAAATTAATCGAGGCACGAAAAACGCCAGGACTGGAAGATGATTGAGTCTCCTTGTGTCCTCTGATGGTAAATTCCAAAGAACCACAGAAACAAATGCAATTAATTATTAGGTTGTCTGTAACCTTTTGATTGTGTAATGCCACGGACCTTCTGTATCCACTGTCTAATTAAGTGGCTACATTTACAATGCCTAGACTTGCCAGATTCAAAACGTTATTAACATGCACCAAAGAAAGTTTGTGTTTCCTAATTTTATCATGAAGGTGTTGAATGTCACTGACTCCTTGTTTAGTCCGAGAAACTCTCCTCTAAATAATAAACAAGGAAACAAAATAAGGCGTTTTTCACATCATAGCCACACAGCCATTCATACTTCGTGTACAGTTCGGCGTTAAATTTTCTGTTGAATTGACTACTTTTCGTTTTAACTGTCAGTGAAATTGTCAAACTGGCAATCGGTCTACCTAGCCTCTTGATTTCCAATTACTCTTGATTCCTGCGTAAATTGAAGGCTTCATAAACCAAGGAAATTACCTGATTCATTATTTCACCTTTTCACTTGAGCCTCAAAATTCACTATACCACCCGCTAAAAAACGGACACAACACTTAGTTACTTCTCTCGCAGCTATACGCGAACTGGTAAGAAGGCGCAAAAAGTCCGCTTCATTTGAAGGGCCGACAACTACGCTTGCCTTCGGGAGACTTGGGACTCTGTTTCTACGGCTGACAGGGTGGCTCGGGCGGGATGTGTATACACTCAAGGTGACTATAGGGGAACACTGTTGCCAAGCGTTGCCCCCGCACCCCGCACACCCCCTGAGACACCGTAGTCGGCGTTTGCAGGCCGGCTCCAAACCCAGCCACTGTTGGTCCACTCGGGAGCGCTCAGTGCGTAACAGCCCGGGCGTTTCAAAAGAGATAAATGGAGCGCTACTTCTCCCCTTGCATAGAATCTGTAACAGCAAACAACGTTCAGCAATATTATTATTCCTGGGGGTAGCGCAAACCTGCAAACCTATACAGAAGCCGCCCCTGGATTAGACTAGAGTAAACAGAAGCAAATGCGCGCAATGTGTGTTTGTTATTAGTGCTAAATCGTTGGTGCGTTATTTTAGTATTTAGTGCAACATGATGGAGAACAGAAACACACAACTTGGTTTATTTTGTATAGCAAGCACATTGTTGGTCATAAAAGGAAAACGGCATAGAGAGAGAAAAATTTGGATGTCTGAATTTTTGTGCCGGCGTGAAAAAAGTGGCGGCTCGGCTATTGTAAGTGATTTGCAACTGCAACCATCGCTTGGTTTATTCCAAAACTTCACCCGTATGTCAATCGACGATTTTCACCTTCTTCTGGCCGCAATTGAACCAAAAATTAAAAAGCATGACACAAATTATCGACGAGCCATATCAGCAGAAGAGAAGCTAGCACTAACGTTGCGATTCTTAGCAACAGGCGACAGTTATACTAGCCTCAAATATCTATTTCGTGTGTCTAAAGCATCTATTTCCCAGATAATACATGAAGTATGCAGTGCCATATGCGAAACACTCAAGGATTTTATAAAGGTATGGCTAGGAAATAGAGGCAATGAAAATGAGTAATGTATTGTAGAAGTATACAAAGGACTAGTCTTTTAGGCTATGTAATAACTTAAGCTTTTCAATGAAACACGTAATTAACAGAGGAGAACTATTTGCAATTATTGTTTCTAACTGTACTATAATGGTAGCTAAACTGTGAGATACATTGAATGTGAACCAAGTGAATGATAGGGTCTTTTGTATATTTCTATCTTACATTAGTATACTTTCTTTTGGTTTAATATAATGGAATTTATTTTACCGTAGTGAACTGTCAAATAAACAAAATTTATGCACCATATTTAAACAGTTGTGTCTGTTGACATGTTGGGGGACGGTGTGTATATTATCTCCACAGGCAAAACTTCTTCTGGAGGATTAAAATTGCTCATCCCAGATGATCACTCTTTCGCTCTCTCTTGTCGGAAAGAGGAGAGCAGAAGTTTATTTTCTTCTTAACTTCTTCCGTCAGGATATTTATAACGTTGGCAATTTCTTGCCAAGCATAATTCTTCTTGTTCATTATTTTATACCGGAGGTCTCTAGGATCCCACAAACATGTGTGAGATCTGTACTCTTCTATCAATAACAGCACAGTCTCATCTAACCACTCCATTTCTCGTTAAAATACTATACAAAGTTTCACGCGGAAAAACAATACACCGTGGCAAAGCGAGTGTCTGTCGTCAATCCTAGCGCCAAAGCGGAGAGGATGCCAATTTCCTTTGATCGTTCGCCCTGAAACCGACAACCATCGGATCACAAGCGAACACTGGCAAATGCAACACGCGCACGAGCGAACACTGCGTGCAAAGCGTTTACACTGGAGCAAATTCTCGATCGCTGTTGCGCATTCACTTGTGTTCGCTTCGGTGTAAAGGGGGCTTTAGCCTATTCACGAATTACAGAAGACAAACAAAACGCAGCGAAATACACAGAAAAATCCCATTTTACATTATTTTCTTTCTCCATTCTGAATAAACCGTAATCACTTTCTTTTTAATGAAAAAATCAAACATTAACTTACTTTCTTCGGGGGCCAATCCATTTCAAGTTCTTACATACCACACACTTGTGTTGCTGCAAGGTCCTTTTTAACCAATTATTATAGATCCTCATTTCGTTCTGAAATCCATGCCAGTTAAATTCATTAATACTTCATCCATAAAATGTGTGTACATATATAGTTTCTTCTTCATGTTGCATCTTCGCTGTTTCTGACACATGTCACATTTGTAGGTTTCCAAAAATCGACAATTTTTCCCGGCTGATGCACCATGTATAATATTTTTTTCATATAATGAAACTACTATTATACTAAAACCATTATTTTTCCATTCATCACCTTCATCTGTCGGTTTTTCAGTGGTCTCGAAGATCTCTTTGCTCGTCTGCCAATAATACATCACCAAATAAGACGCCGGGTTCTTCCAAGTCATGGAAACTTTCAATATGACACTTTTCATTTTTAACATATATTTATTTATCCATTCTTGATGAAGCGCAAAAGTAATACAAAAGTAAGACTGGTTCACAAGTATTTCCATACTTACTCAAGACTAAGTGATTACTCATCTAAGACTAACATTATAGTAACTGAGTTCGCGCTAATTTGCGCGTATTAATATCTATTATAGTTTTTCTAGAACATTCTAGAACACGGAAGTTACAATATTTATTATAAAACAATTTGCTCATGAAACATAAATCAATCTTGGTTTACATAAAGATACACAGAATTATGACAAATGTAATAAAATATTTCCACATAA
Source organism: Locusta migratoria (assembly GCA_026315105.1). Lineage (NCBI taxonomy): Eukaryota > Metazoa > Arthropoda > Insecta > Orthoptera > Acrididae > Locusta > Locusta migratoria. Next base: position 837,417,593 of record CM048745.1, on the reverse strand, counting down.
AAATAAAATAATACAAAAGATCATAAGTAAACAACAATTAGTGCAGTGTTATATGTTTAAATTATTGTTTAACATTAAGCTTCAGTAATTAATTTAGTTTGTTAGAAGACCCTAGTAATGCAAATGATAATCAATGTGAGATCTACATCTACATACTCTGCAAATCACATTCAAGTGCCTGGCAGAGGGTTCATTAACCCCTTTCATAACTTTTCTCTACCATTCCATTCTCTAATAGCGCGCGGGAAGAAGGAACACCTAAATCGTTCCGTTTTCGATCCGATTTCTCTTATTTAATTGATTTGGTCATGTCTCCCTAAGTAGGTGGATAGTAGCAAAATATTTTCACATTCAGAACTAAAAGTCGGTGATTGAAACTTTGCAAACAGAACACGCCACAATTAATAACGTCTTTCTTTTAATGATTTCCACCCCAATTCGTGCAACATTTCTGTGACCCTCCCCCCCCACGTATCGTGATAAAATGAGCTGCCCTTCTCTGAATCTTCTCAATGTCTTCCGTCAGTCCCACCTGGTGAGTGTCCCACAAGGGGCAACAGTACTCCAGGAGAGGACGCACAAGTGTGATGTAAGTAGTCTCTTTGGTGGAGCTGGTGCATCTTCGAAGCTTTCTGCCGATGAAATGTAACCTTTGGTTCGCCTTCCCCACAATATTTTCCATGTGTTCTCTCCAGTCAAAGTTATTCATAATTGTAACTCCTAGGTATTTGGTAGAATCTACGACCTTAAGGTTTGACTGATTTATCGTGTAATTGAAGTTCATCGGATTTCTTTTAGTGGTCATGTGTATTACTTCACACTTTTCTTTATTTAGCGTCAATTGCCAATTTTCGCACCATGTAGAATTTGTGTCTAAATCGCTTTGCAGTTGCTTTCGATCCTCTGTTGACTTCACTAACAGATAAACGACAGCATCATCTGCGAACAATGTAAGGGAGCTATTCAGATTGTCTTCTAAATCGTTTATAAACACGAGGAAGAGTAGGGGACCTACAACGCTTCCCTGGGGAACGCCAGATATCACTTCTGTTTTACTCGATGACTTACCGTCAATTACAACGAACTGTGTTCTTTCTGATAGGAAATCGTGAATCCAACAGCACAATTGGGGAGATATTCCATAAGCACGCAATTTCATAAGAAGCTGCTTGTGGGGTACAGTGTCAAAAGTCTTCCTGAAATCCAGAAATATGGAATCGATTTGAGATCCCTTGTCGATGGCACTTAACACTTCATGTGAATAAAGGGCAAGCTGTGTTTCGCAAGAGCGATACTTTATGAATCCGTTTGACTACTCGTTAATAGGTCGTTCTCTTCGAGGTAGTACATAATATTCGAACAAAGTATATGTTCCAAAATCCTACTGCAAATCGACGTCAATGAGATAGGCCTGTAATTTTGGGGATCACTCCTATTGCCTTTCTTGAATATTGGAGTAACTTGGGCAACTTTCCAGTCTTTGGGTACGGATCTTTCGCTGAGTGATCGGTTGTAAATTATAGCTAAGTACGGAGCTATTGCATCAGCATACTCTAAGAGGAATCTAGTTGGTATACAATCTGGCCCGGAAGATTTATTTTTGTTTAGTGACTTAAGTTGTTTTACTACTCCAGTAACACCTACTTCTAAGTTTCTCATGCTGGCAGCTGTTCTTGGATTGAATACTGGAGTGTTCACTTTGTCTTCTTTGGTGAAAGAATTTCGGAAATCTGTGTTTAGTAATTCTGCCTTAGCAGTACTGTCGTCGGTAGTATTACCATTGCTATTGCGTAGTGAAGGTATTGTTTGTGTTTTGCCGCTAGTGTACTTCACATATGACCAGAATTTCTTTGGATTTTCTGCCAAGATTATGAGACAGGATTTCGTTGTGGTAACTACTATAGCCTTCTCACATTGAAGTTCACGCTAGGTTGCGAGTTTCAGTAGAAGATTGTCAGTCTTGTGGATTCAGTGTCTTTAAATTTTGTATGCGTTTTTCTTTGTTTCTGCAACAGTGATCTGACCTGTTTTGTGTACCACGGGGGGTCAGCACCCTCTTTTATTCATTTATTTGGTATAAATCTCTCGATTGCTACTGATATTATGTTTTTGAAAGAAAGCCACAACTGATCTACACTCGCATTTTTAGTTTTGAAAGACTGGAGACTATCACTCAGGAAAGCGTGAAGCGAATTTTTATCTGCTTTATCGAATAAATACATTTTTCGTTTATTTTTGGTGCATTTGGGCATTTCGACATTCAGTCTCCCTACTACAACTCGATGTTCGCTAATCCCTGTATCTGTTTTGATGCTCTTTACTAGCTCAGGATTATTTGTTGCTAGAATATCAAGGGTATTTTTGCAACCACTTGATAGAAGTGCCATAAGATGCTTCGATATTATAAATATAGAATATTAGGGCACAATATTACGATCAAAAATGGTATCATATAGTACAATATTACAAACAAACGGGACCCTCCTGGCTAAATTCATTACAACCTGAAGTCACAAGCCAAACAGTTTTCTTAAAATGAGATTACAAGTATTTTGCAGAGCCACGTCTGAGCGTCACATGTGACGCCCTATATCTCGAAAATGAAAACAGTTATTGCCCTGCTCTCTACCTTACATAAAATTTCGATATCTTACCTACATTTCATCTGCAGATTCGTATGAGCTAAAATCGACAGTATGCAAAGTCTACACAATGCCTTTTTTCCTCTGTGTACTCTTTAAAATTTATCACAGTTGTGTCCTTAATTCGATGTAGCAGAGTCACTGTTAGGAATAACAAATCTGAAGTCAGATCATTATCGATCGAATATATTACACTATAAGATGTGAAATAATTTAATTTTTCTTCAAATAGTTCTCAAAAAATAATTGTTAAATATTCTTAGTGCTCAGAACGCTGCAGCAGTCAGTATTTATGCAGCAGCAGAACAGGCCCTGCATGGCTGCCTCTGCCAATATACAGAGCTTTAGTTATTTGTATAGCCAAAGAACACATAATTGTTTAGACTGGAGCCTTGGACACACTAAAGCTCTTTAGTTTTGGAATATTTGTGAAGGCGATCTACTGCCTGTTTATTCCTCCTCAAATGCTTTCTGTAACTATGGTTTCCAGGAGACTGTCTTTAGCCCGATGTATCTGCCGTTTTACACACACGTCTAGTCAAATTATACAATCCCAACGTTTCTGGCTTCTGTTAAGCTCTCTAACAGCGAGGCAGAAAATCGAAATCGCAACGCATTCTAGGCTAATGGCCTAATCACGAGGAATAGGAGTTGTAATGACAACTTTTGTCTGCTTAAGCCATGAGCCATGATATACCCCATGCAAGGCTTCACTTGTGCAGGTGAAACTATTTGATAGCTGTTACACACATCCTTTTTTTTTTTTTTTTTTTTTTTTTTTTTTTTTTTTGTATACCAAACAAGTGAATGACACCATTTGGCAACAATGTTATATGCAGAGCAAATGAGGCAAAATAAAAAGTTCCAGTCACTAGATGGTTACCCAAGAACCGCACCATGACCTGATCAATAGTTTTAGTGGAGACACACAATTGGTACTTTGCAATTAATTGTTGTCGTGCATGCTTTCTTATGAATCAGCTTGTGTTTTATCAATTCTAGACAGACTTTTTGGTGAGATATATTATTTTATAATTTAGTATGTTCTGATATTAATGTTCTGTTGTTATACATTTTTCCAAAAAAAAAAAAAAAAAAAAAAAGGAAAATGTTAAAACCTGTTTATACGATTTAAATGGTTTATAATGATTTATAAAATTTACTTTCAGATTTAACTATGTCAAAGAGAAAACTCCTATTTTATGACACTTTACAAAGTCGATATAAATTGTTTAAACCTGCAAAAGAAGGGGGAAAAAAGGAAGAAAATGCAACGTTTGTTATCATACAATTTCCATTGTTCACAAAGGCAAAGGTTATTTGTCAAAAAATTAAAAAACTGAAAACAACAAAATTAAGATTAATAGTTCAGCACCTACATCGAAATTAATTACATTTTTGGCATCAAACATAGCCTTACGGCTACTTTACACAACGACACCAGTTTTCGACACTCAGTGTGTGAAATTATTTGCAGACAAATGGTTTCGTGTATGACTAAACATGGCACCACCAGTATACACTTCAGTTTTCCATTTTAGGAGCGCTGCAGACTTTGTAAAATAAAAGTTTGGCACCTGTATGAGTTGTAGCAGAGTTATTGCTTGTTTGCGTGAAATAGGGGACAAAGATACGGTTATATAAGAAGCACTGCCATCAGAACTGAAATTACAAGTAACATTACGTTTCTTGGCATTTGGGGATTAATATTAATCTCTACAGTACCTGTACCGTGTTCTGAAATCCATTATTGCCAAATTTGTTCCAGTTGTTTGTGATACATCTACATGGGACTGGCAGATTACATTAAGATGAGGTTACAGTTTACTCACAACAGTGGCGGCGTTGGCAAGACATGTTTGCTTCATGAGGATAATTAATTTAATGATTGGACAATGGTAGAAACAAGAACCCTTCACCAAAAAAGGAGAAATGGTATTAATTATTTATTTCATTGTAAATACAAACGATTATTCCCTGAATTCTATGTGTCTGGGTTTTTAAATAGCATACAAAGGTAGCTGCCAACATTGGTATATTACGCTGCAGAGACTGTAGGAAAACATTTTACCAGCATTTTTCTTAATTCAGTTGTGTACGCGTCACCCCATCAATGTTGAGATCTCGTAGGATCGCTACAATTGCAGGAACACATCACTGTTTGCTTCTGAGGTCAATGTCATTGATATCCTTATGAACACCTACGCATAGTATACATGTTAAAAAACTAACATTTCTTTAGTTTTTCATTTAATGTTACAGTTTTTTTTACAACTTACTGACGTACTTAAACTCAAAACTTGTGCAAGTAATTTTGTCAAACATGGAACAAGCTGAAACTGTTCAGTTTCTCTAACGAGTTGCGCAAACATATGCCAAGCACGCACAGTGGTCATCAGCACAGTTGGATAAACATGTTGTCATCGTGTAAAACTACATTTAGGCTTAAAAAATAACGTTCTTGGCACTGATACTATTCCAATTAATAATACAGTTAAACATCAAGAATGTATTTCTAAAGATGTAACCTGTTCTCACTCTAACACTGAAGCTATATTGGAAAACGTTTTAGCTCATTGTGCACTAGAATAAGCATTAGATGATGTTCAAAAGTCCAAAACATAAGGACAGACACTGACAGATTAAATCATGGGGCTACCAAGCTTTTACCTCTACTTATTCAGTGTTTGAATCCTGTGAAGGGGCTAATTCAAATTTGCTTATTAGACCAAAAGGCCCCGTACAACAAGACTCCTGAGACCATATCAAATTTTCCACCCATTGCTACAAATGAGAAAAATTGTTACAAAAATTCTTTGCTCTTCAGACAAAATAAATGCTAACTCTGATGGTAAAGACAAAGATGGATGCAAAAATGATTACAGTATACTAAAATCAGTTATTCAAAACGACAGCGTGATCGAGTTTGATGTGTTTCACACATCTTCAAGAATTTGTACATCACACTATTGATTCCCTACACATTTCTGTAGACAACAGCATGATGCAAAAACAGAATTAATGTGCTAGTTTTGCATTATGAACAGAAGCTTTCAAACATTTATGTGCCAAGTCTGAAGTGCATGTTAAACAAATGCTTTGTCATTCAAAGGTGAGATGACTGTCTCGGTATCCAGGTATAGAGAGACATCTGTAAATGTGTAACCATTAAAGGCGAATTTTCTTTTGTTTACCTAATCCACCCTGAACGTAGAAAGATGTTTTCGAGGTCGACATCTCTGAGTTTTAGTTATAGTTCTTCCACTCTTAAGACTGTATACCAAAGCCGAATCAAACACAGTGAAACTATAGAGATTTTCTTTCAAAGAAGTAATCGACTGGTGATCACAAATAGTGGATAAAAGTCTGAAAGACTGGAGAAAGACTTTTTCCCAATCAGATTTCTCAGGATGTTGAGGAGATTAGCAGGAAAACACCAAAATCAGGTGGAAGAATCCAGAGAAAACATGACTAATATTTATATAATTGGTAAAGACTTCTTGGAATCCTGGACTAGTTAATTTAGCACACAATTAAAACACCCTCAGTGGACGATGTTAGCCGATATTCAAACCTGGAAACAAACTGCAGAAACTATAAATATTTTATCTTTTGTGTTCGGAATTATTGAAATTGGGAAAATATTGCTTCCCAATTCTAGGAAATAATGATAATGTCAAAAGAATGTTGTCTTTCATTGATGCCCAATAGACAAGAGAACATAGCAGATTTCAAATCTGCCTAGCTGTGAAGATGATTACATTGTTGTGTAATTTAAAAGTATCCTCTGAGACTTCCATTAATGATTTATGAGAAAAACAATGTTCTTGATAAAGTGACTTGAAATGAGAAATATTACTACTTAACTACAGATTATCAAAGTAAACAAACTTATTGGATATCTTGTAGTGTTCATCCCAGAAAAATATATAATTATTAATTTTCTATAGATTTGTTTATAAATAACATTACTGCTACCAGTCATCATTTTTTTATATTTATTTAGCACAGCGTGTTTCGAGAAATAATTCCCATCTTCAAGTGTGTTTTTTGGTACTGTTTCATATTATTATGTTTAGCGTGTGTGAGTGCCTGATTCATTCTGCTGTCGTTGTTGCAATATATAAATATGCCCTATTTTACTGTTTGGTTATCTTTATATGGAGTTAATGGCGGAATTTTTTGAAAAGCTTTTAACTACAGTTTTCGTCTGGTCCATCTGTGGCTCTCACACATGTCAAACATCACACACAATATTTTTGCACGTAAGTTGTCACAAAAACAAATATACGATGTTTCGATATCATACTCAAAAATGTTAATACGTGTAAATATAGCACCATTGTAAGTATGCATAAATTATAACAATGAACAAAACAAAAAACCTCCATGAAAATGCAGCATACTCTATGGAAATATTGTTTTGATAAAATCCAGCAAAGGATTCCTTTGTAGCATACTCTGTAAAAATGTATCTTTGGTTAACTTAAGCTTAGAACAAGCCTGTAACTTTATTTATATGTGTGTTCGTTTTTGTGGCAACTGATGTAGTTGTGTGCAAAAATATTGCGTGTGGTGTTTGACATGTGTGAGAGCTGCCACAGATGTACCAGACGAAAACTAGTTAAAAGCTTTTCAAAAAAATTCCGCCATTAACTCCATATAAAGATAACCAAAAAGTAAAATCGGGCGTATTTATATATTACAGCAACGACAAAAGAATGAAGCAGGCACTCACACAAGCTAATCATCATAAATAATATGAAACAGCACAAAAACGCACTTGAAGTTGGGAATTATTTCTCGAAACGCGTCACACTAAATAAATATTAAAAAATCTTGACTGGTAGCAGTTTTGTTATTTATAGACAAATCTATTTATCTCACAGGCGCAGGCTTTCAAAAAAAACCATTTTCTAATGGATAAAATCAAATTATTAATTTTCTTTCATAACATTTAAGTTATTTTGATATAAGACTGTCTTAGGGAGAAGACAGGGGAATTCAAAATAATGAGCACTTTGTTGCTTTCATCATTTCAGTTTAACACATTTAAGACTGGCATAAGTGACCATGGATGGGGTAGCTGGACTGCTGTTTTCAACAAGTTTTTCGGAAGTTAAAGTATTCATACTACGAATGCAAGAATTGAGTTGGCTGTCTCATTTGAAACAATGAAACTTAATATGAGAAGCCTAATATCAAACCTGGACATCTGACCTAATGTTCGAAATTTAGTTAGCAGGCGATCCCAAAGTAAGTTTTTCCGTTGTTTTCGTTGGTGAAGTAGGTTTTTTTTCCAAAATTTGACGAAATGTGATAAATCACACGTTAAAGTTGACTGTTCACATCAATTGTGGACACCTACATAAGAGCTTGATATCAATTTCGGACACTTGTTGAATAAACCAGTGTACACCAATGGGAACACAGTATATGATCACATGACCTCGAAAATCAGACATGGCGACGGTATATGCCAGGTACTATGATGTATTAACCCTTACTTAAATTTTTCAGTAATTTTTGATAGTATTGTAACTAATAACGATCTTAATGTGAGTGAAATGGAACATAATATATCACCAGAATCCGAAGGAAAAGCTAGGATAAATCTGCAACAACCTCAAAAGTGGAAAATAAATATGAAAGAAACAAAGGTAAGAGTATCTTGTAAACTACACTGTTGTATTGTAAGATGTGTTGTACGAAATTCTCTCTTTTTGGAAAGAAGTTCGTGTCAGGAATAACGTAAGGATGCTTATGGAAAAATTTTAAGTTGCTTCGGAAATATCCACACATTTTAGTAACTTCAAAAATACAATAAGTTTTATTACTACTTAAATTACTGTAAATGGAAAACTTCATTTTGTATATAAAATTTTAAAAAAATACATTTTATTTCTTCATTTTTCCAATATGTAATAGAGTTCAAAATTTAATATTTTCCACTTTATGTTGATACTCCTATAATTTTCCAAATTTTACATCTGTAAAAGATGATCGTCATCAGTAGGTAAATCTCTGTATCAAAAAACAGACATCTGAAAGCTGTTTCACATCAAAAGCTGACACTTAAACGTTTTGGTTTCAAAGATGGACATCTGTAGTTTCACACACAATTTGAAGTTACTTGAGTAATCAAATTGATATTAGCTATTTCCAGGTATTTCCTGGAGTATTAATGTTGATAATACTCAAATAAGCTTGTAAATATATTAGCTCTACATTTCACAATAAAAAATGACCTTTATCTCAGTTTCTGGTAAACGACAGATGTCTCTCTTTGATAATAGGCTAATCGTTTATGTATTAAAATATATTTTTAATTATTAAAATTAACAGATACATAAAATGTTCAGTAAATATATTTTTATTCCCCCCCCCCCAAAAAAAAACTTGTACATATGATTCTTACAGATAATCACCATTTCTGTCTGAATCAAAATTGTATATTTCCAGGGCATTGAAAACATTACTCACGTAAATTCGCCATATCGAGAATATGCATAGTGCGAGCTGTGTAGGTAACACGTGAAGGCAATCTATGACTCAATACATAGAAATACAAAGCCGTTTTGTAGTGTATAAATAGTTAAAACTCCACCACAATGCAGAGAAACGTTTTGCTTTATTTTACATAGTTACCAACACTGGGCAGGTTGGAAAACGGCCGCTACATATTTTTAGCCTTCCACGAAGTAGACTCTGGCCCCATCCATGTGACTAAATACCGCTGAATGAGTCTGGCTTCAGTGCTGCCCACAATGTGTTAAGCATGGGTAAGGATGATCTCCCAGAAGACTGAGATTAAATGATTAATAGTAAAGGCCTGAAAATAGGCCTACCGAATTGACTATTTCTATGTCAAATAAGTATTTCCTTTTTAGGATAAAAATTCTGGCTTCCAGGACAAAACTTGTGGCTTTTAGTTTAAAATTTCAAGCTAAATACAACACCGTCTTCCTTTTCTATTTTTAAACATGGTCAACCTATTTGTAACAGCAATTTCAGTAGCAAGGTATAACGTGTAATGAGCATCTCCTTTAATGTTACATAGTATCGTAGCTTCATCATATACCCTGTGTCTTTGATGATCACTCTGTACAAAACTATTAAAGTAAGTATACAGTCTTCCGCCTTGCATGTATCTTGTTGCTGGAATTTTCACTCCATATAAGTGAACCATGTCTAGACTAGGTTTTGTCAAAATTTTGCAAACTTTACATGTTTCAAGTGATTAACATAAGATCCATCTGAAGACTATTCTCAGCATCATCTATCTTTGCTGTCAGCAAAGATGTGCTCTTCCTCTATAGGAGCATGAAGCACTGTAGCAGCAAAGTCTCCTATACTTTACCTTTTGTCGAGGTCACCACTGTAGTTAGTCTACACATTAACCAACTAATCAAAATGAATGTTCAAAGATTAAACAAAGGAAAACTCCTTTATATTCTGCAAAACTACAACTGAAACCAATAACAGGTAATGAACATAAAACATAAGATTTCTTGGACATATCACAGATTTCATTCTCATTGTTTCTTTTTGGTACAGTGTCTGATGTCACCACAGATCTTTACTGCTGATCCCTATCTCTTATCACCAAAATCTTCCTCTTGAAATCTGGTGACCAGGAACCTCTGAAAATGTAGGATAAATTCGATGTCTAGCTGACGAGAATAACCATCTGTGAAGTCCATGTCTGTGGTCTCAGGTAATGACAACATGGTTACATTTTACTAACACCTGTCGCATCTGGCATATAGAGGCACCAAGGTACAAATTTCCTTATTTAATGCCTACTGTGCAATCAAATGGCTGCTTAGACACGTCTATTTCATTTATAAGTCAATTATCTTTCACATTGTTTGTAAAAGCTATTGTCCTGTCAGATGTTAACACCTTTCCATCATTTCCATTTTTGGGTCTATGTCTGCTGTACATTGCATTGTGTCTTCTTGGGTCACATATACAGCCTTAATCTATACATCAGTACTATCTTGGCCTTATCCTGTTATTCTATGATACACTTACCAGTCATGTGCTCCGATACTTCATAAGGATGCACATACCAGGCAGTAAAATGATGGTCTGGTTGCGTCTGTTTGTAAGCACACATTGTGAACACTGCTTAAGGTTGTTTTGATTAATGGCCTATTCACGCTGTTTATCGCACCACCCTCATGTTACTGTCACAATCACATGAGTATGTATTCACACCATCTGCCATGTCAATTCTGTTATTCCAGTAGTGAATGGTGGAAGTGAGCTTAAAAGCGGCTTGTTAACTGCCAGATAAAAGACGTTTGTTAAATTTCAAACGACGAATCCTGGTTGGAAACCGCCAGATAAAAGAGCTGCAGTTATTTAAAACTAACAAGTCCTAGCAAAAGGGATCCAAGATAAGAGATTTGAGGTTTCCTCCAGGAAGCAGAGGGAAACCATAATAATAAAACGGAGCTGAGGTTAAATTACAAACAAGGGAAAATTTAAATTGTTTATTGCCAGTTCACATGGAAATGGGGGCAACACCGATTTTAAATACACAATAAAAGTGCATCCCAGTAATTTACTAAGTACTAATTTTGTTCTCACACCAAGAGGCATCAGATAAGTAAGGTTGTAAATCATAAGATTGGTAGGACATGGGACACAATCATTCACAAGCGCGTAGCTGCTACACTTACTCTCACAGAAGACTGCGACATGAAATACAGCACAATGCACAACCAGGCAGATTAGCCAAATCTGCCAAGTTACGATATTCATAACCATGTGCACTCTGTTCCACTTCCAATACCCGGCAGGGGTCACTAAATTTCACACAAACCTTACACACGAGTGAACTGATAAGAAGCCAGAAGGACGCGGAAAGATATTACGGAAATAGTAAGAGGTAGCATTATTTCAACGCCTGAAGGGCTGAAAACGTTGAACAAAGAATAGGTCTTTGTTCCACATGCTGAAACGGACACCAAACTAAAACTTACTAGTCATCATTTACCGTTTTTAACAGAAATCAAAGTCACACCAGAAAACATACACGAAAGGAATACGCTACATTTCTGAGAATAACATAATTCACACACGCCTAAAGCACATGTAACTTATTACTGCTACATAGCGTAGCATGGACCTAGCTGTGGCTCAACATTTAGACCATACAAACATATTACCTAAGCCGAAACCGGAGAGAAAGTGATGACGCCGCTCCGATACGTACGAATCCTCGCACCAAGGCTCCCAAAGATCATGGCGGAGACATGCCGTACTCGCACAAAGAGTCTAGCTGCCTGCACGAGGTCGATCGGTGCAAGCGCGACTAAAGGTAGCGCCCCTATTGGGAAGTGGCTGAACGAGGCAGGCGCGATATGTACACCAACGCTCCCAGCGTTAGCTAGTGGAAACAAGGCATAAGCGAACGACGCACAGCAGAGCTCCCTGCATCAAAACGAGGCAAGCGCAGAACACAGTAGAAGCGTATCACTCACACACAGGGTAAATACAGGGTGGGGAGCATAACTACATATCAATGCAAGTTAAAGTATTAACTTGCAGTCAATAAATCAATAAGTTTTTAAATTGAAAATAGAATCTAACAAGTACAAAGCCTCTATAACCTCAAAGGGAGGTGAGCAAACATTGAAATAAATGAAAAGTTGCAAATAGCCATCTTTGAAGCTTATGCATTAGAGTACATCTATTAAAAATATTATTTGTAGAAGTGGAAGAATTTGGTTACTCCATTTTCTTGGAAATCAGGGACTACAGCCATGAAACTATCATGTAGACTTTAAGATGTAGGTGAGACAAGTTGCGACCTTCCTATCGGTTCTCATCAATAAGACTTGGGCAGTACATAACTTGGGTAGTAAAAGTTTGTGGCTCGTCTCTGTACATAGGGATGATTTCTGTATGTCAGCTTCTATGCCCTAAACAGCTACCTGATCGGTTTAAACAAGATCAATAATCTGTAGTTTAGCCAGTTTATCAATCTGCATATAATGACGTGAAAATATATTTAACACACATAAATTAAACCTCTTAATGACCAATAAAATGGATTCTAAGATAAGGAAATGATTCACTCACAAATTAATTCTTTATAAATATAGTTTATTTTTCTTTCTAGACATGAAAATGCGGAGGCGGTCCTACTTTATATATCGGTAAATAACTGAATATTTCCCCAATTATTGTTCTTGCGAGGCATAAATATCACATGCATGCAATATTAAAATTTCCAAATTGTCACTTGTAAATTAGTGTAGTCCATCGAACACTGCAGTTTGAAATTAATTCGTGCTTAAAGTATTTGTTATAAAACAGTTTGTAATCACACTAGTACACAATTGCTGAATTATCACAGTTCCACAGCTCTACTACCATGCATAGGTCATCACTTTTCAAGCAGAGACTAACTTCTGTAGTCACAGTCCCATACATTTTCTATGTCCACACATGCCTATCTCTTCAAATCACAAGTTTGTAATGCGGCTACAGACCGCCCAGCGTCACAACCTCTCACCACCGCATCCAAGTTACCAGTCACTCCCCAAGCGTTTGAAAAGTGTGCTCTCCCTGCTCCCAAAATTATATCCTTCCGCACATCCTAATGCCTCATTTTTAAAGCCGGCCGCGGTGGCCAAGGGGACTGAGGCACTCTAGTCACGGTCTGCACTCCACTACGGTCGGGGGTTCGAATGCCCCCCCTTCAGGCCTGGATATTTGTGCCGTCCTTAGTAGTAGTTAGTAAGTTTAGGGACTGATGACCCCGTAGTTAAGTCCCATAAGCTATAGAAACATTTGAACATTTTTTCCATCTTTAAAATACAATTTTCCTTCCAAAAATATTATACATGTGAATATAACAGAAATGCTTTGACCACCTCCCTACAAATGTTATTTACATTTAACAAACAAATATATATTTAACAATACTAAAAACGGTTGAGACTGAAGCTCTTTGCTATTAAGCGTGGCGTCTCACTGTTCAAATATACTGCCGCCGTTGAAATATGGTTACACAATATTTATCATGGCTTTTTATACAGATATATTCAGTTCTTATCCATAAATTACATATTATTGTTTATATATAAATTACCTGCTACATATCTACTATTTTTGGTCGGCCATGAAATATTTAAGTGGCAGTTTACATTATAAAAATGAATGTTACTAAGAATAATATTAAATATAATAAAATACATATATAAATGTAATGTTCTTTGCTGGATTCATGTTTTGTGTATCTGTGGTGGAATCTATGTTCTGACAAGAATATTACTACCTCAACGAAAAGCAGAACAAGAGAATAAAACAAAGTTTATTGAAAGAATACGGAAATAATGTGGTATGTCTTTTAAGATAGGTAGCATGGTACAATGCTGCCCATTTGCTTCTTAAATTGTTACTGATAAACACTATGTATCACTAATTATATTTATAAGTCATATAATATTATTATTATTATAGTACTGAAGTTTGTTGGTGTTTTATCTGTAAGGGATATTGAAATTGTAATTACGACGTTTGAAGGCCAATTCACACTGTCCGTCACGTCACGGAACCGTCACGTCAAGTTGTATTCACTCGTCCGTCCGTGTCCGTCACGTCAATTCGTCCATCTCAATACACGATGTTGAAAGTGAGGTTATGAGTGGCGATCTGTTATGTAGAAAGTCATAGTTTAATACTACAAAGGGGGGGGACAACAACGCTAAATGTTATTAACGGCCAAAGAAAACTTTACAGTGTGTGTTTTTGGCCAACTTACTGGGAACTGAAACAACATTTCAAAACATCGACATCTATTTTCAAGCGAAAAAATAAACATATAAAGACATCAAACCATACTTGTAAGAGCATAAATAGTGCCTGTATACTTTAACCATTACGATTTGCTCGCTGACATTGTTAGTACCATCATAAACAACTGAATTTTTGTCTTTCATTACAACTGACATTTTCATTTTAAGTGTTATTTAATGAAAAATGCGTAATCAAATTACAATCTTATTCAAATAAACAGTTTGCTTCAGTCGTTTCTGTTACATTGTTACGTAACAAACATTTTTTTGGTTTCAGATATCCGATCTCGATTTTAGGGGGACACTCAATTGACAAAAATATTTAAGTCGTTATGAAACATTTGAGATTTACCCCTAAAACGAGGTACAACAACACAAAGATGAATAAGACACATTTGCATATAAACAGTGCAATCGTCGACTGCAACATGTAATTCGCGTGACGAAAATAGGTTAACTTCCTATGTTAGCAGACGGCCGTTCCGTCAAAACATTCTTCTTGAGAAAGCTTGACGGACGTTGACGTGACGTGACGGTCCGGTGACGGACAGTGTGAATGCCGGCATTAGAAATACATTGCGGAATGTTCTGACGGACCGTGACGTGACGGACAGTGAATTGGCCTTGATTCTCTCAAGTCTCTTGAATCCATGCAAATAATTATATTTGCTGTATGATCATTTCCTGATTTGATATGGATTTTTTAGAATAATGTATGGCTATATTGTATTTCAGTTGCATTCTGGGTTAGCCACCCACGCTCATTCAAGAGTGTTGCTTCCTGTTTCTGACCACATTAGGAAAACCTGACTACCTGCTGTATCCCATTCACTAGGTACAAACTGGTAGCCAGCCGGCTGGCAAAACCCACCTTTCACATGGAAACAATCAGCTACCCCCTGTATCTGTAATATCACAAAGTGTTCTGGAAGATATAGTTATGTAGTTTATTAGGTCAGGGTTAACCTGTGGTTCAGTGTTGTTTGAGTATGTTGTGCTGGCCATATCGTCATGTGGAATTGCAATTATAGCAGTGGAAATGCTGGAATACCTTTATAGACTTGAGGGGTGGAGTCGTCCTGACACCAATTAAATCCCTCCAGGTCCCTTGAGACACAAAGCTCATGATAGCAGTAGAACACAAGCAACTGTGATGTTAGTGTGATGTGGTAAAATGGGAGACCCTAACGTGCATGAGGCGAAAAAGTAGAAGCAAGAGTTATTATACAACTTAGGCCGAGTTTGCATATTGAATACACTATGCAACACAGTAATACGGCCATACATAATTCTGATCAGTACCGTCGCCATCGAGCAGCCACTGTTACAACTGCTGGAGGTTCCAAGATGACTTCTGTAGAGCGGAAACTTATCGATTAGGCAGGGAATTGTCTTGTTAAGAAGAACACTCCAGCATGTGGTGATCGAGGTGCAGTAGCCGACATAAAGGGCACGCCACTTTGTCAGTCTCCTTAGCAATTCGTTACAGACCACCTAGACTCCACGTCACCGCTGGTAAGCGACGAACCCAGGATCACGGACTGCCTGGACTTCATGACACTGTTGATGGATGCCGAAATCTGAACCTCGGCCGCCGTCGATCTACAGACGGTACTTTTCCACAACTTGCCTTATTCCAGGAGGTCAACATGTCGCTGATGGTTCACGCTGCCAGATTTGCTTGCCGACCTGTGCCTCGATCGTAGGAATCTCCACCTGATGTCAAGACTCCACCTTTTGCGTCCCATGTTAGAAAATCTATCATATGAACAGAAAGTTTTACGAATCTCAATAAATGTTCGAACTTGCATCTGTTCATCCGAAAATGGTTTTCGAAGATAGCTTCGTCCGAGTCCGTTCCTGATTAGTACTATAGACATTCCCATCTCATTTCTCCTCAGAATCCACTTTCGAACCCATCATCTACGTCTCCACTTTTTCTTCCTGCCCCTTATGAGAGTTCCGTCTCCAATTATCGCGCTTCGACCGCACGTAAACCCAAAGATCTCTTCCTTCTTTCCTATTCATGCCTTCTGTAACTCTTTAAATTACAAAATAACCACAACATGAATGTACGCTTGTGTTAATTCAATTTGCGCCACGTTGAAAAATTAAAATAGACTTACTTGGCTTGAAATTTTTACGAGCATGATAAGGGTTACTGGTGCACGTTGAAGTCAATTGCCGCAAATAAACACCCTTGTCGGTTCCAACATCACGGCTCGGATATATAGGCCGGATCAATATCGATTAAAAATTGCGATACATTTAATATTTTGACATATCGCTGTAGTCGTATTCGCCGCCATCGATCTTAAATTTAAGCTCTTTGCTCGCAACCAGTCATCTCTCGTAACTCTTCAGAATCGCTTTCATTTCGTCCCTGACTTCCTGTGGAGTGGTAGCAAGATGGTGAGTACTACGGTGTGACTACTGTGATAGTTGAGCAAAAGTTTGCGATTTGCTTGGTAATTTTATGTATGTAAATAATTGGGAGTATTTCTGTAGTAGTTAGAAATTGGTAATAGTTAAATTGATACATTAATTTATAGTCGATGATGATTTAGCTGTGTACATGGTTAGACTACTGACCACGTGTGAGGAAATTGTCTAGGGCGGTCTGAGACTTTAATTTTTTCAATATGTAGTTAATTGCGTAGTGATTTTGCATCAAAGTAATGATTTTGTTTTCTTTACAATTTAGTCTCATCGAAAATTTAGTGCCCCTCGCCATGGTTCCATGGGGTTTTACCCGAAGAAAAGATCACAAAGGCATCGTGGTAAAGTGAAGGCGTTTCCTAAGGATGATCCAACTAAACCAGTTCATCTTACTGCATTTATTGGCTATAAAGCTGGTATGACGCACGTGGTGAGAGAAGCAGATAGACCTGGTTCAAGTAAGTTGTATAATTTTATTACCACTTATATTTCGGGTCGTTTCGTGCCTCGTATCCACTCCTAAGATAGGAGCTATGTTAATTTTTACTATAAGATTTGTTCTGTGTGTTCTTAATAGTAATGACTTTTTCTTAGGAGTGGCAACGCAAATATTAGTTTGCGTAGTTGTTTGTACGACATGACGGCATGGCAATACCTTTAGCCATGTCTACAGGCCAGGAGCTGCTTGATATTGCGCAGTTGAATCCTATCTGTGGTGTCGTAGATAAACCCTGCCCTTTTCGTCGAAGAGGTGCGGAGGCACGGCATATTCCATAAGCTTTCAGGAATCCATTGGGTTTTGACCTGGGAGACAAACCATGCTTGGTACAAATTTGTTCACTTCAAAAGTTCTTGGATTAAGTGAATATAGATCCAGTAAATTGCCCATTGTTGGGTTTAGTTTGAATGTAGGGGTAATTTGTGGTAGCTGGAAGTAAATATAGGCGCTGGTGGGAATTGTATTTTAAGATCTTGATGAGTCTACACACAAACTGGAAGCAGGCTAAGTAACTGGCTTGATATCGTTTAAATCCTTTTTTTCTAATTTTGCACTATGGGTGTGGAAATACTTTCTATGAAATATTTCATTCTTATTTCAATGGGTCAGGGATAAATAAATTGCTAAAATTTTACCTACCATGCTGGCAGCAGCAACATTGTAGAAGTTGTCCATTATTTTATTCATGTCTTGAAGAAATCAGGAAGTACACAAATAATGCTGTTCCTGCTTTACATTTAACATTTCTTTTTTTTTTTTTTTAAGAAATTAACCACATAAGACGAATATTTCATAACACATTTTTTTACTTCATTGAACATTGGCAGCTGCTCTTACGTTTTAACTTTCCTCTTTGGTGTACATTTTCTGCACTGATTAGGGTGTATGAATAAAACAAAGGTAATTTGCTTGAAAGCTTTCCATCGAAATATGCACGCACCTGTTGTTACATTGAATATTCGATATATTTCGATGGAAAGCTTTCTTGCAAATTACTGAAACAAACTATCTACTTTATACTTTGGACTCCTCAGAACGTTCACAGGTTGGCATTGTGTGATAATATACTTAGTCTGAATGTTCACAGTGCGACTAAAACACTGTGGCGTATTGCTCACAATCAGATCATTGATTTGGTATGAATAAATCTAGCAGTTTCTTATTACTAAAGAACATTGTTTCCTGAAGTGAGCTTTTTAACATCTTTCGAGCTGAGTAACTTCTGTTTACATTTTAGTGTAGTTTATAATAAGTGGTAAAATGTTTAGACGTCAAAAGTGCCTTTGTGTGTAGTCTGTAGAAATGAGATACGAACTAAGAAATTTATGCAAATAACATTTTGCTGGCAAGTCGTGTCCTTTGCAAAAATAAGTGTGACATTTAAAGCATTTTATATTGTACGCCTTATATTGAATTATAGCCTAATTGTATTCCCTCCACCCCTCTTCCATTTTGGATGATTGTTAATCTTTCATGCCTGTAGCTTACAATTAGTCAAGAAGTGTGTGTTCTTGTCTAGTGTTTGGCCTGCTATAGTGCTGCTGGTCACATTTGATCTCACCTGTGTTGAACAGTTTAAGTAATGAAACATTGCATGATGCTCCAGTTTTTGACTGTCATTTGGGACTTTATTGCATGGTTAAGTTCACATTTATGTTAACTTGCTATTCTATTTTGTTCCATACTGTCATGTTTTGAGGTTATAAGGTACTGTGCCTTCTCCATTGCACCAGAAAATGAGAGCAAGATTTCAACCATTGCAACCACAATTCAAATGAATCTTGCAGTTTACGGTAAAGGTTTCATACGTGTAGGCATAATTTCTCCATACTTAAGACATACCTTACCTTAAAATACGTGTTTTGCAAATGTCTTTAAAGCGCCGTTACATTTAAGTTGCCAGCTTTCATAATATTGAAGTATAAATGCAAAATCCTCAAAGATGGCCCATTTGCTTCCGATCGCCTGAATTGGGGGCTGCGCAAAGCAATGTTCATTTGTTGCAGACCACGTGATTATGTGGTAGCGAATCACACCACAAAGAAGAGTATTGTTGTCAGCCAATGGTAACCAAACCTCACTGCCGCGCAACAGGAAAATAACTTTTGGCGGTGGAAATTAAATATGCGGTAATGTTTTTATATATGAAATCGCGCGTTATTTATGAGGTGTGAAAATTAACGTGTTAAAATGAAGTTTCAATTATTTTATTTTCGAAATCACTTGATTACACTTTCAGGCAGATAAGATAAATAAAACCTGCTATACCTGCTCTATGGTTGGCAGGTTCTTGTATGTTAGCAGATCTAGCAAAAATATTCCATATATTTAAAATTACTATTCTTCTCAGTGGTTGATTGCCTTAAAGGCTAACATTTTGTGTGGTACCATTTCCAGAGGTCAACAAAAAGGAAATTGTAGAAGCTGTAACCATTTTAGAGACACCACCTATGGTCATAGTTGGTGTTGTTGGTTACATTGAAACTCCACATGGACTGAGAGCACTTCAGACTGTGTGGGCCGAGCACTTATCAGAAGACTGCAGAAGGCGATTCTACAAGAACTGGTGAGTTTTCCTGAGAGGTTATATTTGATTTTTTCAGGGAAGCCAAAAGTCTTTGTCTAACCCGCCACTGCCTGCGCCGAAACTACGTTTATTGTGCCGTATCGCTCCCTGTATGTCTAGTAAAGCCAACCAATGCCCTTGAACAGTGCAAGGAGTCCCTTTACCAGTTCTTTCTTCGGGTCTGGTTGTCCCAAATGTTCTGTGCCTTTTACTCTCCATTGCAATGCAGATGTGATACAGTTTCATCACCGTTATCACAGAGCCTATATTTTGGGTCCTCTTCGTTGTTCACATTGTGTGTAGGTGTTTTTTGAAATTCCCATGGCCTGTCAGTAATCCAACCATGAGTCTAATCTCTCTCCTGTTCAGACCCAGGATTGCAGAGCTTCTTTTAAGAGGTTATGTTTAGTTAGGTACTTGTTGTGGTGATTCCTTTCTGAGTTTTTGTATTAACTGAAATAGGCAGTAGTATTTGTAGCATACTTGAAGACAGCGGTACAACCAGTCTTTGACCAATGTCATCTAAGTAATGCTATGTAAATATGCCAACTAGCAAAACTCATTATCAGTGAGTTCAAATATATATGGGATAATATCACAATACTTGTTTATTGTAGATGATATGTGATTATCACTGTGAATTACAAGAGAATGTACTGTCTATCACAGGTCTCTGCCCAAAAGTTTGCACCTTCGGTGCTCACTTTTGAAGAAAGAACTGTTTACTTATATCTAACCATCAGAGGGGGACTACAGATCACATTTTAAACAATATCATAAGCTATAATTGTTCTACTTGTAAACAATCGTCAAATGATAACCTCATTGGTCATAGCCGGTGGGTTGTATCAGGGACTTCAGTTGACCTGTTTTTGCTTAATAAGATCAGATTCATAGTTTTTGATAAGGTATTTTTCAGTTATGGATAACAATGATCCTTGGAGTTTTCTTTGAAGCAATGTTTTGGTGGTTTCACTTAAAAGAAAAGCAGAGTGCTATTCTACCAGTGTTGCTTTAGAATGTGTTCAAAATGTTTTCCTGAGTGTAGACAATTCCTGGTTGAGTAAAAGTACTTGTGTGTGTGTGTGTGTGTGTGTGTGTGTGTGTGTGTGTGTGTGTGTGTGATATGGAGCCAAGTGATTGTGTGCAGATAGGGACAACCAGTCATATTAGCCAATAACAGATGCTCTGTCTTCAGAATAAACACTATTGTCATAATTACGGGATCTGGTCAAAGCTTTTTTTAGTTTTTGTCAATAATGAATAGCTAATCCACCATAATGAGGCTCCCTGAGCTGCTGTCAGGTATGAAAGTCACATTCACACAAATTTTTTGCCATGACCTTCATCAGAGAAAGGAACACATACATTTCCACACTCACTGTCAGGTATACCCATACAACCCCAATGTTTGTGTGCTGCAGTGGTATGGGTATATTTATGTATTTAGCATATGGCTAAATCACAAAATTTAGTTTTTTTAACTTTAATAACAAAGATGCAATATTACATGTGTAACAAGCTAATATCAAGTCTATGAATATAGTCCAGTGATCCCTCCGTAACCATCAGGAACTGTGTTGGGTTGCCAGCAAAAGCTTCTTGACATTCTTGAACCACACGGTAGACAGTCTGCTTCTCAGCACCACAGTCAGTTTGGAGAAGCTATTTTCTTCCACTTGTAAAAAAAGTCTGCACACCTTACAGTGTTGGTTCTTATTCTGTTAAGTGCTGACCAATCTGTGTGATAGGTCAAAGCCAGGTGGCTTGGTTGATATGCACGGCATCGTCAGTTCTGGTGTTGCATTAATCTGCCATGTTTGTCTCCAGCAGTCATCGGTATTAAAGCTGTTTGTAACCAAAGTTCTTGCAATCCCAAGGAGTGGATGATGAGTGAAGTCTTGCTTTTCTCATGCCTGGTTTGTCTTATGCACAGGAAGGTGGGGATTCTCTTGCAGCTTTTTGTACTCTGATACTAGTGTATTTTTCTGCCGTAAAGATGGTTGTATGGGTAACCAGAAAGTCTGTGTGGGCCTAATTGTGCCAGTTATGACACATTGTATGATTGAGCTCACGTCCGCAGGTTTAACCGTCAACTACCCTGCACATGTCCCCCGGGTGGTGCTAAACGAGCAACAAAACACTGGCGACAAGACAATCCTTGTAATCTCCTGGTAAATATTACATCACTTACCAGAACATGAATAAGTCAACAAAGGGTATGAGTATAGTTGAGTGATTGTGTGAATGTGGGTGTTTCTCTTTCTGATGAAGGCCATGGCCAAAGACTTGTGTGAATTTGATTGTATATCTTGTGCCTGTCAGCACTTCAGTGAACTTAGTAGGTTATCTATCCTGCCTAATTGACATTCCAATTGAATTTTCAATTTTTGTCATTGTGAAGAGTCATGGGAGAATGATTCTTTTATTAATTGTGGACTAAATAACACTGTTTCTTTAGTTCACAGGTACTTGAATGTACCTTAGTCCCCTCGGAGAATCAACTACAAGATTCCATAAAATTAGTATACGGAACTGCTTTTCACTCACTGTTCCATATTCACAAGCAACGTAATTTCTCTTTCTGGCATGTGAAAAACGAGGAAAAAGGCTGTGAATGTCAGATTCATTTGAATCTACTATGAAAACTAATTGCTGAATGTTAGGTGTCATTGGCTGTTATATATTGTGAATGGCTTAAATTGCCATCACAATATGACACAACTTTATCCCTTGATTGTTATTAACTTACCTATGATACTCCCACTGCATTCGCCTCTAGTTTTCTTTGTGCCTTCAATTTCATCACATTCCTTATTTTACCAGGTTTTTCATAAGAGCCGATTACTAAAGCGGTGTTTTTCATTTAATCAATAAGTTGCCAGTTTGTTGCTTGGGTGTTTTGGTTCTCTCCCAAAGTAAGACTATTTAATAGCTGTCATTTTCCCTTTCTATGGTTTTTTCTTGGTTAGCTTGAATATTGCTTTTAAATGTAGTCATATGAATTAGTTAAGTAATTTAAATTATACAATACGTACTGAATTTAAATTTTATTTCAGTAGTTTCAGCAGTTACTGCTATATTTAAATTTGATTCACAATTTTGCTTCAGCTCCTCTAAGTATTTTTCAGGATCAGCACATACTGTAAATGCCAAAATTGTTATAACTATTGGATAGGTTTTTCTCAAGTACATTCTTAGTGGGATGTCCCATTGTGCTTCTAATTATTTGCAGTTCCTGAAAATAGCTTTGAGCATGAAATCCCATTTTTGTGTGTGATTTTACATAATTTATATGCAGTTTCTAATGATAAATGTTAAGCTCTCCACTCAGATGATGAGAGCAACAATGGCTCATCTTGGAATGTTACTCCAGTTGAGTGAAGAAGAATCATCTCCGCTCATGGTGACGAGATGTTCTTCTGTGCCAATCTGGTTTCCCTCTCCCAGCATTCCGTCTTCCCTTATACAATTCCCTGAGAAACTTTTTGAACAGGTACAAGTCAAAGAAGAAGGCATTTACGAAGGCTTCGAAGAAGTGGCAAGATGACTTGGGCCGCAAATCAATTGATCGTGATCTCAAGAAAATTGAAAGATACTGCAAGGTTATCAGAGTGATTGCACACACTCAGGTGAGTTGTTCAAAATTTCCACAATCTTTCTGTTGATGCTTGGTGCTGAGGAACAGCTTTAGCTGAACTTCAGTTACCATTGTGGCCCTGGAGCTGCTTTATGCAGTCAATTCCTTGCCACGGCATCATATAGCATCTCTGTCCCCCATTTTTTTGGGAGTGTGCAGAGGCACGGCATATTCCATAGACTTTCAGGAGCCCATTGGGTGGGGACCTGGGAGACAAACCATGCCTGGTACAGCTGCACTTTTAACCTTATTTTTTAAGTTGTAATCCATGTTTTCATATTGAGTTACTAGATTTAGCTGTTTTTAAATATATTTTAAATATATTAATGTATTAGAGATTTTTGTAAATGTGGCTCCCATTTTAGTTTGCCTGAGCCAGAACTGTAAATTTATAACTATTGTAGCTCTTAAATACTATGCAGTTTAGAGTGCAAAGAGTAAGTGTTGAATGTTTTCCTTTGACTTAATTCCACAATTTTTGGCTTGATTGCCTGGGCATTACATTATTTAGCACAAATGTTAGTATTAGGTCAATGTTGTTAAAAATTTGCAATTTGTCATTGTGTGAAGAAAAAATTAATTCTTAGTCTGTAATTATAGATGAAACTTTTGAAGCAAAGGCAGAAGAAAGCCCACATAATGGAAATCCAGCTGAATGGTGGCTCCATTGCAGACAAAGTTAAATGGGCACGTGAACACCTGGAAAAACCTATTCCTGTGCAACAAGTGTTTGCACCTGATGAAATGATAGATGTGATTGGTGTTACAAAAGGCCATGGATACAAAGGTATGATGGATGTTAGATATCACATAAGTTTTGAACGCAAGAGGTTGTGATGAAACACATTGTGCATTGCAGATGCATTTTTATGTTGATATTAACAATGTTGCCTTCCTACTGACTGCCTCTATTTTATGCATGTTCCATTATTTTGGAAGTGGATGTACTTATATTGAACCCCTTAAATGTTGTTGCTAATTTCCTCATAACTGTTGTGCATTTTTGTCCCCTCTCCATAATTAGTGTGCTAGAGCCAGTAAAACAATGTGTTAGATATTGATGACTGTAAAATTTGTATTTTTCAGGTGTAACATCACGTTGGCACACAAAGAAGCTGCCTCGTAAGACTCATAAGGGTTTGCGTAAGGTAGCTTGTATTGGTGCCTGGCATCCTAGTAGAGTGTCATTCACTGTAGCCAGAGCTGGTCAAAAGGGTTACCACCACAGAACTGAAATGAACAAGAAAATATATCGCATTGGTCAGGGAATTCATGCGAAAGATGGAAAGGTGAGAATTGGTTTTTGCTTTGGTTTTAAAATTGTTAATAAAGTACAAGGGTTGTTATTGACTTTGTATTTTTTCAGGTGGTGAAAAACAATGCATCTACAGAGTATGATTTAACAGAGAAGACCATTACTCCAATGGGAGGTTTCCCACATTATGGTGAAGTAAACAATGACTTTGTTATGATAAAAGGCTGCTGTATGGGCCCAAAGAAGAGGGTTATAACTCTGCGAAAGGTAAGATTGAGTATGAATTTATTTTTTGTAGTAATGACAAAATGATGATTTAAAGTAGAGCCAAAAGGATTCTGCATTAGATTTGATGATCAATGATAGGACTGAATAAAACTGTCTGAAATTTTTTTTTTATTGCAGAAATTTCAAATATTTCAGATCTGTTTTATTTTTCAGTCTCTGCTGGTGCATACAAAGAGGAAGGCTTTGGAAAAGATAAACTTGAAATTCATTGATACATCATCCAAGTTTGGTCATGGACGGTTCCAAACTGCTGCTGACAAAACTTCATTTATGGGCTTACTTAAAAAAGATCGTATTAAGGAAGATGCAGCTGTTGCATAATGTATTGATGATGATAATAAAATGGAGTTAAACATGATTTGTTTTGATACGACATTCTTATTACACTGCTTATCATCCATTCCTCCAGTATTTAGTCAGCTGTCATAAGGCTGGTATTACACTGTCAAATTATTTGACAATGAATTGGACAAATAAAAATTTACCTAATGTAATGAGTATTTCATCAAATCTGAGGCCTCTGCTTAGTTTTCATCAAAGAAATCACTTGTCTTGTTTCCTGCAGTGAGAAATGTGAATGCTTGGTCTGCTAGTAGTATTACAGCCTCCTTTCCACCATAGCTTTTTCATTTAGAGGTTAAATGTCTGGTATCATTCATATTTGTAAATGTGGCTGGTAGTGGCAAGTTTCTGTAGTTTTCCAGCAACAACAAAATTAATATGGATGTAGAAATCAGATGGGGTGTTGTATAACAGGCGACAGGGTTAATTCACTGTCAGTCACGTCAATTTGTGTAGACCATTACTGTGAGGTGGAGTTACAATCAGTGATGTAAATAGTCAAAATATACTATCGGAATTGAAGTAATACCCCTAAATCTTATGGCCAAAGCTGACTTCATAAGGTATGATTTTGGTCAACTTGGTATGCTAAGTGTTGGGAACTGAACAAAACTTTAAAAACATACATCTGTTTGCAAGCAAAAAGTAAGACTTACATCTACAATTTTTATAAGGAAATAGAGCCTATTTACTTCATCAAATGTTTCCCTCCTTACATTAGATTTTTGTCAGCTGACAATTTCCATTTAATTTGCCTTGCCAACTTATGATCTTATTAGTATACACTGCTTGCATCAGCCTTTTGTTACTCTGCAGACAACAGAAATTCATTCTGTTCTGTAATAAATTTTCTCGCAGACAACCCTTGGTTGCATTTTTCTCTTCTCCCTCCCCCTCACTCTACTCCTAATGCAGACATAACTGTTGTATAAACACCAGCTGAGCATAACACTGCCATTTTGAAACAAGTCTTACAAAAATTGGAGTCTCATAGGATTTCATCCAATAACTTTGTCAAAGAATAGATCAATATTTCATCCAGTTTTTTTGTCGAATTCTTTCCCCAATTATTTGATAGTGTGATACTGGCATAACAGGCAATTTATGTGCAGAATGCTTCACCCATTTATCCCACCAATTGCTTCCATAACGTATTTTACCAATAAGCAGCTTGTGGTTTTTAATTATGGAATTATTTAACTTGAAGTAAAACCAGCTTCTGATTTCTTTCTTGCTTAACAAAACAATGAGTGTGGTTTGAGGAATGTATTCTAGGTTCAAATATGTTAAATTGAGTCATAAATCTGGTGTTGCTAAGTGCAATTTTTTCACTAAATGGCAGGGTCACATCTTGTCAAGAAACACTCACCATAAGGGTGAAGCCTACAGAGCTGTTGATATTGAGGAGAATGTTGTTCTTTGAGGAATACATCTTAATTTTTAGGATATTGTGGTTTTCCAAAAGTTGTGCATAAGCCTTGTACATAAACAGCTGTCAACAAATATACCCATAATTATGTGCATCTGTCTTGACACTTGTAGACTGGAATGTTTGGTACTTTTCCAAACTGGGTAGTTTCTTGTAGGACACTGGAGCCACAAATTGCCACTATAAACAAGAAAGTAACTTAGCATAGTTATCACATGGTCATTTCTGTTGATTGTAGCTCCCTCATATTTAGTTGTATTGGCCATTTTATGTAACAAACTTAAAAACTGTATTTGCAGCTTCTCTCTTGACATATTTCTTGAAAGCATATAGAAAGATTTCCTATTTTTTATCCAGTTGGTAGCTGCATATTGTCATCTGTAATTTACTCTTTGTAGGCAACAGTATTTTACATTTTCTCAACTTTTTGAGGGTGGTGAGGTGACTGCCTTCTTAAAATTTCCCGACACTAACTGTACAAAGGTAAAAGGCAATGTGATCTCCTTGTCAACAGTTCAGAATGACTATGTGATGTCTCCTAATTAGGGTGACCATATCACCTGTTCTGATTTTTGTTAAATGCTTAATGGTCCAAATTGTTAACTAAAATGGTGAGCACTATGATCTGAGGTTAAATTTTACTTCCCATCCGAGCAGTACTTTAAGACAGTTGGCTACAGCAATTGTGACATTGACCTTAAGTCACTTCTGTGACCTGAAACCTTTCTGAGAGCAATTACCTTTCAGTGGACAAAAGTCAACCACTGAGGAAGAGCATTGTTTACTTCATGATTTTAAACTTTTGTAGGTTGATGTACTGTTTGTTATAGAAAATACTGTTGGTGCATTTGTAAGTAGGCATCTGAAGAACACACTAGTGTCACCAATAGTACTGTAAGCAATATGTAACTCTTCGAATTTAGCAAATACTTCAACCCATGTTGGGTAGGTTTGATTTTAATTCCTTACCTGTATTTAGTAAAATACTTTCTAACACTTATAATTTTCCAGTGTATTTAAATAGAAAATTCAAAGAACTTCTTAACATCACACCAAACAGAAGTTATTTAGCCAGTGTTTCTAGTTATGAAAACCCAAATTGCATTAGTCCAAATATTGTAAACAAGTGGATAAAATTCTTGCACATGGCTTTTTTTTATCAGCATATTTAGATTTGGGTCTACTATTTAACACAGTCACTCTGACCACCAGTGTGGGCCGCTAACGCTATAGCGAGATGCCTGTAAGCGCATGTGATCTGAGAGCTGAAACCTGTAATATTGAAAGCGAATGTGTCTGGACAAGAGGTGGTGCTAGAAATATAAATATAGTATGCTTTAGCTGCATGCTGATTAGTGATAGATGCTGCAAGCTGTCTGACACTTAAAAAGCGTTACATCCATTTATTGCGAACAGTACCTTTGATTTATTGATTTTATTGCAAACTGTAAAGAGAATGAAATTCAAACAAGCAATAAATCCACTTCATTGAGAATTAGTCTAAATACCAAATGGAGAAAAATAAACAGGTCTTGTCTGCAATGTGGTGCTATGGAAACCCAATCCCATATAACAAATTTTCAAGGTGTGTAGGTGATGTTTTTATAGCAAACCACTAAAGGCGAAAATAAGACCTCAGACAGGAAAACATTACGCGATACTTTTTGGTGGCTTATACTGCCAAGAGTGCACAGCCGAACTGACTGACAGTACTCAGCAAGTGAATGCATCACTTATAAGCATTACCCGCGTTGGCATGGTGGTCGCAGAAATACTTAGGATACAATCCAATCTAATGAAATTTTCTTTATGTACTGTAGTATTTTGCAAGCATCTACCTTGTTAAGGTTTTGTCCCTCTAATGACTTGCAGTGTGAAAGAGGGCTGCCAGAGTAAATGTGAAATGCAACCACACTTCTAGCAGAAGACTAAAGACAAAGTGGAAGACAGTCTACTGCAGTCTGTTTTGTATTGTTAATGATGGGAGCTCTGCACCCTATTCCAACAATTTGTCATGTTTTCTGAATGATTGAATTATACTTTATTGTAGTTGTTCTGATAAGTGGCCCCCCTCCCAAAGTTAGTCATCTTCACAGTTCAACAATCATTTCAAAAAAATTGCTAAGTGCTTTCAAAATATTGAAAATAATTTGAGAATTTCCAAGCACTTTTACTGCAAGTCCGAAAGTATCACTACTCGTGAATATTGAGGGTCAAATTAACTTTTGAACTAACTTTGACATGCAGTTAAGTGACCTAAAGGTTCGTCGAATGGCGTGGGCAGCAAAACTACCTTCAGCAACAGCCAATTTTGTATTTTCAGTTGGTTCAAGATTTGCCAGTCTGAAGAAAGAGGGGTGGCATAGATACAGAATTCAGCTAACTTATGTGTTGTTTGTCCATGCGTTGACATTTTTCATCTTCCATTCACTATTGAAAACACGCAGAACATTTTGTGCAGTGAAGATTGACAGTTTTTTCTGTAAGGCCAAGTGTTTATAATTATTGCTACTTGGCATTCAATACACATGTTTTCTTTCACTTTTGGCAAAACTTTTCTCTTCACAGTTCACTCACTAGTAACTTTCAAAATGCCACAAAGCTATGAAATCAGTATTACGTGTTTTGTTTTGCCAAAAGCTCTTCAGCGCAATATTATCATCTGATACTTTATTTTAAGATTTTTCTAAGCTCTTGGTGGGTTGCAGGATAAGACCAGAAATAAGAGTATCCTGCAAAATGCAAGATGTGGTCACCTTACTTTTTAATAGCATGCTCAGGAGATTTGAGGGTTACCAGTGAGACATTCCATGCAAATGCTCTGTAAATGCACTTGATTGCGATATTTGACCAATCTTTTTCACTCAGCGTTTTTATATTCTGAACTTTGGGAGGTTATTGCTAGATCTTATCAAATTCTTTACATCAGTACGTATTACAACATGAAGTTAAGTTGTAGTTACTATTAACTTGTTGTTTACCATAACATTGACATTTTTGATCTGTGGTGAGCATTATGAGATTCCTATAACCTGGAAACACATTACTTGTAATTACCCTAGTAGCCACTTATTGAGTGTAGTGTACATCAATTTGAGCAGAAATTATACATACAATACAGTTGTCTGGTTGAGAACTACCCTACTGCAAATAAGATAATGGTAAATGCTTTGTATGATAAAAAAGATCAATGTGAGTACTGTATAACTGTCATACCTTAGCAAGAACCCAAAAAAATATCGTTTTAGGTAAAATTGCTAAGTGGATCAAGTGCCTCTGTCCAATCATTCTGGGGGTGGTGATAGAAGACAACAAAATGGAGGAAGTTTAAATGTAACATTTAAGAAATCATTTGCACAGGAGGACCATGCAAACATACTTTCATTTGATAATCATACTACTCTCAAATGGAGGACATAGTAACAGGCATCAAAGTACAGGTGACTCCCACGTACAAGAACCACATAATTACAGGCCAATCTTTTGTCAATTTTCTGTAGAATTATAGGTTCAAATATACTAAATTAAATGAGCTGCCCTTCTCTGAAATTTCTCTACATCATGCCCACTAGGTGTGGATTCCACAATACACAGAAATATTCCAAAATGCGAGACAAGTGTGGTAGTTTCTTTAGTAGAACTGTTGTCTTTTAAGTGCCCTGCCAATTTGGTTAACTTTCCCTACAATATTTTCTGTGTGTTGTTTCCAATTTAAGTTCATAACTGTTACTCCTAGGTATTTAGTTGCATTGATGGCCTGTACATTTGACTGATTTATCAACTAAATGAAGTTTAACGAGCTTCTTAGTGGTCATATGGATAACTTCTCATTATTAAGGGTCAATTGCAATATTTTGCACCATGCAGATTTGTAAATCATTTTGCAGTTGCTTTTGATCTTCTGGTGAGTTAACTGACCAATATGTGACAGCATCTGTGAACCATATGAGACGATTCTATAAACATCAGTGACTGGAGATCGAATGCGCGATATTGTATAATGCTAAACGTAAATCAGTCGAAGCTGGTTCTGT
The DNA here is from genome assembly GCA_026315105.1 of Locusta migratoria. NCBI lineage: Eukaryota > Metazoa > Arthropoda > Insecta > Orthoptera > Acrididae > Locusta > Locusta migratoria. The sequence goes on along the minus strand of CM048745.1, from coordinate 837,386,643 downwards.
GTTGATCTTAGTTAGCACGGAAGATGCTTGGCAACACAGGCCAAATTTGCTGCCGACACGATTATTGTGCTTCAACCACAGTTATTAATCTGTACACAATGTTAGTTATCAAAGTTAGTTATGTGGTAAAGATGGAGATAAGTTAACAGAAAAAAGAGCAATTGTCGAACTTCTCACAACAAGAAAAAGATTGACTTTTACAAATTGTTTTGGGACAACATAAAAACACAATAAGGAAAAAATGATAATCATAATTATCTGATAGTTACAACAGCCTAGAAAATACAGGTGTGGAAGGAAGTGTCTGGTGATTTTAATTTGCAAACCATAGGAAAAACTCGTGACAGCAAGAGTTTAAAAAATGTCAAGAATAAGACCAAAATAGCTATTGCACATAAGATATAATATTCAGACTTGCTTTATAATTATTACAGTATGTTTCATCTTTAAGTAATTGCATGTGTTTTTGTAAACTGGATAAAACACAGAGTGAAAACTTTTCAAGGTTGAAATGCATAAAACTCATTGCTGCCTTAAAACCACAATTTTTTCCCGTATCAAACCCCCTTTGATGACGATACAGATTTTCATCCGGAACTTATATGCACTGGTTGGTCAACATTTGAATTCATTTGCATAAATTATTATTGAGCGAATTTCTTATGTAAAAGGTAGTTTGTAATGTTATTCTTTAGGTTCTCATTATGCTACAGATTCAAATAGTACTAAAGAGTTTAGTCCTTCAACGACATTAGGAAATGAGAAGATAGTACTTTTAAGTGAGAATATTGTTCCTGATACTGACATTGAAAATGAAAACGAAGAAGAGAATGTTTACAATGAAGTGGTAAGAAACAATGTTGTACTAAATAATTTAGGTAATAATTAATTTGTTACAACACAATAGGCTTAATGTGTATCTTGAACTAAAAATAACTTGTAATTATAGGTAGATGTGCAAAATACAAGCCATGCTTTGTCAGATTCCGATCGGGGGGGGGGGATCTTCTCAAGGTGAAAACTCAGTTCTATAAAAGATTAGAATGCCTAGAACGTGAGCATAAATTAAAAATAGAGGGCACTCTTGCAGAACATGAAGTTAGAATGGAAACTTTAAAACTGGAGAAAGAAATTAAAGAATTTGAATGAAAAGAAAATCAGGCTTTCAAACTGATACACTGTAAATTTATTTCAATGTCATAGCTGACTATTTGTAAATTTATTCAAACTTGGTAACTTTTCATGTAAATACATTGTTGATAAAAGCTGCTCTCACTGCATTTTAACCCCAGTTTTCTTCATTTTCAGCATGTACTGGAATTACTTCATACAGTCTTTCCCCAACAAATACGTTTTCTTTTTTTTTCCCACTTCAGGCACTTCAACAGATACATTAACAGCTATATTGTGCAAGACAAATGCTGCACGATTTACTTTAACCCTGAGTCCTAAACGTAAACGAGAAAATCGTTTTTTTGCCACGCCAAACATTCTTTCACGCTGCTCTGGTTTTCTTGTGGGCTCGATTATAGGTTCGCTCAGCTGCTATTTCTTCTCGGAGTACCGGTGTCAACAAATACCTACAACACATATAGCCACTGTTGCCCAGAAGTATGCCTACTGGAATTTGTCCTGTTTCCAACTCAGAATGTATGCATGAGTTTGAGAAAATGTTGCTGTCGTGGACAGATCCAGGCCTTCTAGCAACAATATTTAAACATCATAGATTAGTGTCGGATATTTCTTGCACATTCAATGAAATCCACCCGTGACGATTTCTGAATATTTCAGCATTATCGCCACCAGGCGATTTGATGTGGTATTTTTATAATTTCTTTTTTCAGGGAGGCTAGGTAGGCCAAAACTTTGTGGATAGCTCTGCAAGCTGTTGCTACATCTACTTTCAACAGGGCACCAACTACCATCTGAGAACTTCCTGTAGCATAAAATCGAAATGTCAAAAGCGGCATGCACATTGTACTCAGAATTTTCCCAATACTAGCCTAGAAAGCTCTGAAAACAGATGCTATGTTAAGGAATGCATTGGTATGTTATTGTAATGCTGTTGTAATCATCATTTATGATGAATGGATTAAAGACAATGAGGAAATAAATTTTCATTATGTCAGTAATTTCGAACACTTAACCTTTATAGCACCTGGAATTTCAGTGCAACCACCGAGCTATCTCACGACATGGCACTGTCTACCGCTGTAATAATACCTCAGCAGAAGCTTGGTTATGTCTTATTTATTAATTCACTTGTAGCAACCTGTGTCCGGTAATTATAAATTAAATACGAATTTACAATTACTCATACTCTTGAGTTGAGACAACACATACATAAAAGATGATGAAGCATTACTGACTGTTGTAAAAAATTCATATATCTCTTCACTGCAAGTATTTCTCTGCAATTAAAAGTTTATATAATACCTCTGAACTAATCACATGAATTACGAATCATCACCTTTGTTACGAAATAAGTTATTACGTTCATAGTTGTTTAACTTTCTTTTTAACCTACATATCAAAAAAACATAAGTCAAGCATTAGCAGTGTGGCAATGATGTCACATTATTTACGTACCTTTTTTTGAACTTGTAACAATGTTTTTCATTATTTCAGTTCGTATCTGCTTAGAATAAAAGTGATGTTTTTTAATATCACTACACTGTAAAGTGACAACCACAGTTGAACCTGGCTTTGAACCGCAAAAATTCATCAGTCAAATATGATCAGAGTTTGTAGTAACATAATCTGAGATTAACTTTTATATGATGTAGATTTTCGGTTTAAGCTTGATCTGAGATAATTTCCTGTCGTAAACTGAGGTTAAATTCTTTATATAGTTGGCCCTAAGAGAGCTACTCAGAATGTCTCCTAAGTTGTTTATAAAAATAAGGAACAGTAATGGCCCTATATCACGTGGGGAACTACAGATATCACTTTTGTTCTACTCAGTGTTTTTCTGTCAATTACAATGTACTGTGTCCTAAGAAGAAATCATGAATCCAATCGCACAACTGTGTTGATATTCCATAAGCACGCAATTTGATTGGAAGACTTCCGGAAATTTAGAAATAAGGAATTTGACATCCCTTGTCAATAACACTCATAATATCATGTGTAAAGAGCTGGTTGTGTTTCACAAGAACGATACTTCCTGAATCGGTGTTGACTGTGGGTTCATAGGTTGTGCACCAGGGAAATGTGATTGGACCATTATTATTTTCTATTTATATAAAATGTGATGGATAAAGTATCAGCCTCCAGCTTTTTGTTGATGTGGTCAACAAGAAGGTGTCATCATTGAATGACTGCATTAGGATGCAGGATGACTTGTACAAAAATTTAGCTGGTGTGAGAAATGGCAGCTGGCTCTAAATGTAGGAAATGTAAGGTGACGAACTGCGACAGTCACATACAAAAGACACACACATACAACATTTTCAGGTATCGGCCATGGCCTTCTTCAGAACACTCACATAGGCTTACAACCATCGGTGCGGCAGCCGGAGGTGATGGTTGTATGACTGTGTTGTGTGCCTGTGTGATTGCATGAGTGTTTTATGTTCTGAAGGCCATGGCCGATGGCTGAAAGTGTGTGCCTGTCGCAGGTTGTTGCCATGTCTTTGCGGTGGGATGTAAACTGCCCTTATTACATATTATTAATTCCAACCTGGATTTTCCATTATTATAAATGTAAGGCGATGTAGACGAGTAGGATAAACAACCCTGTAATGTTCGAATGCAGCATTAGAGTGTGCTGCTTGACAGTCGTGTCAAATATCTAGGTGTAATGCTGCACAGCATATAAGTACAGTTGTAGGGAAGACAAATGGTAGACTTTGGTTCATTGGGAGAATTTTTGGTAGATGCGAGTCATATGTAATGGAGACTGCTTATAAAACAATTATGCAACCCCGTATTGAATATTGCTGAAGCAATTGAGCGAGTGGCTAGATTTGTTACTGGAAGGTTCAATCAATTTGCAAGTGTAAATGAGATGCTTCAAGAATTCGACTGGGTGTAGCTGTCCTCGAGTGAAGGCGACATCCTTTTCAGCAGTCACTGTTGAAGGCTCAGTAAAATATTTTTGGATGTGAAGCTGCATTGTCAATTGTTATGAAACCTCCAGACATTTTGGCCGCTGGTGCAAGTGGTTTTCTTCTAAATGTTTGTCTGTAAGTAGATGTGCACTATGGTCAGAAAGATAATTCTCAACAGGATAAGTGTTTATGTTAAATTTATTTTGGTCTATAAAAAATTGTGCTGCTGTCCCTTACTGAGTAGGAAAATCAGTAACAGGTGTCAAATTGAAGAACTGAGTGATGCTTTGAGGTCAGCCTTCCTATTAGTCTTTCAGAGAATCATTGCTGAAATGCCCATAAATAATAATTTGCTTCCCACTGTCGGACAGCATGACAAGAAATCTTTTTTCAGAAACAGCTGAAATTTTCCTGATGGAGGCCTGTACACTGTAACAATTATAAAACTGCCATGCTTCTGTATGTTGCTCTACATAAAACATTTTGAGTCTAACTTTTTCACACGGTGCTAACTTTTGGCATATATGACAACTCCACCTTTCTCCTCATTTCCCCTACTTACATGTGCTGTCAGTTTGTATCCACTAACATTTACTTTTTCCATATTAGTGACCATGTGATACTCAGATGGGCATAGTACAGCTATTATATCTTTACTTTCATTCTTTTGTATCTTTTAAAAATTTTAGGACCTGCAGAGAAATACATGATAGGTACAGAAATTGATTTCTAAATTTGAGGCTCGTTTGCAACTGTTCATAATTATATATCAGTACTTCCGTGTTCATTGTTCAGTGAATATTTTGTGTGGTGTCGCACAAGTTCAAAGTGCGCGCCGCCATGCACGCTTGGTCTGAGAGTGGAACCAGTCAACACTTCGTATTCAGATAGGCACCAGTGAAGACTTGGCTATCGTACAGGCACTAGGCAGGCCTCTAGCTCAACTATGTATCAGCATTCTGCAGTACTGAGCTATGTAAAAGTTAAGTATAGTATAAATTCTGTGCAATATATATCTCGTTCTAATTTACTCTAGTGTTTCTAGTTTCTGGCTGCTCCCCTCCGTACCTGCACCAGCGTGCTACCTTTATTCCTGTGTTGGTCTTCCTACTCAGCCACCGACACCTACGACAGAAACGAGACACAAAAGCGGCGACGAGGCTGGGACACAAAAGTGCTGACGAGGCTGGGACACAAAATTTTGCATCACACATTCATGGTTACATTGTTTGCAATTTACCATTTCATTGTGAGAGACAGATGAAAGCCTTCATGGGTGCATGTTTCATTTATGGTTTTCTGTGGCAAAGGATTTGTTATTTTGCATGAGAAACAAAATATAAAACATTTGGGCTTGGTGTCCTTGAGTTGCATTAACTTTTCAACACCCTGTGACAATGCTGACTCGATTCAATTGCAGAATTGTTTGAAGAAAGCTTGGATCAAATTTCAAAAAAGTACCCAAAGCATACAATTTGAATTGGTGATTATTTTGGCAAAAATAAATGTTAAAACCAGAGCAAGCATAAAACATCGTTCAAAGTTGTACTGAATGTATTCTCCAAAAACAATCAAGAGCAATTAGTTTATGAACTCACTAGAATCGTAAATGAGAGTGAAAACATACTTGACCACCTTGCAACAAATAATATGGAGCTAATGAAGAGTGTCAAAATGGATACAGGTATTACTGCACAAAGCTGTCATAGTGGGACTTAACTTAATATTGAGAATGTCAAATACACCAAAATTTACAAAACTAGTGGTGTGAGTAGGTCATTTGTAGGTTACAGTAAAAGTAAAGAAAAGAGCTCGCCAAATTTAAACACACAAAATCCCCTAGATTGGTAATCATTTACAGAAACTCAAAATTAGGCATAAAGTTCAATGCAAGAAGCTTATAATAGTTTCCATAGTGAAACCTTGACACATAATTTGGTACAAAATCCAATGAAAGTCATGTGTAAAGTATGCTGGAGGCAAAACTCGCTCAATACCTTCACTACACAATGACAGTGATGTTATTGATGAGTTCTGATAAAACAGAATTGCTAAACACAGCTTTCTGAAATTCCTTCAGCAAAAATGTCAAAGCAAGTACTTCAGAATTCAAATCATGAACAGTTGCCAGCATGCATTGAGGAGTATTAAAGCACTGAACAAAACTAAATCTTCTGGTCCAGATTGTACACCAATTACATTCCTCTCAGAGTATGCTGATGTAACAGTTCCATATCTAGCGATCATACACAACCACTTGCTCAGCAAAATATTTTATACCGAAAGACTGCGTTAATTGTAAGTTCATGCCGCGCGAATTTAGCCGAGCGGTCTAACGCGCTGCAGTCATGGACTATGCGGCTGGTCCCGCGGAGGTTCGAGTCCTCCCTCGCAGATGGGTGTCCGTGTTTGTCATTAGGATAATTTAGGTTGAACAGTGTGTAAGCTTAGGGACTGATGACATTAGCAGTGAAGTCCCGCAAGATTTCATACACATTTGAACATTTTCGTACATTCACAAGGCTTATTAAACTTAGCTAGATTTCTTCAGTCAGGTTTGACTCCATTTTTGAGCTAGTGCCCAGCAACTGTTTTGTACAAATTTGTAGGAAATGTCACCAATCAGTCGCAATTTTTGTTTTTATTTTCCAGATCAACATATATTTCAGACAAGGTGTGGCTGTTCTCAATGCATTGAGTTATGTTTACTTCTATATCGTCAAGCTGAACGTCACTGTCAACATGATGGTTTAGATGTAAGCACATATTAAAAGCTTTGAGATTGGCCACCCAGTGGCCGAAATATAGGTAGACCTGAAAAGTAAAAACAAAAATTGCGATTAATTACTGACATTTCCTACAAATTTGCTTAAATAAAATTCAACAAACTTTTTGAAAAACAGTAAAAAACTGGGGGGGGGGGGGGGAGGAGGGCGGCAATTTAGCAGCTCGCACGGGGCGGTAGTTGGGCCGGCGCCGGCCCTGACAGGAAGTCTTAACTTCTAACGACAATGAAACAGGATAGAACTAGCAATGCATAATCCTACTTTGTACTTTGAACACATTGTTCTTACAATAGATTTGCAATTACTTCCAGCACATTTTTTTTTTTTTTTTTTTCTTTCTCTTCTCTTCAGTGTACTGAATGAAATGATCAGTCCAGTCAAACCTTATGGAATCTGATATCCTGCTATCTGTTGAAACGTTTGATGCAGATTATCTCCCAGCTCCTTTTCGAGGAACCTGAAACTTACATAAAAGTACATTTGCTATTTCCCGTCTGAATTGCAGGTGAGACATTTTTGGTTGATGTGATTTGTTATACAGAATCAAACTGTTCTCCATAGCCACATCAAACATCCATGTTAACAGAGGCCAATACCATTTCTTGCTACGAATTCCAGTTCGGTAGCATCCCAGGTTTTGGTCCCTTTGGGCTGTTCTTCCCATGTACGGTTTATATTTCACAATAACTTTAGGTTTGGGATTCCCACACTCCTCTTCATTTTCTGTGAAAATCTCTTCACTGCACCAACAGGTTGGCTTCCACATGATGAAGAGATCATTGTGACGACAGCATTGTCCATCCATCGGAAATACAGTAGACCATCATTTTTCTCAATCACAGTTTCGTAATATCCACGATCTTTCTTGGAAAAATAGACTTTACTCCCAAGAGGGCATTTTTTTGGAATTCTATTTTCTCTTATGCTCCTCGGTTGCACATTGGTAGAGTGCCAGACTACAAATCCAAAGGTCGCGGGTTCGATCCCCGCCAGGTCCTAGGATTTTTATCTGTCACTTTCCATTTCTTTCCCCTCTGGCAGTATTGCTCATGTGAAAAATACCGAATAGCACCGTGGTTCGTAACCCTCGATAAACTGTAGGTCCCCCTATAACTGGGTAAGTCAGTTCGAAGGTCGGAGGAAGGCAACGGCATACCACCTCCAAAAACAGGACCATGCCTAGGAAAGCACTGTGGTGTTCAAACCAATCTTCGGATTGTTGACTGCTTTATTTTATAGTTCCAATGGCTGAATATCCAGAATTTTAAAAACGAGAAAAGTGCAGAACCAGATAACAGATTATCTATGAAAATGTATAACTTAAGTCCCTCTTGTCCGCTGGAATTTCATCAAGTAATATTAACAATGGGCTTGCTGCCTTTTCAAATACTTTCTCATACTCTGCGTTTCCTTTTGGATCTTTACCCTGGTAAAGCTCAAAATTCACCAAATATCCACTCTCAGTATTGATGCTCCACATTTTGAACCCAAATCTTATAGGTTTATCCCTAATAAATTGCTTGCATCCATGGCAGCCAAAATATTTGACCATGCTTTCATCATGGGCCAGGTGCTCTTCAGGTACAAAATTATCTATACATCGTTTCTCTGGCATTTCTGTTATTGGGCGGATTTTCCAAGCTTTATCACTAGGGTCAATTTTGGTGTTGTCAGTGCAGTACAGAAACCTACATATTTGTAAAAATCTATCACGTCTCATGGAGTTGGATACATCCAAGTTCTTCATATCATCATTACTATCCCAGTAATGTCTTTTGGATGGAAGAATATTGTACCCACTAACAAACAAAATTCCAATGAAGCCTCTAATCTTCTCAGCTGTTATTTTTGGATCAGGATAGTGGATAAATAAAACAAAACGTTTTGTTTCACAAACTAAATGCTTAACCATCTGATGATCTATAAAACTTTCAAAAATTTCCAAAGCAGACATAGGCCCTACTGTTATATTTAGAATAATCAGCTTCAGGAAATTAAGTACATGATTCTTAATCTGCTCCGTTTATCCACTGTGGTTGACCGGCTCCTCTATCATTGCTCCATTTCGTTATCTTTGACACTGAAGGGGTTTGTATAGCACCAACATTGGTTGGTGTGAAGTTGAATCAGACAAAGGTAAAGGTCCCTCTGATGTAGTGTGGGCATCATAATCGATGCCTATTCTTTCATTATTGACAAGTCTGACTTCTGCATTGCCCCTCAACGTGTTTGTGACACTTGCGGGGAGTGACACTTGCGCGGAAAGGGAATGTGTAGACACTTGCGCGGAGACCCGGACGCTGCAGGTAGTGAACAGCGTGTTCCAGAAGTAGGGTTACACAGCCCCTACTCCTCGCCCTCCAGCCGCTACCTGTGCCGTATTCAGGGAAAGGCCCACCGAGCGAGGTGGAGCTGTAGTAATGGCCCGGAGATATCACAGCCTCATTCAACAGAGAGATAACCCGTCATACAAATATCACTCGATTTACAATACAGCACCATGTGAAGAGGAATGTGATGAAATCGGAATTGAGCGCAACCTTTGCCAACTACAATTTCGGATTTACTGCATTTTGAGTCAGAATTCGCATCTATATTCGCATTTATCGCAAATGCGAATTTTCTCCTGTCCCTAGTAATACCTCTAAAAATAAGCAGCTGATCAAGGCACTAAAAGCAAGGGCAGAACTTTGGGTGTATTACTACAAATAACTAAAACACAATTTGATCGTGGAATTATATACAATCTCATTATAAAGGTTTTTTGTTAGGAATAGCATTATGAAATATAGACAACTACACCTTATGTTTATTATGAGATATCGATTTCGGCTAATTTCAGGTCATCTTCAAGTCTCAAACAACAGGTGTTACTTATGCATTTTTCCAGTGGCACTCGTAACCTTTAAGTGTTTACACACGCCGGCTGCGGTGGCCGAGGAGACTAAGGCACTCCAGTCACGGTCTGCACGGCCACTACTGTCGGGGGTTCGAATCCCCCCTCGGGCATGGATATTTGTGCCGTCCTAGTTCATAAGTAGTTTGTAAGTTTAGGTAAGTCCCATAGACTATACAAACATTTGAACATTCTGTTTACACACGAGGTCTAACATTGTTAATCGCGTTAGCGATGAAAACAGAACTCAGAATCTTTGCGTCTAAATGATACATATATTGGTGTGATGTCTTATTTCGAAAGAACAGACATCACACCAATACATATATAGCTCTCGGTAAAGTGGAACGATACGATGTCGTTACGTAGCACAGCACAGCCTACTGGAAACGCAGAAGTGCAAACAACGTTCTCTCCTCAGAGGTATGATAAGGTTCGACGTAGACTTCTACAACATACAGTCTACACGGCGAAGATTACACCAAAAAATTTAACGTTTCGTCTACTTTGGCGATGGCAACCAAATTTTAACATCGTGTCTACTATGTAAAGATGTAGCAACACAAAACGCTTCAAGTCCAAAACTTCACTGATTTTCGAGTTCTGAATTTTTAATATGTTTTTAATGTTATTACAGAAAAAAACATATCTGGGACTCACACTACAATTTTCATATGGCAGAATTTGTAGGTACATTCACAAGACATAAGTCAACGGTTGTGTGCATTCATCTTATGAGAAATATCAATCATTTGTTTTCAGTGTTTACTTCAAATTTCTCTTTTAAGTTTCTTTAATTATTAGTACTTAAATGTGGTTATGAAATAAATAAATTACGTTATATGTGTAGTCTTATGCGGCCAAACTACTTAGATCATTGGTCGCTAGACTTACACACTACTTAATCTTACTTAAAATAACTTAGGCAAAGTACAAACAAACACACCTATGTCCGAGGAAGGACTCTAACCTCCGACCGGACCGGCCGCGCAATTTGTGACACAAATTACATGTTTGATAATATTAATGCATAGAAGTATGAAATCACGTCAAGACTACTTCCTGCAAAAATTTCGACAAAAAAAAGTTGGCTCTGAGTTTAGAAAAACAAAATTCTGGCATATTGGATTTTAACATTTTATCAAAAATTAAATATTACTACAAGAGATACAGCCATTCAAATTTACGGGAACCATAACGTTTTCCCTTCCTGAGTAAATGAGCTGCTTCTTATAGTTTCAACAACTTTTTCTTGAATGTTCTGAATATAAATCTTCACACAGACTTCTTGAGGAGGAGAGTGATACGGATAACCACTGCCTATTACCTTAGACCTTTTTGACTGTACTGAACAGTAGTTCCGCGTATTCCGTAATTTATATTTATTTTAATCTGCCAGGAAGTTTCATATCAGCGCACACTCCGCTGCAGAGTGAAGTTTCATTCTGGAAACATCCCTTAGGCTGTGGCTAAGCCATGTCTCCACCATATCCTTTCTTCCAGGAGTGCTAGTCTTGCATGTTTGCAGGAGAGCTTCTGTGAAGTTTGGAAAGTAGGAGGCGAGGTACTGGCAGAAGTAAAGTTGTGAGGCAGCATCGTGAGTCGTGTCGGGATAGCACAGTCGGTAGTGCGCTTGCCCGCGAAAGGCTAAGGTCCCAGGTTCGAGTCCCGGTTCCGGCACACAATTTTAATCTGCCAGGAAGTTTTATATTTATTCAGTTAACAGGCAATGTAATTTATAACCAACTATTGGCTGCCAATTACGCTTCACGTTTCCTGGAAGTCTTGCAACTTGTTTCTCCCTGTTGGTTTATGCCAAGTTCGGAGTAAAAATGGTTCTATATGACGGTGATGGAAAATAGAATTTATCTTTAGCATTCCCTTACACATTCCGTATTTCGTATATTTCTTAGATGTATTTGTAATTTGAATACAGCCAAATCGTTTTGGGGTCTACGAATAAACGCTTTAATTTTGTAAAATACTCATTGACTTATTATTAACGTTTTTTAATTGAAGGTTTAAGGTTGCATCTCCTATTAAAAAGCATAGTAGCTATTTTTAAAGAGATGGAAGTTGCGTGATAGTGGGGTTAACTACATAGCGGTCAATTACATCAACGTATCTGTGCAGGATGTCTAATATATTTATTGCTTGCACATATGTCTTGATATGCTTAGTGTTCTGAATAATATGCTTTTAGGAGGTATGACTGTGGAAAGTCATCGTCTTATAGTAGGAGAGAATGTCTTAATAACTCTCCAAACAAAATCACTATTAAAATACCTTTTTGTTTACAGGAGGAACACTCAACGGATTAATATGTAGTTAGAACAAGTTACTATATTGCTCTTCAGCTTGCAAAGGGTTGTGTAATTTCACTGATTTTCGTTTTATGTTGACAGTGTGGAAACTTGACAACAGCAGTGCTAGACTTGTTGGTGTGCCTGTACCCAGGAAAAGCCTTTAGCCGCCCCAAGGGTCCCGGGTTCCGCGCAAGTGTCACTCCGCGCAAATGTCACTCCGCGCAAGTGTTCCAACCCCAATAGGTCGTTAGCAACCATGTCACGCTTGACTGTTTGCTGAAGATATGACGGGGATGCCACACCACACGAATGAAGAACAGCCATACCATGTGCCATGTTGGATTATAGTTCATGTCATTGCCGTCGGGGTTGTAAGTTCCCAATAACACTGGAGTAAAACTACGGCATTCTGTACGACGTTACAATTTGAGGTAATTGTGAAGGACGCTTGCACGGACGCCCGTTTCGATAAATCTCGAATGCGCGACCCACTTCGATATATGATGCATTTCGATATGTTCCAAGAAGGCAGGAGATTCTGAACTGTTAAGCCGGATCCACACGCAGCGATCTGTCTGCGCACACTAATCGTTGCGTGTGGACAGGTGTTCACATCGCTGCAAATTCTCGCGCCCGACATCTTTCGGTGAAAAAAGAAACTAGGTAGTACAGACAGCAAATCTGACTGGCAAACGAATACGATAAGCTTTTTTACGAAGTTTATTTTTGTCAGTGATATAGGAAATATTTTTACGGACATTATTTGCAAAGTGTCTTGCAAAAGAAAAAAAATGCAAACAAACCGCAATAAACAGAAATGGTCTAGGCGTTGGTTGCTTAAACGAAGGCAGTTGTCACATGTGATTCTACATCGTGAGTTGAAGTGCAAACCCGATGACTGGCATAATTATTTGCGAATAGTTGTGGAAACTTATAATTATCTTCTGACACTGGTAACTCCTTGCATAATACGTAAAGACAGTTGTATGAGGAGATATATTTCTCTACATGATCGGCTGAGGATATGTGACAATTGCACCCAGTGACATTTGCACCCGAGTTTGTGACACTTGCGGGGAGTGACACTTGCGCGGAAAGGGAATGTGTAGACACTTGCGCGGAGACCCGGACGCTGCAGGTAGTGAACAGGGTGTTCCAGAAGTAGCGATACACCACCCCTACTCCACGCCCTCCAGCCGCTACCTGTGCCGTGTTCAGGGAAACGCCCACCGAGCGAGGTGGAGCAGTAGTAACGGGACGTTAGCTAAAATAGAGTATATTACAAGATTCACGTCTCTCGCATTCTGGCCCAAAATTAGCATGGGCCTATATTTCGCATTCATTGAAAAATGCGAATTTTTCCGGTACCTAGTGTTTACTTCGTACATATTTAAGGGCAGAAAATAAAGTTATCTCCCATTATTTCTGATTAAATAGTGTTTAACACCAAAAACCATTTATAACAAATTCGGATTTACTGCATTTTGAGTCAGAATTCGCATCTATATTCGAATTCATCGCAAATACGAATTTTTCCTGTCCCTAGAATTACCTCTAAAAATAAACAGCTGATCAAGGCACTAAAAGCAAGGGCAGATTTTTAGGTGTATTTCTACAAATAACTAAAACACAATTTGATCGTGGAATTATATACAATCTCATTATAAAGGTTTTTTTGTAGGTGGTTTTGAGCAGCTTTTAAATATGTTAGAAATTGCATTATGAAATATAGACAGCTACACGTTATGTTTATTATGAGATATCGATTTCGGCTAATTTGAGGTCATCTTCAAGTCTCAAACAACAGGTGTTACTTATGCATTTTTCCAGTGGCACTCATAACCTTTAACTGTTTAACGTTGTTAATCGCGTTAGCGATGAAAAGAGAACCCAGAATCTTTGCGTCTAAATGATACATATATTGGTGTGATGTCTTATTTCGAAAGAACAGACATCACACCAATACATATATAGCTCTCGGTGAAATGGAACGGTATGATGTCGTTACGTACCACAGCACGGCCGACTAGAAACGCAGGAGAAGTGCAAACAACGTTCTCTCCTCAGAGGTATGATTATAATTGGGTTCGGCGTAGACTCCTACAACATACAGTCTACACGGCGAAGATTACACCAAAAAATTTAACTTTTCGTCTACTTTGGCGATAGCAACTATATTTTAGAAACGTGTCTACTATGTAAAGATTTAGCAACAAAAAACGCTTCAAGTCCATAACTTCACTGGTTTTCGAGTTCTGAATTTTTAATATGTTTTTAATGTTATTATAGAAAAAACAATTTGGGACTCACACTAAAATTTTCATATGGCAGATTTTTGTAGGTACATTCACAAGACATAATTCAACGGTTGTGTGCATTCATCTTATGAGAAATATCAATCATTTGTTTACAGTGTTTATGTCAAATTTCTACATTTAAGTTTCTTTAATTATTAGTACTTAAACGTGGTTATGAAATAAATAAATTACGTGTATATGTTTAGTCTTATGCGGCCAAACTACTTGGGTCATTGGTTGCTAGAGTTACTTAATCTTACTTAAAATGACTTAGGCAAAGTACAAACAAACATACCCATGTCCGAGGAAGGACTCGAACCTCCGACCGGACCGGCCGCGGAATTTGTGACACAAATTACATGTTTGATAATATTAATGCATAGAAGTATGAAATCACGTCAAGACTACTTAATGCAAAAATTTTGACAAAAAAAGTTGGCACTGCGTTTAGAAAAACAAAATTCTGGAATTTTAACATTTTATCAAAAAATGAATGTTACTTTTTTTTTTTTTTTTTTTTTTTTTTTTTTTTTTTTTTTTTTTTTTTTTTTACTACAAGAGATACAGCCATTCAAATTTACGGCCACCAGAACGTTTTCCCTTCCTGAGTAAATGAGCTGCTTCTTGTAGTTTCAACACCTTTTTCTTGAATGTTCTGAATATAAATCTTCACACAGACTTCTTGAGGAGGAGGGTGATACGGATATCTGATTGTAAACCACTGCCTATTACCTTAGACCTTTTTGACTGTACTGAACAGGAGTTCCGCGTATTCCGTAATTTATATTTATACAGTTAACAGGCAGTGTAATTTATAACCAACTATTGGCTGCCAACTTCGCTTCATTTTTCCTGGAAGTCTTGCAACTTGTTTCTCCCTGTTGGTTTATGCCAAGTTCGGAGTAAAAATGGTTCTATATGACGGTGATGGAAAATAGAATTTATCTTTAGCATTTTTCGGTGTGTGACATTCCCTTACACATTCGTATTTCATACATTTCTTAGATGTATTTGTAATTCGAATACAGCCAAATCGTTTTGGGGTATACGAATAAACGTTTCAAGTATGTAAAATACTCATTGACTTTTTATTAACGTTTTTTAATTCAAGGTTTAAGGTTGCGTCTCCTATTAAAAAGCATAGTAGCTATTTTTAGAGAGATGGAAGTTGCGTGATAGTGGGGTTAACTACATAGCGGTCAATTACATCAACGTATCTGTACAAGATGCCTAATATATTTATTGCTTGCGCAGGTGTCTTGATATGCTTAGTGTTCTGAATAATATGCTTTTAGGAGGTATGACTGTGGAAAGTCATCGTCTTGTAGTAGTAGCGATTGTCTTAATAACTCTCCAAACATTATCACTATTAAAATACCTTTTTGTTTTCAGGAGGAACACTCAACGGATTAATATGTAGTTAGAAAAAATTACTACATTGCTCTTCAGCTTGCAAAGGGTTGTGCAATTTCACTGATTTTCGTGTTATGTTTTCGTGTGAAAACTTGACAAAAGCAGTGCTAGACTTCTTGGTGTGCCCGTACCCAGGGAAAGCCATCAGCCGCCGCAAGGGCCCCGGGTTCCGCGCAAGTGTCACTCCGCGCAAGTGTCACCCCGCGCAAGTGTTCCAACCCCTTTGCACCCAACCAAAAATCTGCGACATTTGCACCCAGTCTGACTGGAAACTATCTGTTCACTACGTCACGGCCTACCTGCAGCTAAGCCGCTCCTGTGTCCGCGCCACCCTCGCCCCCGGGAGTCCTCCCTTACCGGAAACGCTCTCTCAACGCAGTCTGCCTGCAGTCACCTCGTCCACCTCAGAGAATGACTGCTAACTGTCACTACGATTCTGAAAATCGTGGTGTTCGGTCAGGACACCATCGGCTGACAGTTACATTTAAGCCCCGTTTACACCGAAGTGAACACTGGCGAATGCGCATTCGCCAGGAATTCGCTTGTGCGCGCGCGCATTGGCTTGTACTTGTGAATAAGCGTTTACACCGGAGCGAACAGAAGCGAATGCGCGCGATGTGTGTTTGTTATTAGCGCTAAATCGTTGGCGTGTTATTTTAGTATTCAGTACAACGTGATGGAGAACAGAAACACACAACTTGGTTTATTTTGTATAGCAAGAACATTGTTGGACATAAAGGGCAAACGGCGTAGAGAGAGAAAAATTTGGATGTCTGAATTTTTGCACAGGAGTGAAAGAAGTGCGGCCCGTCTATTGTAAGTGTTTTTCAGCTGCAACTATCGCTTGGTTTATTCGAAAACTTCACCCGTACGTCAATCGACGATTTTCGCCTCCTTCTAGCCGCAATGGAACCAAAAATTAAAAAGCAGGACACAAATTATCGACGAGCCACATCAGCAGAAGAGGGGCTAGCACTAACGTTGCGATTCTTAGCAACAGGTGACAGTTATACTAGCCTCAAATATCTATTTCCTGTGTCTAAAATATCTATTTCCGAGATAATACCTGAAGTATGCAGTGCCGTATTACTGATGTGACGGATATATTTACTAAAATTATAAATATCCACAGGAGAATATTTATTACAATTTTTATTTGGCTTTCTTACGAACACACACTTTTTGTTATTTACAAAACAACTGAACACACAGAACTCAAAGATATGATGTTGATATTTGAAAAGAAGTTATTTACACAGTTATGTCACTGTCCTGTACACTACTCCCCCACCAGTAACAAAGTTATGAAGTAATACAGGGTGGTGAAGTCTGAAATTACATTAATTCAAAACAAACCATATCATATCTGGGATGGGAATCATTACAACAACGGCGCTTATCGTTGAGGCGTGGGTTACTTGCGAAACTCCAATCGCCAACATTCTCCTCCGAATGCGAAAATATATTGTTGACTCCCACTTACATAGGTAGAAATGATCATCAGAATAAAATAAGAGAAATCAGAGCTCGAACAGAGAGATTCAGGTTTTCTTTCTTCCCGCGCGCTATTCGAGAATGGAATGGGAGATAAATAGTATAATTGTGGTTCGATGAACCCTCTGCCAGGCACTTAAATGTGATTTGCAGAGTATCCCATGTAGATGTAGATGTAGATATTAGAATAACAAAAGATATGTTACAAAAACACAAGTGCAAATGGTATAAAAGTGATAAAGATACAACACAATTAATAATCTCTATTTATATGTCTAATGTGACTTCATTTATTTTTCACAGAAATAACTCAGTCTAAGAATCGTGCTGGAACTCTTATAGGTCTTCCTGACTTTGATACTCTGTCAGCTGGACATGGTTCTTCTGTGGACTTCTGTGGTTGAGTATCCTTTCCAAAATTTGGAAGAACCTTTTCTAATTCCCTTTCTTCCTGCAAGAGATAGGCTGGTTTAAGTCTGTCCACTGACACATTTATGTTTTTGCACTTCTTCAAAATAGTGAAATATTTTTCATGCCTTGTTATGACAGGAAAAGGACCATCATATGTAGGTTCTAATGGTTTTTAAATCCTGTCACATCTTAAGAACACATGTGAACAAGTTTTCAGGTCTTTTGGTACAAAAACTGATTGTGCTATATCATATGTAAGTTTGTTAGGTTTCAGTTGCAACATTTGCTTTTGAAAATCAGAAGTAAATGAATCAGGGTCAATCTTTGTAGTTGGCTCTTCAAAAAATTCACCAGGAAGTTTGATAGTTTCCCATATACCATCTGTGCAATAGAATAGTTTGATGTCTCTCGTAGTGCAGTTCGCAATCCTAGTAGAATAGTAGGTAGAATATTTGTCCAGTCGGAAGTGTTGTGAGCCTTGATTGCAGATTTCAGAGTTCTGTGTAACCTCTCAACTTTGCCATTGCATTGAGGGTGATACGGTGTTGTGTGTTGAATTTTCATTCCACAAATGATACCCAAATTATTAAACAGTTGTGATCTGAACTGTGTTTCTTGGTCTGTGATTACTTGTGATGGAACACCAAATCTATCAATCCAGTGTTAGTAGAAAGCTTTTGCTACTTTTTCAGCGGTGATATTCTCAAGTGGTATGACTTCCATCCAGGACGTAAAACGATCAATACAAGTCAAGCAATATGTCATGCCATTAGATGGAGGCAGAGGTCCTATGATATCGATGTGTACAACACTGAAACGTTCATCTGGTTCTTCAAATTTTTGTAGCGGTGATTTTGTGTGACGAGTAATTTTGGTTTTCTGGCAGTTAACACAGGATTTAGTCCATTGTTGCACATCTCTTTTTATGTCAGACCAGATAACTTTACTGGTTAACAGTTTCACTTTTGTCTTTATTCCAGGATGAGCTAAACCATGAAAATGGAGAAATATTTGATGACGAAAAGCTTGAGGAATGTATGGTATGATATTTGCAGTTGAAGTGTCACACCACAATGTTTTTCCTGATGGAAGTTGATATGACTTGAAGTTTAAGGAGTTGTTCCCAGTTCGGAGTTGTAATTCTTGATCTTGCAGTTGGCTCTTGGCGATTTCATCATAGTCTATTATTGCTATTTCATTAATTCTGGACAGAGTATCCGCAACAATATTGTCATGTCCACTGATGTGACGAATATCAGTTGAAAATTGTGAGACATATTGCAGCTGTCGCATTTGTCGAGGGGATGCTTTTTCATTGTTTTGCTTAAAAGCAAATGTGAGTGGCTTATGATCAGTGAATATAACAAAATTTCTTCCTTCTAGTAAATGTTTGAACTTTTTCACAGAAAGGTAAATTCCCAGCAATTCTCGATCGTAGGTACTATAAACCTTCTGTGACTGACTCAGTTTCTGTGAAAAGAATGCAACCGGTCTTCAAGTTCCATTTTCTAATTGTTGCAGTACAGAACCAACAGCAACGTCTGATGCATCAGTGCATAATGCTAAAGGTAGCTCCGAGATAGGAAAAGCCAATAATGCAGAATTTGCAATATCTTGTTTGCATTGCTCAAACATTTTCTTCGCTTCCTCAGTCCACTGAATTTGTGTATTATCCCTGTTTTTTCTCCGTCGAGATAGTCATGCAAAACCGCCCGTGTCTGTGCTGCATCCTTAAGGTAGCAACGACATTGGTTAACAATGCCAAGAAATGTACGGAGTTCGTGCAGTTTTTCAGGTAACTTGTATTGCAAGATAGCTTGAACTCTTGCAGGTAGTGGACGGGATCCCTCCGGTGTCATCCAGTAGCCCAGAAATTCTATTTCATTTACTCCCAAAACTGATTTGGAGATATTTATTCGTAGTCCATATTTAGACAAAAGCTCTAGGACTAATTTGAGGTGTGAGTGGTGTTCTTCAATACTAGATGAGGCGATCAAAATGTCATCAAGGTAAGGGAACACAAAATCTAGTCCAAACAAAACTTCATTAATAAATCTCTGGAATGTTGAAGGTGCATTCCGCAGGCCAAAACTCATAACATTAAATTCATAAAGACCAAATGGTGTTATTACGGCTGTCTTATGCTTATCTTCTTCAGCAATGGGTATCTGATAATAAGCCTTGAACAGATCAATTTTAGAAAAAATGTTTTTCCCTTGCAGAATATATTGAAAATCGTCTATTATTGGTACTGGATAACGGTCAGGAACTGTTATGTCATTTAACTGTCTGTAATCTCCACATGAACGTATTGAACCATCTTTCTTGGTTACTAGATGAAGGGGACTAGCCCATGCAGATTTTGATGGTCTAATGATGCCATTTTCTAACATGAATTTAAATTCTTGTTTCGCCACTCTCATACGGTTTGGGTCTAACGGTCTTGCCCTTGAAAACACAGGTGGACCTTCAGTGGTAATGTAGTGTTTGACATCATGCTTAATTTCGCCAGGTACCAAATTAGGCTTAGCTATGTCGGGATACTGCAGCAATAAATCGGTAAATTTTGTGTTTTGACTCATAGTACTTATGACATTTTCATCTGAGATTGATACAATTTTGCCCTCAGAACTGAGCTTGGTTACATCATCTATTAATCTCTTATTATGCACATCTACTAATAATTTGAATTTGTACAAAAAATCGGCTCCCAATATAGCTTTGTCGATCTTTGCTACGATAAACGGCCATTGAAATTCACGTCGCAGTCCGAAATCGATAGTACGAAATTCGATACCATATGTAGGAATTTCAGTTCCATTGGCAGCATACAATTTATATGGTGATTCACCTTTAGCTCTTGCATGAGTTGGAATTACAGAAACATCAGCTCCACTGTCAACTAAAAATCGCAATCCCGTTGTTTTGTCGGTCACAAATAGGCGGGTTTTGCGGCACTGGTCTGGAGCAGCAGAACTCGCCGCTAATTCAGCTGCTGATTCGAGTTTCCCTGTTCTGACCATTTACAAGGAGGTGTGCATTTTTCAGGTTTGCAGTGCTGTCCGAACCGAAAGTGGTAGTAACAGTATTTTCCATTGGGGTTGTATTTATTTCGTGATTTACTGCGCCTTTTATTGCGTCGGCGGTCGAAGCTTCTATTGCGAGACCTGCCTCTGTAATTGGTTGTCAATGCAGCTATTTGTTGCTCTAGCCCCTAAATTCTTCTCATTAGGTCATTCATTGTTACCGGAACATCTTGTTTGGTGCAAGTGTCACTTTTCATAACGAACAATTCGTTACGAGGATTCAGTTCTATTATTCTATCAGCCATTACAGCCACCTTTTCGAGTCCTTCGTCACTGACAATTAAAATGTTCTTTGTAGAATCTGGAAGTTTTTCAAACCAAAGTGTTTTAAGAACCTTTTCTGAAACATCTGCGCCTGCCAATGCTTGCATTTTGCGTAATAATTGACTAGGCTTTTGGTCTCCTAGATCAATTCCAGTGAATAGTCTTTTGATGCGCCTATATTCGCTTTATTTAAAAATATTGAGCAGACGTTCCTTAGCCGCCGTATATTTATTCACTTCCGTGCTGCGAATAATGTCCCAAATATTCTCGATATATTTTGGGTCTAACTGCGACACTAGATGGTTGAATTTAGTCTCTTCGGTTACAATTTTGCAAATGCTGAATTGTGCCTCCACTTGATAGAACCAAATCTCAGGTTTATCACTCCAAAACGGCGGAATTTTGACACTGACCTTATTCGCTTCCAGTCGATCTTCTGGCGTGCTACTATTTGTTATCGTGTTCGCATTTGTCGCCATCTCCTCTTCTCATCAGGTCGGGGTCACCAATTATTACTGACGTGACGGATATATTTACTAAAATTATAAATATCCACAGGAGAATATTTATTACAATTTTTATGTGGCTTTCTTACGAACACACACTTTTTGTTATTTACAAAACAACTGAACATACAGAACACAAAGATATGATGTTGATATTTGCAAAGAAGTTATTTACACAGTTATGTCACTGTCCTGTACAGCCGTTTGCGAAACACTCAAGGATTTTGTAAAGGTTAATGGCAAGGAAATAGAGGCAATGAAAATGAGTAATGTATTATAGAAGTATAACTTAAGCTTTTCAATGAAACATATAATTAACAGAGGAAAACCATTTGCAATGATTGATTCTAACTGTAATATAATAGTAGCTAAACCGTGGCATTATCACAGATACGTTGAATGTGAACCAAGTGAATGATAGGTTCTTTTGTGTATTTATATCTTACATTAGTGTACTTTCTTTTGATTTAATATAATGGAATTTATTTTACCGAAGTGAACTGTCAAATAAATAAAATTTATGCACCATATCTAAACAGTTGTCTGTTGACGTGTTGAGGGACGGTGTGTGTATTATCTCCACAGGCAAATCTTCTTCTGGGGGATTAAAATTGGCCATCCCAGATGATTATCGCTCTTTCGCTCTCTCTCGTCTGAAAGAGGAGAGCAGAGAGTTCATTTTCTTCTTCATTTCTTCCGTCGGGATATTTATAACGTTGGGAATTTCTTGCCAGTCATCATTCTTCTTGTTCATTAACTATACTATAGTTCATTATACCGGGTGTCTCTAGGATTCCGCAAACATGTGTGAGATCTGTATTCTTCTATCAATAACAGCACAATCTCATCTAACCACTCTATTTCTCGTTCAAAATACTATACAAAGTTTCGCGCGGAAAAACAATAGACTGTGGCAAAGCGAGTGTCTGTCGTCGATCCTAGCGCCTAAGCGGAGAGGACGCTAATTTCCTTTGATCGTTCGCCCTGAAACCGACAGCCGTCGGATCACAAGCGAACACTCGCGAATACAACACGCGCATGAGCGAACACTTCGCGCAAAGTGTTTACACCGGAGCGAATTCTTGTTCGCTGTTGCGCGTTTGCTTCGGTGTAAACGGGGCTTAAGATTCCTGGCCACAGGAAGGACCTCGAATTTTCAACAGCAGTTTCTAAACAAACATTGAGTTAAATCATCCCCAACACTTATGAAGCTATTTACGCTGCCCAGAAGAATGATTTCATGAAGGCAAGTAAAGTAGGCCTACCTTCTAACAAGATACAAATAAAATTGTCAGAGTTTTAGATATGTTTGAAACACCGTACGCCTACTATTTTATATTGTATATGTGGCCAATAAGCTGCTGCTAACTTTTGTTTCCCAGTCGGAATTTTCAGTTCTCAGTCATTTTCATCCACCGTCAACATAGTAAACACACGAAAGAAGTATACACTGAGGCAGATTTGCAGCGTTCCAACTTGTCTGCGCAGATGTGATTTGAACCCACAGATTTGAGCAATTTTGTTCAAACCTCCAACTCCATCTACCAGGTTTTCGCACATCTCATATCTGCGCAAATGTGCTTTCCACACGCAACGATTTGCGAGGTGTGCACAGACATTTGCGCAGACAGATCGTAGCGTGTGGACACGACTTTCAAGCAGTTCGAAAACGAGATCTTCGTAAAAGAAAATGCTGTTCCTGCCCTATGGTTGACAAGTTCTTGTATGTACCCTTGTCCGATGAGTAAGATAATTATCCTAGTAACGTAAGGACCATAAAATGTTGGGAATAGTGTTTCGTGTTCACCACGAAGCAAGTAATTGTGACGTCAACTGTTTATACATTCCATTGTCCTTAAATTACGAGAATAGTTAAGTTCCTCATCGGACAAGGGTACATCCAAGAACCTGTCAACCATAGAGCAGCAACAGCATTAATTATTTACTTTGTGGGCAGCCAATCTACGAATACACGGAAACATTCAATGGCAACTTATATCGAAGTGTGGTCGCGCATTGGAGTTTTGTCGAAACGAGCGCCCTTCCAAACGTTCTTCACAATTACCCAATTTATAATTTCTACACTACAAAATGAAGGCGCATAAAATTTTTACAGGCATTATATATACATATATCTGAATGTACCTACGAAATTGTATCACAGTACGACACGTAGTTCATAAGATATGAGGCCATATCCACTAACTTTCATGGAAAATCGCCCCATCACACATCATGTTTTAATTTACATAGCCGGCCGCGTTGGCCGAGGTGACTGAGGCGCTCCAGTCACGGTCAGCACGGCCACTACGGTCGGGGGTTCGAATCCCCCCTCGGGCATGGATATTTGTGCCGTCCTAGTTCGTAAGTAGTTCATAAGTAGTTTGTAAGTTTAGGGACTGATGACCCCGTAGTTAAGTCCCATAAGCTTAACAAACATTTGAACATTTTAATTTACATAAATACTCAGCAGGTCACAGTGAACTGCGTGGTAGAGGGTTCATCGATTACTTCTTTACTACTAATTGTATTCGCAACAGATTTTACAAACATACAAAAGTAATACAATTGAATATATACCCGTAAAATTTCACAATTGCACAACGCATAATTCAACAAATACATATATATTACGATAGGTAAAAACATGTCTCATCATGAGCCACATTTGAATACATTTTTTATTTCCTACTTAGACACTCCGGTATCCCAGTCAGCTTCAGGATATTCCTGGAAAGCTGACAGTACTGTTGACAATTTTGTGCTGTGAAGAGCACACGGCTGCAGGCGAAAACAGTAGACTTCTATAGAGTTACAAGGAAAGGAAGAGAATGAAAGAGTGTGCATCAAACGAATACCCATTATTTCTGACAGATCTACTTGTTAACGTAAAGAGACTGCCATTTCCAGAGAGACATTTTCTGTTGCACTTAATAAATCACAGGGCAATCTCTTAAGTACTGCGGAGTGGATTTGACGTCTCCATGTTTCTCACACGAAGAACTTCGTCGATTGCTCAAGGGTGTGTTCACCAAAGAATTTATGCGTAGATACTAGCTCTTGGACAAGTAACAGTCAGGTTTTGAATTAAATGTACGAGTATGTATGAGTGTTACATATCATTTGTATTTTGACTACTATCTTCAATTATAATTTCGTACATTATGAAAGTAGACTTATTTCTCCTATACATCTAGCATGATTTAAAAAAAGAAAAGTATTGACTCAGAGCTTGAGTTGGGTGTTTAGCTAGTGTACTTAAGTTCATGTCATGCAGTAATCACTTATGTTTATTGAAATAAAATTGCTATCCTACAGTGTGTAACAAATCCGACAATAGCTGAAAACGTAGCAGTTTTTTTTCCGTTATGGAAAGAACTAAAGCCTTGTATACAGAAAGTAGCGACATTGTTTTATATGTGGGTTTTTGACAGTCACATCTTACCATTGGTCATTTGCACCACAGTCTAACATTAGATTGTGGTTGCACATCAGTGGTACTCGGAAGCCATTCGTGGACCAACGTAGCCATTATGTGCAATGCAGAAATGTATTTCCCGTTCACTTTACAATAATTGCCGATTTGAGCTGAGGGCGCTGCGAACTGTTGACGTGTTCTGCTATTGGTTGTTCGAATGATGCACGAGCGGGTAGCTGCGCTCAATTGCAATTTACCTAACGTGGTTCCTCAGCTGAAGTAGATAAAACAAATGTACATTCTGTTAACACATTCTTGTTCAGATAAACAATCCAAATGAAAAATATGAATATAACACAGTGCTTTTTTTACGGTCAGAAAAAACAGCAGAGCTTTTATAAAACAACGTTGCTTTCGCTGTTAATGTGTTCTGCAGGATAGCGTATGAATTGAAAAATAACTGCATTGTTACTATCGAACAACTGAAGTGATGCGTAACACATTTGCTTTTTTTTTTAAAAAAAAAATCACATTCTACTACAAAAACTAGCACGAAATCAAAACTGTTGTTTTACGGTGTAACTGAAGAGTCGGTCGTCTAGCTGATAAAAGACATTTACTGTTAATACATTATTCTACAGTCAAGTGTAATAAATTGAAATCTATTCTATATCTATATATAAAAGGTTTGTGTGTGTACGTGCTGACAGACTTTTATCCATGACCACATACTGCCACCCACTCGTGGTTGTGGTGGTATATAGCCCTTGCCGGCCGCGGTGGCCGAGGTGACTGAGGCACTCCAGTCACGGTCAGCACGGCCACTACGGTCGGGGGTTCGAATCCCCCTCGGGCATGGATATTTGTGCCGTCCTAGTTCGTAAGTAGTTCATAAGTAGTTTGTAAGTTTAGGGACTGATGACCCTGTAGTTAAGTCCCATAAGCTTGACAAACATTTGAACATTTTGAATTTTTGTAGATAGCCCTTGGTCTAATGATGTTAGTAAGGGAGTTTGGTCGCGGTGCGTGGCAGTGGGTGAGTGTGACGACCAAAAATTCGCAAAATATGCAATAAATACTCTTAGGAAAAGCTATATACTCTGTGACTTACGAACTTTACGGTACGAGTCAAAATCCGTTTATTCTTTCAATCGTCAGACAATGCGGTCCTTTCAGACTTTAATAACGACGAGGAGTATCAAATACGCATTTTTTAAAAATAGATCACATGTTTCCGTCAACCACACATTACCGACTATGAACAAAGACATAAAACAAAGATAAAAATCCAGATAGACTCAAAGATAAAAATACTCGTGGAACATTGATCACTGTCATGGAAACGTGGTGGAAACACAGACATACATTAATGATACAGCCGCGACACACACTGCTGTGAAAGGTGTCATCGTTTGACAGCTGGGTCAAGAAACAATGCGACGTAGTCCTACTCATATCCCGGCGGTCTCCTGTGATAATGTTGGCAACATATGTTGAATAACGAGAATCATGTGACATCGTCATAAGCCAATCGCGTGACACGCAAATATTTTATCGTGAAATCAAGCATACAGCAGGAACAGCAGTATTTATCTACACTCTATGTGGTTAGGTCACCTTTGCAACGATTTTATATCGCGTTATTGATGTTGCCAACATAAAAACGCGAGGCCGCCAGGATAGAAAGTAAAATTTTACCGAATCAGATACATCTGTTGTTGTCACATCTCATTATGACCAGCACTTTCACGCGAAACTCTTTTGTATAGAGTGTCATGATTCACACAGTCTTACAATTCATTCCAAATTCCTATTCAAGAAGATATTTGTGAAAACTGTTACAAATCAATATTCGCACTTACCCAATATCGTTTTCAGAAATGTAATTTGCCAGCCGCTTTCGGCGCTGCTGTTGCAATGTGTACTTTATGAACACAACCTAACATTGAATTTACATTGTTCCGAAGCACGGTCTTAAATTAATTTCACTCTTAGTATGAAAAACTTTATGAACATTCATCGTTTTCGACAATGACTTCTACTTAAATTTGACATCTTGGCTAGGAGAACTGAGTTTATTTACAGAGAGATCCAACAAGGATTGTGTTTTTGCTGACCTACGTCCGGAACCCAAAGAACTATGATATACACAGGACCTTCTTTAACAACCGTTGCGAAGCACGGACATATAAGCTAGTCAAATATAAAGCGGCGGCAGAGTGGCCAAGCTAATTGAGGCGGTTTGCTCCGATGCGCGAGGCCGTTCCCCGTCGGGGGTTCGAATCCCCCCTTGGGCATGGATGTTTGTGCTGTCTTTAGTCACAGACAAAAATATCTGCACTTTAGTATAAGTTAGTTCATAAGTAGTTCGTTAAGTCTAGGGACTGATGACCCCGCAGTTAAGTCCCATACGCTTAACAAACATTTGAACATTTTCAAATATAAATGTCGGTGCATGATCTAAAAACTAGGAAGAAGAAGTCCCTACCGGGAGGATCGACGTTTTGAAACCATCATTATTCGCTAGTGCGAGTTGGTCATTGACCCTGGTGGGCCCTCCTTTAGGACTAAGTGACGAAAAAACATTCTACATTTTGCCCAAATTTCGAGAAACCTTAAAACAGAAAAGACATTTAGGTTCAGACAGCTGGTGAAGTGCTTATTTACGAATAATCAATTATACTGAGTATGTCACGGAAGCCGCCATACTGGTTGATATAAAGCCTGTTTTCCTTTCAGAATGTTTTCATTTTGAAATTTTACCACAAAAAGGTTTTTCAATAATGAGAAAAAAGGAATATGAATAAAAACCATATTTAAAGCATTCAACAAAAATTATGATCAAAGTCATTTCGATAAAGATATGAAAATAAAAGAACGTTGCAGCACATAGTAAGATCTGCACCTCTTGCAAATTAGGCAGACGAGGTATCCAATGCGTTCTGCTAGCTACTAAAACAAACGTTCTGTTGTAAAGATTCAGAATCTTGCCCAAAACAGTAACTTTTTTCATCGATTACTCGCTAACGAAGCCCTGCTCAAGTGAATGGTCAACCGCCGAATTTGCGGTTTCAAAAAGCAGTTTATAATATGACCAAACAAAGGTAAAACTGCATTTGCTATTAACACGCCATTACACAAGCCTGTGTGGGGAAATACAAAGTTTTCGAAGTTTTAATGTCGTAATACTCTAAAAACTTTCTTTTGAGTAAGCACTTATCAAATTCATGAAGGCACTTGGTTTTCTTCCTCGGTCTCTTCTTCCTTGGTGTTATAATATTCTGACCAATCTGTCTGGCCTCCTTAACATCGTTCAAAATATTATGCACTGTTCTTACACTTTTTCCTACCGCTGCTCTCTCCATAGTTATTTCCATCGGTATGAGCAAGCCTTTTCGGTTTTCTTCTTTACAGAACTGAATAACATTATTTATTAGCACTTTTCCATCGGAACGTTCTCTTTGATAGCGTGTATCTTCGCGATGCCTGTTCATTTCGTCAGCCGCTAAGGATACTGTCGCACTACGTGACCGTACAATGCGCGCGACACGTACGTCGATCGTGTACTGTCGGGTATTGTCGGCCGCCTTCGGCTCCATCTGAGCTTAACTCAAAGCTTAGTTTCGCGTTCTGCCGTCTGCAATAATTGTAAAGTGAACGGGGTAATACTATGTGCCTATTAAGGTTTATTTCTCTACACGAATGTTATCTGCCATGAAAGTTCATTTCTTTTCACAAACGACATAATAAGAAGTCAAGCCTACACACTGCTGTTTCTTGTTTAAATTAGCGATGAGCGACATCGTTCGTATTTCTGTGTCAGAGTGAAACAATGGTTAACTCACGTCTACCTAAATGTTTAATGAAGTAGTTATCTTCGTCGTTTACATTGTCCCGCTATTGATATCAGACAAACATTTCCATTTTTATTTCTAAACGTAAGAAAGCTGTCAATACTTATAAACAAGGAATGGACAGAATGTTTTTAAGCTCTACAAGTTCCTATTTTAAAGCTTTTTTACTTTTGAGTTATAGTGGTTTTTTTTTTTTTTTACTTATATAATTTTTACAAATTAGGGGCATTTTTTGGCTATGTTTGCCGTCTTGGATAGAGTTTAATGAAATAGAAACTAGTTGAAAGTTAAATTCCTGTACGCTCTTTTTTTCAGGTAAAAATTTTTGCACTTGCTTCGCCCTAATGATTGGCCTATAAGTAGGCCTACACCGCTGTTACAGGCGAAAGAATAATAATAATAATAATTCGCACTGATGTGTTTTACTGCCCACTTTATATTTGTAATTTTATAAGTTTTTGTAAACATTTTGGACCAAAATAATAAAAAATAATTAATAAGAGTGTCTGAAACCCTTTCAGGAAAAAGAATTTAGGTAGTGGCGGGTTTCGATCCACCGACCTTTAGCATCATAAGGTTCGTTCCAGCAGCTGCCAGACGACTACTTTCAAGCACTAAGAAACAGGTGTTACTGCGCATGCGCAGCTACTATGACGTAAAAAACCTTGTTTGATACTTGCACTGTTGGAACACTTTCTGCACTGTTTCTGGCTGCAGGCGGATGTGAGTTTAAAGGAAGAATTAAAATACTTTCCTTCCTAATAACGAATAAGTGTAAACGACAAATATCTGATCTCAAGTGGGATTGCAGTGACTTCGAAATAAGTAGCCAGAAGCGAGAGAAGGCGCTGCTGGAACACAATTTCAGCGATGCGCATGCGCGTCAAACAGTCTGGCAGCTGCTGGAATGAACCTATAGTCAATCGCCTTGCCCACTACACTCCGGCTATTAATCAAATTGTGAGTTCTTTAATCTCATACTATTGATGGCTGTTGTTAACTGATGCTAAAACGGCATTTGTAGACACTAGATTATCATTTATCGTACGAAGAACGACGTGTTTTTGTTAATTCTTCAGTGCGCCATTGCTTTGAAATGACAACTTGTAAGTTACAATAAGAAAATCATCAAATACGCAACGCAAGATGGTGTATGCCAGAGAGAGTTCTGAGCGAGGAATGTCACGTGACATCTCCAAACGGCTGGGTTTCGTTAATTCAATGGAGGGTGCCAAATCTCCGTTGTTTTTGCATATATGTCTCAAACGATACGAAAAAAACATAAGGGAGCTAAGTTGTAGAGAATTTTCTCCTCTACTAATTAGGTTATTCAATTTTCGTGTCAGATGAACGGTTCGTTTGCAATTACAATTATATTACAAACGGCTTTTGTTGGTATTACTACCGTATTTTTTGTCCGAAAAATTTGAAAAAGGGAGGTTCTGGTCTCTGGCGGCCTACAATCATGTCTGTGAAATTTGGTGCTAATCGGTTGAACGGTTCGTCTTAAAAACAGGGAACACGTTACGAACAGACAGACGGACAGACAAGACATACATCCCAAAATCGCCGTTATTTTTGCAAATATCTTTGAAACGCTACGAGATGTGAAAAAAAAAAAAAAAAAAAAAAAAAAAAAAAAAAAAAAAAAAAAACCACACACACAAGAGAGCAAAGTTGTAGAGAATTTTCTCCTCTTCAAAATCGGTTTTTCAATTTTCGTGTCAGATGAATATTTTAAATTTCGAGCTATCAAAAGACGATCGCAAAGGCCCACTTTTAGTGTTACTACTGTAACCTAAAGTGGGCCAAAAGTCAGTGACATGGCAGCAAGAAGCACCAGGGTAGTGACGCCCAGAAAGACAACGTGTTCGTAAAACTGTAGAA
Organism: Locusta migratoria; assembly: GCA_026315105.1. Taxonomy (NCBI): domain Eukaryota; kingdom Metazoa; phylum Arthropoda; class Insecta; order Orthoptera; family Acrididae; genus Locusta; species Locusta migratoria. Next base: position 837,355,973 of record CM048745.1, on the reverse strand, counting down.
TAGCACGAGCTCTGGCGACACTCGGGTTACGTGTTGAAGGCGGGCATCTAAATTCATTGCGCTCCCGCCATCTGGCAACAGACGCTTGGCCTGGCCTTGAAGGCTCGCCACGGTGGATCCCCTGAGCCCGGCGCAGGACATGACCTCACGGGTAATCCGACCAGCCTTCCTGCCCGGCATAGAACAGTTGATCCAGTGGTGAAAGCGCAGCAAAAAGAAACACGAACTTTAGGAATCGAGCTCAAGGGCTGTGTTGACATTGCCGGTCAGGCCGAGTCGGGCCGTGCCACATCGCGTCTAGTCGACCTGGGTGTTTTGTTTTCACATTGTGCGCCGGGACGGTCCGAGCCGGAAAAAAAGGGGAAAAATCAACTTTTCCCATTTTCACGTTATAAAATATGTTGACGGTATATTAGGCCACCCTGAATTTTTTGACCAATATATTTTTCCTTACAAGCTTTGCTTGTGGAAATAACAAATGTCTTCAATCCTGTGCAGGTAGAGTACTCTTCACACAACTTTCTCCAATCGTGACGTCACTACTATACTTTCAACTATAGACTTTATCGATTACGTGTGATCGACCCCTGTGAGAGAATTGCTCACATTCGGAACAGCCATGTTGGATTTCTTTACCATATTACAACTTATGTATCATGTTCAAATGTTTGTAGAGCTTATGGGACTTAACTACGGGGTTATCAGTCCCTAAACTTCAAACTACTTATGAACTAGCTACAACTAACGACGGCACAAATATCCATGCCCGTGGGGGGATTCGAACCCCCGACCGTAGTGGCCGTGCAGACCGTGACTGAAGCGCCTCAGTCCCCTCCGCCACCGCGGCCGGCTATATATCATGAAAAATGCCATTGTAATGGAACGGTATACTGACATTTATGAATAACACGTCTCTTACAAGGGTAAGAAGAGCTACCAATGTATCTATAAAGTACAATTATCTTCTTAAATTAAATAGTATACCCACCTTTGTATTTTACAGTACACCAGATGATGGCATTCACGCCGAAACAGGCCTGTCGTATTAAATAATTTAATAAAAAGCAGCGTCTTTGGTATCAATAATTTACAATGTATCTTAACTGTAGACTCCATGTATGTGTCAGGGAAAAAAATAAAACTATAATTAGAATCAGTATAAAGTGGTTGTTATTGTATTCACGTATGTGATCTTGCGGTGAAGCGTATGTATGTGGACCAAAAGGAAGAAGGTTCGTACCCTGATAAATGCTAATATTTTGTTTCACTTCTGTGTTTACAACAAATTCAGAAACTATATTTTTATTTAACCATAGTAAGGTGAGGTAAAGCAGTCAACAATCCGAAAATTGGCTTCAACACCACAATGTTTTACTAGGCATGGCCCTGTTAGGTGTTAGGCCGTTGCCTTCCTCCGACGTTTGAACTGACAGCCTGCCAGTTATAGACGGACCTACAGTTTAATGTGGATTCCGAACCACGGTGCTACTCGACGTTTTTCACACCGGGATCATTGCCAGAGGTGAAAAAAGTAGCAGATAAAAATCCCACGACCTGGCGGGGATCGAACCCGCAACCTTTGGATTTATAGTGCTACCAAGCCAAACAGATATTGCGGAATACTGGATATTATTTAAACGTAACTGTGATCTCTCTCTCTCTCTCTCTCTCAGGAGTTAGTTTGTTGTTACTGTCAACAAGTTGCAAATTCATAAAGTACACGATGTGAGTAATTATTGAAAACACGTTCATCACGGTGTGAAACAAACTACCATTCATAATAAAAGCACAGAAGATTGACATACAGTATTAGAAACATTTTGAAAAATTAATTTACTCTTAGTCGTCTACAAAGTACAAAGGACAGTTTACGGGCTAATTCTTTTAGGATACTTCCTATCCAAATTAAAATTCTTCATTATAGGTACAACTTCAGTTTTCAATGGCGTTATTTAGGTAATAGTTGCAGTTCAGTGTAATGTAATTATTACTCTGTACAGTTATTTAAGTATCTCTCAGTGTTATGAATTTGAAATCGTTCTAATAATAACATTGTAATTACTCAGAAATAAAAATTTTGAAGTAATGATTAGTCGCAGACAAATTGTATATACACGTTTCCTTCTTCAAACCGTATGCTGTATTCCACGAATATCATAATTTTGCGACTATATGCTTAGGCAGCAACCCAACTGCACAGCAGTAATTGTTGAAGATAGCAGCAATCACATTTTCGTTCTTGTTTCTCAAAAATATTTTTCTGTTCTTTAGGAGAAGTCACAATTAGCTAGGGTATGTTTAGATTGTCCTGTCATTTGCACATTTATGAACTTCGGGTCGACGCTTTAACGATCGACTAATCGATAATGTCGTTCCAGGTCGCCTTCACAGCGCCACTACGTCACTAGGGCACCTGGACATAGACAGGCACGCGCATCAACTTCTGCTGTAGTTTTCAGCAGCTTCCGCCGCCGTTTTTGTTCCAAACGGCGAGAGCGTGAGCTTCTCAAAGGCGGCGTTTTTCCTGTTATTACTTCGAAATATCGCTTGCTTCATCTGTAATACATATATCAAGAGGTAAATAAAGATTTGGATTAAAAATTAATCTGGTCGTAATAAATTATTTTAACACAGCATGAAAAATCGTTAAATATATGTGTTTGGAATTTGCCCACCTGGGTGTGTATTCGAAGCAATTTTTTCGCTTTGGACAACTCAGTTTTATTGGATGCCAGATGCACTTCCATAGCTTCGAGATAAGTTTTCGAATGTAATTTGATAAATTTGATCAGATTACAATCCCAGATCTGTGCTTTTTTGCGGAATTATTTTTTAAAATTCATATAAAATGTTTTTTCAATGCACAAACTATGAATAAGAGAGGAATTGATCACTGAAAATAGTTGGTATCACTGTCAAATTCAATCGTTTCCAATCATTCGCTCTATTTTTTAATTAGTTTATTTAATAAGTTATTACGAAACAAAGTAGATGTTTACGAAATTGCCGCCTAGCTCCGAAAAAAAGGCACTGAAGGGACCAAGAAAATAGCTAGCAGCTCATTTCGGAAGGTAAATTTCAACAGAAAAGACAATCGAGATTCACCAACTCTAGTAAAGTAAGCAACAGGCGTGTTGATGTGAATCCACTCGCCATTTTTCAAAGGATGTGGATCACAAAGCAGTCGGACAGTGAAGTGGTATAATATTGTAAGTTCTAACTGGCCTCTTATCTACTGGCATAGTTCAACAAAGAGGGGATGCGTAAGTAAGCGAAATCAATCCACTTACCCAAAACATTTCTCTTGGAGCCAGGACATTTGTAGTAGTGGATGGGACATACCTTCTTCACAAGGCTATCTGTCAAGGAAACGACTCAATCGGGGCAATCATTGGTACGTACATCATCTACATTTTAAATAACATTGGTAGGTACGTCTCAGTGGTGATTGATGGCTACCTTGAGAATGGAGTCCTGGGGATTAGTAAACTGCAGAATGATCGCACCATTGCGCTGCCCTTTCTTGTCACGAGATACTATTTGACTTTTCAACTATTATCAAAATGCCCCAAGTTAAAATGTTATACAACGACTCAAACAAAAAATGCCTCATTGGTCAGCTGCGCTCTGTGTTTAGACTTGAGGCCATTAAAACCAAGAGGGCAACAGAAGATACATACCGGAACATTACTCTTACTGACCTCGAAAAAAGAACATCCTATGAGACATGGTAGATGTGAACTTGGTCGTTACCCTTTGCGTCTTGGACTCCACCGTCTGAAGTTTATATTTCCAGAGAAACAACAAACTCGAGTCGTACCAACACGCCTAGAAGACAATGCCTCACAACTGGCGGTGCCTACGTCACACTAAGAGGCAGCGGCTGCCAGCTGACTGGCTGGCCGCTAAGGCACGCCCGCCATTCATAGTGGCCGGCCAGTCAGCCTGAACGAAAGTTCAAGAAAATAACACTTTTTCCGTTATATTACCTTTCTAATGTAGCGAATATGAAATAAGGGGACACCAGCGGAATGTAGGAACCTGCTTTTCAAAGGTGTCTCATTAGTTCATATATGCTACTTTGAAAAAGGTAATATAATGGAAAGTGTTTTTTTCTTGAACTCTCATTCAATTTTCAATGTTTACAACAACAAAAATGTTTCTAAATCTATGGGACTTGACTACTCTGGTCATCAATAGCTAGGCTTACAAACTACTTTAACTTACGCTAAGAACTACACATACACCCATGTCCGAGGGAGGACTCGAACCTCCGGCAGCGAGCAGCGGCGCGCTCCGCAGCAAGGCGCCTAAGAACGCTCGGCCACTTCAGCGCGGCTGAATGTTTACAATATATGTATGAAATAACGGAACAAGAAACAAATCTGTGGCGCTCGATCCAGCGATAACGCAGTGATCACTGCCCTCTCACGCAGAGAAGTACAACGCACAAATACATAAATGACGCATCAAATTTTTCTTGCGATTTTCTTGACATTGCCCAAGTAGTACGCTTTACTACTTGCGCATTATGTTGTTCTAACAGACTATTCCAAAGTTTCAACAAAATTCGTGATTCGAACTTCATGGCTTGTCGTTGTAAGTACATGGCTGCCTATACTCCCACACAGCATATTGAAGGTCAGAACGTACAATACTTACAAGTTATACGTACACACTGAACAGCCATTAACAAAAATCAAAATAAGTAGCCAAAAATAATATAATATGATATTCGAAGTTCTTTCGCCAGTTTTTGGAACACCTGTTGTCATCAAATTTTGCTTACTCTGTTTGATGGATTTGAAATATTTTACAGTGCACAAATCCATTTGAACCGCAGTTGCGCCTTTGGGGGAAGGGGGGGGGGAGAGACTCTACTTGCTGCAATTCTACATGTTACATAATTTTTCCACCCCCATCAACTACAAACGTAGACGAGGAGACGAGGTAGGGTGCCTCAACGATGCAGATACCCATACCGAAGGTGCAAGCACAGCGGAGGGGTATCTGTGGACAGCCGGCCGCGGTGGCCGAGGGGACTGAGGCGCTCCAGTCACTATCTGCACGACCATTGCGGTCGGGGGTTCGAACCCCCCTCGGGCATGGTTATTTGTGCCGTCCTTAGTCTTAGCTAGTTTACAAGTTAGTAGTTTGTAAGCTTAGGGACTGATGACCCCGTAGTTAAGTCCCATAAGTTCTACATACATTTGAACATTTATCTGTGGACAGGCCAGACAAACGTGTGGTTGCTGAAGAGGGGCAGCATCCTTTTCAGTAATTGTAGGAGCAACAGTTAGGATGATTGACTGAGCTGGCAGTGTAACATCAGCTAAATTGGCTTTGCCATGCAGTTACTGCGAACGGCTGAAAGCAAGAGGAAACTACAGTCGTTATTGTTATCGAGAACATGGAGTTCTACAGTATGATTATATGATGATGGCGTCTTCTTGGGTAAAATATTACGGAGATAAAATATTCCCCCATTTGGATCTCTAGGCAAGGTCTACTCTGGAGGATGTCATCATCACGAAAAACAAAACTAGCATTCTTCGGATCGGAGCGTGTAATGTTCTATCCCTTATATGGGTAGGAAAGTTAGAAAATTTAAAGAGGGAATAAGAAAATAGGAATGCTGGTAAGCGAATACAAACAGCACAGTGATCACATTATCGTAGTCAAGAGAGATAGGAAGTAATATGAATTTGTATTGGAACTATCCCAGCTAATGATGAAGATACGAGGAAAAATGTATAATGCGTATAAGGCAATTTTTAGATAGATAAGGGATGGAATAGGTTGATTGTAGCGAGGGGACTAGAATTAATTAGTATAAAATGGAAGAGAAAGAATATTATTTGTGAATATGCTCTAGAACTGCTGCTAGAATTTTGCATAAGCGAAATTAATTATGACAAACACTGTTTAATAAAATTGAAAGAATGTACTATACGTTAAAGTGACCGCGAAACACCGGAAGATTTGAGACTGATTTGATAATCATAAAACAAGTACTTAAGAATTAGGTTCAAGAATGCGAGACATACCAATGGAACGCGGGGCGTGAGTTCATTTGCTCGGAGATAAGGTAGGTTTGTCCACAAAGTATACTACCAGCGACAACAGTAGATTCCATTACATAGTGTCTCCACAGCAGTGTTGCCACTATATGTTTCAATCCTCGTACATTACTCTTTAAAAGACTCTGATAGAAATATAGGGAACCAACTCAGTGCTCATTTAGTTTCCTGGCCAAAATTTTTGGTATGCAAATCGCGCTGTTCTAATACATAACATGGTAAGTCCTGTTAGCAGTCCCTCTTCGTAGTAAAGCTTAAATACACAGCTTCTCTCTCGCTTTATCACTGCCTACATGTGTCTCTCTTCCACCATCACTTTTTCTATCATTGTGTTCAGTCATTAGCAGCATCATAATTGCTATCGCATAGTGAAGGTATTGTATGTGTTTTGCTGCCAGTATACTTTACATATGGACAGAAGTTATTTCGAATTTTTACCAAATTGAAAGACAAGGTTTAGTCGTGGAAACTATTACGAGATTTTGGCATTGTAGTTTGCGCTGAATTTCGAATTTCTGTAAAAGCTTGCCATTCTTGGCGATTTTGTGTATGTTTAAATTTGGAATGATTTTTTGTATGGTTCTGCTACAGTGATCCGACCTGTTTTGTGTACCAAGGGGGATCAGCCTCCTCTTTTGTTAATTTATTTGGTATAAATCTCTTTGAATGTTAATCACTCAGGAAAGCGAAAAGTGGATTTTTATCTGGTTTTTAATAGATATATCTTTCGTTTAATTTTGATGTATTTGGGAATTTCGATATTCAGTCTCGATACGACAAGTCTGTATTCACTAAACCTGTATCTCTTTTGATGCTCTTTTTTGGCTCCGACTAATTTGTTGCTAGGAGGTCAAATATGTTTTGGGGACTGATGACCTAGCTGTTTAGTCCCCTCAAAAACCACCACCACCACCAACAACAACAAAATCAAGTATGTTTTTAAAACCATTTACTATTCTCGTGGGTTCATAGACTAATTACACGATAGTTTTCTGCTTGCCTCCGGCTCTGAATGTATATTTCTGCCAACATATCGAGGGTAACTTAAAGTCATCACCAATTACAATAGTATGGTTCGGGCACGTTTTGGAAATTTGATTCAAACTTTTATTGAACATTTCTGCAATCGAATGGTCTTAGTCAGGGGGTCGGTATTTTATTCCGGTTGTCAGGTATAAACCATATCCATACAGACTCACAGGAACTATCTACTTCAATTTCGCTTTAGGATAAACTGCTTGTGATTAACAATAAACATGCCGCCGGCTATTCTGTGTGAACACAATTTCCAAAATTTTCGGGTGAATTCATATCCGGCTTCAGCCAACCATCTATACCTATAATGATTTGTGCTTCAGTACCCATGGTAGACCGTATACCTATTAGGCAACAGGACACATGCTGAACTGAAGTGAGTGAAATGCTAACCACATCTGCAGAACATGCTAACATGCTAAAGAACATGTTTTTTTTTTTTTTTTTTTTTTTTTTTTTTTTTTTTTTTTTTTTTTTTTAATGTGAGCTTCCTGTCACTAATATTTTAAGGTGTTCTGTTTCTTTGTTCCTTTTTTTCTGAACGTTAGTGAACTTCTTGTTGTCACGCTCACGTGCATCAATTTTTTCTGCTTTGTTTGTAACTTCTTTTAGGTTCACCCTCTAACTTGGTTTTCTGTGCTGAAAGCAGACAGATATTAAGATCATACGAAAAGAATCTAGCAAACTTTCTTTCGATGGTGAAGCAACTAAACTGCATCGTACGAGAAATTGCGCTACTGGCCATTAAAATTGCTACTCTAAGAAGAAATGCAGATGTTACAAGGGTATTCATTGGACAAATATATTATACTAGAACTGACATGTGATTACATTTTCCCGCAATTTGGGTGCATAGATCCTGAGAAATCATTTACCCAGAACAACCACCTCTGGCCATAATAACGGCCTTGATACGCCTGGGTATTGAGTCAAACAGAGCTTGGATGGCGTGTACAGGTACGGATGCCCATGCAGCTTCAACCCAATACCACAGTTCATCAAGAGTAGTGACTGGCGTATTGTGACGAGACAGTTGCTCGGCCACCATTCACCAGACGTTTTCAGTTGGTGAGAGATCTGGAGAACGTGCTGGCCAGGGCAGCAATCGAACATTTTCCGTATCCAGAAAGGGCCGTACAGAACCTGCAACATGCGGTCGTGCATTATCCTGCTGAAGTGTAGGGTTTCGCAGGGATCGAATGAAGGGTAGAGCCACGGGTCGTAACACATCTGAAATGTAAGGGCCACTATTCAGAATGCCGTCGATGCGAACAAGACGTGACCGAGACGTGTAACCAATGGCACCCCACTCCATTACGTCGGGTGTACGCCAGTATGGCGATGACGAATCCATGCTTCGATTGTGCGTTCAACGCGATGTCGCCAAACACGGATGCGACCATCATGATGTTGTAAACAGAACTTGGATTCATCCGAAAAAATGACATTTTGCCATTCGTTCAGCCAGATTCGTCGTTGCGTAGACCATCACAGGCGCTCCTCTCTATGATGCAGCGTCAAGGGTAACCGCAGCCATGTTCTCCGAGCTGATAGTCCATGCTGCTGCAAACGTCCTCGAACTGTTCGTGCAGATGGTTGTTGTATTGCAAACGTCCCCATCTGTTGACTCGGGGATCGAGACGTGGCTGCACGATCTGTTACAGCCATGCGGATGAGATGCCTGTCGTCTCGACTGATAGTGATACGAGGTCGTTGGGATTCAGCACGGCGTTCCGTGTTGCCCTCCTGAACCCACCGATTCCATATTCTGCTAACAGTAATTGGACCGCGACCAACCCGAGCAGTAATGTCGCGATACGATAAACCGAAATCGCGATAGGCTACAATCCGACCTTTATCATAGTCGGAAACGTGACGGTACGCATATCTCCTCCTTAAACGAGGCATCACAACAACGTTTCACCAGGCAACGCCGGTCAACTGCTGTTTGTGTATGAGAAATCGGTTGGAAAATTTCCCCATCGCCCACCGGCGCCAACCTTGTGTGAATGCTCTGAAAAGCTAATCATTGCATATCACAACATCTTCCTGTCGGTTAAATTTCGTGTCTGTAGCATGTCATCTTCGTAGTGTAGCAATTTTAATAGCCAGGAGTGTATGAGATAATAAGGCTTTGGGGATGAAGAACACAATGGAAACGATTTACTTCATCTAAAAATGCAAGGGGGAGAAGAGAGGGTGCAGCTCTTCAAATTTTCGCACGAAGCGGCAAAACCCTGGAGCCAGCCTCGGTGAGAGTTGAGTGACTCACTACTTGGTGGTCAGTTCGTTTCCGCCGTCGCAACAAGATGGTGGGTGGCGGGAGCTTTCCACACAACTCGCTTTTCCACATATCGGAAACAGTGTCGCAAGATTAATCAGCACTTCCTTGCGGTTCTGTTTACTTGCAAACGCGGAGAAACAAACCTGCCGCATATGTCTAATCAGGGCTCTTTCAAGACCCAAGCGACAGAAACGGCAACTTGGGTGTCAAATTGTGAGAAATCTGTTAACACGCTGAAAAATAATTACTAGCGAAAAGAGACACATATGAAAGAATACGATAACACTCTTCTTCATCTTTGATGTTTCCCTCTGGCAGTCGACCAATTTCGACCTCCACGATTCCAGTGATCTTGTCCTAGTTTTCTCTTTCCTAGTTTTCTCTTTCTCCTCTTTGATATGCCTATTTTTACCGATCCAGAGATGGCCTTCCTCTCCTTCTTCTTCAGAGCAGTTCTCATTTTAAAATCTTCCTTCGCCACGAATGGTTAGTCATTCTCTGAACCACTCGTACCACTGAGGCGCTGTGTTCTTCAATGTTTTTTTTCGTGTGTTTTTCACTTGGCTCCATACCTACGCATTTCGTATCTTGCCTCCTTGTTTGAGGCTGGCCGGCCGCGGTGGCCGAGGGGACTGAGGCGCTCCAGTCACGGTCTGCACGGCCACTACGATCGGGGTTCGAATCTCCTCTCGGGCATGGATGTTTGTGCCATCCTTAGTCTTAGTTAGTTCTTAAGTAGTTTGTAAGTTTAGGGACTGATGACCCTGTATCTCATTTCCACCATTCTGTGAAATATTTTCTTCCTGTCTCGTTGAATATTATTCCAAATTATCATAGGCCATGCTTTAGTAGCTGTCTTCCCCACTGCAACTGTGGAACTGACCTCTTTGTCACATGTACTTAGTCTTTCTAATCAAGCAATGAAGATAATCCAAAAACTGATAGCTTTTGTATAATTTTATTTCTCCTTTCTCTTTGTCAATTTTCACTAAATCCTCTCGCCTAAAATGCCCTATTTGCTATAATCCTCCTTAATTTTTCTCATCAAATATTACTCCATATGTTCTTTATAAAGAGAGTCGAGTGAAGGTTTTGAGCGTAATGATATTTGCTATGGACTGTTAGTAGTTATTAGTAGACAGTAAAAATTATGATTAATGTAGTTAGTTGATAAAATTATTCTATTGTAGTTAGTGGCGTATTTAAGGGGGGGGGGGAGGCTGTCGGGCTGCAGCCCCCCTCCCTCCGACATTTTCGACATTTTGCTGCAGCCTGCTCTCCTAGAGATAGACAAAGGGGGGTGGGGAGGGAAGCAAAGAAAGGGATCAATCCTCCCAATATAAGACGCAGATCCCTCCCTCCCTTTGGTTAAAAAAAAATCACGTCAGCTTGGTGATTGACTTCAGCCCCTTCCAGACCACGATCCTGGATAGGCCGCTGATTGTAGTAGCAGATCTTAGGAAACATTTACATTTAGTTTTGTAATCAGTAACTGTAAAATTTTAATACGAGTATTGGCTTTGTCGTAAGTTTAAGAGCAGTGAATTACGGTGTGAGATTTGCAGTGGGAAATCCAGTGGGAATTCTAATGTGGTTATCACTTGGAATTGCGTGTTATGTAGCGAGGATAACTTGACAGAGAAGCAGGAGTGCAAAATTTGTGCTCTCAGGTACAGTTACAAAACGCAAAGAAGGAGCTAGAGAAGTTGAGGAGGGATAGGGGGACTGGTAAATTGGAACTTGCAGTCGCCAAGAATGTAGCATGGAGGAGGAACTATTCAGATAGTAGCATTTTGCGTGTTGTTAATAGATTTGACCAACCGTCAGAGTTCACTGGAATGAACCTACAACTACATGGGATACTCTGCAAATCATATTTAAGTGCCTGGCAGATGGTTCATCGAACCACCTTTATACTATTTTATATCCCATTCCATTCTCGAATAGCGCGCGGGAAGAAAGAACACCTGAATCTTCGTTCGAGCTCTGATTTCTCGTATGTTATTCTCATGATCATTTCTACCTATTTAAGAGGGAGTCAACAATATATTTTCGCATTCGGAGGAGAATGTTGGTGGTTGGAGTTTCGTAAGTAGCCCACGCCGCAGCGATAAGCGCAGTTGTAATGATTCCCATCCCAGATCCTGGATCATTTCCGTAACGCTGTCTCCCCTGTATCGTCACAACACGAAACGAGCTGCCCTTCTTTGAACTCTTTAGATGTCCTCCGTCAAACCCGCCTGGTAAGGATCCCACACTGGACAGCAATACTCCAAAATAGGATGTACAAGCGTAGTGTATGCAGTTTCTTTAGTAGTTCTGTTGCATGTTTTAAGTGTGCTGCCAATAAAACGCAGTCTCTGGTTCGCCTTTCCCACGACATTATCTACGTGTTCTTTCCAGTTTAAGTCTGGAGTAATAGTAATTCCTAGGTATTTTGTGGAGTTCACGGCCTTCACATTTATTTATCTTGTAAACAAAGTTTAACAGATTTCTTTTCGTACTCATGTGGACAACTTCACACTTCTCATTATTTAGAGTCAATTGCCAATTTTTACACTATAGTGATGTCTTATTCAGAACCTTCTGTATTTGGTTTTGATCTTGAGATCATTTTACTAGATGGTAAATGACGGCGTCATCTGCAAACAACCTAAGAGAGCTACTTAGATTTCCCACTAAATCGTTTATGTAAATAAGGAACAACAGAGGAACCATGACACTACCCTGTGGAACGCCCGATATCACCTCTATTTTAGTTGATGCCTACCATCGATTACTACGAACTGTGTCCTCTCTGACAGGAAATCCCGTATCCAGTCGCAAATTTGGGGCGATATACCATAACCACGCAATTTGAATAAAAGCCGTTTGTGACGTACGGTGTCAAAAGCCTTCTGGAAATCAAAAAATACGGAATCAATTTGCGAACCCTTGTCTATAACACCCATCACTTCGCGTGAGTAAAGAGCTAGTTGTGTTTCGCATGAACGATATTTTCTAAATTCGTGTTGATCTTGGGCCGATAGATCATTCTGTTCGAGATAATTCATAATATTTGAATACAGGATGTGTTCCAAAACCCTGCTGCAAATTGACGTCAATGAAATAGGCCTGTAGTTTAATGAGTTACTCCTACTGCCTTTCTTGAATATAGGTGTGACCTGTGCAACTTTCCAATCTTTTGGTACAAATCCTTCTTTGAGAGAGCGGTAGTATAATGTATATGGCTGTTAAGTAAGGAGCTATAGCTTCAGCATAATCAGATAGGAATCTAATGCGTATACAGTCTGGACCAGAAGACTTGATCTTGTGATTTTAGTTGCTTCACTACTCCGATGATATCTACTTCTACGTTACTCATTACGGCCTCTGTCCGTATTTCGAAATCTGGAATATTGGTTTCGTCTTCTTTAGTGAATGGGTTTCTAAAAGCTATGTGTAGTAACTGTCCGCTTTAGTAGCGCTGTCATCGGTAGGATCGCCATTACTATCACGTAGTGAGGGTATTGTTTGTGTATTGTCCCTAGTATATTTAACATATTACCAAAATCTTTTGGGTTTTCAGTCAAATTTCGAGAAAGAGTTTCGTTGTGAAAAGAATTGTAGGTATCTCGCATTGAAGTTCTCGCTAAATTTCGAGCTTCTGCGTAGGATAGTCAATCCTGGGGATTTTGTGTTCGTTTAAATTTAGCATGCCTTTTCCGTTGCTTTTGCAACAGTGTCCTGGCCTGTTTTGTGTATAGTTGAAGGTGTAGGTGTCGTGCAGCACACCTCAGCTCTTAGGAAGCCTGGAGGGATGTCTAATAAGGAAAAAGAAAAAAAGAAAAAAAGAAAAGAAAAGAAAAGCTTCTGCCATTAAGCAGGTCACACGGCTGAGGTGTAGGCCAGCAGTTGCAGGAGGAAGTTTCAGGTCACCATAGTGAAGCCTGGTACTGGGTTGAATCATGTGACGATTGACATAGGGAGGTCATACAGATAATTTTCGAAAGAGGATCTGGTAGTGATATTGGATTGATCTGGGAATAGCCGTAATAGGAACAGGGGAATGACAATGGTGGTGACCTTGGAAAGATAGCTACTCAAACTAGTGGCACAAATGTGCGTTTCATGCAACTGTTTCAGCGTCATGATCACCTTCATCTTGATACAGCCGTCAGGTGTATTAACATGAGGCTTGACGGGGTACTGATGGAGGAATGTATGACTCACACTGCAGTTGTGCCAGTTGATTCCATCAATAGGCTTGGCCTGCGCCTCAATAGGTATTGGAAGGGCAGGCTGGTACAGCTTATAGATGACAGCGTAGTGGGGAATAAAGGGATCACTCAGGGGAAAGTTATTAATATTGGGTGTTACTGCTGCACCTTTTTATATGTGTAGTAAGTATCTGGTCACCAGAACCGGGATGAGAATATAAATTCAGTGCATAGTAGAAATTTTTCTCTTACTGATACATCAGATGTATGTATAGTATTTGACAATTACTTTCTGAATATAGCTGGTGAATTAAACATGACCAAAGCTCCTACAGTTTATCATATAACTCTCAAACAAAATAACAATCTGAGATAGTCCTCTGTAATAATAACAAGGGGAATATTGTCCTCTGTGATAATCACAAGGGGAATATTGAGTCAATAATTAAAACACTACGGGTTAAGGATTCGTTTGGATATTATAGGGTATCTATCTGAATACTAAAGTATTGTTAATCGCCTCTTGGCCGAGTAGTTAGTCATATTTCTAATTTTTTCTTTCGGAACAGTCAGTTTGCTAAAAGATTAAAGGACTCAATAGTGAAACTACTGTATAAAAAAAGAGAGGGAGATATTGGAGAGAACTAGAGACCTTTTTCAGTGCCATGGGTATTTGCTAAAGGTATTGAAAAAGCAATATGTTCCAAGTTTATTGTCACTACAATTCACATAATTTGCTGTGAAATTCACAGTTTGATTTTAGAAGTGGTTTAAGAACTGAAAATCCTATATTTTGTTTATTCAGTGAAGCATTCGAAGTATTAAATAAAAGGATGCTACGCTAGCCATCTTCTTTGATTTAACAAAGGTGATTGATTGTGTTGATCACAAAAGACTTGTGAAAGTTGAAAAATTATGGAATAAGGGGAGTAGCTCACAACTGGTTCACATCTCACTTTGTTCGCCTTCATAGTCGAGTGGACAACGTGTTGGATTGCTACGCAGGGTGCCCGGGCTCGATACTCAGTCGCGTTGGATATTTTCTCCACTAGGGGGCTGGGTGTTGTGTTATCATCATCAACATCATCGACGCGCAAGTCGCTCCAATGGCGTCATGTAAAAGACTTGCACAAGGCAGGCCGAACACGATTCTAGCTGGGGACTAACGGCCAAAACTGCTACACGACGTCATCACCTCTTACCTTAATAACAGACAGCAACATCTAATTTTCTGCAGTGTTAAAACTGTGCCATTGGACGTGGAGAGTCTGTTAATTCTAGTCATGCGGTCTTAACCACGACATAAACTTTTTCAGTCACCAGAGTAGAAACAAGAGCTGTGCCAATGCTCTGCGCTTTTATATGCTCGCCATATGTATCAGAGCATATCGCTATTCCATGACGTCTGCCACCTCAGTGTATTTATTCCAATCGCTACTGTTTAACTGTTGCTGCGTGACTACCGATACCCAGGATTCTACCGGACTAAAGTATAAGCTTAGAAAATGCAAGTAATGTATGTAAGAAATAACATGACTGGTGACGTTATAGGATCTTACCGTCATTTTCGTTGTGTACTCTGTGTTTGCGCACGCTTGCGTGGTTTTATATATATATATATATATATATATATATATATATATATATATATATATATATATAAAATGTCTGTATAGAATGGGACTTAACTACGGGGTCATCAGTCCCTGAACTTACAAACTACTTATGAACTAACTTATTTCTTTGTACGTGAGTGTGTGAAAGAGAGAGAGAGAGAGAGAGAGAGAGAGAGAGAAGGAAGGAACCTATTACATATGGAGGGACGAACCGTGTCAACGCCTAGGGTGGAAGGTTTGAAGGAGCGTCAAAATTTTAAATTCTAATCTCATTCCAAAACGTTGAATTGACTAGGCAATAGAAATCCTGCAGAATAAATTGGAAATACAGATAATTTCTAAAATCTAGAATCTTAAGTGACATTATCACTAGTTATGTGAAACATATGACAAATGAAGCTGTGGAGATTGTTGCCAACTCATAGTCGCCTAAAAAAGGCTTGAATCATATCTACGTGAGCTACAAACCCCATCAGAAGTAACTTTCCCTATATTTTTTTAAACAAAGGAAAACTTTATTGGTAACAGGCACAGCAATGTCTGAGCTACTTTTCGACACAGTCAACAAAAGAATTGACATATTTGTTATATCGTTCAAAGATTCAAATGTTTGTAAAGCTCATTGGACTTAACTGTGGGGTCATCAGTCCCTAAACTTACAAACTACTTATGAACTACCTTATACTAAAGACAGCTCAAACTTCCATGCCCGAGGGGGGAATCGAAAGAAATGTTCAAATGTTTGTAGCACTTATGGACTTAACTACGGGGTCATCAGCCCCTAAGCTTACAAACTACTTATGAGCGAGCTAAGACTAAGGACGGCACAAATACCCATGCCCGAAGGGGGATTAGAACCCCCGACCGTAGTGGACGGGAGGGGGGGGGGTGGATTCTAACCCCGACGGGGAACGGCCTCGCGCATCGGAGCATAGCGCCTCAATGCGCTCGGCCGCTCCGCCACGGCTGTTATATCGTGGGATCAACTTTTGTATTACTGTGTCGTATAACTCTGCCAGGTGTGAATGGAACTAGTATGTGACAGTCGTCTTTAGCTCCTCTTCGTATTTAAACTGTGTAGGTGTCCAGTCTTTCTGGAGAAGACCATTTTAAAAATATCGAAACCTATGGGGTTTTAATAACTTTTTCCGTTGTGGGCGCGACCGACGAGTAAAAAAAAGAAACCACGATGACTTTACAATTAATGCTGTTGTGCTCTATGATGGATTCCAAGAAGTGTAATGCCTTATTGCTTTGTGAATGGAAAGGCCGCGGCGGAGCGGCCGAGCGCATTGAGGCGCTATGCCTCCCCGTCGGGGGTTCGAATCCCCCCTCGGGCATGGCTGTTCCAACTAAATGTCCCGTATTCAACTGACTTTTCGCAAAAATAAATAAATAAAATAAATAAATAAATCCCTTTGTCCCTATCTGAAAAATACTTCTGAAAATGTCTCTCGATATGGGATGAATCCCACGGGTTGGCAACACTGTTTTCGGGTCGCAGTTTCCGCACTGTTTCACTGCAACCGCCGAAGACGACTGTACACGCTGTTTCTATTCATAGGCGGCAGATTTCTGTGGCAGAAGAATACAATAGTTTTCTCGAGATACGGCAAGTGCTAGGTTCTTTGTTGACTATGTCGAAAAAATAGCTCAAAAATTGATGTACCTGATGCCAATAATGTTTTTCATGTTATGTGTGGTCTTTCGTATGTATTATAAAGGCACAAAGGTAAAAGTCATCATGTTTCGACGTAACAGTTTCAGTAACTATAGGCTACATACAGTACACAGTCATACATTAACCAGATTGGCAATTCCATATGCAATATCATTGGTGACACTGAAGCAGTCATCGCCATATTACTACCAAAAAGGGCTGGTAAACAACTACTAAGTCAAAAATAAAATGGTCGTAACAAATACGACTAAAGGCATAAAAGTGCGCCACTTTTATAGTGTTGACGTCTAAAAAAATTGTTCGAAGTTTGTAAATCTATGGGACCAACCTGCGTGATCATCAGTCCGTAGCTTACAAACTAGTTAAACCTAGGTAAACTAACCCAAGGACAACACAACACACCCATGCCCCAGGGAGGACTCGAACCTCCGACGGCGAGCAACCGCGCGCTCCGCAGCGAGACGCCTTAGTCCGCTCGGCTACTCCACCGCGACGTTAACCTCTACATTATGGTAATAAGAAGAGGTGTGCCTGCATTTATTAATCTGTATCCAGTTTGATTCAACTTCGTCGTTTCCTAGAATAGTATGCGCTATAAAAGACATGGCTGTTTCTTGTTCATAACGAGTGTCCTTATTCATTGCAGTGTTCTTACCAAAACTGCAGTCTACATTAAATGTCGGCATATGCATCTTAATGCTCATCTTATAACATGATTCTATAATCAGTGTGTTAAATTAAGCCGGCCGCGGTGGCCGAGGGGACTAAGGCGCTCCAGTCACGGTCTCCACGGCCACTACGGTCGGGGGGTTCGAATCCCCCCTCGGGCATGGATATTTGTGCCGTCCTAGTTCGTAAGTAGTTCATAAGTAGTTTGTAAGTTTAGGGACTGATGACCCCGTAGTTAAGTCCCATAGGCTTTACAAACATTTGAACATTTGATTTTGTTAAATTAAGCTAGTACTCAAATATTAGTTCAGCTTCAGAACCTGTTTGATCCTGTGCTACGGCAGTACCGCTGAGCAGTACAAGTCTTTTGAACACAGACATTCAAGCTGTTTACAAGGCTTCCCAAAACCGGATTTCGTAAACCGATTTCCACACTCCAAAATGGATTCTCGAAATCCACTTCTCTAAAGCGATTTTCCAGTTCCACAATCGATTTTCGTGACCATGTAAACGCAACCGTTTTTGAAGCGTTCTTGACTTTTCAGATTGTGTTTTCCTGTTATAAATTTTCGGCACATTTGGACAGAGTGATATTTTCTAAAGTGAAATAAAGGTATAAATATTAGAGTGAGCATGAGTCTGTGTATTTAAGTAAAGAAAAACAGTGATGGTGCTGAGTATAACCAGGAACTGAATCAGCTGTTTTTCAGCCGCCGTATTAAGAGGGTTATGAAATCCGATTCAGGCTATACCATGTAAACACGACAGCGAAAAACGGTTTACGAAATTCGGTTTTCGTCTTACGGAAGATGTGTTGCATGTAAACGTAGTGATTGTGATTAATCTGTGTTTACAGGTATAAAGATGCATTTCATCTTTCACCTTACGCTCTCTCCTTTTGACCTACCATTAATACTGCCTACATTGCTCTTCTTTTTGTCTCACTGCTCTACATTAATATTTTCTGCTTTGTCTGTTATGTCTTTTAACTTTTTTCCTCATTCCCCTAATTTGTCGATCTGAAGTCCATAAACGATAGATATTGAAGTCGATGAAAAAACTTGTTTTGCCTTTGCATTCTACAACATTTATCTATTTTTCGGTGCAAGAATGATATTGTCAACTCTCATGAAAATATCGTATCTCAATATAATAATCACAAACATTATTATTGTAAATGAAATTAATTTAACGGCGAAGTTGAAAATTTGGGTTCAACCGGGTTTCGAATCCGGATTTCGAGTATGGGGACAGCGGTCGCGTTAAATTTTTACGTTCTTGATTGTGTGTTTGATTTGGTTCAGTTTTATTATTATTATTATTATTATTATTATTATTATTATTATTATTATAGAGGGCTGCTGGCCCTCTGATGGAAAGCGCTGAGGTACCAGGACCAAATAGGCTATCACGAGCTCCTTTCTGGCCTGCCGAAATTCTCAACGTGTCGTGCACTCCAACTGTAGCGCTGTCTGCCCGTTACTTCCTTTTGATGGTAGATTCAACTATATTTCCTCAAGGAATCGGATGCATATGTGCATCCGCACAGACACTTTCGTTTGGCTGTTAGAGGCGTTGAAATTCCATAGTGACAACACTTCTGTGGAGACACTATGCAATGGAATCTACTATTGTCGCTGATAGCACACGTTGTTGACACACCTGTTTTACCTCAGAGCAATTGGAATCGCCCGTCCCACGACACAGGCATGTGTCCAATCGAGGGAAACACAGTTACTTGTGAGCGAGCGGTCTAACTAACGGTGTCACTGGAAGAGACATGGGACACATCGTACGAGCCAAAACTGAAACGCCCATCCAACGAATGGCGTCATTGCGGGTCGCCGCGAAAGTCGAAAGTGGGTCAGAGTCCTAGTATGGCGAAAGTTATGGTGATTTCCCAGTACGACTGTGACGGTGTTGTCCTAAAACATTACGTTCCTCCACGGCAGACCGTCAATGCACAGTATAACTGCTCGTTTTTGGAGCATCACCTGCGACCAGCTTTGCGAAAGAAGCGTCTACAAAATCAAATGTCTGTTAAGCTTATTGGACTTAACTACGTGGTCATCAGTCCCTAAACTTACAAACTACTTATCAACTAGCTACAACTTATGACGTCACAAATATCCATGCCCGAGGGGGGATACGAACCCCCGACCGTTGTGGCCGTGCAGACCGTGACTGAAGCGCCTCAATCCCCTCGGCCACCGCGGCCGGCAAGCGTCAACATTTTCTGCGCAACCCACCCATCATTTTGCACGACAATGCGCGGGCGCATACAGCGCAAGCTATGCCTGCTCTGTTCGGTCGACGGGACTGGAAAGTACCGTACCATCCTCCATACTCCCCGGACGTTAAGTCTTTGTGACTTTGATTTTATTGCGAAGATGAAAGAACCACTTCGAGGCATTCGCTTTAGATCAATTCCGGACATTCGACTGGCAATAAACCGCTCCATTCGCACCATCAACGGAACAGGCTCAGCTAACGGTATACCAACTACAGAACGATCTAAAGAAGATATCAGTATTGTATAAAACTGGCACTTTACTCTAAATAATGAGGTGTGTGAAGTCGTCCACATGAGTACTAAAAGAAATCTGTTAAACTTTGTGAAGGCCGTAAACTTCACTAAATACCTAGGAATTACTATTACATCAGATTTAAACTGGAAAGAACACGTAGATAATGTCGTAGAAAAGGCGAACCAGAGATTGCGTTTTCTTGGCAGAACACTTAAAAGATGCAACAGAACTACTAAAGAGACTGCATACACCACGCTGGTCCATCCTCATTTGGAGTATTGCTGCCCAGTGTGGGATCCTTATCAAGTCGATTTGATGGAAGCCATCGAAAGAGTCCAAAGAAGGGCCGCCCGTTTTGTATTGTCTCGATACAGGGAAGACAGCGTCACGGAAATGATACAGGATCTGGGTTGGGAATCATTAAACAACGGCGTTTTATCGATGCGGCGTGGTTTACTTACGAAACTACAATCGCCAACATTCTCCTCCGAATGCGAAAATGTATTGTTGACTCCCACTTACATAAGTAGAAATGATCATCACAATCAAATACGAGAAATCAGAGCTCGAACGGAGAGATTCAGGTGTTCTTTCTTCCCAAGCGCTATTGGAGAATGGAATGGGAGATAAATAGTGCAAAGGTGGTTCGATGAACCCTCTCCAGGCACTTAAATGTGATTTGCAGAGTATATCCAATGTAGATGTAGAAAGTGCAAATGCGAGTTTTCGATAAAGTGGTTTAAACGTGGGAGAGAACAATGTGCACACCTCACGAAAGTCACTTTATCACATTCCAAATCACTTAGGTGTTCTGTTGCTCTGCAGATGAATGCTGCTTGAAGAGCCACCTTCAGGTTCAGGTTCATCCTGACCATCAAATTCCGTACATCTATCCAGTGCAACGCCATTGTATTTCTGAATTATTGCGTTATTTAAAATATCCGTGAACTCCATATCCTCCGCCACAATGTCATTTCCATATTCAGTACGTCGCAACCTGATCCCCAATGTTTGGACCACATGCATAGGTTTCATTCTCTTCATGATATCACTGCACTGTACACAGTAACTCGCTTGCGAGCACTCCAAGAGACAAATGCGTACTGCAGCTATACCACTCAAGCAACTGGAGCATTGGTTAGTGCAGTTACACTATGCTACCCGATGCGAAAACCATTCCTACGCTCTTTGCAAAATTTCAACGAACAGGCAGCGTAACTGATGATCTAGTGAGGCAAGTTGGCCGCAAGCAAACCGCAATTACGCCTGAAAATATCGCCACAGTTTCTGGAATTATTCAGCGAAATCCAATGTCATCCGTCCGTAGAATTGCATCTGAGACTGGTTTGAAGCGTTCCAGCACGCAGAAAATACTGAGAAAGAGCCTACAATGTTTCCATTTAAAATTCATACCCGTACGAGCTGTGCAACAAAGGGTTGCCTTTGCTAATCAGATGCTCACAATAATTGATAGTGAAGGATTTGATGTTGGCTGCATCTGGTTTACAGATGAAGCACACTTCCACCTGAATGGATACGTGAATAAGCAGAACTAACGATTTTGGGGTTCCGAAAAGCCAAATTCGTGTGAAGCGAAACCCCTGTATTCTCCTAAAGTTACTGTATGGGCTGCAGTATGCAACAGAGGCATTATGGCCCTTTTTTCATCCGAGAAACGGTCACTGGTGCACGTTACGTTGCAATTTTGGAACAATTTGTCGCCACACAGCAAGCGTTAGAGCCTCGACCAGGTACTGAATGGTTTATGCAAGATGGAGCCCGACCACATCGGACCGAACAAGTGTTTCGCTTTCTTGAGGAATACTTCGGGAATCGAGTCATTGCTTTGGAATATCCCAAATTTACTGGTGCAGGCATGGATTGGCCTCCATATTCGCCGGATTTGACTCCCTGTGACTTTTTTTGTGGGGCACAACGAAAGACATGATGTACCCGAAGCGTCCGAGCACATTGAGGCGCTATGCTCCGATGAGCGAGGCCGTTCTCTGGCGGGGGTTCTAATCCCCTCTCGGGCATGGATGTTTGTTTCGTCTTTAGTATAAGGTAGTTCATCAGTAGTTTGTAAGTTTAGGGACTGATGACCCGTCAGTTAAGTTCTTTAAGCTTAACAAACATTTGAACATCTTTGAGAAAAATCGACGAAGTATGTACAATTAAGAAAAGACATAAGAAGAGCAATTTTCAGCAAGTAAATGTTCATTTGATTCACTTAATGGTGTATTGTTCAGACGGTCCAGCTCGCTGTTACACTGTCAGAGAGTTCACTAACACTGTATAGTTGTTTCTGGCTCAGATATTGTGAAATCTTCCTTTGAAATTTCCCTAATTCAAGGGCCTGCAGATCATTGCTTAGGTGGTTGAACATTTTAATAGACACTGCCGGAAAGCTATCTCTTGTCCTGGAGAATCAACATCTACGATTGTCTATGTTTCCCTTATTGCGTGTATCATAAAAATGGATGTCACTTCTGTCTGGGCATGTTTCCTGATTTTCCTTTACATACATTAGGCATGAAAAGACGTACTGACTGAAGATGGTGGTCACTCCTAGTCGTGTGAAGATCGGCTTGCAGTGTTCATGCCTTCTGCTAAATGATATTATTCTTACTGCTATTTTGGCCCACTTTAGGTTACAGTAGTAACACTAAAAGTTGGCCTTTGCGATCGTCTTTTGACAGCTCGAAATTTAAATCAAAACAACGGCTTAACCATGAATGCTGCTTGAAGTGCCACCTTCAGGTTCAGGTTCATCCTGTCCATCAAATTCCGTACATCTATCCAGTGCATTAAATTATTTAGCACAGTTGTTAGTATTTGGTCAGTGTTATTGCTAAGTTTCGCAAGTAGACCACGGCGCAGCGATAAACGCCGTTGTAATGATTCCCATCCCAGATCCTGTATCATTTCCGTGAAGCTGTCTCCCCTGTATCGTGACAATACAAATCGGGCGGCCCTTCTTTGGACTCTTTCGATGGCTTCCATCAAACCGACTTGATAAGGATCCCACACTGGGGAGTATTACTCCAAATGAAGACGGACAAGCGTGTTGTATGCAGTCTCTTTAGTAGTTCTGTTGCATCTTGTAAGTGTTCTGCCAAGAAAACGCAATCTCTGGTTCGCCTTTTCTACGACATTATCTACATGCTCTTTCCAGTTTAAATCTGATGTAGTAGTAATTCCTAGTATTTAGTGGAGTTTACGGTCTTCACAAAGTTTAACAGATTTCTTTTAGTTCTCATGTGGACGACTTCACACATTTCATTATTTAGAGTCAATTGCAAATTTTTACACCATACTGATATCTTCTTTAGATCGTTCTGCAGTTGGTATATCGTTAGCTGAGCCTGTTCCGTTGATGGTGCGAATGGAGCGGTTTATTGCCTGTCGAATCTCCGGAACTGATCTAAAGCGAATGAAGAATGAAGAATCAAATCAAAACGACAAAGACTTAAGTCCGGGGAGCATGGTGGATGGTACAGTACTTCCCAGTCCCATCGACCGAACAGAACAGCCATAGCTTGCGCTGTATGCGCCCGCGCATTGTCGTGCAAAATGATGGGTGGGTTGCGCAGAAAATGTTGACTCTCCAAAAACGAAGTTATACTGTGCATTGAGGATCTGCCATAGAGGGACGTAATGCTTTAGGCTAACACCGTCACAGCGGTCTAAAGCGTCTCGCTGCGGAGCGCGCGGTTGCTCGCCGTGGAGGTTCGAGTCCTTCCTGGGGCATGGTTGTGTGTGTTGTCCTTAGGTTAGTTTACCTTAGTTTAAGTAGTTTGTAAGCTACGGACTGATGACCACGCAGTTTGGTCCGATAGATTTACAAACAAAAACTATGCTACCATCTAGTAATAGGATGGGGCCCCTCCACGCCCACACCAACGTGCTGACCAACTCAAAAGTTCTACTGTCACCTCCATATTGGTTAGTTTTGCTAAGGTGAATCACGGGATGTGAGAACCGCGATGTTATCCATAGGTGTGCATCTGGAGATAGAATACAGTGCATATGAAGATAGAATTGGTCGAAAGGTAAATGAAGGGTAGGAATGTCAGGGCAGAGGGAAAAAGTGCCAAGGCAAGAGCCAAGGGGAAAAAAAAACCTCTGCGACAGTGGGGTAGGTAATAAGGGCAGCAGCAGTTCCTTGCGACAGTTCATGTAAGGATGGGACATTTTAGTAATGGGTATCATGCATCGGATACCGTGTCAGTGCTAATGGTTGTCATAAAGAGCTCAGTCCAGTTGTAAAGATTCTGTTATGTTGCACGCTCCTTACAAAAATCAGTTGCCAACATTACAAACACAAAATATCGGACACCTAAAATAAAACTTCGCTACCGGACATGTAAAATATCACATTTTCGCCTTCAGTTTGAAATACTATTAACACTATTAGTAAAACGCTTTTAAGAAATAGTACGTTGATTTAAACATAACTTTGGCTGTCCTTTCACGTAATTTTCAATTTTTAATACTAACGTAAATAATAGTTGCAAACACTAAAAATGCATTACACTTAGTTTCGGAAATTGTTGAACCTATGTAGATACTAATATGTATAAAAACAACAATACTACATGTTATAACTATTGCACAATGTGATTACATACGTACCTTTTGTTTAAATAAATTAGGGCAGACCATGTTTTATGTATCACTGGATCTTAAATTAAATACTAATCATTTTTCATGCACTAAAATTAATAATCCGTTTGGTACTAAGAAACTATCTTCGAAATTAACAAAACTACGACAACCATATTCAAATCAGTATTAATAAAAAATTAGACCGCAAACTGAAATACATTAAAATTCCATGTCTAAATGATAGTACGCGTAGACAATATTGGCAAAACAGATAAATGTGCATTTCGAAAACATAAATAATGTAAATACATTGAGTTATTTTAAACACTAGTCAAAACACTACTTTCATTTTTTGTACCACATTAAATACAAATTTCACGAAACACGTACATACATTGAGATAAATAGTTAAAGCCTAAATGTAATATTTTAATTTGTGTATTTTGGCATATATGAATTATTTTGTATTATTTATTTGGTAACCAAAGAACTTTGTCATCAATCTTATTACACGGTTACGTAGAAAAAGGTTTGAGAAAAACCATGGTTTTGTCACTCAGTTCATAGCTAAAAACATGTTAACATCTCTGTTATCTGAGGCTAAATGTTTCTAACATTATAATGTTGCACAACTAAATAAATTTGTTTCCGTCACAATGGAACTATCATCAAGAATGTCTGTGATTATTTAATTGAATCTACTGAAACATATTCTACTATTTTGCTGAATGGTGAGCAACAACAATACAGATGTCCGTCTTCAAGAACCAAGATAAGTAACATATTTATGTTCGAACTTCCCCATCTACAGTGAAGTGGATTGCTATAAATCTGACTGTTGAAATGAAATATGTATCCGGTATTTAGGAAACTCCAATTTCGACAGTTAAAACCACGTTCCAGAAGAGATGGTGTCGTTAGACAGTGAGTATGGCAGCATAATTGGTGCATTGGCCTCAGTGATCTCAATGAATAACACTGGATACACAACTGTAGTGCTTTGAATCTGTGAAAATCGTGACACACTATTTTTGTTAGGTTGGCAACTCCGTACGTATAGGTCGTGTTGTTCTTTTGTATTCTGCGTCCTTTGAAAATAAGATATGAATGATTAGTTACTTTAATAAATACATTACACTAAAGTTCGAGTCGTTTATGCTTGAAGAGAGCTCAAAGGAAATGAAGTAGAGTCAAATCCATAGATGAACTATATTTTTAGCCAGTTCCTATCAGACTGAATTTAATGAATAAATGACACTGTTGTAGACGCTACTTCTCGTGTTCCTTTCTCTATTTGCCTCTTGTTTATAATGCTTTCCGTTTGAGCGCACCGACTGGAAATTACTGCATGAAAAATAACCCTTATATCAGACACCTCGAACTGTTCGTTGTTACACCTTCATTTATCTTTCTACAGTAAAACAATTTTTCCATTTAACACAGTGTGGTAGAAACACTACTACTGAATAAAAATATAACTGACGTACACATTTTAAAAAAACCATGCCGTTTTCTGCTGTTTCGTTTCATAAGTATACTGTTTATTCGATGTCACAACTATTTTGTGAATAGTATTAAAATTTTCATAGGTAGCTGCCGTTGTTCGGAAAGCAACTAGAACAAAAGATTACAGATGTCATAACGTTAAATTTGGTGTACGCAAATGCTACTAACAACTAGATTGAGACAGATATACGTTCACAAATGTGGCGTAGAGCGTCACGCTTTCGTAATACACAGTACTGACTCCAGATTATCTTTGAGCTCACTGATTGGCCTGCACTGCCAAACTTGCCCAGCTGGCCAGGTGCGGCAGTGGTACCATCTAGTGACGCTAACAAAGTGCGGCGTTTTACATGGAAACGACTCACACTACTGTTTTGTTTAAGATTGCTTGTTATTCTAAGCATGGTCACAGAATAGGGAGCATACAGAACGGAAAGCTGGAGGCGGCGCCTTCGATCTGTATGTTACCAAGCGTTGCGCTCGACGCCATATTGAAAAGCAGTAAACGCGGAACTATAGCTACTTAGTACTTTTGATGGAAATGGACTTTTTACGAACTGCAGCTAACCGCACTAACTTTTACGAAAGGAAACGGCTTTTCATTATTTTACCTGCCTAAGCAGTGTAGAACAAGGGGAGGAGGCAGGATGAGTGTCATCGATTTGACTGGTTCAGTTTTACTTACGGCAGTGGAGGAGTGATGTTTCAATGTTGGCAACATAATGTTCGTTTTACGAGGACAATTACTTTACCGACCTGAGAAAGGTAGATACAAGAAACTGACAGCGCAAGAGCAAGAACAGCGAGATTATCCCCCTTATACCATTTGTTTGAATATCGTAAAAAGGGGAGGTCGCCAATCGGGACCCGCCGATTTCGCCCATGTTACGTGTATAGAAGGAAGTGGGTCTCCACATAACGAGCCTGAAATATGTCTCCTTAGTGGGACTTAGGAAAGGAGGAAATGCTCTCGAAAGTTTTTCCGATAGCACAGTACATGTTATTCAGCGCTCTGTTCGTGAATAAACGGCGTGGCGTAATGTAAAAATAAAATAAATAAATAAAGAAAATATAAAAATAAAAAATAGGAAGCTCCTGGGATTGATCTCAGGGCGCCTGTTTCGCAAGTAATTCGGTTGATCATTCCGTTACGCCGTTAGTCACGAACAGATAGCTAAATATGATGTACAGTACTATTGGAAAAACTTTCGAGAGCATTTTGTCCTTTCCTAAGGCCCACTGAGGCGAAATATTTCAGGCACGTTATAGGGAGACCAATCTCCTTCTACACACGCAGCTTGGGCGAAATCGGCGGGTCCCGATTGGCGACCTCCCCCTGTAAGCATTAGCATGCTACGTCCCCGTTCTCTGTTGCCGTTCGTAAAATAGCTACGTTCACTAACCGTTCAGCATCTTTGGGGAAGGTGAAGAAGCTTATATCCTTATTTGGATTCGAATTATTGCGGCAATTAGGTGCTCAACACCATCGACCACCTTTACTTTTATTACTGCTCGTAATAAAAACGGAACAGCTCCAACTACTAACACACAGTTCTTTCTTTTCATTGCACCAAATACTTGTTTACTTTTACGCAATTCAGGCAGCTAAAATACACAATTAAGAAACAAAGACGGCGCATTACCACGCCACAGAGTAGGGAGTGACCACGCGTTTACTGCTTTTCAAGATGGCCCATTCAGCGGATGTGCACTAAATTTTGGACGACAGACTGCAGCGGGAGTTTCCTTTCTGTATACTCCTTATTCTGTGGCATGGTTTCATGCGGTTCCGAGCGTTCGAGGTCAGAGGTGTCCCTCGGTGGCGAAACTGTGGTAACGTGAGAAGACAGAATGGCAGAGGCGTCCTTGGGTACGACGCTGCCGGAAAGTTACCGGCAGCCACGGGAAGTACCCCTGTGTGTGGTGCGCTTTCGCGCGCCTTCTCAGAAGCAGGCAGCTGGCGTGTGTGCGTGAGGCGACGGCCGCTGCTGCTACATAAAGCAGTCCTTCCTGTTCGCGCCGGCAGTTCCCTCCAGACATGGGCAGAGGCGCGCTGCTGGTTATCGTGTTCTGCGCAGTGGCCTTGGCCTCCGCCGGCCGGCGCAAGACATCGGCTTCCAGGCCCAAGGGGGCGTCGACGTCGGCGTCGTCGTTTCCCGAGGTGGAGACCCCGCTGGGGCGTCTGCGGGGCAGCCTGCTGCGCTCCCTGGACGGACGGACCATCTACTCCTTCCGCGGAGTGCGCTACGCGCAGCCTCCGACGGGAGATCTGCGCTTCAAGGTATGTCCAATAACTGCTCTCTAGCTCTGGTCACGTGCTTTCACTCCGCCTCCCTAGTCTAGACGCCGGGCGCCGTGGCTCAGCGCGCCCGGTCAGAGGGCTCAACGCTCTCTGTAATGAAAAAGCTGAGCCAACAACACATCGAACAAGAACGAACAAAAACGATCAGCAGCCGCAACAGAGAAAACTACAAAAAAAAAAAAAAAAAAAAAAAAAAAAACGTGAACAGCGTGATCGATTGCCACACAGGGTGCCCGAGTTCGATTCCCGCTTCGGTCGCAGATTTTCTCTGCTAAGGTAATTGAGACCGAATTGAAAGACCAAATCCTAAAATACTTCGAAAGTAATAAAATGTTCACAGAGGTACAGCACGGCTTCCGGAAAGGCAGATCTACAACAACAGCAGTAATGGACCTGGTTACCAGAATTAAGCACAGTTTAAAATGTACTGTCAGTGACGAATAATATTCAAATAGAAGGGCTGTGAAACATCTCGGGTTTTGATAGATGGCAGACTGACAGGGTAAGAACACCCCTCACACTTATGTGACAAACTGCCATGGTTCATTTATCTCCTAAGGAGCCGGCCGCGGTGGCCGAGGGGACTGAGGCGCTCCAGTCACGGTCTGCACGGCCACTACGGTCGGGGGTTCGAATCCCCCCTCGGGCATGGATATTTGTGCCGTCCCTAGTATTAGATAGTTCATAAGTAGTTTGTAAGTTTAGGGACTGATGACCCCGTAGTTAAGTCCCATAGACTCTACAAACATTTGAACATTTTCTACTAAGGAAACTGAAACATGTGATAACAGATCAAGACATGCTAATAGTGTATTAATCACTGTTTCATAGCCACATTAACTACGGCCTGTTACTATTGGGCCACTCTACAGGATGCAAAAAATACTTTTAATCTAAAAAAAAATCGCACTGACGTGTTTTACGGCCCACTTTAGATTTGCAGTTTTATAAGTTTTTGCAAAGATTTTGGACCAAAATAATAATCTAAATAATAAAAAATTAATTAATAAGAGTGTCGGAAACCCTGGTAGGAAAAAAAGACTGTAGGTACTGGCAGGTTCCGAACCACTGACCTTCAGCATCACAGTCCAACATATTGCCCACTACGCTACAGCTAACAGTTAGGAATTGCATTCTTTAATCTCATACTATTGATGGCCGTTGTTAACTGAGACTAATATGGCATTTGTAGACACTAGATTGTCATTTATCGTAGGGAGAACGACGTCTTTTTGTTAATTCTTCAGTGCGCCATTGCTTTGAAATGACAACCTGTAAGTTACAATAAGACAATCATCAAATAAGCAACGCAAGATGGCGTATGCCAGAGACAGTTCTGGGCGAGGAATGTCTCGTGACATCTGCGAACGGCTGGTTTTCGTTAATTTAATGGAGGGTGTTAAAACTCCGTTATTTTTGCAAATATCTCTCAAACGATAAAAAAAAGAAGCATTAGGGATGAAAGTTGTAGAGAATTTTCTCCTCTACAAATTCGTTTATTCAATTTTCGTGTCAGATGAACGTTATATTTGCAATTAAAATTACATTACAAACGGCTATTTTTGGTATTACTAACGAATTTCTTGTCCGAAATATTTCAAAAAGCGAGGTTCTGGTCTCTGGTAGCCAACAATTATGTCTTCAAAATTTGGTGCCAATCGGTTGAATGGTTCGACCTAAAAAGTGGGAACACGTTACAGACAGACAGACATCGTCAAATCGTCGTTATTTTTGCAAATATCTCTGCAACGATGCAAGATATGAAAAAAAAACATAATCGACCGAAGTTGTAGGTTCTGGTCTCTGGCGGCCTACAATTATGTGTGCAAAATTTGGTGCTGATCGGTTGAACGGTTCGTCTTAAAAACAGCGAACACGTTACGGACAGACAGACGGACAGACAGACATACATCCCAAAATCGCCGTTATTTTTGCAAATATCTCTGAAACGATACGAGATATGAAAATAAACATAAGAGAGCTAAGTTGTAACGAATTTTCTCGTCTACAAATTCGGTTATTCAATTTTCGTGTCAGATGCATGGTTAAGCCGTTGTTTTCATTTAAATTTAGAGCTGTCAAAAGACGATCGCTAAGGCCAACTTTTAGTGTTACTATTGTAACCTAAAGTGGGCCAAAATAGCAGTAAGAGTAATATAATATAGCAGAAGGCATGAACACTGCAAGCCGATCTTCACACGACTACGAATGACCACCATCTTCAGTCAGTACGTCTTTTCATGCCTGATGTATGTAAAGGAAAATCAGAAAACATGCCCAAACAGGAGTGACATCCATTTTTATGATACACGCAATAAGGGAAACATAGACAATCCTAGATGTTAATTCTCCAGGACAAGATATAGCTTTCCGGCAGTGTCTGTTAAAATGTTCAACCACCTAAGCAATGAACTGCAGGTCCTGGAATTAGGGAAATTTCAAAGGAAGATTTCACAATATCTGAGCCAGAAACAACTATACAGTGTTAGTGAACTCTCTGACAGTGAAACAGCGGCTGGACCGTCTGAACAATGCACCATTAAGTAAATCAAGTGAACATTTACTTGCTGAAAATTGCTCTTCTTATGTCTTTTCTTAATTGTACATACTTCGTCGATTTTTCTCAAAAATGTTCAAATGTTTATTAAGCTTAAAGAACTTAACTGCGGGGTCATCAGTCCCTAAACTTACAAACTACTTATGAACTACCTTATACTAAAGACGAAACAAACATCCATGCCCGAGAGGGGATTAGAACCCCCGCCAGAGAACGGCCTCGCGCATCGGAGCATAGCGCCTCAATGTGCTCGTGTATGTTTGTATGAACTTAATGTTTGGAGGTGGTAGGCTGTTGCCTACCTCCGAACTGACTTACCCAGCCAGTTATAGGGGGATCTACAGCTTAACGCGGGTTCCGAACCGGTGCCACTCAGTATTTTTTACATCAACAACACTGCCCGAGGTGAAGGAAGTGGAAAGAGACAGATTAAAATCCTAGGACCTGGCGGGGATCGAACCGCGACCTTTGAATTTGTAGTCTTGCACTCTACCACTATGCTACGGAGCCTGGGTCGTCATCCTCCTTATAATTGACACGCAACTCGCCGAAGCGGCGTCAGCTTCTTGCTTGCACCCGGCAGGTTGAAAACGACTCTACTTGGGGTCTAAAATCCGCAAGATCATTACCGCTTGGCCCCTGAGTGGTGGCTGGCGAAGTTTTTTCTAATTTTTGTAAATTAACATCACAGTCGGACAACTGCCGTGCTGCAGGGATACACCGGTTCCCCTAGATCACTGAAGTTATGCGCTGTCGGGCTAGGCTAGCACTTCGAGGGGTCATTTCTGGATCTGCCGTACGCTCTACCTTGTGAGAGTGCACTCAGGTCTCGTGAGGCTAGTTGAGTAGCTCCCTGACTGAGTAGTAGCGGCTCTGGCAAAAAGAGTCAATAAATAAAAAAGACACAGGGTGAGTGGGCCGCTGACCACCCACATCTCCTCCTTTAACACCGAATCAGTTGACACAGGATGATATGTGGCAGTTCGGAACCTGTTGGGCCCTTCAAGGCCTGTAGATTAGGGTAGAAAGTGCCTAACTGTCCCGTTGTCCCGACAAAACACATACGGGACATAATTTGTCTTTAAAAAAAAAAAAAAAAAAAAAAAAAAAAAAAAAAAAAAAAAAAGTTCAAATGTCTGTAAATCTATCGGACCAAACTGCGTGGTCATCAGTCCGTAGCTTACAAACTACTTAAACCTAGGTAAACTAACATACGGACAAACACACACACCCATGCCCCAGGGAGGACTCGAACCTCCACGGCGAGCAACCGCGCGCTCCGCAGCGAGGTGCTTTAGACCGTTCGGCTCATAATTGGTCCCGTTTTACTAACTGTTCCATATATTTTCAATTAAATGTTTTTTTTAAGGTAATGTTAACGTAACCAAACGGAGAACAAATGTAGTCACAAACAAGCAATAAAGGAAATAGGCTTCAACTCGAAGGGAATGAGCCACGATTTTTGATGTAATTCTTTCATATATTTCTAATTTTTGGGGTGGGGTGGGGCGGTGCGAACTTTTTTTATTTTAAATGCAAAAAAGCATAGGTTGCCTAAAATCGCTATATAATTTTTAAAGCATTCTTGGGCAACCTATGATTTTTTGCAGTTTTTAAGTAGTGCTTTCACATGAGATTCCTTCCCCTTCTCACCGGGGGACCGATAACCGTAGTAGCAGTTTGGTCCCCCTATCCCAAACAACCAATAAACCAAAGAAAGTAGTTTTTTTTCGCTACATACAAAACAACAGTTTTTTTTCCGAATTCGATGAAAAGTTGCACAGTTGACCTTCAAACTAATAGGAAGACCACTGTCAAGCAAAGATTTCGTACCGTGCATAGTTGAGTGTGCCTAACAAAAATGTTCAGATGTTTGTAAAGCTTATGGGACTTAACTATGGGGTCATCAGTCCCTAAACTTACAAACTACTTATGAACTACTTACGAACTAGGACGGCACAAATATCCATGCCCGAGGGGGGATTCGAACCCCCGACCGTAGAGGCCGTGCAGACCGTGACTGAAGCGCCTCAGTCCCCTCGGCCAACTAACTTCGACAGCAGTCTACGGTTTTATTCCGATACTGATGAAATTTTTCATACCTGACCTTCAAAATAAGAGCTTCATCACTGCCCACGTAAGATTTCATATGTTACTTGGCGGAGAGCACCTTGCAAATAAACCACGATAACGTATCACCGTCGTCATGTAAGTTGGTGTGTACATACAAAGGGAGAGAAGATGATGCGCTTACAAGGAGAGATATGACGTCATAAATAACGAGAATTGTCAAAACTCTCTTTTGCTTAAAATGAACCACAAATTGCCCACCCTATAATTATCCAGTGTTCACTATGACAGCAGTTACCGATTACCAACTAGCTTTAAGCACATTTATTTCTACCCTTCTCCAATTCTCATTACATGGTTATCGTAAAAAACAACGGCATGAGAGCGCTATTATGATTATTGAAGAGAAAACATAAGTGCCCGGCGTTATGCGCAAATATACAGGGTGTTACAAAAAGGTACGGCCAAACTTTCAGGAAACATTCCTCACACACAAAGAAAAAAAAAATACGTTATGTGGACATGTGTCCGGAAACGCTCAATTTCCATGTTAGAGCTTATTTTATTACTTCTCTTCAAATCACATTAATCATGGAATGTAAACACACAGCAACAGAACGTACCAGCGTGACTTCAAACACTTTGTTACAGGAAATGTTCAAAATGTCCTACGTTAGCGAGGATACATGCATTCACCCTCCGTCGCATGGAATCACTGATGCGCTGATGCAGCCCTGGAGAATGGCGTATTGTATCACATCCGCCAACAATACGAGCACGAAGAGTCTACATTTGGTACCGAGGTTGCGTAGGCAAGAGCTTTCAAATGCCCCCATAAATGAAAGTCAAGAGGGTTGCGGTTGAGGTCAGGAGAGCGTGGAGGCCATGGAATTGGTCTGCCTCTACCAATCCATCGGTCACCGAATCTGTTGTTAAGAAGCGTACGAACACGTCGACTGAAATGTGCAGGAGCTCCATCGTGCATGAACCACATGTTGTGTCGTACTTGTAAACTCCGCATTTGTAAACATTGCAATGACTGCAAAATCACGTTCGTGATGAACACTAACCAGTTTATGCTACGTACTGATGTGCTTGATGCTAGTACTGTAGAACAATGAGTCGCATGTCAACACAAGCACGGAAGTCAACATTACCTTCCTTCAATTGGGCCAACTGGCGGTGAATCGAGGAAGTACAGTACATACTAACGAAACACTGCGATATTTTGACAATTGTCTGCACGAATTATTTCAATTTACATTTAAAGAGAAATTCTAAAATGAGCTCTAACATGGAAATTAAGCGTTTCCAGACACATGTCCACATAACATATTTTCTTTCTTTGTGTATGAGGAATGTTTCCTGAAAGTTTGGCCGTACCGTTTTGTAACACCCTGTATATATCAGTGTGTGTGTGTGTGTGTGTGTGTGTGTGTGTGTACGTAAATTGTGAAGGTACTGTACATATAACGTATGATACACAATAAAATGTGAAATCGAAATTTAAGTAATGTAACAAATATAACTTCCGTACAAAAATGAGATTGCCGCAATGTTTTGCAAAGCTTGATCGAGAGAGCAAATTCTTGTACATTGTTTCAGACCGTATACCTCATCTTTCGTATCATAACGTCGCACTGTGGTTTCTGCAGGACGGCAAGCGGAAGCAATGCAGGTCTGTCGAAATGCTGCGCCCATCCCGGCGTCAGTTTCGACTGGCTCGTCTCCGTAAAAAGTTGGAGGCTCAAGGACGTAGCCAAAGGGGGGGGGGGTCTTGGGGGTCCGGACCCCTCCCCCCCATGACCTAAACGATAAAATACTGCTTAAACATATGCTAAGGACAACACACACACCCATGCTCGATGGCGGACTCGAACCTCCGAAGAGACTAAATGAAATAAGACACGACCTAGCTACCATGTAGTGAAACTAAATGATATTGTTTTCAGTCATACGCTGAGAAAGGGATACGCACTATCGACAGTCAACAAAGCCATCTATAGATTTTAATTATCGATAACAGCATCGGCTATTGCCCAGTCCTCCTTTAGCCGTTGTTCATTGTTGGCCTTACTCCATAATTGCTATGATAAGCACTACAGTGGAATGCCGCTGCTGCTGTTTATTTCTTTTGCGCTGAAAGATAAGTTTACAATTATGAATAAGTTAACAAGAAAAATAGAAAAACCGACTTTCATTTGTTCACTAGTGTTATGGTAAGTTAAAATACGTACTACTAGCTTATTTATCTATTTACAGCAGTGCACCTCACTCAGTATGTGTAATACTTTTTGAATTTAGGTTTAAGTGTAATATTTTATCTAGAGGATGGATACGTTGCAATGCCAACAAGAACAAAAGAACCAATAATCTTGGAAATAAAATTATGGACTTGCGCTTCCTAAATCAATGTTGTTGTGGTTGTGGTCTTCAGTCCGTAGACTGGTTTGATGCAGCTCTCCACCCTACCCGGTCCTGTGCAAGTCTCTTCATCTGAGAATACGTTCGGCAACGTACATCCTTTTGAATCTGCTTACTATATTCGTCCCTCGGTCTCCCTCTACGATTTTTATCCCACACGCTTCCTTCTAATGTTACGTTGACAATTCCTTGATGTCTCAAAATGTGTCCAACTAATCTATCCCTTCTCTGAGGATATGCCAGAAACTCCTTTTCTCCCCGATCCAGTTAAGTACCTCCTCATTAGTTACGTGATCTACCCATCTAATTTTCATCATTCGTCTGTAGGCATGTAGCACCACATTTCAAAAGCTTCTATCATCTTTTTATCTGATCTGCTTATCGTCCACGTTTTACTCCCATACAATGCTACACTCCAGACAAATGGTTTCAGAAAGGACTTCTTAACATTCAAATTAATATTGGATGTTAACAAGTTTCGCTTCTTTAGAAATGCTTTTCTTCCAATAGCCATTCTGCATTTTATATCTTCTTTACTTCGGCCATCAGAAGTTATCTTGCTACCCAAATAACAAAATTCATCTACTACTTTTATTGTCTCATTACCTAATCTAATTCCCTCAGCATCGCCTGATTTCCTGACATTGCATCCCATTACCTTCGTTTTACTCTTGTTAATCTTCATCTTATATCTTCCTTTCAAGACACTGTCCATTCCATTCAATTGCTCTTCCAGATCTTTTGCGGTCTCTGACAGAATTACTATGTCATCAGCAAACCGCAATGTTTTTATTTCTTCTCCCTGAACTTTAATGCCCTCTCCAAATTTCTTCTTCCATTCCTTCACTGTCTGCTCAATGTACAGATTGAGCAACACTGGGGAAAGGCTACAACCCTGTCTTACTCCCTTCCCAACCACTGCGACCATTTCTTGCCCTTCAACTCTAATAACCGCTGTCTGGTTTTTGTGTAGGTTGAATATAACTCTTCGCTCCCTATATTTTACCCCTGTTACCTTCAGAATTTGGAATAGTGTATTCCAGTCGACATTGTCAAAAGCTTTCTCAAAATCGACAAACGCTAAAAACGTAGGTTTCCCTTTCCTTAGCCTAAGCTATTTGTTTACATGCGTTGTCAGGCAACACCACTAGCAGTGCCATCTGTAGGTTTGAGTTGTATACTATACTTAAATTTGACGTGGTTCCGTGTTTTATTCTGCTGCGTACCAAAATTCTTTTGAAAGGTTTATATTTCTCACATCTTTTGAGATATTACGTGAGATGATAATTTATTTGAAATTCAGGGTTGAAAAAAATAAAGCATTCCTCTTCGCCATGGACTGTACAACACATCAGCGCTTCTTGATGTGAGTCGAAAATGAAATAAAGTTCCGTAGGAGGTTTAAGAAAATAACATTTTAACTTAGGAAAGCTTTGTGATGCGTTATAAAAAACTACTCTGATGATAATAGACATGATGAAAACAGAAACATCGTCAATTCTTTAATACCAAAGCTAAAGTCTTTTAAATTAATCTGCTTCACAGTTATCTGGAAGGCTACGACTTACTATTCCAAATTAATGTTGTCAGCAAAGCTTTACAAAAATAAAACGTTTTTCTTTCAGAAGTGATCAAAATGGTATCTCAAGCTAATTTGTTCCCATTTATATTTTATCTTTTCTCGGTTGGCCAAATCTATCAACACGGTGTTAAAAAAGGAATAAGTAAGGTTTAAAAAAAAAAAAAAAAAAAAAAAAAAAAAAAATCTGTCTATTCTTGGGTTGGGTTATTTGGTTCGGATAGGGGGACTAAACTGCTAAGGTTATCAGTCCCCCGGTGGGGAGGGGACGGAATGGGGATAGGAAAGGTGGGGAGGAGGAAAGGAAATGCACTCAGGGAAATAAAGAAAGGAAGAAGACTGCATTAGCTCGGGACCCCGTGTTCGCCTCTCACGTACTTACTAAAGAACAGTGAGCCCCTGGGGAGAGGGGTGGGCTTTCTATTGTTACTTTAGAATACAATACAAATTCGTTCTTCTTCGGGCAGAAGTGTATAACTACAGTTGCCCCAATTTTACAAGAGAGCAAAAACAAAGCTCAAGGGGACACCTGACTAAATTTGAGTTGAAGATTGTTCCGTTTTTCAGTTTGGTTATGTGGTTTTATTAATTCCCTTCATATTACTGAGAATACCATATACCTCAATGAAAGTATAACAATAAAAACTTGTGAAAGAACATGGCTTAGCTTCTTTACTTGTGACTTGTACCTACTGGACCGAAGCTGTGCCGACTTTAACCCTTTGGTCTAAGGTCAGTCATATGTAGTATTTTACAGTTTGGGAAGCATTCTGGGAAGGACTGGTCAATATTTGTGCCTACTACTTTCTAAGAATGACAACATTTAGCATTTCCTTAAATTTTATTGTGGTACTAGGAACAAAGACATTTTTTACATTGGTTTTGTAGTACTTTATCTGAGAAGTCTAGTAACTATATGAACAGCAATTCAAAAAACCCAAATTAAGGATACTTAAAAATCAGCTGGTATGCAAGTTTTCACACAGATCACAACAGTTTTCTAAGAGGTTATACAAACTTTTATTCTGGAACACACTTGCTGTGATGATCGTCTTCAGAATCGTCTGACGGGTTGTCTCATCTGTTGACACCAGATATGAGTGGAAAACATCAGGACTCAGAGGCAGCAAATCCACAAGATTTTTTTCTTCTTCTCACGACTGATGGGGACAGGGCCCTGATAACACAATGAAGGCTTCAGTGCATCACGACCATATCCTCTTCTCAAAATGTTCAAATGTTTGTAAATGTATCGGACCAAACTGCGTGGTCATCAGTCCGTAGCTTACAAACTAGGTAAAATATCCTAAGGACAAACACACACACACACATCCATGCCCCAGGGAGGACTCGAACCTCCACGGCGAGCAACCGCGCGCTCCGCAGCGAGACGCTTTAGACCGCTCGGCTACTCCACCGCGGAAGAACCTTTCTCCTTGGTCATTACGTTTAATCATTTGTAATGGACGCTTCATTAGTCCTGAGAAAAAAAAAATCTTCCTGTTTCATTTCGAGGACTTTGGAAGGTTTCTTTTTCTCCGTTTGCCTTACAAGTTGAACCCAATCATGTGGGTGGAAGATGGGAACTTTTGACCTTTTTTTTCGAGTTTTATATCATTTAATGTTAATGTTTGTTAAGCTTATGGGACTTAACTACTTATCAACTACCTTATACTAAAGACGGCACAAATATCCATGCCCGAGGGGGGATTCGAACCCCCGACCGTAGTGGCCGTGCAGACCGTGACTGAAGCGCCTCAGTCTCCTCGGCCACCGTGGCCGGCTTTCTATCATTGAGTGATCTGTGCCGCACTCCATGTGCGTGTGACCTGGCACTAAAAATTTGTGGTCGATAATTTCCCAAGATGGGTGATTTTTAATAACAGATAATAGCATGGAAACTATGTGCGAGTTTTTGTTCTGACCACCACATGTGTCAGAATACATAATGCACTGATTGATATTTGAAGGCAAACCATTGAAATATTTCGCTAAGCATGATGCTACCTGATCAGCTCCTCGGCCAGCCTTGTCTTCATTCCACATGTAACAGGTATGCCATGTCTGCCAGTTATTGGTGACGGATCAATTCAGGCTGAAGATTCAACTTTTGTTGTTCTGAAGTATGAGACGTCTTCATATGAAGCTTATCAGACATGTAACAGGTATCCTTCTTAGGTTTCTTGATACGAATGTTTAACTGATGAAAAATCTTCTGATAGATCGTTAAACTTACAGGCTGCTCTGATTCACCACAGCTGCGGATGTACTCGTCATACATTTTTGAAAGCGTGTAATGAGATAGGAGGTACCTTTTTTGTTGAAGTTCTTCTTGTGTAGTGACTTTCGTACGATGGTATCGAGAGTATGTGCCGCCTGGCGCAGTCGATTTTTGACTCATCAAGTTTGTTTTTAGGTTGATGTTTTCCTCTGTTATCCCCATCAATAATGCCAGAACATGAAGCCTGAATTATTGAAACAACAGTGCTTATAAATTTGTTGCTGACATCAAGAGTCCTCATGAAACATGTTTTACAGATAGGAAGCATTTGTCCACTGATCCGCAAATGATACTTGTGAGTTAAGAATCTGATTTTCTGCTTATTAATATCATCAACTCTCTTTCTTTCTGTCTGCTTTTCTGTGGTCGTAATAAGGTTAGCAACATAAAAAGCACGTTTAGAGTAATCACCCATATTCCAAAATTCTTGGAAAACCTTTTGCCTGTCACTGTCCACAAAACGTTCTCTGCACTTATATCTACAGTCACTCAGTTCTTTACATTGCTTGGCTTCTACTTGTTTTCCACTACATGTAGTGTATGCCTCACCTCTGTTTCGACTCACTTATCTGCTTTTTTTTTATCTCACGTGTTTTCCCCTGTATGCTTAATCTTTTCTTTTTTTGTATAGCTACTGTGGTTACTTCTTCACTTCCTACATCAAGTACTGCAGGTGTAAATGTTTTCTGAGCAGCAGCTCTGTTGTTTCTGTGCTTCCTCTTCCTTGGAGTTCCTGTTTCAATATCAGTATCTGTTGAACTATGGGAATTGTACTCTTGCTCATATGTACGTGGGATCCGCATCAGAGTCATCAGAATTGAATAAAGTATTCAAGATGTCAGATGGCGATGATGGACCAGGGGTTGAATCTAATAAAGAAAACGATGTATGTCTAAGTAAATTAAGACTGTCAAAATTATGTGGACATTGAAGAATATTATTTCAGAGTTGATAACGTCTATGACATACTGATCACAGCATGGATAACAGAAATAGGTTCTGTTAAACCTTACCTCTGGAACTGACTTGGCTGGTTTCTCCTTCTTCCAAGATGTCATCGTCCTTTTGGCAAAAGGAAACAATCCTGCGAGCCCTTTCACTGGTCATAATCACTCTTTATACACTTACAATGCTGAAGATTAAGATAGTGTTTTAACACAAGTAAAACCACTGTGAAAATGACGTTCACAACGAATTCACTAACAGCAGGTCTTTAATTTCACCGAACACCTCCCTCACCAAACAACTATGTCACACAGCCCTATGGTTTCTGAATTTTCGTGGCTACCAAATACAACAGTGAAGCTAACAATCACACCAATAAACTGTGAAACACTGAATGTCTTGGGCAGCAACAACTACAAGTCGCTGTGAAACAATGCTATCTCGGATTGTGCAGAAGGGAATATGTAGACATATACCCTTCTGCCCAAATTAGAAAATGAATGAATTGGGGGGGGGGGGATACAAGTCACTTATATACTTCTGCCTGAAGTATATTTACATCTTTTTGTGTTACTCCCAAATGCACAAAAGCTTCCTGGCTACAATATTCGAAATTGTGTTATATCCTTTTGCTCAAGTAAAATATACACCATCCTCTGTAGGGGACTCGTATTATCTCATTTTTCCTCATTTGTGGACTTATACCCTTCTGCCCGAACAAGAGCGAATTATGGAATACAGTAACACAAAATAAATTTAAGAAACTATCTAACAACTACTTTAAGAAGGCTTATAGCCTTTAACAGTAGAAAGTATTGACTACAGTGAGTTACTTCATAAAACATATTCCACCAAAAATTACGAAAATTAACTAGCCTACGCTTTAGAAATTGGTTAAATTTTTTTAAAAAGTGTGTGAAGTCTTGTTGCTTTTCGCACTTTATTTTGGGTATTGATGCTTCAGCACGAAGCGTTTGAAGAAAGAAGGGAGGACAACAGCTTGCGCCTATATCTTCCCTTAGGACTAATCAACACTCCTTGGTCCATGGGCTGGCATAATGTTGTAACATTGAGTGGTAAAAAGATCGCTCCAGCGTCCCCACTTTTTAACTTTTCAATGTCAGGGTGCGAAGACGTGTTGACAAGAATCATAATAGCCTTCCTTGATAGGTTTTCAGACGTTAAAAACTTCTCATCCGATGGGACAAATACTTCATGAAGCTAATGTTTGAAAATTACCACCGCTCATCCAGGCATTAGACTGGTTTTGGTACCAAACGTAGTTTTTCCACGTCAATGTGCTTAAAAGCACGTGGTTTCCTTGATTTTCCAATGAGACCATGTTTTAATTTGTACTCACCTGTTATTTGCTACATGCTAGGATGGTGACTCCTTATTCCTTTTAAAACCAGGGGCTGACTGTTCTTCCTTGAAAGCAAACTTGTAGATGACGACGGTTTATAATTTAACCCTGTTTCAACACAACTGATCTCCAGTCAAACCTTTAACTTCTATAAATTTCTGAAACGTCTTCTTAAACTGAGACATAGCGTTCGTGTCGCCAGATAGTTTTTCCCCATAAGTAGTAAGCTGTCTGGATCAACAGCACTTTTCCGACAGTGCTGGCGACAAATTTAGGATCGTTAGCTTTTTTTAATTCTTCATAAAACTTCACGGCCTTTTCTTGCAAGATCTGTCCACTAACGGGTGTCCCTTTATCTGTTGTTTAAACGGCACTGTGAAAGAATGCACTTCCACAACTTCGATCACGTCTGTTTTTTTTTTTTTTTTTTTTTTTTTTTTTTTTTTTTTTTTTTTTTTTTTTTTTTTTTTTTTTTTTTAGTATGAAAACGCATCTTCATACTGGATTAATAAAACTCAAAAGGATTTTTAAATAGATTGTAGGTGGCTCAAGAAAAGATGATGTCTGGGCCCTTACATAACTGCTGCACGCTACTATTTAAATTTTATCCTCCATTCTGCGAGCAAGGAATAATTCCAATTTTTTTTTTTTTTTATTTTGACATTTGCTGGTACATCATATTAGCTCTCTAATAAAACATTAACCTTTCCTTAAAGGTCGTTTTAAAATGTCACTTTTTGTCTAGATGTGTACATATATTTGTAATATGTATAGAGATTACTGACAGCGGAGGTGGGAGGGGAGGGGGACAACTACCCACTCTTATTAACATAATGTTATATTTAAAATTAATTAATAAAATGCAGGGCAACCTGTGATAGCAGTCATGTTGTATACAAACTGAGCTGCAAATACTGTGCAGCTTTCTATGTGGGCATTACCAGCAACAAGCTGTCTATCTGGATGAATGGCCATCACCAAACCATGGCTAGAAGATAGCTAGACCATCCCATTGCAAAGCATGCAGTGCTGCATAATGTGGCTCACTTCAATGGCTGCTACACAGCCTGTGACATATGGATTCTTCCCACAAACAACAAATTTTCTGAATTGTGCAGATGGAAAACTCTCCCTGTACAATATATTCTACACTCCAGCAAACCCCAGGCCTAAACCATCGCTAGCAC
Source organism: Locusta migratoria (assembly GCA_026315105.1). Lineage (NCBI taxonomy): Eukaryota > Metazoa > Arthropoda > Insecta > Orthoptera > Acrididae > Locusta > Locusta migratoria. The sequence goes on along the minus strand of CM048745.1, from coordinate 837,313,059 downwards.
CACTCTCCTCTCCCTTCCTTTCCCTACCAACACTCCAGCTTACAAACGTCTCCCTTTCCACCATATACTCCAGTCCCTTCCTGTCAGACAGCACTGGCGTATTTCTCCATCCCCACCGACATCTTTTCCCTCTCTTTCTGCTTTCCTCTTCATGCCACTTTCTCAACCCACCACTGGTTGCTTTCACCTTGGCCTGCTATGTGTTGCAGTCTGGCTACAGTGGTTGGGTATGTGTGTTCTCTGGCAGGCAAAGGCTTAACAGCCGAAAGTTATAATTTTTGCTTTTCTGTTATGTGTGCCTTTCTATGGCACATCAGGCATCTCTGTGGTGAGTAGCAGCCTAAGTTTCTCTTTTCAAAGGCAAAATGGAGTCCAGGACTTCCACTTGCTCATCTGCCTTGGCTTTTTCCTTTCAATTGTTGAGGCATTATTAACCATCTTCTTCCATATTCCAGGCAGTAGACCATTCCAGCTGAGAAGTAAAAGTTGGGAAACAAAAGACACCTTACCCTCAAAACCTAATGATTCATGATAAGAAAAGAACAGGGGATGGCCGAGAGTGGCCAAGTATTTAGATAAAATGGAGGTGCCTGGCATATGTAAGGGAATTGTGGAAAAAAATTCCGCTACCAGTCACAATTTTTTGGCGGTTTATTAGAACACTACCGGTTTCGGGCTTGTGCCCAGCCTCAGGTGTTTACATTCAGACAACTGTTTAAAGAAAACGTTAATTACTTTGTGCTTATCAGTATATACCATATTTGTTTTTTATATATATGTATATCTATAGGATACCTATGTATTGATAAGCATAAAGTAATTAACGTTTTCTTTAAACAGTTGTCTGAATGTAAACACCTGAGGAGGGCACAAGCCCGAAACCGGTAGTGTTCTAATAAACCGCCAAAAAATTGTGACTGGTAGCGGAATTTATTTCCACAACCTATTAGGAACAGTCACGGAGTTCAACATCCATAATGGATAAAATTCACTATATGTAATGGAAGCTTTTACACGACTCAGCTCAGGGGCCTGTGGTCACTGCCATGAACTCACTAGGTGTATTGGTCAAAATAATTTTCATTTATAGTTATAATAACATCTTTTGAAAGAAAATCACATTTTTGTCTCCATATAAATGATTTTGCCTGTTTTATTTGCATCATCTTTGGAACCTACTAATACTAAACAAATAACACACCTTAAAAAAAAATAAAAAATAAAGTGTCTGTAGAATGTATCCCATTTATCTGAATTTACAGCCCCCGGTGTCACTAAATCCCTGGGACGGTGTAGCAGATGCCACAAAAGATGGTGCAAGATGCCCTGAGATACAAAACACCAATGAAACCTCCGAAGACTGTTTGTTTCTCAATGTGTACACTACAAAGGTAAGTAAAATTATTATATTTCTTTGCTAGAAAATTGCAAGTTATTGTAGGAATTAATTAACACCAAATTTGTAAGCAAAATTTTTGAATTAAACATGTTTAATTGATTTAGGAATATATTTTGAATTATAGTTCCACCATGAATAACTATGTTATCAACAGTATTATGAAAAGGGTGAATTACAACTCACCATAAAGATGATGTGCAGAACTAAGGGCAGGCACAATGAAAACACAATTCCACATTCATGCAATCCTACAGGCACAACACACACATGACTACTGTCCCCACCCACTGTAGCCCAAGTCTCAGACAGCAGGCACTCAGGTGCACAAGTATTTCCTGTGTGAATTTGTGTGTATGTCAAGGGGTTAGAATACAAGGAGAAGCCCTTACGCTGAAAAAGTGAAGTCTGCCTCTGCCATACTGCTAAGTTTTGGAGAAGTGTTCGTATTGTAGAGCTAATGTTTTATGTCGCTTAAAACAGGAATAAAACGTCCGACGGTTTTGTCATGATGTACAACGTGTTAAAAGAGTGCAAATTAGTTGTTCAAAAGTTAGTTTTCAAATATATTATCACGTGTATTTATCACTATTTATTCAAGAAAGTATATTGTTTGAAAGTACATATTTTACAGTGACTGTCAGTTCAATGCATTACCAGTAAGAGGGTCGACTTAATGTATAGTTTTACCAGATGAATTACATTCCAAAACTGACCAACATGGTGGACAGGCTTCAAATGACGTGTGTGCTCGGCATAGATAATGCCATCTCCCTTTATTCTAACCTCCTTGGTGTGTGTTTAGTCTCTGAGAAAGCTTTGACTGAAAGCTAAGTTGTGTGATAATCTTCCTTGTCTGTGACTATGTATCTTCTTTATGGTGTGTTACAATCTATCTTTTTCATAATATTGCTGATATTTCAACCTTGACTTTCCATTGCACTTGTTTTTATACAAACATTGGTCCATATCTTGAACTAATGCCAATTGCTGCCACAGGAACAGTGAAGTTAGACAGATAAAAACATGTTAGTAATGTGAGGGTAAGAGTAACTCACTGTAAAGATGATTACTGAGCCACTGACAGCTACGTAAAAAAAGACAATCATATTTACATAGTTTTAAATTTTTGACCACAGCCTTCATCAGTGAGAGAGAGAGAGAGAATCTACAACAATCACTCAGACACAACTCATGCACACATCTGGCTGCTGTGAAGCAACTGGTATCTTGACAGTGGTTAGGGGATGGGGGTGGAGGGAAAGGGTGAGAAAGGATACTAAGCAGTAGTGGGGATAGAATGTCCTCAACCACCTGGCGAAGAGTCAAGCCACTGATAGAGAGATTGTGAGATGCAGCTTCGAAAGCAGTAAAGGGAGGAGGTGGGAGAAGGAAGAGTGAAGGTACAGAAGGTTAAAAAATATACTGTATTAACAATAATTCAAACATATGTGGCACACAATTGGAAGAGAGGCTGTGATTTACCAACTCTGCTGCAATCATTGCACAGCTTTCTACCATCCAGCTGTCCAGAATGATTGGTCACTGTCAAACTTTCGCCAAAAGCAAGATGTACTACCTTGTTGCACAACATGCAATGAGCATAACATTTTCAATTTCAATGGCTGCTTTACAACTCAGGTCATCTGTATCCTCTCCTCCACCACCAGCTCTTTTGAATTGCATTGATGAGAACTATTCTTACAACACATTCTATGGATATGCAACCATCCTGGCCTCAACATAAAGTAAGCCATCATTTCTATACCCTGTGCCTAACAATTGACACACCTCCTCTCATGTCTGTCTTCCAATTGTGTGCCATTATTTTTTTCACTGTCTACATCAATTTCTTCCTCCTTTGCCCCCTCCCTTTACTGCTTTTCATGATGTGTCATACATTTCAGTGTCTTCATGCTTCACCAGGTAGTGTCGAACACCCTTCCCCAGGGCTGGATCTAGGACATTTGACAAGGGGAGCAAGCTTAAATTTGCCGCCCCTTCTTTCACCTCCCCCCCCCCTGTAAGAATCGACTTTTTGATGCTAGTTGGGTTACATATTTCTAAATAAATGTCACAATCTCACTACATGAACTTATTTTATTGACTGAATTAAGATAAAAGGAAAACAGAACAATTTTAATACATACAAAAATATTACAAGATTACTCATCGTACAAAAATCAATTCAAAATTTCGCTTTTCGAGCTTGTTTTGCTGCAAAACTGTTTTTGATATCATCATAGTTTAGAGATACTCAAATTTGTTAAGCAGTCGTGCTCCTCAAATGTATTTAATTAGTTTCAGCTTGCTGAAACGTCTTTCTCCAGACGAAAGAGAAACTAGAATGGTAAGATATATTTTAACACTGTATAAGGTTGGGATACCCCTCTACCAATTTATTATTATAAATTAAACTTAATGTTGATGATGCAGTGGAATCTTGCAAGGCTCTGTCTACTGCCAGCGCATGTTGTCTGAAACTTTCAACTTCACAAGTTCTTCCTCGCTAAGATCTTATGCCAGTTCCACTGCTTTGGCCTTCAAGTCCTCCACTTCCATTTCTTGAATTTGCACACCACACAGAAAACTAAGTTTTGCACCAATTTTCTCAAGTGCGGTAAACCTGGTACTAATCTCTGTCAATTATTCCTTATTTTTTTCGTGAATGTTGGATACTTTATCCTCACAAACCTCATCAGCCATTTTCTTCTTTCTTCGAATCCTTTTTTCGGAGAAAACCATTGATACCTCATTATCTTCTGCTAGCACTTTGGCCTCAGAAATAGCTTCAGAGGTACAAGAATCCCAGGAACTTTTGAGAAAGCCCAAAAGTCCTTGAATATTTCGAACAGCTTTATCAATTGTAAAGTATTAACTTCACAGAAACTGATTAACCTGAGCAATTTATTTTAATATTGCATACCAGAAACAAGTTAAAGTAATGAATTGGAGTTTTGTCATATTTTTTAAAATAGATTTTGTCTCTGATTTTGTTTCTGGTGTTGACAATTTATAAATTTCAGTTTCTTCCAGCTTGTAAACAGCTTCAACCCCATCTACTTTTGCAGATCACCTGGTCTTGCTGAATGTCTGCTGAATTTGCTCCTACTAAATTTAAAGAGTGATCAGCACATGGTACGAAATAGGCCAGTTCATTCTTCTAAAATATTCTTGACTGGACCCCTTTGTACTTTCCAGCCCTGTTTGCCCCATTGTCATGAGACTGCCCCCTGCAGTATTTAACATTCAACCTATCTTGTTCCAATTTTTGCAGTATCTCTTGACTAAGGCCTTCTTCTGTTTTGTCTGTAACTGTAAAAAAAGTCAGTAAAACTTTCCACAACATCTGAGTCATTCGACTTGACATATCGAATTACTTGTGTCATCTGCGCATTGTGACTGATATCTGGAGTGCAGTCAAACATCATTGAAAAGTATTTAGCAGCTAAAATATCTTTAATTATATCTTGTTTTATTTTGTCAGCAATAAAAATAGCTATTTAATATGCAGACGAAGGGGGATACTATAGTATGATATGAGATCAATTGTATTTAGAAATTTGCCGCTATGTGGATCACCAAAATCACCATCTTCTTTTGTTCCTCTAAAAGGACTTCCTTGCTTAGCTAGAAAAAGGACAACATCAATAATACAGAGACATTTCTCCTGCTTTATCTGGTCTTGCTGCCCAGTGTGCGATACTTATCAGGTGGGTTTGTCGGAGGACATCGAAAGAGTCGAAAGAAGGGCAGCTTGTTTTGTATTGTTGTGATACAGGGGAGACAGCGTCACAGAAATGATACAGGATCTGGGATGGGAATCATTAGAACAAAGGCGTTTATCGCTGCGACGGGTACTACTTATGAAACTACAATCGTCAACATTCTCCTCCAAATGCGAAAATAAATTTTGCCTCCCACTTACATAAGTAGAAAAGACCATCTGAATAAATATGTGAAATCAGAGCTCGAACAGAGAGATTCAGATGTTCTTTCTTCCCGTGCGCTATTCGAGAATGGAATGGGAGATAAATAGTATAAAAGTGGTCTGATGAACCCTATGTCAGGCAATTAAATATGATTTACAGAGTATCCTGTGTAGATATCTATCAATTCCACCGCTACCAAGAGAGGACTCTAGATCCTTAATGCTTTTGACTTTCAATAAGAAGTGTGTGCACTTGAAATACTTTTTTTAATAAGGACTGGAACGTTATTCAAATTCACCTGTTCTACAAATATTACCTTGATATGAAATATGAATATTCACTTATCTGAAAAAGGAAATCTATGCAAATTAATAAACATTGTGCATTTACGTATGCAATAACGCAAACATCTCCCTCATTCTGGCTAATATCTAGTAGATTTTTAAAGTTTGATTAGCTGAAGTACCTTTGACAGGACAACACTGAAGTCAGCAACCAGGAATTTTAGTTTTTTAAATAATTTTGGTATTTCTTGCAGTCATTTTACTTTTAATAATTCTGTGTCAGTTAATTTTATTAAATTATACCAGAAAGATACATACTGTAAAAAAAAAAAAAAAAAAAAAAAAAAAAAAAAAAAAAAAAAAAAAAAAAAAGAGAGAGAGAGAGAGAGAGAGAGAGAGAGAGAGAGAGAGAGAGAGAGAGAGAGAGAAAAGGGTCGGTCAAAATTTGCTGCCCTCTTAATTCTGCCACCCGGGGCAACTGCCCCCCTCTAGATCCGGCCCTGCCCATCCCCTTCCATCATCTTTGACTGTGAAGATGCTAATTGGGACATAGCGAGCAGAGATGGCAGCTGTGTATATTAGTTTTGACTGAGTGATTGTTGTATGTTTCCTCCCTCTGATGAAGGCTCTGGCTGAAAATTTAAAATTTTGATTTTTTCATGGCTATCTGCAGCTTAACAATTGTCTTTAAGCTGAATTGCTCATAATATTAACATACTAACCTGGACTGTCCATTGTTAGACAAAAAGAAGGAAAAAAATCCTGATTCATAGTTAACAGTTTTTTTAATAATCTCGTAAACAGCTAATAAAAATGACATGTATTGGGCACAAATATGAAAATCTGTCGAGATTTTGGGTCAAGGCAGGCTAAGAAAATATGAAATTCAAACCTGTTTGTTATGTATTGTAAAATTCTTGACCCAGCAGTTTGAATACTTATCCTAAGACACTCACACATATTGTTTCAGACCATTTGGCCAATTTTTGAGTCAGTGAAAAGAATGATAGGGGGTATAAATATTTCACTGCTGTATTTAAGTGGAGCTAGTGACTAACGTAACTATTTCATCACACAAATTGTTGCCACTACTTCTGAGCAATTATTTTGTGTTTACATATTGCGTGTCATAGGGAAATAACCAGCAATAATTATAACTTTAATCAAACACATGCTGCTTCACATACAATCTTTGCACAATATTCTGACTTACTTCAGCGCTACAGAGTCTTTAACCCTTTATAGGACAAAACTTTTTTTTCTGAAAATTTGAAAGATAATATTTTTATTGCAGCCCATTTGACTTATAAGGTAAAGCAGTCAGCACTCCGAAGATTGGTCTGAACACCACAGTACTTTACTAGGTATGGTCCTGTTTAGAGGTGGTATGCCATTGCCTTCCTCCTACCTTCAAACTGACTTACGCAGCCAGTTATAGGGGGACCTACAACTTAACGTGGGTTCCAAACCATGGTGTTACTCAGTATTTTTCACATGAGCAATACTGCCAGAGATGAAAGAAGTGGAAAGTACCAGATAAAAATCCTAGGACCTGGCGGGGATTGAACCTACGGCTTTGGATTTGTAGTCTGGCACTCTACCACTGTCAACTGAGGTGCACATTTGACTTATATAGACACGTAATATTCTCAGAATTATTTTATGTTTCATTTAACTTGAAAATGAAAGGAATAAATAGGTGGTTGATGTACAGAACACTATCCATTTTGGGTGGGGCTTAAGACTACTGTGGATGGTGGTCATTTAAAAGACCACCTTCTTATATCTGGAAAAGGTAACTAAAAATGGCATTGGGAATGCAAAGAAAATAGAATTGATTGAATAATTTACTGAATTGCAAAAATTGAAAACATTACAGTATTCAAACAATAAAACATTACTAAGCACTATGAAATACAAATTCCAGTAAACTTGTTATTTAGAATTAAATGGGTGGAAACAAGGAAGACAAAGAGCAACATACACTGTTCCACACTTATTAGTAGTTGAGCAATATATTGACCACTGCCCTATAAAGGGTTAAGGATGCTTCTACAAAATAGTTATGAGCTGGTTTTCAGTCCAAATAATCTTACAATCACTGTTACATTATATCTGTTTAAATGAAAGTGTAATGGATTAAACACTGTTTCTGTCAGATGAAGGAAATCTTCATGCAAGTAGACCTTGGTAACATTTATAATAAAAATGAAACACATTATTATATAAACAATGTCTGCCTTGGTGTGTGTGCATGTATATGTGTACGGGTGTGTGTGTTTGTTTACCTATCCTTTTTTGCCCAACGTAAGTCTTTCCTTTCCTGGTATTGGAATTACTCCTTACCCACTATCTTAAAACCCTCATCCTTTGCTTGTCCCTCTCCTTCCCTGCTCTTTCTGAAGAAGCAACCTAAGGTTGCAAAAGCTCAGCATTTGTTTGTGTGTGTGTGTGTGTGTGTGTGTGTTTATTTATATTTCTGTCTACATACCAGTGCTCTTTCACCTGGTAAGTAAACCACATCTATTTTTTATATACAGTTTTCTTGCTAGGAATTTTTCCTCTGTAATATAATATATTATTATATAAACAATTTTATCATTGCAGTTGCCAGACAATACTGGAAACCCAAAGAGACCAGTGATGATCTTCATACACCCTGGTGCCTTTTATCTCTTTAGAGGAACAAGTGACCTATTTGGTCCTCAGTATATCTTGGATGAGGACATAGTTCTTGTAACTCTGAACTACAGGCTTGGAGCTTTAGGTAAGCAGCCCAGAAAAATTATTCTCCTTAAACTAAGATTAAAAATATTATCTTACAGTATTGTATGTATGCATGTGGACACACACAAACACACACACACACACACACACACACAGATGAGTGAAAACATCATGACTGCTGCCCGCCATGAGATTTAATGCTGCCTGGTGATATTATGGACATACAACACTATAAGGAAAGTACACGTTCTGCACAATTAAAGTTTCAATTTCAAAATGCTTTGAGTTGCACATTACACCACTCATACCATTCAGTGTGCTACACTATAGAAGTTTTTCAGTCAACAGTTGTGGCACTGTTAGGTAATCCCACGCCATGGCAAGGTTGTTCCACATTGAATGAAAGAAATTAGTTTTTACTTGCTCTGAGGCCAAAAATCACAGAAAAACATTTTTTTTTAAATTGCCTTGACACCAAAAGCTACATAAAAACAAAATGAATAGGTTTCTAATTGTTGTGAGATGTAGAAAAGACTGTTCAATATTCTGTCCACTGTCTCTGCTACAAGTTGAGATCAAGAAACAGCAGGTGTTCATTTTTTCTGCTATTAGTCTTGTATCATAGTTGATACTACAGTTTGACTCAGTGTGTTGTGCTCTTCTGACTGTTGTCTTGTCTGGTTTATCATGATGTCTGTAGTCTGTGGGCAACCCTCTGATGCGTATCTCTTGTAGGTCAGTATATATGTGAGCACAGAACTGACGGATGGTGTGCTCTACGTTAGCATAAATACTGGCCATGCGAAACACTATTGGCCTCCATGTAGACATATGGTGAGATGGTGGCATGCTTCATCAAGTGTGGTGCCCCCAAGTGCATAGAGCAGTGCCCCTATGTAGTTTCCAGTTCCATGGATTCTGGTGGGCATTCAGTCTTTGCAGCACCTGATACCAGAAGTACAGCATCAGGTTTAATGAGGCCATCAACCCACACCACACAGTGTCCTTTGCAGAATGAAGTGATGCTGATTGATGTGTACATGCTTCTTTTCCAACGTCCATATCTTACAATGCCGCACATTGGCATGTCCTTGGAAATAGTCTTCATCTTTCCATACAGTATTTCATGTCCATTAATTGTCCACTGCCATGTGAGTAAGAAATTGTAGAGTGAATCTTTGTCTTGCTGGCATGTCAGCAGGAAACCTCTTTTGAATGCAAGGTATATCATAGGAATTTATACTTCATACTCAAAAATAAGTCCAATGTTTTGGCAATTATCCATGCCCTACATGTCTGCACACCACCACTTGACTTCTCCTGCAGTACAGTGGCCACATCTTTGACTGACATCAGATCAACTGCTTTCGACTATCTGTCATATCGCACTTCAAAAGAATTTGTCTTTTTGAATTTTTTTCCCCAGACCAGTAGCAGACAACCGACCAATGCATTTTTAATACCCTTGAGTGTCTGGAACTTATGTAAAGACAAATTTTTTGCAAAAGAGCTTTACCAGCAGTGCAAAATCCTTCATGGAGGTACTCATATTGGGTATCTCAAAGGCAAACTTAGAAACATGGCTGTTGGTGTTCATATTCTGACACTTAGCAGTACTGTCTATCTCTCATATTTGACATTGTTAGAGACTGGTGCCTACTAGTCAGCATCTTAGAAATTGTGAAGATGGTTGGCTATTCACATGCTACTATCTTGAGCATTTACTGAAAGTGACTGAAGCTCAGTAAAGTCATAGGTATGCAACAAGGTGTTGAGCTTCCATGCCTCATCATAAAATGTGGATATTGAGGTGTGCTTGCTTTCTGAAGAAGGATAAGTAGCAATCATTGGCAGATCTCATAGGGTATAACACCAGTTGATACATAAGCACTTCATACAAAAATTTACTGCACATTGTTGAACATCTAACTTTGCACAGATTACTCCTACAAGTACACATGTTGAGTCAACAATGTCATCTATACGACAATTTCAGTGAGCACAGGATAATGAAAACTGGAGTATGGAGCAACAAAAATGTGTCCCCTGGCTGAATAAATCATGCATTTTGTTGCACATGGTCAATGTTTATGGAGAGATCCACTGCTATCCAGGTGAATAAATAATCAAAATGTACATTGCAGTCTGGACACAGACCAGTAAGACAGTATTATGCTCTAAGGGAGCATTCAGTGATGTTTTCATGGGACCTGTGGTTGTGATCAGAGGCACTGTTACAGCTGTGAAGTATATGAGCTTGTTACACTTGTCAAAAAAAGTTTTGCATCACTTGCCAAACAAACATTCTGTGGTGTGCCTGTATAAGTAATAAAGCTTATTTATTAGCAACCAACTCAACAAATTGCTTCTTTTGCATTCATACAGAACTTGTGAGGCGACATCTTGAGTCGTTTCGGGATAGCTGTCGTTCGAGCACTTGCCCGTGAAAGGCAAAGGCCCCAGGTTCGAGTCTGGGTTCCGGAACACAATTTTAATCTGCCAGGAAGTTTCATATCAGCACACACTCCGCTTCAGAGTGAAAGTTTTATTCTGGAAACATCCCTTAGGCTGTGGCTAAGCCATGTCTCCACCATATCATTTCTTCCAGGAGTGCTGGTCTTGCAAGTTTCGCAGGAGAGCTTCTGTGAAATTTGGAAAGCAGGAGGTGAGGTACTGGCGGAAGTAAAGTTGTGAGGCAGCATCGTGAGTCTTGTCATGATAGCTCAGTCGGTAGAGCGCTTGCCTGCGAAAGGCAAAGGTTCCAGATTCGAATTTTAATCTGTCAGGAAGTTTCATATCAGCGCACACTATGCTGCAGAGTGAAAGTTTCATTCTTGAAACTTGAAATCACTTTCCTTGGGGCAAGCCCATTAAGTAGAAAACTCTTTCAATAAAGAGTTCCATGACCCCTTGAATTACTGCAAGTCTGCACCCTACACGGCATACTGCTCTCCATTCATATAACTACTGATGATGTAATTTATCCCATTCTTACTCCATACTTGCCAACTCTCCTGATTTAGGCTGGAGTCTCCTGATTTTTCACTTTTTCTCCCACCTCCTGATTTTGCCATTATTTCTCCCGATTTTTAGCTTATATCCTGAAACCCAAGATTCGTTTTTTGGCTAATGGTCAAAACACCTTTGTTCATTTATCACTTTAATCTAAATACGTATAGAAATTCATAGAAATTAGGAGTAGTGCACGATTTGTATAATGATTATTTCTGCTCTTTCCACATATTTGCAATACACTTGCAATGTTTCGATGTGCTCTTTTTGAATGTTATGTTGTCATTGTACGTTAGTGAAATTACTTCAGTGGTTTTTAATTGATGGAAACCTTTTCAGTGGATAGCTAGGAGCATCAGTTTCATACGTGAATTGCAGAAAGTCAACTTTTATGTAAACAGCTTGTTTACGTAACTATGGGATTTCAATTTTGTTGTATGTGTTCTAGGATGGCAAAAAATATTATCCCTTTTTAAAGCAGTTTTCGGAACATTATTTGTATTTTGTACTCTTTGTCGATGTGATATTTCCACATCACATGGTGGAAAAAGCAATGTACCTGAATACATGCAAAGAAAATGAAAAGTGCGAGAGAAACAGTAAAGGACTGAAATTGCTGAGAAAAGTGAAAGTGATCATGTGATACATGCAGAGTGCTTACATTAGAGCATTGTTTACCAATTAAATGTGATGAACATCTGGGTCACTTGTTTCATAAAATGTTCCCTGGTAGCAGTACAGCACAAAAATACAGATCTGAACTTTTTTGTTTTAGTAAAATAAATAAATAAATAAAATTCAATAACTTTACCTGGACTGGCGACAAATAAAGATGTATTCAAGGTTTGGGTTAATGCAAGTGTCTTTTTGTAGTCATTATATAGTGTTGTGAGATGACGGGAAAAGGCTAAAATCAATTATCTTGAAGTATATAGTAAAGTGCACCGCAGTTTTGGACAGAATGTATCTCCTGATTTTTTTGAGAATCTCCCAATCGATTTTTTAAACTGGATCTCCTGATTTTTAAGTTTTGAAGGTTGGCAGGTATGTTACTCCCAAGGATTTTGTGATTGATCAGAACATACTGGTACAGCTCTTTTCAATACATCCTAAGCATATTCATTTGGATTCAAATAATTGACAGTGCCTGCAGGATGGTCTCACGAGTTGTCCATGAAGTTGAATTATTCCCCAAAATGCTGATGAAACAGTTCAATGGTGGGTTAGAGGATGTTATCCGTATATTGTGAAATTTGTGCTTGGTGTCCAAAACCCCCCAAGATCCACCACCTTGCTGTACTTGATTGATAGCAAGTTTCTGGTGTGAAGCATTATCAGGTTTCCTCCAAATATCATAAGAGGAGGAGAAAGTCTTATTTGGTATCGATAAGTGTGATATCATTGCCACTTAGTGCCCCCCCCCCTCAGACTGGAGATCTGTGGAGCAGGGGGGGCAGGCAGGAGAGGGGAGTTGACATTGGTGTGGGTGCAAGTCTGGAAGCAGTATGATGCTTAGCGCCTCGTTTGATGAAAGCGGAGATGGAATCTAAATGTGGAATGCTGATGTAGAAATCCTCCAATCATCATGGTCTGGTCAGTAGTTGGCCCAGGTACTGACAGATGTGCATTGACATTGGAGGGGCTGGTGAGGATAATTATGGAGATGCGTTAGTAACTAGTATCACACCTTTGTCTGTAATTTCTGTGCGAAGATCGACCAGACTGATGCATAAAGTAAATGGAAATGGTTGCACAATGGTGTGAGAAGGGAGGCTTTAAGCCGTACCCATGAATTTCTCATTGAGTATCACATAGATGATGTACTTGTGAAATAAAAGTGAGACATTTGTCACTCGGTCGCAAGGGATTAAGGATCTAAACAGGATTGTAGGGGGTGTAGAGGTAAACCCTCAAAAAGGTGAGAGGTAGCTGTTTGGCTCAGTGAAAAAGTATGAGGGAGGGGAAATACTGAAGAGGGTGAGACAGCTGTGGGGTTTGTGACATCCTCATCCATAGAATCAAACTTTTTGGGTGGTATTGGCAAAGCATAGATATGTGCAGATTTCACCCTGTTGAGGAAAACAGTCTAATGGGTTCATTTAACCAATATATTGATCATGTGGTCTGTTTTGGATACCAGTTTATGGGGACCCAAGTACGGTGGCTGCAGTAGAGTGCAGACAGTGTCATAACTGAGCATGGTGTAGTTGCAGCCATGGAGCACAGTTGGCATGAACTTGCGTGGATGTGTGTCTGAAGTTGGTGGAGTGAGTTGCATTTTTGCCATGTGCAAGCAATCAGGAATCACGAGTGTTGTGGTGACATCCTCTGCTTGTACCTGCTATCCTGTGAGGACCAGGTTTTCCCATAAACAAATATGTGCATAGTCACTTTTAGGTCATCTTTGAAACTGTTTCGGAGTCCGAGGATGACCCAGGGGAGAACCTCTGTCCATAAGGAGTAGTGGCAGTGTACAGCAGCTTTTAGTGTCCAACCCACTGCTCAACCAGCCCATTGGCCTGGGATGGTAGGCTGTTGTGTGGTGCTTGTTTATGCCCCAGGTGCAGTGGAGGTTGGAAAATGTGTCTGATTAAAACTGCCATCCTTGATCAGTAATGACTGTGGTCATGCAGCCAAAGCTGGTGATCCATCTGGAAACAAAAGCCTTGTTTACTGTCTCTGTCATAGTATTTGGGATTGTTATAGCCTCCAATCAGTGTATCATGTGTATCATGCATGAGAGTACATATTTAAAACCACGAGAAAGTGGAAGGGAGATGATAATTTCAAATGGACATGACAGAAGCAGCCTGATGTAACTTCAAATTTTTCATGGAAAGGGGTTGTGTATCATGAGACATACTCTTGTGAGTACCAGTAGAGCTTGTGGCAAAAAATGGGGGTCTGAGCCCCAAGGGTATGCACTGGATATACACCACAGTGATTAGACCCAGGATCACCTATGGGGTGGTCGTGTAGTGGAAGAAGGTAGAACAGCAGGTTGCTGCTAAGGAGCTTGGCAAGCTGCAGAGATTAGCCTGCTTAGCCATAACAGGCGGAATTAGCAGCACACCAACTGCTGGGATAGAAACCATGCTGGATATGCCCCCATTACACCTTTGGGTCAAGATGGAGGCAGCGGCTGGTGCATACAGACTCAAATCTGGCAACAACTGGAACTCTTTGGGATATCCAGAATCACATACTAAAATAGTGAATGAGGTAAATATAGGAAAGGTTGGGGAAATGCCAGCCGACTATATTATAACCCCATACTGCTTCAACAAGCCTTTCAATATAACAATTGGAAGTAAGGAGCAGTGGGAGAAAATAGTTCGACACCGTACGGGGGATATTGTCTGGTTCACTGACGGGTCAAAATCGGACCAAGGTGTTGGGGCCGGGGTATATGGGGTGCAGCCAAGACTGGAGGGCGTCAACTCTCTAGGAAAACTGGCCTCAGTATTCCAGGCCGAAACCACTGCCATCAGGGCGCGTGTGGAGGAGAATTTGCGTAGGTGCTACAAAGATCGTAGCATCTATATCTATTCAGACAGCCAGGCAGCCCTGAGATCACTGACAGCTCCTGCAACAAGATCTAAAATTGTTGCATAATGTCACAGGGCTCTGGGAAAGCAATAGAGTAAACCTATTGTGGGTCCCTGGCCACTCGGGGATCAGTGGCAACGAACATGCCGACAGATTAGCAAGGATGGGGGCAGAGACTCCATTTATTGGACCGGAACCTGTCCTGACAATCACCAAGGCAATGATCAAATTGGAGCTACGTAACTGGCTCAGAAGACAGCACGTAGAATATTGGACCAAAGTCCAGCAACAAAAACATGGCAAGGTAATGATGCCAAAGCCATGTTTTAAAAGAAGCTCTGCAATCCTGGGTCTGAACAGGAGAGAGATTAGACTCATGGTTGGATTGCTGACAGGACATGGGAATTTCAAAAAACACCTACGTACAATGGGAATAACAGAAGAGGACCCTAAATGTAGGATCTATGATGATGGCGATGAAACTGCATCACATCTAACCTTTGAATACATTGCATTGGAGAATAAAAGGCACAGAATATTTGGGACAACTAGGCCCGAAGAAATTGTGTCTAATAAAGAACTGGTAAAGGGACTCCTTGCACTGTTCAAGGGCATTGGTTGGCTTTACTAGATACACACAGGATGCAATACTGCACAATAAACTTAGTGGCAGTGGCGGGTTGGTCCAAGACAGTTTTGGCTTCCCTGGAAAAATGAAATCAAATCAATCATGAGACATTATTCTGCTGGCATACTACATGGCCCATGTCCAAGACAGACAGTCATTCTTGACATCTTGCTAGATGAATCATTTGGTGATAAAACAGGCTGAGGCTTGGGTGGCAGGGTGTGCCAGGCAATGCAGTGATTTGGAGACTTGATGGTGCAGGTGTGATGGGAATGAGAGGTCACAGGGTGCCTGTAGACAAGTCGAATCAAACCTCCCCATTGACTTCTGGAAACGAACTTTTGAAAAGGTCAGTGAAATGGAGAGATTGGGTAAGAGGCTTTGATTAGATTAGATTAGTATTTGTTCCATATATCATGAATATGACACTTTGTAATGATGTGGAATGTGTCAGGTTAATGAAAGGCGTCTTTACAAATTACATGATTTTTTAAAAATTTTCTTTTATATTTACTAATTTATATCTAAATATTCATCTATAGTGTAGGAGGAGTTGCCATTCAGAAATTCTTTTAATTTATTTTTAAATGCTATTTGGCTATCTGTCAGGCTTTTGATGCTGGTACGTGACCATAACATTTATGGCAGTATAATTCACCCCTTTCTGTGCCAAAGCTAGATTTAACCTTGAATAGTGAAGATCATTCTTTCTCCTAGTGTTGTAGTAATGTACACTGTTATTGCTTTTGAATTCAGTGGGATTGGTAATAACAAATTTCATAAGTGAATATATATATTGTGAAGATCCCTTGCTCTTTAAATAAGTGTCTGCAGGATGATCTTGGATGGGCTCCAGCAATTATTCTGATTATACATTTTTGTGGAATGAATACTTTTTTACTCAATGCTGAATTACCACAGAAAATGATGCCATACAAAAGCAGAGAATGAAAATAGGCATAGTAAGCTAATTTACTGAGATGTACATCACCAAAATTTGCAATTGCCCTAACAGCATAAGTAGCTGAACTCAAACGTTTTAGCAGATCTTCAATGTGTTTTTTTCCAGTTCAACCCCTTGTCAATGCATATACCTAAAATTTTTGAATATTCTACCTTTGCTACAGATTTCTGATCAAAGTCTATATTTATTAATGGTGTCATTCCATTTACTGTATGGAACTGTGCATACTGTTATTAATTATATATAAAAATAGGTGAAGATTACTCACCAGGCGAAGGAGCGCAGGTGTGATAGTAGCACAAATAAATAAAAGACACACACACACACACACACACACACACACACACACACATATGCAAGCTTTCGTAACCCAGTTGCTTCTTCAGGCAGAAGGGAAGGAGAGGGAAAAAGAAATGATGAGGGTTTTAAGGGAGGGGGGAAGGAGCCATTCCTATCCCGAGAGAGGAAAGACTTACCTAGGGGGAAGAAAAGGAAGGTAAACAAATACACACACACCCACACATTTACACAGATGCAAACACACCTAGGCATACATACTGTAGAAACTGTGCATACTGTGTTTTATCAAAATTTAATTGTAGTCCATTTGCTGAGAACCACTTAATGATTTTCTGAAAGATGCCATTTACAAATTCTTCAGTTAGTTCTTGTTTGACAGGTGTGATAACCATTCTTGTATGATCAGCAAAAAGAACCAGCTCTGCGTCTTCATGGATATAGAATGGCAAGTAATTAATATATATTAAGAACAGCAAAGGGCCCAAGACCGAACCTTGTGGCACCCCATTTTTGATTGTTCCCCATTTTGAGGAATCAGCTGTTTTTTGCATATTATGTCAATTACTTTTGTCAACTTTCTGCACTCTTCCTGTTAGGTATGATTTAAACCATTTGTACACTGTCCTATTCATACCACAATACTTGGTTTATCTAGAATAATTCCATGATTTACACAAGCAAAAGCCTTGGAGAGATCACAAAAAATCCCAACGGCTGATGTCCGGTTATTCAGAGCATTTAATATTTCATTGGTAAAAGTATATATAGGATTTTCTGTTGAAAAGCCTTCAGAAAACCAAACTGACATTTTGTTAGAACTTTATTTTTACCTAAGTGTGAAACTACTCTAGAATACATTACTTTTTCAAGAATCTTGGATAAGGCTGTCAGAAGTGAGATTGGGCAGTAGTTGTTGACATCAGACTTATCCCCTTTTTTGTGTAATGGTTAAACAATAGCATATTTCAGTTTATCAGGAAAAACACCCTGCTTCAGAGAACTATTACATATGTGGCTAAGAATCCTACTTATTTCTTGAGAACAAGCTTTTATTACCCTACTGGAAATAACATCAATTCCATGTGAGCTTTTACTCTTGAGAGAGTTTATTATTTTCTTAATTTCAGAAGGAGAGGTGGGTAGAATTTCTATTGTATCAAATTGTGTGGGTATGGCCTGTTCCATTAACTGCCTAGCTTCTTCTAATGAACATTTAGATCCTATTTTCTCCACAACAATTAAAAAATAATTATTAAAAAGTTTTCAACTTCTGGCTTGTTAGTTGTACACTTTTCATTCACTTTGATGGTAATGCTGTGTCCCTGTGCTCTTGGTTGCCCTGTCTCCCTGGTAATAATATTCCAAATTATTTTAATTTTGTTATCAGAGGTACTAATCTCAAACATGATGCACTTCATTCTGGACGTTTTAATAACTTTTCTTTATGTAGCACAGTGGTTTTTATTATATATGACTGTTTCTGGGTCATTACTCTTTCTTGCTGTTAGAATGGTTTCTTGCGTAGTTTCCTATCATAATATTTAACCATGTACTTGGGGAAACAATTTTCAAATCGAGTGTCTTCATCGTGTTGTTGCATCTGTATGAGATCAACAGATACGGTTACCAAGTTGATGTGGGACATAAAGTTGGACATGATGCTACTGGCACCTTAGATGTGAAGCACATCAATTGTTAAATTGAGATACAAAGTCAAAACTGTGAAAGCATTAAGGGGGAGGAGGGGGTTATGCAGGGCATGGGCGAGAGGTTTGTGGTCCTAAGTACATAAAAGTGGCAGCTGTCGACCAAAGGACGGAAATGCTTCATGGCTTCATAAGTGGCCAATAATTCTCCATTGAATGCTGAGTACTTTTGTTGGGCATATGAGGTTTTTTTTTAGAGTAGAAATGGTAGGGGGAGACCTCTCTGTAATGACTTTGTTGGAGAATGGTGCCGATGGCAAAGTCACTACTGTCAGTAATAATAAAGAGTTCAGTATCCGGAAATGGGTGCACCAATATTGCAGCTTGAATGAGCAAGTCTTTGGGGGTGAGGAATGCATTGTGCATCTCATTCCAATTAGGGGAATTGGAGGGTACCTGAAGTTTGTTTGCCTGCCAGTGTATTTGTGAGAGCTACTTGTAAATGGACAGAGGCTGGCAGATGCCTATTTATAATAGTTCACTGTCCCCAACAAGTGACACAAGTCTCTGAATGTCTTCAACATAGGCAGGTCAAAGATATCTTTCACACAGGATTGTGGGTGGTGTGGGGTGGGGGGGAGATGCTATCTACAGAGACAATAAAGCTTAAAAATATATGGAAGATTGGTACAGATGCAGCTTATCCTTGTTGATTTCAAGCCATTAGCCGATAATGAGTTAAGGACAAGACCAGGTTGATAATGGTCCTGAGTGGAATTGCTGAAGTTCAGGATTTCATCCAAATAAACGAAGCAAAAGTCATATGGATGTAACAGAGAATCTCATTGCCACATTTGGGTGGCGTTCTTTTGTCCGAATGGTATAAATTTACAATTATATAATTTTATTGGTGTAATGATTGTGATCTGTGGGACATCCTCAATGGCCACAGATCTGACAAATCAGTAACATTTAAGATCATGGCACTTGCAAGCAACTAAGTGAAATCCTGTACATTTGGAACTGGATAATTGTCCATGACTTTTCATGTGTTCAGGCAACTGTAATCACCACACAGTCTGCAAGTGCTATATGTTTTGGTTGTAAATTAATGGGTGAAGCCCAGTTACCATCAGAAGGTTCTAGTATACCAGCATCATGTAGTTCCTGAATTTGATTGTGTAATGTAATAGGGTTAGGGTGTAGTGCCTTCTGACAGATGGGAGGTCTGCCAGTCATAACAGTTTTGTGGCAGGTCCCATTGGTAACAGTAGATACTGAAGGTGTAAGGACTGAGGTCATTTGTACCTGCATCAGGTTGTGCGAGGGACACACGCCCTCCTGATAGCTGCCCCTTGCGTAAATACCTACTTAAATCTGTTGTGAACTTTGTAGGAGTGGAATGTATGTTTGAAAAGTACTTTATGCACAACTCTAGGGTGTGTGTGGAATGGCGATGTGGAGGTGAGTTTTTACTCTGGGTAGGAAGTGGGAGAATTAACGTCACAGAGTGTTTACACGAGGAGTTACGTGCTCAGGAGCTGGGCACATTGCACGCATAGCATGTTGTTGTCTGTGTTACATGTGGGTGCCTTGGTGGCCACTTGAAATGCTGCTGATCTGCTAGGTGGTACATGGGAGGGGCAAGGGAGGTGTAACGTTGTCAACAAGTTGTGGAATTGTCAAGGAAATGCTGGTGGGGGGGGGGGGGGGAGCATGTTACATCAGCTGGAGCCACTGTTTGATGATACTTCACAAACTTGTAGCACGGATGAGAATCAGAGAAAAATAGGGGCAGTGTCCCTAGAAACATTGATTGAAGTCTGAGCTTTGCTAATCTTGCTAGGATTGTTGTTGCAGTCTGATGTAGCAGTGGCAAAGGTGTTCTCTTTCAGTGTGGTTGTGTCACAGGATAACTTTCATTTGGCTGTGCCAGTGAGTGGCAGTTGCTTGTAAGAATGGTGAGCCAGTAACACGGGCAAGGACAGAAACTTCAGCTGGTCATGTAAGCTGTGAAAGTTTACCTGTGCAGTGGCTAATTCACTAATTCAGAGGTCATGGAAGAGATACAGCCATAGAGTGTGTCATTTTCAGTGCATAGGTCAGACCATTGTATGCAGAGTTCAGCATAACCACTCATCACTTCTGCTGCTTTGCTTTTGATAGTGTGACAGTCACTCAAGAGGTGGTAAATGTCACTAATACCAATGTAGGCCAGATCTGCAAGATTACACATGTGTGTGTTGTAATGTGATGTAGCAATGAACCACATACAACGTCTAGGAAAAGATAGTGGTGTGAAATGAAGTTGATCCCCAGGACTAGCTCAGCATTGTCCACCATGTGGCATGTCCATTGGCAGATGAGTTTCTTAGTAAGGTGCAGTGGCAGTTTGATGGTACCATACGTCAGAAGCATTGAGGTATTGTGGCTCAGAAAAATGAGCATGAGTGTGTGCTTGAACGTAGTGCCACCTATTTTGAGACGAGTCACAAGTCGGCACTGATATCCACTAGGAACTTGTAGCTTGAGGATCGATCAGTGATGTATAGTCCGCCATTTGTTGAGGAGATAAGAATGAGTGGAGTGGGGGTGTCAGCATACCTGTACTGTCATGTGATTGTGACAGATCATTGATACCTTGTTATAACAGGCTCTTCTGGTGCAGGTAGGGTGGCAGGCATTTCTCTGCTGCATCCCTGTATGTTACTTGCTACCAGTAGTTGGAGTATGCTGAGTGAGGAGGTGACAGCATCGAAGGGAGTGCTGGTGGGTGCTCATCATAGTGTGATATGGCAGTATATGGGAGTCGATTATGTGGTGGAGTTGCAAAAAGTGTTGGAGGTAGGTGAAGGTGTGCGGTAGCTGGTGTGAGGCCCTTGGGTGGGTGACGGAGTGAGCAGACAACCTCTATTGGTTCTGGCACAGAGCTGTGGACCATTGTTGCCAACCTGATTTACAGGAGAAGATCCTTAACAAGTCCAGCATAGTTGAATTTGTGAGTGGGGCAAAAGGTAAGGTCTTTGGAAAGAACTGACACGTCACTGAGGCTTTTGGAGGATAGGTTCATAACTGTGTCTGGTCTTTTTAGGTTGTGGTTTTAGTGTGGTTGTAAAGGGAGAGTTTCTGAGGGTGTGGTAAATTTAAAAGGTCTGTATAGGCAAGGTTTGTCAGCTACGAGGGGCCATGGGGTATGTTTGAAGCTCTTGTTGAGTGGGTGGATAAAGGTAACCCACAGTGGAATTAGGAGGTGAGAAGGTTAGAGTGTTTTTTTGAGATGTAGTTAATGCTGCTCTAATAGTTGGAGGGCAGGGGTATCAGTCTGGGAGATAAGAAGCAGGTATTTGGGGTTGCAGAGCAAGAGAATTTTTTGGGTGGAGGTGAGGTGCTGCAAGGATGTTTGGGCCTGGTTTTCATGATTTTGTAGGATTAGGTTGGTGCGTGCTATGGACTGATGGAATCTGAACAGGTGGAGGTCATTGTGGAGGGAGAAATTACAGCCAGAAATGGGTAATTTAATGGTTAAGCCATTTGGGGAGATACTATGAGCTAGGCAGCAAGGCACAAATAGGGTGTGGGGCTGGGTTCTGGCTAAGGGTGGGGAAACGTTTCTGTATAGAAGAGGACAAGATCCATGATGGGGTATTAAAAACAGATAAAATTTCACGCTAAATAATGCTCAGAAATGCAAGATCACAAGTAAGCCTCTACTTGAGCGTAGAGGTATGGAAATAAAACGAAAAGACTGCGAAAATCTTGTGAGAAATGCGTACAACACGTAGGAATGTGTGAAAATACCATGAGAAAGCATGGAAAAACTGGTGGGAATGCATGGAAAACTTGTAGTAATGTGTAAGGAACTCGTAGGAATCTGGAAAACAGTAGGAATGTGTGGAAAACTTGTATGAATGTGAAAAATGGTCAAGATTCTTGAATTACACTAAAAAATGCGGGGAATTTGCATAAAACTTCAGGGAGTTTGACACTCAGAATTTTTGGATGGAATCTAGAAACTGGGGCTGGTAACAGAAATGTGTAGTATGTGATTGTAAGAAAATGGAAAATATGTAGGTGGGAACAAATTTCGAGATGGACTGGGTACTGACAATTGTGGTCATGTAGGTGGTTGTTGTGAGTGGTCAGGATTCTAGAGGGACTCTCAAATGTCAGAGCATATGTGTTTTAGAATGGTATAAAACAAGGAAAGAAGGAAATTTCCATTTTTATATCCAATTTACTGAGGTATGTGTAGCTTCTCAAATAATGACATCACATGTTGCTATCAGTAACTTATTAATAATTCTTTATAAAAATTTGGTTATTGGGTGCCAAACAAAGAATTTGAATTTCCTTCCTGTTTATTTATTTTTTAAATTTTATTTATTTATTTTGAAGAACTATGACTCTGTGCAGTTTCAGGCTTTAAATAATTAAAGTGATGCAATCATAAAGTTACAAAAATGTCTTTGATTATATACACTGATGCTAAATGTGATTATATTACAGGGTTCCTAAGCACTGGAGATTCAGTTCTTCCTGGAAACAATGGACTTAAGGACCAGGTGATGGCTCTCAAATGGGTACAGCAGAATATTGCTTCATTTGGGGGTGATCCAAATAATGTGACAATCAGTGGGTATAGTGCAGGATCCCTTAGTGTATATCTGCACATGCTATCTCCAATGTCCAGAGGTATGTTCTAATTATATGTTAGTTGGTCCAAGTTATGCAGTTAATTTTATGTTTTTAATTATTTATTAGCCATTGAACTGCTTACAAGCTGCATAAGACATCTTCAATGTTACATATTTGTATATACAGTACATTACATCATTGTCATCTAATAAAGTAGCATACAGTTTTTTTAATACTAGCAAAGAATATACAAAATACTTGCATATTTACATATTACTGAACAATAAAGTATATTATGTACAGAGATTACATAAATATTACACTCGTTGAAATGCCATTCTTAATGCTCCCCATGTACCCAATATATTTTATTTATGTATTTTGTGTTTCATAGATCCACAAGAGAACATGTCTCTGGATGTAGAATGTGTCAAAAAATGTTTTACACTGTTGTGTAGTACAAGTACTATGTTCTTATCATATAAATAACAGAAGTTGATTACTTCATCACATGACATTAAATATATGTTGCTAGACTTCAGAAGGAGTATACAGATATACAAACATTTCTAGATTAAATTACATTCACATAAACAAAATATGCTCTTAAAACCATGTGGCAATTGATTCTTACTCATAGAAAAAATTGCTTTTAGTTTTTCCTAAATTTTCCTACTTTCCAACTGACTTTCCCAAATTTTTATTTGATGTGAACCTTCCTCTTGCTTTAAACATGAAATGTACAACATTCAAATAACACTTACATAATCAAAGAATGTTCAATCCTCCATACAGGCCACACAAATAAATTTAAGTATAATTACAAGGTAAAGAAATACATAAATTTGATTTTAAATTTGTCTTACATAAACAAAGAATGTTGAATCCACCATAATGGTAACAAGATAGATTTAGGAATACTTGCAAGATTAGGCATTGTGGTTTAAAATTTCATCTATGCTATAAAAAGATCCACCTAGAAGGAACTGCCTTAGCTTTTCTTTAAACTTTGGTGTTTTACCCACAAGTTTTTTAATTTGTGGTGAGAGGGCATTAAAACTCTTGGTGCCACTGTACAGAACCCCCTTCTGCACCATAGTCTTCTTTTTCAGGCAATAATGAATATCAAGTTTCCTATAGGTGTTATAATTATAGTACAAACTATTGATTCTGAATAGACTGCTATTTTTTTAAACAAAGCACATCAGTGAGAAAATATATTGTGCTGCTGTTGTGAAAATTTTGTGATCTCTAAAAAGATTTTTATAAGTTTTATTGTTAAGAAAGTAGCAGTAAATAAGTGTTACAACTGTTGTAGCCGTGTGAGAATAGCCGAGCAGTCTGGAGCGCAATGTAGCCGATCTCCTCCACGTCGGAGGTTCGAATCCTCTCTCGGTTATGGATGTTTGTGCCGTTTTTAATATAAGTTAGTGTATAAGTAATTTGTAATTTTAGGGACTGATGACCCTGCAGTAAAGTCCCACAAGCTTGACAAACATTTGATTTGAACAACAGTTGTAATTGACACTTATCACTCTTCTGTATTAGACATTTAGAAGGCTTCAAGTACTTGTCGATGTAAAATTGGGATAAAATTACATTTTATAATTTAGGTTTGATTAAGACACCACAAAAGTCAGAAATACCGGTGATTTTTGGCACTTCAAACCTACTACATTCCCTACATTCTGCAAGTGCCCATTTCACAGAATGTATGCCTCTGTGTTACACTTCATTTTGCCTAAATTCCTACCATGGTGTCATTGCCTCAGTAGAAAAATATGGCTAAGAACGTCAATTTAAAGCCAAAAGTTTTACAAAACAATTAGGTTAAAGACATGAAATTAAAGCTAAATATCTACAGATTGCATTAATACAACTATTAAAAATCATTGACAGCCTATAGAGGTATTTATTTCATGAAAATACAGGCTCGAAACTAACAATTTCTTTCACACGATTAATACCTGTCAGTAGTCACGGTTGGCGACCACAGGAATTATTCCCGCGCTAGATAACAGATAGATCACTGGCGAACATACTCATACTGCCAACCATTTGTCATAAAACTGGGGTGGTGCGATTACCCAGGGTGGCTGGTCTCCACTAAGTTTCAGCACCTGCACATTCGCCTTTGGAAACCCGAATTACCGTAGTGAAGTTGCAGTGGTGACGAATATCAGCAAGCTGACAGGCGACAGTTATTAACAAAGTCCACTGTCCCCTCCTATGATAGTCATCCTTCGCTTCTTTGTAATACTACTTTGGCGAAATGACACTTTAGAGATTACAACCTCATATCAGTGTGCATTTACAGTAGTGGGACGAAGGTAAGGTTGCTTCTTGCAAGCAAAGGATGGGAACATGACTTGTAAAAAAATATATTTGTCTGTGTTATGTACAAGTTCGCCACTCTACTGTAGTAATAAAAGTAGATCACTGAAGTTGGTAGCAGTAGTAAACATAAGACACGGTGGCCTTCATTACACGCTAGGCAAGCCTCGTGCGGTACTTTAGTCTGCCGAGCGTGTTTCTGGCTGGAATTCATGAATACTTGTTCATTATTACTGATGGTTAGGTGGTGGTTACCTGAGCAGTTATTATTTTTTTAATTGGCCAGATTTACTGCGGTAAACATTGTGTGCAACGCTTGCCTAGGCCTCTCGAAGGCCACCCGTAAGACATTCAAGACAGTGTCCCGACAACAAATAAGAAGTCAAAGCTCAATTAAGCATCGATTACAACTTACAGACACCCTGGTACCTCCCTTTTTGGCAAAGTTTTCAGTCCAACTCTCATATTCATTACACAAATTTAAAGATAAAAATAACTGTCTAGTTTGCAAAATTTTACAATTAATTATTATAGGTAACCGGTTTCGATCTAAGATTATATCATCTTCAGACCTCTGAAAATACAATAAAAAACAATATGCTATAGAGGGAAACAGGTACACCATTAGTAGCTACGATAAATTTGCAATCCTGTTTTCCAAACTGATTAATTACACAAATTATTTTCATTTTTTATTTTGCACGAGTGACCAAAAAAATGTTCTGCAGCCCCCCCCCCTCCCCTGTTATCTACACCCCTGACGGGATATGGCATATAACGATTTCTCTTCAAGGTGGGCAGGGCGAGTGATTACTGTGAACTGCCACTATGGTACATGCCAGAGCTGGACAGCATTAATCAAAAAGTTAACTTCATTAATTATTAACCCATTACGAAAGAGTTAACTTGGTTAGATGTCTTTATGGACAATTTAACGGAAAATAATCTTAGTCATTAACTCAAATTCAAAATGTTCAAATGTTTGTAGCGCTTATGGGACTTAACTACGGGGTCATCAGATCCTAAACTTACAAACTACTTATGAACTAGCTAATACTAAGGACGGCACAAATATCCATGCCAGAGGGGGGATTCGAACCCCCGACCATAGTGGCCATGCAGAACGTGACTGGTGCACCGCAGACCGCTTGGCCACCGCGGCCAGCATAATCATTAACTCGGAACTCTATTGTGCAGCCATGAAATCTTGCCTTCAGTCTCTGAATTTGTATTCCTGTGTTGTCATATCATTGACATAGAGCTAATGAAGTAAAACATATTACCCAACCTGATATAAAAAACTGAAATATTTTAGGAAAAAATTAGTATTCATTACTGCACCCTGTGATCTTAGTGCTGAAAAGAACTGAAGACTTCTGGATAAAGATAAAATATTATGTTTCTGTGTATTAATCGATTACAAACGTTTGGCCAGCAGTCGCCGTAACTTCTCATCTATCCAAAGTGCGTGTCCCGTCCTCCCAAAATTCTCACTAGTCCCATCAATTTTATCACTTTGGCAATGAACACTGGAACCTAGATATTTCTGTAGGCAAACTGGTGTATATGTATTCCTCTGGTCTCTAATATATATTTTTTCTAATAATTGCCTGTTAAGGTGATCATATTTATTTGCAAAGGAGGGACCAATTTTATAGCTATTCACTACTCAGATTGCAACGATGTCCTGTGATTGTTATACATTATTGAAGCTTACAATGAAGTGAATAACAGGCGTCAAAAATGGCACACATATATCGGAACCTTTTTTGCTCATGCTGAACGCTTGTAGTGTTACAGTTGATAGGATTTAGAATGGATACTTCAGCGCACCAGTAAGGATGCAATTGCAAGTTCTGTCCAAGCTGCCAAAGCCGCAGGGAGGGAGAAAGCACCGGAGCAGCATGGGGCGTGCAAACAGTAGAGTGGAGAATGTGCTGCTTAAGTTCACAGCACTGGCTTTGTCGATTTCGCTGTACGCATCTCAGCCATTTTTATCAGCTAGTCATTAAATATTTTTATTGCAAAATTTTG
Organism: Locusta migratoria; assembly: GCA_026315105.1. Classification (NCBI taxonomy): domain Eukaryota; kingdom Metazoa; phylum Arthropoda; class Insecta; order Orthoptera; family Acrididae; genus Locusta; species Locusta migratoria. Next base: position 837,285,618 of record CM048745.1, on the reverse strand, counting down.
AATAGTGGATGACTAGCTTGCCAGGCCACTCAAAAAAGCTCAGCGGGGCACAAGTGCCCCGCGGGCCGCAGGTTGAGTACCGCTGATCTTGGGCCGTGTCCATTCGACACCTTTGCTTGTCTATACAGTCCTTATTCCGAGTGTCGTGACTGTTCACTTACATCCTTAGCATCAAACTCAAGGGTTCAGTAGAAAAGTTACAAAGTAGCAGTAAGAAATTAATCACAGATTCAAACTAAGTTAATCTCTTGTCGAGTAAAAGCACTGGAAAAGAGTGCCCAGAGGGCAGTACACAAAGTGTTCAGTAGACTTGAGAGTAAAATTTTTCCTGCTAATGTAATGAAACACCATTAAGAAATTGCAGTTGTATTTGAAGGCAGTAATTTTTTTTTCCTACTATTGGTACTAAACCAAAGGCTGACACAAAGTAGGAAACCAAAACACTGAATTTTGGTCTACTAAAATTGATCCACTTCAGATTGTACTACTGTTTCTTCTCTTTATTGTCAAACAAATTTGTAAATAACATAAACTAAGATAAGTAATCATGGAATAGAAAACTAAGTTTTCTCAACTAAAAAAGGAAATAGGTTACAAAATTGTCGTTCAGCCAATGTTTGAATATTGCTAGTGTGGGTTCCATGGCACATGGGGTTAATAGAAGACACAGAGAAGATCCAATGAAGAGCAGCATGCTTTGGTCTCATTTTTAAGTGCAAAAGTATCTCACAGAGATGATTAGGAAACTCCAGTGGCAGATGCTACAAGAGAGATGTTCTGTATCATGGTACAGGCTTCTGTCAAAGATCTGAGAGCATGTTTCATGAAGAGAAAACCCATATATTGCTTTCTTCTGTGTATATCTTGCGAAGTGATCACAAGCATAAAATTAAAGAGATTAGGGCCTACACAGAGGCATACAGGCAATCATTTTTTCTGCAAACCATATGTGACTGGAATAGGAGGAAGTGACAATGGTACGCAAAGTACCCTGCTGCACACCCTGAGGTGGCTTGCGGAGTATGGATGTAGATGGAGAGGAAAGTCTATTGAAGTTAATGGGGTATCTGTATGATTATATACAGATAAATTGGCTGGCCAGTACTTACCTTTTTGCTGTACTGCCGATAGCCACACACAGAAAGAAAAAAGGATGAAAATATAAAAGCTTTCGGAATGGGGTTTCTTCTTCAGGTAAGAGAGAAGGGAAGAAAAAAGAAATGGGAAAGGAAGGAAAAGGTAATTCACGACCTAGGTCATGAGGATGGTGTTTACCTTCCCCTTCCTTTCCCATTCCTTTTTTATTTCCTTCTCTCTTACATGAAGAAGGAACTCTGTTCTGAAAGCTTGTTATATTTTTGTCCTTTTTTCTTTCTGTATGTGAGTATCAGCAGTACAGCAAAAAGGTAAGTACTGGCCAGCCAACCTATCTCTTTTGAAAAATAATTCATCATATTTGTGGAGAATTTCCATCCTTAATTGATTATATACAGATTAATACAAAATACTGACTTTCTCTTCTCGCAGCTATTTCTCATAGGTGACTAGAACAATAAAGCAGTCCAACTAACTACAATACAGTTCAAATCTTTCCTGTTTTCTAGAAGGTTAATTGGATAGCCTACAAAATAGGAGGCCTGTATCAATTACATTAGTTTTTTGTGTGTATGGATGGAACATGATTTGTGTTCATGTCAGGGAACACTGTCAATTATTTATTGCACAAGAACTAAACGTTGTACAGATATCATACATATTGCATTTTGAAAAGAAGCTCTCTTTGCTGGGTGCGGGCAACCTGGCATAACGAATTTGTTATGCCAGTGATAAATGGCCTTCCTTGTTGCTGCCCTCTTACCATACTTGGTTCTAAACATCTGTAGCACACTTGTTTTGTCAAACTCCAACTCATAGAAAGCTTGCTCCGCACCTGAACTTGCCATGTTTGTGACTAGGGTTTCTCTTTAAAATGACATATGTATGATATTTGTACAAAGTTTGGTTCATTTGCAATAAGTAATTGAAAGTCCCAGACTTTATGTACACCCTATGTTATACCTTTGGAGACACCAGAAATCCCCTCTGTAAAAGTCAACATGGATCCCTCAAGCCAGCACTCTTGTGAAATACAGCTTACTTTGTTCTTCCATGAGATACAGAAGATACTGAAGTTGATACTGTATTCCATAATGTCTATAAATACTACCATACAGATCAAAACTATTATATCAAAATAAAGTATGATCTTAACAATATAATAAGGATAGTTTACAACTCAGAGCAAAGACATATGATGAGCTGTTACTGGCACATAAAAAAGACACTAACACATACAACACTTCAGCTATTAACCATTAGCATTTGTCAGAAAAAAAAAAAGAAATTCACATGGGTACACTTCGCAGACACACAACTGTCATCTCTGACTGCCACACTCTGAATTCAGTGTGGTGGCCAGAGATGATTGTTGTAAGTCTGTGAAGTGTGCTTGTGTGAATGCTCTCTTTTCTGATGAAGCCTGATGGCCGATAGTTGAAGTATTGTATATGTGAGTCTCTTGTTTTATGTGCCTGTTGCATCTATTGTAAGTCTCTGTATGTAAACTATCCTTGTTATATTGTTGAATTCCAACCTAGACTTTCCATTATTAAAGATGACCGTAATGAATATTAAACTATATCTTAAGAAGATAGGTAGCAAATCACTGTAAAGACAGACAAGCAGGTAGAGAAGACAATCACATTCACACATCTTAAATTTTTGACCACAGCCTTCATCTGGAAAAAGAGCATACATACATTCACACATTACCACCATATCCAGCCACTACAGCCGTACCCTTACATTAACAGTTCCCCCTCCCTTCATCACTCACTGTTAAAACACAAGTTAGGCCTTAACAGCCAGAGTTGGTGGTTACATGTGCGTGAGCTGCACCTGAGTGATTATGTTAATTTAGGTATGCTCTTTTGGTGATGAAGGCTGTGGCCAAAAATTTATGTTGTGTGAATGTGATGATCTTTTCTACATGCCAGTCTGCAGCTCAGTAATTGTTGCTACCTATCCTCAAATTACTGACATTACTACTTGTACTTTCCATTGTCAAACTATACTTTGGTTTTATAGATCCCATCCTTACATGTAGAGCAGAGCACACTAATAATAATGAGGAACAATTTGGACATAAGACAGGAGATCCATGAAGCTTTCACAGGTTATGTTGTTGTATACAGTACAGCCTAAAAGCTAGAAAACTGTTAAATGCCTCTCACTATGGCTTTCATACAGGACTGCCCACACAGAAATCAATACAGGATCTCACAAATGAAGTACTTAGAGAGATCAACAAGAAATTTTATCATGTTTTGTACATCCTGTAAAAAACAAGCCTTTGATTGTGTGCGTCACAAAATTCTGCTTATTGAAAGAAAGTTATGGCATTAATAGCCACTGTCTTACAAAGATGGAGGCTTACCTCTGTAATAGAAAGTGGAGAGTCATTACAACAGTTTATATCTAGGTATGAAAATAACCTCACAATAGGGGATCATAGCATGTGAAGTTCCAGAGGGGTCAATACTAGCTCCTCTCTTCTTTCTAACTTACATAGGTTGCTACACACCACAGGGAAATCTCGAGGATTTGCAGAAAGGCACACACAAAAATTACAACTATACTCAGCTTTTAGCTGTTACAGCCTTGTTCAAAAATAGAACCACATTCTCTCTCTCTCTCTCTCTCTCTCTCTCTCTCTCTCTCTCTCTCTCTCTCTCTCTCTCTCTCTCTCACTCACACACACACACACACACACACACACACACACACACAAACATGACTGCTATCACCAGCTGCTGTGGTCAGATTGCATGGCTGTTCAATATGAGAGGAGCAACCAGCAGTAGGGTTGAGGAGGCAGTATGGAGAGTGGGAGGGAGGGATGCAAGATGGGGAGATTAGATTAAATGTACTTTTTGTTCCAGTAGATCTGAATTGAGGGAATCCTCTTGGATGTAGAACATCCAACCTGTGCAATTCGGAAATGCTGGTGTATGTGGAGAAGATCCATATGCACAGGCTGTGTAATGGTCACTAGAGTGAGCCATATCACACACAGCTGCATTCTCTGCAAGAGTAAGGTCCAGCTGTCTCCTGGCCACAGTTTGACAATGGCCATTCACATGGACAAACAGCTTGTTTCTGGTCATACCCACGTAGAAGGGTGCAGAGTGGTTGCACCTCAGTTTGTAAATCACATGACTGCTTTCATAGGTTGCCCTGCCTTTAATGGGATAGGAACTGGAGTAGATTGTGGTAGGATGAAGGATAGGACAGGATTTGCATTTAGGACATGAGGCATGGGACAAGGGATTGGGAGCAGGGATGGAGTAGGAATGTACAAGATATTACATGGGTTTGGTGGGCAGTGGAATACAACTATAGAGTGGTGGGCAGGATAATTGGTAGTGTATATCTCATTACAGAATAGGATGACAAGTAGTCAAAACCTAGGAAAGGAGTGTGGTTTAATTGCTCCAGTCCTTGGTAGTACTGGGTCACAAGAGTGGTGCTCTTTTGTGGCCAGACAGTGGGTGTGAGGGAGGTGGTGCGTGGCTGGACAGACGAGTCACATGAGATTTGTTTATGGACAAGTGTTGGAGGGTAATTAAGGTTGGTGAAGGCCTCAGTCAGGACTTCGGAATATTTGGAGAGGGTCTATTTGTCACTGCAGATGTGATGACCATGAGTGGCAATGTTGTATGGAAGGGACTTTTTGGTTTGGAGTGGTTGGCAGTTCTTGAAATGGAGGTTTAGTTGGTGGTTGGCAGGTTTGATGTGGATGGAAGTAGCCTTGAGGCCAGCCTTGATGTGGAGGTCAATGTCGAGGAAGGTGGTTCATTGGGTTGAGTAGGACCATGTGATGTGACTAGGGGAGAAGGTGTTGAAGTTTTGGAGGAATTCGGATGGTGTGTTCTCACCTTCAGTACAGATTATGAAAATGTGATCAATGAATCTGAACCAGATGAGTGGTTTGGAATTCTGGCTAGTTAGAAAGGATTCCTCTAGATAGCCCATTAACAGGCTGGCATAGGAGGGTGCTATAAAGGTGCCCATGACTGTACTGTGGATTTGTTTGTATGTGGTGCCTTCAAAAAGGCACTTATCTTCCAGTAACTTTAAAAGTCAGTTCAAAATCAGCATGCTACCCAGTTGTCAAAATTCAGCCATAACAGACACAACTCTTAACAGGTCTATGAGAGTTTTAAGGTAACAGTTAAGTTTTACTCTCATAGAGACATCATGAAATTCCAATAAAGCAGTAATGACCAGACTAGACATTAATTGTCATAAACTGAATGAATCAGTTTGTAAAACTACTTGGGGTCTAGAAAGATAAGAAGTTAATATCCAACACATGGATAAACTAATTGAGAAGCTCAAAATATTTGTCATTAGAAACATTTCTAACTGTGTTAACTGAAGGACAAGTATTGCATATTTTTACTCTATGTTATATTATGTTATCTTCTTTGGAAGTGCACCTAGAATAAATAATAATAACAACAGTTTCAACTGAAAAGTTGGTAAATAGGAATACATTCATTATTTCCATCACAGAGATATTTATGTGAAAAAATGCAACTTCATCAGAGTCTTAAACTTAGTAGTATGCTTCTCATTTGAAGCCTGTCATGAAAACACTGTAATGTACAAGTGAGGCTGTATACTGTGAGCTATATTCTGACCAATTCCTGTTGCCACACGTAACATTTCCATATGTGTGCACCCTAACCCCATTTCTTTATGATTCAGCCCAGAAAGCTATACCTCCAATATGAAGTACTGCAACACTAATATTTGTATATAATTAAACCACCCAGGAACACTTCTGACAAATGTGTGTCAGCTGAGATGCCTATATTAAAACTTTCATAAGGATGACCAATAATTTACTTTAACTTTAATTTTTAATGTAGCTATCTCAACCAAATATTTAAACTATAACTTGGCATTTCAATACAAGCTATATACACAGCACACCCCTAGTTTGATTAAAATCCTGAAATTGAAATGACAAAAATCACATATACAAACATTCCAGTGAAACCTAATACCTCATTAAAACCATTAGGAAGTACTGATAACAAACCAAATACTAACACACACAAATAATACTGAATACATGGTAAAACATGTAACTAGATTTGTATTAGTATGCACCTCAAATCAATGTAAAATCAGATCACAAACAGATAAACTAATTATCTCATAATACAGTCACTACAGTATCACACCATATGATAATACACACTAACTTTAGTTATCTGACACATAAATTAGCAAAATAAAATTCTCAACTTGTGGCATCTGGAATCTGCTGGTGACCAAATTCAAAATAAACATTGTAACTGCTGCACCCCGTAAAATTAATTTACAAGCATATAACACAATACACACAAGCTGAAATAAGAAACTGAAATATTTAATTTATAAAGATAATCTTTTTACTTAAATTTTGACTGGAGGTTTATTTTGAAATGAGCAGTTAGTCATGGTAAAGAGTGACAGAGATGATTTTGGTTGTCTGGTACTCAAAGAGATCTCTCACCAAATCCTATGTAAATGGGACTCCTTGTAGATGTGGGTGAGGAGTTCTAAACCAGACACTGCACAAATAGAAGCATCAGACACTGGGGCAAATATTATCATTAATTAGAATGCAGTCCATTTAAATATGTGTATGTTTTATCCCCTGTGGTCAATTGAGAGTATTAAATGCACACTTTAAATTTCAAGAAACTTACATCACCACAAGTATACATTAGCATCTCAATCAACAGTCACAGCATTATGACTACACAACCACATGGACCTGGTCTGTACAAAGAATTTCATCCTCATTGAAAGTGGTTGTTGGCACGTCTAAAGACAACAGCCATCACTGATAAAATGATACTTATAATTCCTATTTTTTGTGCTAAGAGAAGTTTTAAAGTACATAATAATCATCAAAATCACAAATTACTATTTCAGGCTTGTTTCATAAGGGAATTGCGATGAGTGCTGGTGTTCAGTCAATTGTTATAAAGGATCCATTGCAACAAGCCAAAAAGCAAGCAAGAATGCTAAATTGCCCTGACACATCATCAGAAGAGATTGTTAATTGTCTAAAAGGAAAAGATGCTATAGAGATTGCAGAAACAGTACCAAAGTTCTTTGTGAGTATTATGTACTTATTAAAAATTTTATAAAATTAAACAAAAAAACAAAACAAAAAAATTAAGATCTCACTATTGTAATACATGCAAATAGCGCAGTAAATTGTCACTGATGGGAAATGGGTGTAAGAAGCATCACATTTCTCTCAGATTAGGTGTTCGTTTTATATACACTACCATTTGAGGAGATTACAACACAAAGAAGGAAATGCATGAATTCAATTAATTTGATGTTACAGGTAGGTACTTGACAAGTAACAAATGATTACTTTTTCAAATATGAAAATTTCCTTTGAGCCCTACTATTCAGTATGTTGTGTGGTCACCATGCACTGCAATTAGAGCTTATATATGATGTCACATTGAATCAATAACATTATGAATATGTTCCTGAAGGATTTCCTTCCATGTAGCTTGTATCTCAGCCAACAAATCCATGTCACTAGTTACTGGAGGCCTGTGATGCACAAGGGGCAAACCAACCATATCCCAGACATGTTTGACGTGCGACATGTCTGGCGAACATGCAGGGCAGGAAAACAATGGTACCCATCGCTCTTCGAAGAAGGCCTGTACATTCCACACAATATGTGGCTGGGCATTGTCGTGTTGAAATGGTGGTGTAACCAATGGCTCCCCAAACCATCACACCTGGTGTTTGTCTCCTGTGTCGTACCACAAGCAGTTGTCCAGGTTGCATTCACCATGGTACCACAGGACTCATATGTGGCCATTACTTTAGGACAGGCTGAAGCAGGACTCATCTGAAAAGATTACATTTTACTACTCAGCACCCCAGTGACAGTGTTCACATGCCCATTACAGTTGGATGAGCTTGTGGTTTCTGGGCAATGGATGCCAACATAATGGCATGTGTGCAACCAGTCCAATCTGCAGCAGACGGTGATGAATAGTCGATTCAAACGCGTTCACACCTGTTGCAGTGCTCCAGCGATGAGCGAACACTGTGGACAACACTTTATAGTAGGGGTCAGCGCAACTGCCAAGAAAGCAGGAGACCCGGGTTCGAATCCCGGCTGGGTACACATTACCAGCTTTGCCCAATCGCAGTTGATGTCATATATTCTGTAAATATTAAAGAATAACAACTGCAGGATCAGAAGTGATGTCTGTTCTTTTAGAACAGACGCCACATGTATATACTTTATAGTCAGTTATGACCATGTGGACAAGATGACGGTTATCCCATGCTGTTGTCATGTTCTGTGGTCCAGTTCTCACTTAATGCTGCATTTGTCCTTCATCTATCCATTGCTTCCACATACACACACACACATCATTGTCTTAGCAATATGCCCTGTATGAGTGGCAATGTTATGGTATGACAACCCCATTTCCCAGAGATGTTCATTCTGCCCTGTTCAAACTCACTCACATGCCGATATGGCTCCCTTTGACATCGGTGAGGCATACTGGCACTCACTGTACTTTTACACCCTCTGTGACAGCTCTGCAGCGACAAAACTAGCCACAACAGTAACCCCTGCTGAAATGAGACCAGAGATCTTTCATTGGCCTATGTTACCCTATCTCGCTGCAAAATGCATCACTTAGTGCTTGCACATTTGTCACCATTTCTACAAAGTATGATGCTATTTGAATAATTGAATAATCTGTTCTCAGTCTTGCACTTTTCAGTGTATTATTTGTCAGTTGTTTTTGTTTTTACCTAAGAAAGTGATGATCATGAAAGTTTCAATTTTTTTTTTCAAAAACTTTTGTTTGTGTGTGAAGAGAGTATAATGAACTATTTGGAAAATTAATGATTTTTTAATTACTTGTACAGATATTGTTGGTGAAGCTGATAATGATTTCATTAAATCCAAACTGAAAGCTTTTCACTATTTTAAAAGAATTCCTTTTCATAATTCTGAGGTGACAATGCTGACGAAAGAAGTAAACTTCAGCAGAGTGTAAATTGCATAATTATGAGTAGGTACCAAGCAAATGTAAATAGTACTCTCATAAGGTTAAGAGACTTCCTGTACAAAAGTGACAAAATAGGAGATTGCATGAGCTACTGAATTCACACATTTCATGAATTATATCCACTGTCAAGATCATAGTCATTAGTCTGATAAGCCATTCCTTGAATATATTTCTGAAAGCCTAAGGCTATATAAAAATTGTAAGAAATTTACTCATGATAAAAAGTTTGGTTTTAGGCACTATTCCTATTCACTTGGGGATACTCAAGTCTCTAAGTGACTGAGATACTCTGTGAACAAGAATCATGACATGTACAGTTAAATGGGGTCATTCAGATGTGGATACTCGGGTAGTGGCATCAGAGGTACACAGACTGTGATAATACATGACATGACATGCTAGTCACAAAGTCTTCCAGTCTCTTGATTGCTTTCATAACATTTGGTTACAAAATGTGTGAAAAAATGGTTCATTTGAAATTCAAGGTAGAAAATTGTGTTCTCTGGCTTCCCACTGAGTTATAGACCTTCATGGCCTTCTCACATGATAAGAGGTAGCATTATACTCATATTGATTGACAGTCAGAAGAAAACTGTCAACACGTACATTACTGACCATTAAAATTGCAACACCACAAAGATGACATGTTACAGACATGAAATTTAACAAGACAGGAAGAAGATGCTGTGATATGCAAATGATTAGCTCTTCAGAGCATGCACACAAGGTTGGTGCCAGTGGCAACAACTACAACATGCTGACATGAGGAAAGTTTCCAACCAATTTTTCATACACAAACAGCAGTTGACTGGTGTTGCCTGGTGAAATGTTTTTGTGGTGCTTCATGTAAGGAGGAGAAATGAGTAACATCATATTTCCAACTTTGATAAAGGTCAGATTGTAGCCTATTGTGATTGTGGTTTATCGTATCTCGATATTGTTGCTCGCGTTGCTCGTGATCCAATGACTGTTAGCAGAATCGGTGGGTTCAGGAGGGCAATACGAAAAGCCGTGCTGGACCCCAACAGTCTTGTATCACTAGCAGTCGAGATGACAGGCATGTTATCCGCATGGCTGTAACAGATCATACAGCCATGTCTCCATCCCTGAATCAACAGATGGGGATGTTTGCAAGACAACAACCACCTGCACGAACAGTTCGACGATGTTTGCAGCAGCATGGACTATCACTACGGAGACCATGGCTGTGGTTACCCTTGACGCTGCATCACAGACAGGAGCGCCTGGGTGCACGAATGGCAAAACGTCTTTTTTTTTTTCGGATGAATTCAGGTTCTGTTTACAGTATCATGATGGTCGCATCCGTATTTGAAGCGTGTATTCATTGCCATACTGGCATATCATCCAGCATGATGGTATGGGGTTGTGCCATTGGTTACATGTCTCGGTCACCTCTTGTTTTCACCGACAGCACTTTGAACAGTGGCCGTTACATTTCAGATTTGTTACGAACCTTGGCTCTACCGTTCATTCAATCCCTCCAAAACCCTACATTTCAGCAGGATAATGCACAACTGCATGTTGCAGGTCCTGTACGGGCCTTTCTGGATTCAGAAAATGTTTGACTGCTGCTCTGGCCAGCACATTCTCCAGATCTCTCACCAATTGAAAACGCCTGGTCAATAGTGGCCGAGCAACTGGCTTGTCACAATATGCCAGTCACTACTCTTGATGAACTGTGGTATCGTGTTGAAGCTGCATGGGCATCTGTACCTGTAAACGTCATCCAGTCTCTGTTTGACTTGATGTCCAGTAGTGTATGTTGTAGTCTCATCATAATGTCTGAAATCGATAAAAAATTTCACATGAACTAGTCCAGGTTGTTGTTGTGGTCTTCAGTCCAGAGACTGGTTTGAGCAAGCCTCTTCAACTCCACATAACAAAGGGAACCTACATCTGTCCGAATCTGCTTACTGTATCCATCTTTTGGTCTTCCTCTACAGTTTTTACCCCACCCAATTCCCTCCAATGCTAATTTCACAATTCCTTGATGTCTAAGAATGTGTCCTACCAATCGATCGCTTCTTTTAGTCAAGGTATGCCAGAAATTTCTTTCCTCCCCAATTCTCTTCAGTACCTCATCATCAGTTATGCGATCCACCCACCTAATTTTCAGCATTCTTCTGTAGAACCACAATTCAAAAGCCTCTCTTCTCTTCCTGTCTGCACTGTTTATTGTCCATGTTTCACTCCCATACAAGGCAACACTTCACAAAAATGCCTTCAGAAAGGACTACCTTAGGCTTAAATCAATATTTGAAGTTAACAAATTTCTCTTTTTCAAGAATGATTTTCTACCCATTGCCACTCTGCATTTTATATCCTCTGTACTCTGACCATCATTTGTTATTTTACTGCCTAAGTAACAAAACTCATCTACCACCTTTATTGTTTTGTTACCTAATTTAATTCCTTCAGAATCACCTGATTTTCTTAGACTGCACTCAATTATCCTAGTTTTACTATTGTTAATATTTGTCTTATATGCACCTTTCAGCACACTGTCCATTCTGTTCAACTGCTCTTCCATGTCCTTTGATGTCTCTGACAGAATTACTATGTCATCTGCAAAATGCAATGTTTTTAATTCTTCACCCTGAACTTTAATTCCTTCTCCAAATTTCTCCTTGCTTTCCTTTATAGCCTGCTCAGTGTACAAATTGAATAACATTGGCGAAAGGCTACAACCCTGTCTTACTCCTGTCCCACCCACTGCATCCCTTACATGCCCTTCAACTCTGACAACCGCTGTCTGGTTTTTGTACAAGTTGTAAATAACCATACACTCCCTATATTTTACTCCTGCTTGCTTCAGAATCTGAAAGAGTTTATTCCAATCAACATTGTCAAAAGCCTTCTTCAAATCTAGAAAAGCTAGATATGTAGGTTTGCCTTTTCTTAATCCGTCTTCTAGGATAAACCATAAAGTGAGTATTGCCTCCCATGTTCCTTCATTTCTCCAGAACCCAAAGTGATCTTCCCCGAGGTTGGCTTCTACCAGCTTTTCCATCCTTCTGTAAACAATTCATGTTAATATTTTTTAACTATGACTTATTAAACTGATGGTTCTGTAGTTTTCACACACGTCTGCACCTGATTTCTTTGGTATGGGGGCTTATAACTTTTTTCTTAAAGTCTGAGAGTACTTCACCTGTCTCATACATCTTACACACCAGGTGAAACAGTTATGTCATGGCTGATTCTCCCAGAGACTTCAGTAGCTCTGAGGGAATGTCATCTACTCCAGGGATCTTGTTTCCACTTAGGTCTTTCAGTGCTCTGTCAAATTCATATCTCAGTCTAGTATCTCCTATTTCATCCTCATCTACTTCTTCTCCGCTTCCTACAACATTGGTTCTAAGTTCATTTACTTTGTAGAGCCTCTCTATATACTCTTTTCACCTTTCAGCTTTCCCTTCTTTGCTGAGAACTGGTTTTCCATCTGTGTTCTTGATATTCATAGAGCTGTTTTTCTTATCTCCAAATATCTCTTTTATCCCATAAAAATTCTTAACCCCATACAGATAGACCTAAAAATTTGTGCCTGTGAATTTTAAATAGCTATGGCAGTATTTGTACCCTTTAAATGAAGAATATGGGGTGCATGGAATAGATAATAGTAGGAAGAAGATATTGCTTAGAAAAATCACACAACAGTTCATATCAATTGTAATGTAATGGAATTGTTAGTGACTTTGGTGAACTTCTTATTCACATCTCAGTTACCTAAGGCACATGCTGCACATTTTTCGTTATACATGATTTGACAGCTATTAAAGATTCACAGCCACCAATTTTCAGAACTAACTGCTTATACTGGTGGTAGTAATAAAACTAATATAATATCATCATTACTGCCAGAGTCACTAGATTCTATACTACAGGTGTCAGGGTACATAGAAAAGTGCATTTCCATCATCATCAGCAAATGAATATGATTTAATTTTACTTCACACCTCAAAGAACTTGGCAGTACAGGAGATTCAAATCATGCCTGTATGAATGTGATCAGCTACAAGAGTAATACAGTCTCCCACTCTCCTGGTTGTCAGGTAGCTTTGTGTATCCCCATGTGAATAGGGCCTTAGGCACTAGACAAGCAGAAGTTACATTACAAGTCCTGGTGCAGAACTGCCACAAACAGTGTAAAAATGTAGGCCTTTGTTTTACTGATAAATAAGAAAGATATGTAATGTAGAGAGAATTTATTTTGGAATCAGAGAGCACAGGTTAAATTTGAGAAAGAGGTCACTTAATTGGTCAATATATGTAGAGTAGCCTGACAAGCATGTATACTGTCTATCCCTGTTATTCAGTTTATGTTCTGAGAGTATTTTCCTGGATGCACTTGGTAGTACAGAAAAAGGAATAAAGGTTACTGCAGTCTATATCAACAACATTCACTATGCTGATGATGTGGTTTTGATTTCTGATTATTTAGATGATCTTCAATAATTTGTGAATATAGTTGGAAATTACAGCAGTACTCTAGATCTGATCATCAACATCAGAAAGACTAATTTTATGATCATTACAAAATAACTTGAATCCTTTCAAAATACAAATTGTAATTTCAAGACCCCTTACTATCTAGCACAGCCAAATTTAAGTACCTTGAAACCTGACTCTGTGAAGACTAGAGAACAGGCATGGAGGTAAATGTTGCATAAAATTTAACAAAATTCTCACAAGTATAGATCTATGCCTAAAGAGTTGTAAAACACTACATCTGTTCTATGCTTCTATGTGGTTCTGAAAGATGGACATAAAATATGATGACAGCAATCAAATGAAACTTTTGAAAAGTGTGTTTACCACAGAATTCTTATAATAACATGGATAGCAAGAGTAACCAGTACCAAAATACTGTAACAAGTGCACAGCAGTGAGAAATATCAAGTGTATAAAAGAAGGAAAAATGTATACTAGTATCAAGGACGGACGTGTATCGTGGAACTTCAAATATATGCTTCTAGTTAATAATAGAACATACCCACACATTCCAAATCATCTCTCTACCATCAGTAACCATCCACAAATGAGCACTCCCCTCGTTACCCAGTACTACCCTGGACTCAAACAACTAAATTGCATCCTTCACCAAGATTTTAATTTTCTGTCCTCATGCCCATAAATGAGAGACATCCTTCCAAAGATCCTTTCCACCCCTCCTAAAGTGGTGTTCTGTTCTCCATAACATCCTGGTCCATCCCTGTGCCATGCCGAAACCCAGTCCACTGCCACAGGGATCATATCCCTGTGGAAGACCCTGCTGCAAGACCTGTCCAGTCCACCCACCCTGCACTTCCTATTCCTGTCCTGTCACAGGCTTATCCTACCATATCAGAGGCTGGGCCACCTGTGAAAGCAGCCATGTAATTAACCAACTGTGCTGCAATCACTGTGCAGCTGTCTGTATTGGCTCTACTGCTAACCAAATGTCCATTAAGATGAATGGGCACTGCTAAAATGTGGCCAAAAAGAAAGTGGACCACTCTGTGGCACAGCATGCAGCAGATCATATGCTTGATTTCAGTGGCTGCTTCACAACACAGTCCATCTGGATCCACCCACCCACTACCAGTTTTTCTGATCTGCACAGATGGGAGTTAGCCCTACAGTACATTCCCCAATCCGGAAAATATCCAGGTCTCAACCTACAATAACTTCCCTTTTTTTCGACACCCAACAGATGTGCATGCGTGCGCACATGCAGAGAGCATGTGTTTGTTTTGTTTTATTTTACTCCTTCCCCTCACCCACCTCCCCACTCCATTCCTAAGCTGCGTCTCGTTCCTCCCATCTAATACGCACATGCTCTGCAAGGCCGTGCTGTATCCATCCCCACTATGTGATGCAACCTTCCTATCCCCCCCCCTCCCGCCCCTATTTCCACACTGCAGACCGTGATTCGGAGTGTGGCAGCTGGAGATGATGGTTGTACGACTGTGTTGTGTGCCTGAGTGATTGCGTGAATATTCTATTTTCTGAAGAAGGACATGGCCAAAAGCTGAAGTGTTGTGTGTGTGTGTGTGTGTGTGTGTGTGTGCGTGTGTGTGCGTGTGCGCGCGCAAGCGTGCACGCTCGCGCATGTCACAGCTCGTCATCATGTCTGTGCGGTGAGTTGTAAACGTCCTTATTACTATTGTTAATTCCAGCCTCGACTTTCCATTATTACAAACAAAGATTGAAGGAAAAAGAAGAAAAGGGCAACAGATATCTTTGTTGGGCAATATGAAGCAGTGAAAAGGATTAAAAAGAGCAGACCAACTATTATATAATGTGGTTCAGAGAACAGAGATACTTGTGAGATCACCAAAATCCATTAATGGATAACTAGGAGCAGAAGAAGAAACCTTGTTAATTAGTTATTGACTATGACAATTGTGACATTATCTTTGATAGTGCTGTCCAAGAAACAACAGAGTATACAGAATCTTGATGTCTTTATAATCCATCAAATATTCTATATTCACAGACTGTTTGGTTACATTGTCTTGTGCAGTGGTCTTTATTGTGTAACATGTCAATATTCATCACTTCTGTTTGAAGTATGTTATGTGAACATCCCATCACCTGACCTTTAGTCCTCAAGGATTCTCCTTTTTGTACCTTTCCTTCAAGCATTCTTTTTACCTTCCCACTGCTAACACCTTATCTAAGAAAATAAGAATTTTCCCCTCTATCTTCTTCACCAGTATCAATGTCTTGGCCATATATGTTAAGACAGATGCTATGCAAATACTGAACAATAATGTCCATTTCCACAGTTTATTGGTAAACATGATTTTCATTGCAAATAAGCAACTTGTTACCAATCTTGAGGAATTCAACAGTTTCATCTTCACATTAACTATTACAATTAACTGTAATGTCTAGGTATGCGAAGGATCCATTCTTTGTAAACAAAACAGTTAATATATTCAATACAAGGATCATTTCAAAACTTTTGCACACTGTGATATGGAAATGAAGAAAATAATTTATTTTACAAAATACCTTTAAAGGCGTTCAATAGAATCTCTATTCTCGATTATGACAGCTTTCCAAATTCTATGTTCCAGATAAGGCACCATCATTTTTGGGCTGTATATCAGAGTGTGGTGGCCACAAATCAGTTCCTCTAATAAGTTTGAAGCAATCTTTTTGTGACCTGCTTTCTGATCTTCACTCAGATTATGCAGAACCCCTCTGGCAGCAACTTTTCTCATGTTTATCTTTCCAGTTATGATTCTACAAACAGAAGTGACATGTTCTGGGCTCACATGGTTTCTTGATTAATTAATTATTATTATTTTATCAATTCTCTCTAAAGATGTTATTGAGAATAATCCAATATATAGTACCTGATGGACTTCCACTTCTTGGGTTGTCTTACCTAGCCTTCATGGACATGAGTAAACTACCATGATACAATCCATTGCACTTACCACATACCTCTTTCAAAGCATTGTAAATTTCACTTAGATTCTTTCCATGTAGCGGTTCAATTTTGGTGTAGGATTGCTGCTCATAATGTGTACTCTGATGTGACTTGGTTTCAGCTTCCATTATAAAACTGAATTATTCATGACACAGCCACACAAACCAACAGGCACATATATACAACTGTCAAGTATGAAGTCTGAATTATCTCCGCCATAAATTTCAGCTTGATCATGCCACCATAATAGTCACTCATGCTTTCTCTTCCTCCATCTGATTTCCTTACTACCAAACATTACGTTTCTTTTCATTCACCTTCAGACTCATTTTTATGGTTCCTTTGTTAATACTCGGGCCATACTTTATAGGCCTACTTTATTGTTATCCTCTGCTTGAAGAACAACACTGCCGGCAAAAGCTAAGAGTTCCACCTTACCAACTATACTGAAGTTTCTCGAAATCAATGATGCTGTTTTTACTGGTCTCTCCAGATGGTAGTTAAATAGGCTGGTGAAGATGTAATCTATCTGCTTCACTTGTATCCCAAATATAAAACAAGATTCTTTGCTTTTATTCCTAACCTTACACTCAGTTCCCATAATGCACATTCTAGTTGGTCTGATAAGTTTGTGAGGTATTCGTGATTCTTCTGTTACTTTCTATATACTCTGAGAAGGGATGGAAACCTTTGTAAAGTATGTACCACAAATAATTGTGTTTATTGCTTAAAATTGTGTCAGCCTGAAACAGTACCATCAGTTTAACTTTTCTTCTTGTTTTTATTTACATTTATAGGAATGGGGTTGGGATCCTATGGTTGTGTTTGGTGTCATCATTGAAAAAGATTTTGGAGATGGAGCTGATAGATTTATAACTGAAAATCCCACTGAACAACTTCTCTCTGGAGATTTTGCTCAAATTCCATTGATAACAGGAACAACCAAAGATGAATTCTCCTGGAAAGCTTTGGGTAAGTATTCTGCACTAAGGATAGTGCAATTTTTATAAATAATAATACCTGTGAATATACTGAGGGATCATAAAGGGAGAAATAGACATGTATCACAAAAATACATCACAGAGTATACGTGCAAACATAGGTAGTTGACCATGCAAAAATTAGAAACAATGATGGATCCAAAGTGTCAGCAAACACTGCCCATATGTACTAGCAGTTGGAATATAAGAAAGTGGGCTGATCATCAGACTACTTCTCACATCTCATCACTATACGACAAACTACACATAAAAGGTAAAGCAGTCAACAATTCGAAGATTGGTTTGAACACCACAGTGCTTTACTTGGCATGGTCCTGTTTGGAGGTGGTATGCCGTACCCTTCCTCCGACCTTCAAACTGACTTACCCAGCCAGTTATAGGGGGACCTACAGTTTAACGTGTGTTCCGAACCACAATGCTACTCAGTATTTTTCACATGAGCAATACTGCTAGAGGTGAAAGAAGTGGAAAGTGACAAAAATCCTAGGACATGGCGGGGATCGAATCCGCGACCTTTGGATTTGTAGTCTGGCACTCTACCACTGTGCAACCGAGGCTATTGCAAAATAAGGAGCTGCAATGATCTGGAAAGGACAGAATACAACTAACCACATAGAGAAGGCATTAAGTTGCATACAGAATTATAAAAAGAGCACTATAGTTATTTTCAGCTTTCAGATAAAGTCCTTATTTAGAAATAGAACAAACAAACAAACATTTGTGCAACATTTTACACACATGGCCACTATCGCTAGGAACTAAGGTTCAACTACCAATTCATCTGACAAGCACAACAATCTCAGCAGGGTCAGTAGTGGAAATAATTAGGATTCATGAGACAGGAAGGGGAAGGGATAGCTGAATAGTGGTGTTGGTTAGTTGATAGTGCTGCCTGTAAGAGTGTACAAGGGCATGGTATGGACAAGATAGCTTTGTTGGGAATGGGGAAGGTGAAGGAAAGAAAATGAAAGAACTCATATGTGCATTGTATGGTAAAAGGCATGTGTGTATTGCAGTGGGGGGAGGGTTGGGGGGAGGGGGGGGTCAATGGCGGGTAGGTAGGAGTGCTAGACTAACAAAATCTCAGCCCCAGGAGTCAGGAGGTTTTGGAGAAGAAACATGTGATGTAGGAGCAGGTCACTTGTGCATTTCAGGTGATGGTGGAAAGAATCCAGGTAGTCCAGCTTGTGAAGAAGTCATTAATGTGAAGTTCGCTGAATTGGATGGGACGTTCAACAATTGGGCGGTATAGTTGACAAATGGCGAGTGTTTTTCGTGGCCATTCATATGAACAAATAGCTTGTTAGTTGTCATGCCCAAATAAAATGTCACAATGGTTGGTATGGTGATCTTACATACTTGATTTCGCAGGTTGCTCTACTTTTTAAGGTGTAGGAAGTGTCACTGAGAGCACTGGAAGAGGAGATTTCCACAGAATGTATGGAACAGGTCTTGCACCTGAGTCTACTGCAAGTATATGAACCATGAGGCAACAGGTTGGATGTAGTAACGATCAAAGAAGTAAAGATATTGTTTAGATTGGATGGCTGGTGGAATGCTACTGTGGGAAGTGTGGGGAGAGTAGTAGGGAGAATATTTATCACTTGCAAATAGAATTAGAGATATTCCATACTCTGTTGCTTCAGCCCTAGCTGCTACTGAGTCATGTGAGGAGTGCTTTTTCTTCGCTGACTATGGATGTATAGGGGGCAGTAGGTGACTGACGAGACAATGACACAAGATCTATACCTAGACTAGTATATTTGAAGATGGTAGTAGTTATTTGGGTAAATGACAAAACACTGTGTTTTGGGATGAGATAATTGAATTTATTGATGGCTGTTTTCCGTAAACTAGATGGTGGTAGGTGAATAAATACTGAAGTGACACAGAGCATCAGTCTTGTATGTTATTCTGTGGAATTTTTGTAACGAATTAATCTAGATGAAAGCTGAATATCATTTTATTGTCATTTTAAGATGATATTCACTACTCTGTTTACTATCTGGATGTGTGATGTCAGGGCAGAGTTCTGTTAGATAAAGGCACAGTTGGTTTTGAAACTGATGTCCACAACAATCTGTCCAGAGATGTACACACTGATTAAAATTTGCGTAGCTTATGTCGTTCAGAATCTGCAATTAAATCTGTGCTAATTCAGAACCACTGGCATTCACTTCTTTAAATTTTCAACTTGTATTTAAGAAAAATAACAGCAATTACCATGGAATTCATTATTCTCATGATTATAATAATACGCTGAATATTTGCATGTAACTACAATTTTTTTCATGTTTCAGAGATTCTCTACAATAATTTGGCAGAAAATATGTCTGAAAATTATGAGACAGTATTTCCAATCTCATTTCTTTATGAGCGGGATACACCACACTCACTAGAAGTCAGTAGGGAGCTGAGGAAGTTTTATCTTCAAGACAAACCAATAAGAAATGAATCTGAAACTGGGCTTGGACAAGTAAGGAACTAGCTATTTATGTGATATAGCATGACATGCATACCATTTACTCATGTGTTTTTGTGACATTCTATTTTTTTCTTTTTTACCAAATCAACATTTTGATAGTAATGTATAGTGTAACTACAGTAATAATAGTACTGACCAAGAGACTGGATATTCCATAGATAGTGAACTGGCGAAAACTGCATAATCACCAAAGCATACTAGTGTTGGATTTATGTCTGTTTTGAGATGCCATGATCAGCCTCGTCTGAATTCTTCCATCAAAAGAGTAAACTTTGAGTTGAAGCAGCTGCTTATGTCAGATATAGAAACCTATAATGGTTTGGAAGCTACCTGTAGGTGGGACTACACTAGGCATGGCAAACACCTCAACAGGAAAGAAAAGAGAAAACTGTCTGAGTTGACTGCAGGTAACTTAAGGGGGACACTGTCTCAAATGGTAAAATACCTGTGGTTACTGGAGTCAATGGGATACCTTTTTTTAGGATATAGAGGGGGGGGGGGGAGAAAACAGTTTCAAGAGGGGTTGGAGTCTACTCAGTTTAAGAAAATAGGTTAACAGGAGGCAGATTTTAGCATACCGCCTCCAAGCAAATAGCACTTAACAGAAAGTATTCAGAAACTGCCAGTAGATCTTTCTGCAACCACTTATATCCCATTACTATACAGTATCAGGTATCTTTATTACATTCCAGGACTCAAAATTAAAGTTCATGAACTACTCATTCATATTGATAAAATTGAGTCATCTAACCCAATTGACTTAATTTGTCTCTCTGAACATCATGTTTAGATTAAATTAGTGTAAAATGTCAATAGTGGAGGATAGATAACTCAATGTAAAGAGGTTTGCTGAGCTGCTGAGATATATGGAAATAGATAATCACATTCACACAACTTAAATTTTTGGCAATGGCCATTGTCAGAAAAATAAACACATATATTCACACAATCACTCGGACAACTATACACACACAACCACCACGTCTGGCCACTCCAGTGCCACAAGCATTTAGATTGTGAGTGAGGTGGAGAATGGAGGGGGGGGGGGGGGAGGATGTTAGGTAAAGGTGGGGATGGATAGTTGTGTCTTGCATGATGGATTGTAAACACTGATATGAGAGAATTTGAATTGCAGTAATGAATACAGTGAAGGGAAGGGGTTGGAAAGGATAAAAGGGAGGTGTACAGGAGTGTAGGGATGGATTGGGGGATTTGAAACGATAAAAGTAATAAGAAAAAAAATAGAAATAGGAAAAATAATAAAAAATAAAATGTAATTAATTAAGGAGATATTTTAAGTGGTGACACACAGTTGCAAGGAAAATATGAGATACAGGATGATGAGTGGGGAAAGAAGAGTGGGGGGGGGGGGATGTTAGTCATAGGCTGTAGGAATGGGAAGTTATCTTAGATTGTGGTCAGGATGGTTGCAGGACCGTAGAATGTGTTGGAGGGACAACTCCCATCTCTGCACTTGAGAAGACCTGGTGGTGGAGGGGAGGACCCACATGGCTCATGTAGTGAAGCAGCCATTGAAATCCAGAGGACTGCGTTCAGCTGCATGCTGTGCCACAGTGTGGTCTATCTTTATTTTTGGCCACAGTTTGGCATGGCGATTCATCCTGATGGATAGCTGGTTCATCATCATATCAATATAAAATGCTGTGCAATGATTGCAGCAAAGTTGGTATATCACATGGCTGTTTTCACAGTTGCCCTGATCTCTGATGGGGTAGGATAAGACTGTGACAGGACTGGAATAGGAAGTGCTGGGTCGGTAGATTGCACAGATTTTGCATTGGGATCTTCCACAGGGATACGATCCCTGTGGCAAAGGGTTGGGGTTGGGATTGGCATAGGTATGGACTAGGATGTTGTGAAGGTTGGGTGGGCGATGGAACACCACTTTCGGAGGAGTCGGAAGGATCTTGGGTAGGATATCTCTCATTTCAGGGCATGATGACAGGTAATCAAAGCGTTGACAAAGAATGTGATTTATTTGTTCCATTCTGGGGTGGTATTGGGTGACAAGAAGGACCCTCCTTTGTGAGTGGTTACTGGGAGGCTTGGTGGTGTGTGGGGATCCATCCCTTTTCCTCCTCTTCCTTCTCCACTCATTATCCTGTACCTCATGTCTTCCTTGCAACTGTGTGTCACCACTTACAATACCCCCTTAATTATTTAAAAAAATCTATCTTTTTTCTATTTTTTACTTATTAGCCATATCATTTCAAATTCTCCCGCTCCCTCCCCACACTCCTCTACACCTCCCTTTTATCCTTTCCCATCCTTTCCCTTCATTGCCGCAATTCAAATTCCCACCTATAACAGCCTTAACAATTCATCATGCAACAAACTTTCCTTCCCCACCTTTACCCGTCATCCTTCCCCCTCCACTTCCCACCTCACTCACAGTCTAGATGCTTGTGGCACTGGAGTGGCCGGGCATGGTGGTTGTGTGTGTATAGTTGTCGGCGTGATTACATTAATGTATGTTTCTTTTTTTGACAAAGGCGATGGCCGAAAATTTAAGTTGTCTGAATGTGATCATTTATTTTTGCGTTTGTCAGCAGCTCAGCGAGCCTCTTTATAGTGAGTTGTCATCTATTCTCCATTATTGACATTCCAACCAGATTTTCCATTAGTAGGTTAGATTAGATTAGTTGTTCATTCCAAAATCTGTATTGTGGCAATCCTCAGGGATGTGTAACATGTCAATATATACTTTTTTCAGTCTAAAATTATAATATTAATAGTGTGAGTACACACATCATTTGGTTCTATTCATAAATTTGTCAATGGAGTTGGCCACTAGTAAGTCTTTCAGGCTAATTTTAATCTTTGAGCGGATGTGCTGATTTTCATAACATGAGCAGGTGGTGGCGCACTTTGTAAACATGTAGGCAAAAGCTGTCAATATGCTACCAAGGGAGACATGTATGAGCTAAGTCATAGTAAGTTTTATTTTATTTTAACAACAATACAACAAACTTATATTAAATTACTAATTTACTGTTACATTTAACAAATAAGAAAACTTTCATATCATTGTATGCTGCAGCTGACATAGGAATCTATTACAACACTTCTTTAAGTACATAATGAACAAAAACTCTATTTCATAGCAATATAAAAGGACAAAGGGTTTGAAGAAGTATCAGTTATCTTAAAGTTCCTTGCATCTACACAGTTAATTATCTGACAATTTTTGGAAATTGGCATTACATTTCTGACAAGTATGCACTGTTTTTACGTGTCCATTGCAAACAAAGCTGTGGCATTAGTTACACCTTATGGTAGCAGATGTGTTTCTGGATTGTCTACATGTCACACGCCAACTTTTCCTTGGTGGTAGACTCATCAGTTATTTCAACATGATCTTTGTATTTCTCAAGGAAAATTGTAATGTCAGCAGGAAAAAATTCGAAGGAAATTCTTCTCCTCGTTTTTGGATTTGCCTCATTTGCATGAAAAATTATTTGAGCATTGATTCCTGCTTATCCATTAGGGCATAGAATACAACCAATGGCAATCTTCTTGTCACCCATGTGACTGAATACGCACCTCCTAGTTGATTGACTGTGTCGACTCCTCCCTTTGTTGTATTGTAATCCAAAACTATCTCTAGTTTACCTGTAACTTTATCAATGGGTTCAAAATTGTGCATGGTTGAATGTAATAAAATTGATTTTTTATTTATTTATTGACACATATGAAACTAGTGTCGTAACATTCTGAAAACCAAATAAAGAGGAGAGGATAGCACTACATTTCCCAGGTAAAAAATTCTTGTGGAATCTTCCATTTGATTTTTCTCAATGTGCCAATGTTAGTCGCTTACTGTCACAATTGTCCTACACTGACTGTAAATGTTCTTGCAGTTCACCACAAAGTCATCCAGTATTTGCCTTATTGCAGCAAGCTTATCAGTTACTCTTCTTTCTTACCTTCTATTCTTGTCAAAATGGATACGTTGTAAAAGGAATAGAAATCTTCTTTAGCTCATCACAGCTCTTGTAATCTCCGTACCAGTACCATCTGTTGTGCACAGTTCAATGACATTAGTGTGGTTTGCTTTCTTAGTGCCGATGAGATACTACAATCCCAACAATGCCATTACTTCACACCTTCTAGTTTTTTAAATATTGTATACATTATTTCTTAGTTGAATGTATTTGTTCATGCATTTTACAATTTAATCAATCATTATCAGAGTATGTATTGTTCATAAAGCCTCTTTTTCAGTTGTGATCCCTCTGACAACATGTGTAGGCCCAGGGAATATTTTCACAATATTCTTTCTTTGTGTTTTCGAAGTAACATTAGAACATATTTTATTCCATTTACATGTTTTGTCCCTCCCAATCAAAATACCAACAGTGGAGAGTAGCTCTTCACAGTCATCATCTGAATCATGGACTTCATCAGAATCTGAATTGTGGTATCTTTGTGTTATAATGTTCTTCTTCTTCCTCAGAGTTGTCATCATTTTCATCATAAGGTACAGTGTCTAAATCTGGATCCTCATTGATACACTAATCTAGCTCGTTGTCTGTCAGCTATGATCTCACTCTGCACAGTGATATACCCACTAGTTACATGTTATTTGATCTGCATAAAAAGGACCGAAATAAAAGTGGAGAAAAATTACTTACACGATGGGCGTATCACGTACTTTAGACTCTAAGATGACACACTCACAGTTGATTTTAAATTAGCCTATTGTAGCTCATATGAATCTATGACAACACAACTTCTCATTGTGCTAGTTGAAGCAATAATGCAGGAATATGTAGGGGCTTGCCATTATCAAACAACAATGGAATGGTGCACAACAATTTTATTTGCTGTTGGCACACTTCATACACAGGCTGCCTGCTTGAGGGTTAAACTGATCTTTATTTGTACCTACATTTTTTATGGGACCAAATCTCTTTTGCCATCATTCTCAAAATGTTTAGAAAAGGTAATGGACGGGCAGCTTCTCAACCACCTGACCACAAATAAAATGTTGTGCAGAACACAGTTTGGATTTCTGAAGGGTTCTGAGCTCGAGATGGCTATGTACACGTACAGTGAGAATGTACATAAGTCATTAGATAATAAATTACAAACAGCAGTTACTTTCTGTGATTTGTCAATGGCATTTGATTGTGTGAACCATAACTAATCTATCCTTTTAAGTAAATTAGAATACTACGTTGTCAAGGGCAGTGCTACAAAATGGTGTAAGTCATACTTTGCTAAGAGGAAACAAAGTGTGTCACTGCAAGGGTCACCTGCCACCAGTCATCATCAGATTGGGGAGAAGTTACATGTTACATGTGGTGTCCCACTATGATCCATCTTAGGGCCATTGATTTTGCTTGTGTACATTAATAAATTCCCATCAGTTACATTGCCAGAAGCAGAGTTCATTTTGTTTGCAGATGTTACAAGTATTGCAATAAATAGCATATCGAACATAGTACTAGAAAGTCTGCCAATAGTATTTTCTTTGACATTAATAAATGTTTTAAAGTCAAGTCATTAACAGTAAACTTTGAAAAGACTCGCTACATGCATTTCAGAACATGTGAGACTTTTCCATCTAGCAAATACATAAAGTATGAAGAAGTGTAGATAGAAGAAGTTGACAGTATTAAATTCCTGGGATTACAACTTGATAAGTGATTCAATTGGGAGAAGCACTCCACAGAATTGCAGAATAGCCTAAAAAAACAGTATTTGCTATTTGAGTGTTAGCAGATGTAAGTGACATAAAAATAAAAGAAGCTTGGATACTTCACTTACTTTCATTTCCTAAGGTCGTATGTTATAATATTTTAGGGAAACTCTTCAAGTCAAACAAAAGTTTTCAGAATCTAAAATCATGTAATATGTGTTATTTCTGGATATCCTTTGGAAGCCCCTTCAAAGAACTGGGTATACTAACTACTGCCTCTTAGTGTGTTTATTCTTTAATGAAATTTGTTAGTAACATATCCCTTTTTCCAACAAATATCTCAGTTCATAAACTTCAGGATGTGTTTATGACATAAAAAGGAATGGAAAGACTCATGTCAACTAATGTTGAAAGAAATATGGTGAAGCAGATTCTCACCGGCACAGTCAATCAACATTTACACGTTTTGCAGTGTGCTAAATTACACTATTCATTTAGTACAGCTGTCAATGAGTGACACTGTGTAATAGTGTGTAGTGAGTATAGTATGTATCACACGTTTGTTTGGCCTCTCCAAAGATGCTGTCCACTATGGTTGTACCTAATCTACAAGCATGCAAGCAGCTACACCTTGGATATATACAAGGTTCATGGGGTAGTATATTTAGGTATAGAGTGATAATTTATAGGAAAATTTAAATATTTTAATGAAAAAGATGTTGTTAAATAATAAATAAATTCCTTTCCTAAAGACCCCAAATGGTTGTTTAATTGCCTGTTTCTCAAGTAGAAATAACATGTTATATTCCAAAGTCAGCTTAAGAAAATGTTTCATTCATACTGAAAGATAGTTGTAACAATAAACTGAAAGCATAAAATTGGTAGTACTATAAATTCATAAAGACCATTCTGCAATATCCACAAAATCACTAAAAATACGGAGCACAAAACAATTAAAAATGTAACCAACTAAGACTATGCTTTCAAATAGATAATTCACTGAACATCTCTAGAATCTATAACTATGCAGTTTGCTCAGGAGGTTATTATTATTATTATTATTATTATTATTATTATTATTATTATTATTATTATTTCTGTTAAAGAGTGTTTCCTGAAGGAGATGGCCTTTTCTGGTGTCTGTAAGGACAATTGGCAGATATATATGACCCAGAAAATATACATTCTGTCTTGAATTTTTATCTTAATAACAGAAAATATATGGTGTTCACATAAACAACATAAAACTTAAACTAATCCAAGTAAAAGAACAGAATATAATCTGCTTCTAATTCTGTTCATCAGCTGAATATCAAATATTTTATATAGCTAACAATGCAAAGGCCAGGTTGGAATGTCAGTAATATGTGGAAATAGCCATATACAGACATATAGAGTAGACAATCACATTCACACAACTAAATTTTTGGCCACAGCCTTCATAAAAAGAGCATAATACATTCACACAACCATTCAAGCACAACTCATGCACACGCAACCACCATTTCAGAAATATTGAAATACTATGATGTGTGAGAATGATGATAATAACAATCCACTGAAGCTGCACAAATTTAAAATAAAATAAATTACTGGTAATGTTAACATTTTAAAAGGCAGAAGTGACTGCTTACCAGTTACTGAAATGGAATAAACTGGAATTATAAGGTTGTTGAATAAGTGGATTTAAAAAAAAAAAAACACCTAAACCACTTTAATTTTTTCAATATTTTCCAAATATCTTCTTTAGTATTATCTGCAAGCTCAGTTCCAAAGCATCAGTATTAATTATCAAACATGGATAAAAATATAACAGAAATAACAAAGCAGGTGGACCTGTGTGAGTATGGAGACAATCTCACAACTGGGTCACAAGAGAGGTGCTCCTTTGTGGCCGGACAGTGGGTGTGGGCGAGCTGGTGGGTGACTGGACAGACAAATTTTGAACGAATCTCTTCAGTCATCTTTGGTCCTGTTCTTGCAGGATTTCTTTCTGGCCACAGCAATGTCAGAGATTTGATGTTTTACCAGATCCCTCATATTCACAGTCCACATATAAAATGATTGCACAGGAAATTTCTCATCTCATCAGTACCTTGGAGATGCTGTGTCCCATCTTTCATGTACTGACTGTAATACCACATTTATACTCAAACAGTAGTAATGTGTGACACACATATGGAAGAAAGGCATGAAATAGAAGGAGATGATCAGTGAGTTGGGGAGGGGGTGACTGTTAGACATGGGGTGTAGAGATGATATGTTAGTTTGAGGCCTGAGTTGTTGCCGGCTCATAAAATGTGTTGAAGGGACAACTCCCATCTGTGAAGTTCAGAAGAACTGGTTGTGGAAGGGAGGATCCATATGGCCCAGGTTGTAAAATAGCCATTGAAATGAGGCGTGTTGTGTTCAGCTGCATGTTGTGCTACAGGGTGGCCCATCTTGGTGTTTGACACAGCTTGATGGTGGACATTCATGCTGATAAAAAGCTGTTTTGTTGTCATTCCAATGTAAAAGGTGGGGCAATGATTGCAGCAGAGTTGGTAAATCACATAGCTGCTTTCATGGGTAGCCTGGCCACTGATGGGTTAGGATAAGCCTTTGATGGGTTCTTGAATAAGTAGTCCTGAGTGGGTGGATTTGGCAGGTCTTGCATTGGGGTCTTCCATAAGGATATGATCTATGTGGTATGGGGAGGGAATTGGGAGGGGCAGAGGGATGGACTAGGACATTTTGAAGGTTGGGTAGCCATCGGAACTTAACATTAGGAGGGGTTGGAAATATCTTGGGTAGGATGTTTCTCATTTCAGGGCACAGTGACAGATAATCAGAGCTCTGGAAAAGAATGTGATTTAGTTTTTCCAGTCTGGCTTGGTACTGGGAAACAAGAAGGACTGTCTTTTGTAGCTGGTTATTACGGGTGGAAGGAGGGTTGGTGGTGTGTGGGGATATGGCATGGGAAATCGTTTTGCTGACTAGGTAGAGGAGGAAATGTCTGACTATGAAGGACTTTGCGAGGCCTTCAACTCATTGGGTAAGGAACATCTCATCACTGCAAATTCACAATGCACAAGAATCAAGGCTCTAAGAGAGGGATGTTTTGATTTGGAGTGGATGGCAGCAGAGAGGCAGAGGTTAAACTCCAGGAAGGTGGCATACTGGTGTGAGAAGGACCAAGTGAAACTGATGGGAGAGAATATGTGAATTTGTGTGTGTGTTTTCTGGAAGAAGGAGATGACAAAAATTTAAGATGTGTGAATGTGATTGTCTTTTTTTCATGCCTGTCAGCAGCTCAGCTAGCCTCTTTATGGTGAGTTGTTACCTATCCTGCATTATTGAAATTCCAATCAGATTTTCCATTGTCAAAAAATATGATGATGCATATCAAAACATGTATGAACTTACAGTCAAAGAGATGATTAATATAGATAACAATTATATTGAGGGGGTTGTAACGAATTATGTTGGGATTTATTCTCATCTGCTTGCATTACTGTACCCCCTGATACCAGTGTTTCATAATAATAGGTACAAACATAATTAGTCCATTATCATATCTTTTTCAAAAACTTTTGTTATTCTTTTTTCTAATGTGACTAGCTGAAGTTATTATTTGGCGTCACAGAGGCTTGTTTAATTATCAAATATTAATTAGTTCATGCCAGAGGTGTATTGTTATTTCAGATAGTATGCTAATTAGTATTTCTGTTAAGACTAAGTAAATTATTTTCTCATAGTATTAAAGTAGGTATTATTATGTTTCACAGTTAATGATAGGAATATTGTTCCTTCATTAGTTTCCATATAATTACCATTTATTCCAAAAGTATTGTTAACAACCCTGTTCAATGTATCAGTTTACTCAGTATTATTTACACTGCCTGTTACTATAGCCAGTCACATGTAATTGTTTACTTTTCCATTATAATTACTTTAATGTATCTAATTAACAATACATAATTTTCAGTGACATTGTTCCAATCATATAATAGAGAGCTTTCGTGCCATGTAAAGGAGTATTGTTTCGTGTTTGATCTGAGGCACAATCCACATCACTCTGAACTCTAAATTGAACAATTATGCTAAAGTCCTTCTGTGTTAATCATATAGAAACTGTTTCTGCAGCGATCACGAACTGATGCTTAATATTTATGCCACACTAATTGTACACCTCGAGCACTTTTGTCAGGTTAGGAGTATTCTACATACGATCTGTGTAAATTATATTATGGACATGTGGACTGTGCCTACTGGGTTGTAGTGACTGTTATTGATGAAACTTGTATGTGGCCATAAAAGGGAACAATTGGGCACTAGTGATTCATTCAAGTGTCAATGAACTACAATTCTGCTTGTCGCCTACATTATTTGTAGTAGATTAATTTTGCCCTATGATATCTTAGCCTGTTGCTACTGAGAGTGCCAATCCACAAGAACTTCAAGAGGCAATGAACCACAACCGAGTATCATTGGAAGATTAAAAAAATGCAGGCTTTTACGGCCAATCTGAAACTGCATTTTTAAGTTTTCAGTGTGAAATTTTTGCTACTCTGTTAGGTTGACTTCATCAATTTTCTGATTAAGCAGCTAAACTATCAGATTTTATGTTTTACAGTAATGCAGTTCTACTCCAACTTGAAAATTTTTCAGTGTGACTCCAATTATGTCAGTTGTTAATCATATTGTACTTTAATTATATTTTTTTTTATAATAGAATTATGTTATAGCCCCTGTCGCCTGTTCTTATTTCTGCTTCACTTTTACAGGCATATTCAGACTCAATTGTCATATTCCCGGTGCACCGTGCTGCCAAGATAGTGGCTCAGAAGAGTTCAGCACCTGTTTATTATTATCACTTCATGTATGCAGGCAGGTACAGCTGGGTGTATCTACCAAAAACAAAAACTCCATATGGTAAATACCTCCCTTTTTTGATATGTAGTAAATTATAATGTATAAATTATTCTTCAAAAGATATAATTGGCTGGCCAGTACAATGATTATGTAAGGAGACAATAAAATTCTGATTCTTACCTTTGTGCTGTACTGCCGATAGTCACACAAAGAAAGAAAAAGGATGGAAAAAAGAAAGAAGAACAAGTTTTTGGAACAGGATTCCTTCATCAGGTAGGAGAGAAGGGATGATAAAAGGAATGGGAACAGAAAGGGAAGGTAACTCACGACCGAGGTCATGAGGATGAAGTTTGAGGATTATGACAGTAGAGCTGGGACCAGTGTGTACGTGCAGATGGGATGGTGACAATTGGTCCAAAGGTGAGGTTTTCAACAGATGGCAGCACCATTCCTGAAAATTTTGGATATCACCTTGTATTTTTCAGCTAAGAGGAATGTATCAGAAGATTGGCATATTTTTCTAAATCCTTACACATGGTTTACATGAGTGTGTGCAGAATGTGGATGTGACTTCCATTATCTATTGTTTCCATTGTAATATTTGTTCTTCAAATATGGTAGGGCTATTTGATGGTTACTCTGAAAAGAATAGAGTGGCCAATCTTCCATATGGCCTCACCTTCATGTACTGGTAGCTGTAGTAAATGTCAGATTGAATGTCACTACAACCTTTTTTCTCCGCCTCGCAAGTACATCAGTTTCTTACAGACATGTTATCATACTTATTCTATGTTGATCATTGTGTTATTGGCTCAGTTTTTTTTTTCTTTTTTCTGTTTAAATATTTGTTTTTGGAGAGCATCAAATGCTCATCGAATTCGCTGAGTCACCATACCAAGTGAGTGAAGAAAATGTGAAACTTTCATCACAGAGTAATCCTGTCAAAATGGAATTTTCATATTTTGACTGTTTCTATGAGCTCAAATAATGATTTTCAAAAGAAATGATATGATGAATTACAGTGCAATAAATCTCGACATATACTGTATTATAACTACAGTAAAATCCTACTTAGATTTTCCCACCATTTTAACCATTTTTATCAGTCTTGTTAAATTTCCAATGTTCACAATGTTAATTTACCCCTGTTTTTGTGTTAACATATTTACACTTCTCCCACATTTTACATTTTTGAACCATGTTCATGAAGAAAGAATGTCGTAATTGACATTAACTGACGCAGGCATGGCTTTTTGTCTTCATGTAGAGTGTTTATAAACATTATGTGGTCAAGTTTCCTGACACTTTGCGTTTATTTAAAAGTAGATTTCGCATTTCGTTGTTTGCAGTACTCTCCTAGGTCTCACAATGTTACCATCAAACACCGTGCCGATTGTCAGCTTTTCTTTGTTTATACAACTATTCGATTTTAATGCTTTGTGTGGGGTGTTTTGAAAATTTATTTTTATTGCGAATATCTTAATATTTTTATGAAGTTTTATAAAAGGTGAGACTGATGGTTTGCTTGTGTGTGTTGATCTGCACAGTGACGGGGGGCATGGTATATTATAACCTCGAAAACGACCTGTGCAGATGTCACAAAAATACTTATGCATATATTTACTCTCGAAAACATGAATAAATTCTTGAATTTCTTTGTGCAAAACAACGAAAAATACATAAAGTACAGAACTAGTGCATTTTTGCTATGTAAATAATGAATGCCAGTTAAAGCTAATATGCAGTAACTCTGACTTCTAAACTCCTCAAACACCATCCTCATGACCTAGGTTGTGAATTACCTTTCCATTCTATTCCCATCCTTTTTTCTTCCCTTCTCTCATCTGAAGAAGGAACTGTGTTCCAAAAGCTTGTCCCTTTTTTGTTTTTCTTCATTTGTATCACTATCGCCGGTACAGCACAAAGGTAAGTACTGGCCAGCCAATCAATCTCTTTTGAAAAATAATTTAAAGAAAGTATTTCCTACAATATGGTGTGTTGATTAATTACGTGAGGGGTTTTTTTTTTGGGGGGGGGGGGGGGGGAGTGTAAAACTGCGAGATGACTGGGTTAAATTAAATAAAACATGTTCCACATCTAAAATATGCCTAAATCCTACTCAATAATATTTATCACTGATATGCAAACATCACATAGTAACATAGTAGGCAAATGCCAGTGTTAAAGTACATAGTGCAAATCATAATTCTGTCACAAAAATGACGGTTACAGTTTTGATGACGCACTGATATTCATTTGCTGATTACCTCTGCCCCCTAGAGGACCGTATACCACAACAAGTTTCTTGCATGTGTAGCCAGTGCCAAGAGTGGAAAACACACTGGTACAGCAGTTTACAGGGGCATGCGTCTTGTGGCTTGCCCCATTCAACAATGAGTGGCATGCATTCTTGGCCAGTGAAATGCTGGGCACGGTGAATGCTGCTGAGTACGAGCTCGGTAGCAGTGACATGTGGACATGTGTCCGCAAAGCATTGGTGAGCAGTGCGTAAAGTGAGGCCGTCATGGATTGTCACATGTCAGGGTACGGAGCTTCTGTGTGCAAGTGAGAACGGTTTAGATTGGCTGCGTGAGAGCAAGGTTGAAGGAGCAGATACTTTTATGGAAAATTATCTGGACACTTTAGTTCCAATAGTGACTCTTGAGACCACACATGCATCTCTGTGGACTGAACTTGAATGAATATTGTTGTAAGAGTTGTAGTAGTTCCTTTCATTCCAGTATTTCATTGTTCAATTTTTTCTAAGTTAACCCATTAAGTCTCAAATTTAAAATGAATTTTTATTTCTTATAATGTACATAATATTTCTTGCCTTTAATTTCGTGTAAGCATAAATTTGTTATAAAAGGCACCAATAAATGACATAACAGTAACAGTTGTTAATTAATAATTTATTATGCATTGATAAAGAAATATGTGCTCTGTCCTCAAAATAGGATACTGGGAATTAATGGGTTAAATACAAGTTTTAACTACTCTAAAATAAAAATAAAAGCAAATAATGTCTCTTTTAATAAAATATGAATTTAAAAAACCTCATGTGAGGGTTTTTTTTTTTTTTTTTGGGCGGGCGGGGGGGGGGGTCGAGCAAAATCTCACGATATCTCACTAGGAGGGGATGGGGGTCGAAAAAAAACCAAAAATCATCTCCCATAATTAATGAACACCCCCTATCCAAGGACTTTTTTGGGACTTGTCTTTCTATATATTTGGCCCTCTACCACCTTCACAATTTCATCTGTCAAAACTCCCCATTCATTTTCTCCTGTGTTACTTCCCTCCATTTTCATCAATTGTTGCCTAAAGCTCCATCTTAAGCTCTCAAGAACCTCAGGTTACTTCAATTTATTCACGTCTCATCTCCTTATTTTTCTGCCCTTTTAGTGTTTCTTCAGTATCAGTCCACCAATAAGATATGGTCAGAGTCTAAATATTCCACTTAAACCTGGTTCCAAAATCTGGTACCTTCCAGTATATACTGGACTATTCCACGTATACAAACTTACGTTCTGTGCAAAATTCTATCAGGTGACCTTTTCTTTCATTCCTTTCCCCAGTTCATATTCATCTACTATTTTTCTTTCCCTTCTTTTCCTACCGCCAAATGTTATTTTATTTAATTTGAAACCAAAAATCGTATAACATTTTATTTAATAGAAAGTCCAGGTTGGAATTAGTAATACAGTAATAAGGACAGTTTACAACTCACCGCAAAGACGTGGCGACGAGCTGTGACAGGCACATACAAAAGACACACACATACAGCACTTTCAGTTATCAGCCATGGCCTTCTTCAGAAGATAGAACATTCATGCAATCACACAGGCACACAACACAGACATACAACGCGTCACCTCTGGCTACCGCACTTCGAAGTGTGTGTATGACTGTGTTGTGTGCCAGTGTGATTGTGTGAATGTTGTTTTCTGAAGAAGGCCATGGCCGATAGCTAAAAGTTTTGTATGTGTGTGTCTTTTGTATGTGGCTGTCACAGCTCATCGCCACTTCTTTGCAGTGAGTTGTAAACTGTTATTATTACTGTACTATTGTATTTAATAGCTGTTATTTATAATTAATGTGTATCAAAATTAAAAGTGCTCAGATAGTTAATTGTATTATGTATCAAGCAAAAAATAAATTTGATCTAACTCAAGGAACAAATTTGAAGGGAAGGAGAGGGAAAAGGAAATGATGAGGTTTTGAGGGAGTGGGTAAGGTGTCATTCCAATCCCAGGACAGGAAAGACTTACCTTGGGGGGGGGGGGGGGGGAAGGAGGGAAACAAATACACACACA
This sequence comes from Locusta migratoria, assembly GCA_026315105.1. Classification (NCBI taxonomy): domain Eukaryota; kingdom Metazoa; phylum Arthropoda; class Insecta; order Orthoptera; family Acrididae; genus Locusta; species Locusta migratoria. The sequence continues at coordinate 837,250,686 of CM048745.1, read as the reverse complement.
CCCACACATTTACACAGACGCAAGCAGTCAGGCTGCGAAAGCTAGCGTTTTTGTGTGTGTGTGTGTGTTTATTTGTTACTATCACTGCCTGTGCTCCTTAGCCTGGTAAGTAGACTTCATCTATTTTTTACATATATTTTTCCTGTTAGGAATTTTTTCCTCTAAATATTCAAGGAACAAATTCTTTGAAATGGGAAAATAACTTTCTTTAGGCCAAGCCAAAACTGTATCAATGGTTTGGCTTGGTGTGGTTGATTATGAGCTTCAATTTAAGAGCCTTTTTTTTCCCCTCCCAAAAACTCAATGTATGCAAAAAATCTCAAAATTGAGCTAGGCATAGTGATGGCATAATGCTGACCTTTAATATCAACCCCTAAACCATGATTTAACAAAGCTGAGCAATTCTGTGTGTATAAGCACTCCAGATTAAGTGAAACACGGTGTATGCATTCTCACAGTTCCAGCAAACATCAACAAATACAAAACTGTATCTATTGCATTTATCCAGTTTTGAAGAAATACTCCTCATATTATTCTGAATATTAATAAACCTGTAAAACTGTGTGTTACCTACAGAAATCTCGGCATTGGGACAATACACTAAATAAATATTGTAGGTTATCAACTGATGAATACTAGGTATTGCAAGTTTCATACAATACAATTCTGATTGTATTACATAACACAACATTCCTGACTATTTTTTCTAAAAGGCACAGACAAAATTTCTGGAGAAGATATATTCAAGAATATATTACTTTTGTAAAGGGCTTAAACCATGTGCACGCTTCAGTGGACAGAAGGCTCAGACAATTGCAAAATGGATGACAAGACCTTTTGTAGAATAATTTGTGAACAGTCTCTTAGCAATTCACACAGTCTGTTGTAACATACGGTACTAAGGTTCTTACTTTAACTTTGGAATAGGCATTTTCTTAGAAGGAAGTGCAATAATATTTGATTACATATTAATGCAATAAAATTGGCAAAATGCAATAACATTGAAAAAAGGAAATTTGTAAAAGGGGGTACCACAGATTATGTTGTTGAATTAACTGAATTATTCTACCATCTTAATGTTTACTGATAGTAAATTGACTTTTTCTCTATTTTATTCTCCTCCAGTCATTGCATTGCAAGGTAAAAACTATTTGGTATTGCCGAAAATCAAAAGCATACTGTTAGAAACATAAAACTTGCATATAAATATTGTACATTACAGACCGTTTCTAATTATGATTTCTTTAATTCCTGTTACAGGTGTTTCACACCATGATGATCTCATTTATTTGTTCTACATCTCAGCAATGTTCCCCGAATTTGTTAAATCTGATCCTGAATACACGACAGTGAAGAGAATGACCAAAATGTGGACAAACTTCATCAAACATGGGTAAGTTCCTTCAGTTACAAATGCACAAGCTGATCTCTCTCTCTCTCTCTCTCTCTCTCTCTCTCTCTCTCTCTCTCTCTCTCTCTCTCTCTCTCTCTCTCTCTCTCACACACACACACACACACATACACACACACTCAACCCTCATACATACAAGACAGTTGTCTCCAGCTGCTCAAGCCAGCTGTGTTCCATAGATTATGAATATGACATTTTGTAATAATGTGAAATGTGTCAGTTTAATAAAAGGTAGTGTTAGATAATATTAGGAGGCATGCAGTTTTTTTTTTTAATTTTATTTATTTTTGTAAAATTACTAATTGATATCTAAAAATGCATGTACCAAGTAGGAGGAGTAGCCCTAAAAATTCTTTTAATTTATCTTTAAATGGTAGTTGGCTATCTGTAAGACTTTTTACGCCATTTTTATGCTGTTTGTTAAGTGACCAAAGTATTTTGTGAGACACAATTTACCCGTTTCTGAGTGAAACTTATAATTAACCTTGATTAGTGAAGATGATCCTTTCTCCTAGTGTTGTAGTTATGCACACTGCTATTACTCTTGAATTGATTTGGATTACTAATTTGATGCCACATGAAAAAATCACACTGACATGTCTTACAGCCCACTTTAGATTTGTAGTTTTATAATGTTTTGCAAACATTTTGGACCAAAATAATAATCTAAATAATAAAAAAAGTATTAATAAGTGTGTCTAAAACCCTTTTAGGGGAAAAAATTGCGAACCACCAACCTTCAGCATCACAGTCCAACCCTTTGCCCACTACGCTATCACTAAGCTATTAATCAAAAGTTGGGCCCTTTAATCTCATACAATTGGTGGCCATTGTTAACTGATGTTAATATGGCATTTGTAGAAACTAGATTATCACTTATCGTACGAAGACGATATGTGTTTGTTAATTCTTCAATGCGCCATTGCTTTGAAATGACAACGTGTAAGTTACTATAAGAAAATGATCAAATACGCCGTGCAAGATGGCGTATGCCAGAGAGAGTTCTGGGTGAGGAATGTCATGTTACATCTCCGAATGGCTGGTTTTCGTTAATCCAATGGAGGGTGTCAAATCTCCATTATTTTTGCAAATCTCTCTCAAACGATAGGAGATATGAAAAAAACATAAGGGAACAAAGTTGTAGAGAATTTTCTCCTCTACAAATTCGGTTATTCAATTTTCGCGTCAGATGAACAGTTTATTTGCAATTAAAATTAGATTACAAACGGCTTTTTTGGTATTACTAACATATTTCTTGTCCGAAATACTTGAAAAAGTGAGGTTCTGGTCTCTGGTAGCCAAGAATTATGTCTGTACAATTTGGTGTCGATCGTTTGAACAGTTTGACCTAAATAGTGGCAACAAGTTACAGGCAGGCAGTCATTGTCAAATCACCTTTATTTTTGCAAATATCTCTGCAACAATGCAAGATATGAAAAAAACATAGTAGAGTGAAGTTGTATAGAATTTTCCCATCTACCAATTAGGTTATTCAATTTCCGTGTCAGATGAATAGTTAAGCCGTTATTTTCATTTAAATTTCGAGCTGTCAAAAGACAATCACAAAGGCCCACTTTCAGTGTTATTACTGTAACCTAAAGTGGGCCAAAAAGTGAATGAAAATTGGCAAAGTGAGCTAATTTACTGAAATATGTATCACCAAAACTAGCAATAACACTAACAACATAAGTAGCTGAAGTCAAATGTTTCAGTTCATCATCTATGTGTAAAGTGCTTATTCCACATCAGTTGGTCAATGGTGAATAAATCTGAATCTCTAATTCAATCTCTCATCAATGCACATATCTAAAATGTTGAATACTCTACCTTAGCTACAGACTTATGTCCAAAGTCAATGTTTTACTGATTGCCATTTACTATAGAGAACTGTACATACTGTGTTCCATCAAAAGTTAACAAGAGTAAATTTGTAGAGAACCACTTAATGAATTTATGCAATATATTATTTACAATTACGTCAGTTATTCTTGTTTGTCATGCATGATTACAGTATTAGTATCATTTGCAAATAGCACTAGCTCTGCCTCTTCATGAATGTAGAAAGGCAAGTTATTAATATACTAGCTGTGAAACCCAGCATTGTGGGGGCATATGGTTTTTTTTTTCCTGCACACATCCCCTGTTTCCACCTCTGTTTTTGTACATTTACTTCTCCCCCTTCTCTACATCCATTCCCTGAGTTACTCTTTTTCCTTCTCCGACTTTTTCTGTCAACATAATCCTTCCCCCTCTCTCACCCTCCATCTCTTCCACCTCCCTCCGCTCCTCTATGCCCAGCAATGCCCATCTGCACATTTAACTCATAGATCTATTCTTTACACTTTTTTATGTATTTCCTCTTCCCCATCTCTTCATCCATATCAGCCTCAATTTATGACTCTCATCCTCTTCCTTCATGCCCATTTCCCTGCTCTCTCTCTCTCTCTCTCTCTCTCTCTCTCTCTCTCTCTCTCTCTCTCTCTCTCTCTCTCTCCACCTCCTCCTCCTCCCCACTGTTATCTGCCAGTCTGTTCCTCCCCAGTGTCTCAGGCCAACACCCTCTCCTCTCTATGTCCATTTCTTCCTCACATACCATATTTGCGCGAATATAGGCCACAACTAAACTTTTGACACGAGATTATAGGAAAAAAATATCTCAAGTATAGGCCGCAGGTTTTTTAATTTTTATTTATTTATTTTTGTATAATTGAACTTTTTCATAATCAGAAACATAATGTTAACTAAATAATATTCTCTTTTCAATAAAGTCAAAAGAAATATGCAAAACTGTAAATCGAATAAGAAAGCGAGACGACTGGCTGATCCGGGCGCCCCAAGTGAGGGGACGCCGAACCAAGGCGTGTTACCGGGCATTTCAAGTGTTGTTTAGCGTAGGCATGTGCTGCGAAAATATAGTTTTTTTGGTGTGTATGTGTGTGATGTTTTGGCTTGTAAGTTTGTAGTGGGAAACGAACATACGATTTACACCACCGAATGTAAACTTCAGGTTGCCTAGTCACAGCAATGGACATGGAAAACGGGAAGTTCGATGTAAATTTGACGCTGACGAAAAAAATGTTCGAGTGAGTTAAGTGTAAATATCCTCATGTTTCCTTGACTTCATAATTTGAAACAGGAACTGTGGTTTTGCTATTACAACAGAAATGATTCAATGAAATAAATCGCAATTTGCGATCAGTTATGGCTTCACTGAACTAGGTTTAGATGGACTACCAAAGTTGCAAGGCTACAAAATAGCCATGTACATCATTTCACGAAAATAACTCCCAATGAATGTGAAACCAGTGAATCTGGTCGTAGTAAAATACATTATTTTAAAACCTAGCATTGGAACTCAACATCAGCATTAGCTACACAAATCAGTTGTTCCGCTATCTTAACCTCCCATCACCGCTCGCGGTAGGTGTTAAGGCCAATTCACACTGTCCGTCACGTCACGTCACGTCACCGTCCATCAGAACATTCCGCAATGTATTTCTAATGGCGGCATTCACACTGTCCGTCACCGGACCGTCACGTCATGTCAACATCCGTCAAGCTTTCTCGAGAAGAATGTTTTGACGGAACGGCCGTTTGCTAACATCGGAAGTTAACCTATTTTCGTCACGCGAATTACGTGTTGCAGTCGACGATTGCACTGTTTATATGCAAATGTGTCTTATTCATCTTTGTGTTGTTATTGTACCTCGTTTTAGTGATAAATCTCAAATGTTTCATGACGACTTAAACATTTTTGTCAATTAACAAAATCGAGGTCGGATATCTGAAACCAAAAAATGGTTTATTTTACATAACATTGTAACAGAAACGACTGAAGCAAATTGTTTATTTGAATAAGATTGTAATTTGATTACGCATCTTTCATTAAATAACACTTTAAATGAAAATGTCAGTTCTAATGAAAGACAGTTGTTTACGACGGTATCAACAATGTCAGCGAGCAAATCGTAATGGTTAAAGTATACAGGCGCTATTTATGCTCTTACAAGTATGGTTTGATGTCTTCATAATTTTTATTTTTTCGCTTGAAAATAGATGTCGATGTTTTGAAATGTTGTTTCATTTCCCAGAAAGTTGGCCAAAAACATACATTGTAAAGTTTTATTTGGCCGTTAATAACATTTAGCATTGTTGTTTCCCCTTTCTAGTATTAAACTATGACTTTCTACTTAACAGATCGCCACTCATAACCTCACTTTCAACATTGCGTATTGAGATGGACGAATTGACGTGACGGACACGGACGGACAGTGTGAATACAACTTGACGTGACGGTTCCGTGATGTGACGTTGACGTGACGGTCAGTGTGAATTGGCCTTTATCGTACCAAAGTAAATGTCAGGGTAAAATCTCTCATGACACACACTAAAATTTTATCGCGAAGACTAGCTTCATTGTCTACATCAAATTAAAATAATTTGTTTGCTTAGGAAGTGTGTGTTACGTACTATTTTTGTTTTAGGCCGCACTGACATGTTAAAAAACAGTCATCAGCTTTTGTATGCTGTGGTACAAAATGACACCATTCGATTTATATTGAAATATCGACTTCAACGAATTCCCGTGCCGTTAAGGCCAATTCACACTGTCCGTCACGTCAACGTCAAGGCACGGCACCGTCACATCAAGTTGTATTCACACTGTCCGTCAGTGTCCGTCACGTCAATTCGCCGATCTCAATACACGATGTTGAAAGTGAGGTTATGAATAGCGATCTGTTATGTAGAAAGTCATAGTTTAATACTAGAATTGAAGGAACAACAACGCTAAATGTTATTGACAGCCAAATAAAACTTTGCAGTGTATGTTTTTGGCCAACTTACTGGGAACTGAAACAACATTTCAAAACATCGATATCTATTTTCAAGCAGGAAAATAAACATATGAATACATCAAACAACACTTATAAGAGCATAAATAGTCCCTGTTTACTTTATCCATTACAATTTGCCCGTTGACATTGTTAATACCGTCATAAACAACTGAATTTTTGTCTTTCTTAGAACTGACTTTTTCATTTAAAATGTTATTTAATGAGAAATGCGTAATCAAATTACAATCTTATTCTAATAAACAGTTTGCTTCAGTCTTTTCTGTTACAATGTTAATTAACATTAACCATTTTTTGGTTTCCGATATCCGACCTCGATTTTAGAGGGACACTCAATTGACAAAAACATTTAAGTCGTCATGAAATATTTGATATTTAGCCCTAAAATGAAGTATAACAACAAAATAAAGGCGAATAAGACTTATTTGCATATAAACAGTGCAATCGTCAACTGCAACATTTAATTCGTGTGACGAAAATAGGTTAACTTCCGTGTTAGCAGACGACCGTTCCGTCAAAACATTCTTCGCGAGAAAGCTTGACGTGACGTTGACGTGACGGTCCGTGATGGACAGTGTGAACGCCGCCATTAGAAATACATTGCGGAATGTTCTGACGGACGGTGATGTGACGTGACGTGACGGACAGTGTGAATTGGCCTTTACTGTAAATGTGTATAAAAACCTATATGCAATTCTGCGAAACGGTTATTGCAGCATTTTTGAAGATCTAGTTTATTGCGTTTCTCAAATCAAAATAAAAGTGAGCGTGTAATTTTCGAAACTAACGACTTTGAGAAAAGGAGTGGTTGGGGGAGGGCGGGGGAGAAGGAGAAGGATTGAATCTTGATTATAGGCCGCACCATGATTTATTACGCCAAAATTTGGGGAAAAAAGTGCGGACTATATTCGAGCAAATATGGTATCTGTCCCTACCTAATCTATGTTTGCCCATCTCCTCCTCTTCCTTATCTCTCTGTTCCATCTCTATCTCTTCCTATCTATTGTAACACTATAGGTCAATCTCCTATTAATTTTACTGCATTTATATGTTAGGAAACATATGTATCGATTCTGCCAGTAAGGATTGTTGTAATGTAATATCTGTAATAAACTCTTTGATGCCATGTGTTTGATGTGTTAATTTTATGTAAGGAATTTTTATTTTATTTTTTGTAAAATTATCACCATGAAAATCTGTATTGTTAAAATGGTATAATTTTGAAGTTTCGTAAATCATGTGTTGCGTGACGGGAAAGTTTTCATGACTCATATCTCTTGAACTATGTGTAGTAGTTAATTTCTAACCCCACAGTGATTGTCTGATAGTAAACAATTTAGTTGAAATCAATCCATTATTTTAAGTGGAGATGTGGAAAACATCACATGATTTAGCAGTTATTCGAAAATGTAATTTTTTATTACATCATATCTCCTGCAATATATGTCATACTATGATGTAAATTTGAATTACATTCAGTGGTATATGTGTCTAATGTCTGCAAAATATGTCATGAATGATGTTAGTAGCAAAGATGTAATAAATTGAAACCTCATGTTCGATGATGTGGTTTATCATTAACCAAACTGTTTATGACTTCATATCTCATGAACTATATGTTGAAATGTGATGTAATATTGTAGGAACTTTCAGTGGCATGTATGTGTACTGTCTATGAAATGTCTCGTGAATACAATTTACAGTGTAGAAGTAATAATTTGTATCATCATGTCAAATGCCGTAGACATACATCATGAACATCAGAAAAGAAAAAGCGATAAATTTCTTCCTATCATCATTTTGTTGGGGTTGTCAGCAAGAAAAAGTTTCATAAAGATCTGAAATTATGTTTAAAATTTATTGGAAGTCACTAAGTGCTCTCATACTCAAATCGTAGAAGAATAAAAACACACTATCTCGCGCCGTAAGATGGATCAGTTTTCATTGTTTCTGACGTGACATTATATGAACTCCATATTGTAGGTGGTTTTTGCCACTATCACGAATAATTCCTGACCTTAAAGAATATTTGTATCAAATTTGGTTGAAATCAGTTCATTTGTTTAGGAGCAGATGTAGAATATTATCACATGATGTGGCCAGTGTACGAAGTTTGGTTGAAATCGGTCCAGTAGTTTAGGAGGAGATGTGGAACATATACACACATATACAGCCAATTTTATAAGATTTTTTGGTTAAAAACATTGTCTTCATTGCACAAGAGCACTGTTTCATTTATTTACACATGACACAATTTGCCTGTTCTGGGCATCATCAACATTGAAGGGGAAATTTACAAACTTGTTTAAAAGACAGGAGTTAACTAAAAATATGAAAAATCTTCCCTAAGCAAGAAATAATAGAAGTAGGGAAGGTGCAGGATGATAAAACTGCAGGCTACATGACCACATTCACTGTTGGTGTGGGTGGAGAAGTGAAGGTTAAACTAATATAAAACTACCGAAGTCAGAAGTGGGATTGGGCGATAGTTGTTGACAACAGACCTATTCCCCTTGTTTGTGCAATGGCTTTATGATAGCACATTTCAGCATATCAGAAAGCTATTACATATGTGGCTGAGATTCCTACTTATCTGTTGGAAACCATATTTTAGTACTCTGCTGGAAATTCCATCAATTCCATGCAAGCTTTTACTTTTTAGTGAGTTTATTATCTAACTAACTTTAAAGGGAGAGAGGGATGGAATTTCGGTTGTATGGAAAGCAGAGGCATGGCCTCTTTTATTACAGACATTGCCTCTTCTAATGAACTTCTAAAAATGATAAAAATATTTTCATTTCTGATGTTTTATTAGTAAATTTTTCAGTCAGGTTGATGTGATACATTCTTCGTGTATTTTTGGTTGCCCTGTTTCCCTTTAAATAATATTCCAAATGGTTTTAGTTTTATTACCACCGGTACTGATCTCAGACATGATACACATGTTTTTGGACTTTTCAGTTACTTTTCTTAATGCAGCACAGTAGTTTTACAATATTTGACTGTTTTGGATCATTACACTTTCTTGCTGTTAGATTGCAATTCCCTTTTCCAGTTACAAGATTTAAAAAAAAATTATTATTATTATTTAATTTTGTAATCAATGGTTTCTCACAATTATATTTCATTACTTTCTTGGGGGAGCAGTTTCCAAGTACACTTATAAAAATAGAAAAAGGGATGACTTACCCAAAGGACAGGCTCGTCGATAGACACAAATAGAAACACACACAAACACGCATACAAGCTTTCGCAACCGTTGGTCACTTCTTCAGGAAAAGAGGAAGAAAGGAGAGGAGAAAGGGAAGGATATGGGTTTTAAGGAAGTGGAAAAGGAGTCATTCCAATCCCAGGAGTGGAAGGACTTAACTTAGGGGGGAAAAAGGAAGGTAAACAAATACACACACACTCACACACATCCAAACGTTTGGATATGTGTGAGTGTGTGGGTATTTCTTTACCTCCTTTTTTTTTATATGTGTGAGTGTCTGTGTATTTGTTTACCTTCCTTTTTTCCCCTAAGGTAAGTCCTTCCACTCCTGGGATTGAAATGACTCCTTTTCCACTTTCTTAAAACCCATATCCTTCCCTTTCTTCCTCTTTTCCTGAAGAAGCGACCAACGGTTGCGAAAGCTTGTATGTGTGTTTGTGTGTGTTTTTATTTGTGTCTGTCGACGAGGCTGTCCTTCAGGTAAGTCATCTGTTTTCTATTTTTTATATTTGTTTATCCCACAAGGAAAGTTTCAATATAAATATGTGTTTTTATTTATGTGTATCTATCAATGAACCTGTGCTTTTTCGCCTGGTAAGTTAAACCATCTATATTTTTTTATATATATTTTTCCGACCAGAAATGTTTATAATATTGTTTGTTCCTTGTAATATAAATAGTAAAATGTAGAAATGAAATTACATAAAATTTTGTCTATTGACTGTTATAGTGACCCAACATCAGAGAAAACTGATCTTGTCAACGTTGATTGGAAAACACTTGACCTTTCAAATCCAGAATACCTGGAGATTGGGTCAGATTTGACTATGAAGCAGGGCTTATACTACCAGGAGCGCATGCAACTATGGGACCGACTGTTCCCTCTGCCCACCAGCAGATCTGGAACCAAGAAGCAGTCCACACCTGCTCGGAAACAACACAACTGAAATTGTCACTGTCTTTTCTTTTGACAGACATCATTATTATTGCAGAAATAAAAATGTCACAGATGTATTGAAATGGAATTGAGTTACATAATGACGCACTGTATCATATACAAGTCAGTACACAGATTACACACCAGTAGGAATGAGAAATAAATAAAGAAATGTTGGACTAACTTCATTACTTAATTTCAACACAGTATTTGTCATTGGAGATGAAGAGGAGGTATATGTTATACAGACACTGGTAGACTGCAACACAAATGTTAACACATCCAGATGTTAGAATTATAATTTCTTTGTCATAACCAGCAAACTGAAAAGCAACACAGGCATTACTTCAAAGGAGGAAAATGCTAAATTAAATGTACAAAAAAATTGTTCTAGAGTTTAAATTTGTGATTTGCATTTGTACTTTTTCACATTAAATGTATGAAAGATTTGGATAATGGAAGACATCGATTTGCACTATAAACAAGCAACAGTCAGTTAACTACCACTTTGAATAAAGAGGTTCTCAGTTTACTTCAAATTACCAATTCCTCAGGCAACATAAGATACCATTAAAAAGGGAAAATTTTTCGTAGGTAAATTATTATTATAAAATGAAGGAAACATATCAGCTAAAAATAGTTTTCAGTACGAGAGCATTAAAACCTCTGCATGTTTTCTCTTCTTACAAACAAATAAGTAATAAAATTTGGGAATTCGGCTTTTAGTAATAGTACAAAGACACACAGTGTAGCAGATATATAGAGTGAGCAAGAACGCAATAGAACAAAACATGGCATGAAATGCTAAAGAGCATACACAATAGATGATACAGCCCAAAATATTCTTCAAAAGAGAGAGAGATTGGGTGGCCAGTACTTGGTCACATAATTGAATAAATAATATTAATCAGTTTCTGGTACTTTCTTCCACCTTCAAATTTATCATCTCTAGTCCCAACCCATTGATTATGGATATAATTAAACATAGTTCTGTTCCACTGATAGTCACACACAAAAACGCAAATGGAGATGAAAACATGGGACACTAGCTTGCAGAACTGTGTTCTTTCATCAGGTAAGACAAGAGGGAAGAAAAAGGGACCAGGGAATAGAAGGGAAATATTACTCATGACTTAGGCCATGAGGTGATAATGAGTGATGGGTGGATAAGTACTTATGATGAGTCCTATTTTTTGGCCTCCATATGTGTGACTATTGGTGGTAACAGAACTGAGGTAAATACTGGTCAGCCAATCTAGCTGTCTTTCAAAAAATATTTTAGCACTTCAGTGAGGAATATTCATCGGTAATCAAAGATGATGCAGTCTGTAAAAGATCAGTGTTTTAGATATGGTCACTACGTAGCCCTCCCGCAGTTGCACCAGATGTGAAAAGGGGGGGGGGGGGGGGGTCAAGTGACACTGGCAAGAGTGTGGAATGTGGAAGAATGATGATGTTAAGTTCATCCAACGACACTTGATGTTGAGTTGTTGCATTACCAAGGTGTGGAAATCTTGTGGGCAACGTGGTTTGATGATGGGACAGATCATGTTCGAAAAGAACTGTGGCAGAGTTGCCAATGGTGGGGCATTGTTACCCTCCCTGATTCAGAAGAGAATTTGAACCTCAGCTGCACCTGCGTATTGAACGCTGCGGCCAGTGCCACCTGTATTAAGCGGCCATGCTGCGACTTGTGTAAGTGCTGTCTCCGCGACATAAAACGTTTCTTATGTGATAAAAATACACTGATGTGCACATGAAATGATCTGATAGAAGAACGAAATGAAGATTGGTAGTTTGAAAATAACTTTTTTTAATTTATTTATTTACTTTTCTCCACAATTAGCTTTTTTTCTGGGGGTTCATTGAACTAGTGAACACTTAGGATGTGTTACCACTGATATCAATAATGCCAACAACATCCTTCACTACCAAGCTAGTGTCACTAGCAAACAGAAATATTTTAGTACCATTTTTTATACTTGAAGGGACTTCTTTATATATCTGAGAAACAACAGCACCCCAGGACGGAATTCTGGGGCAACCCCCACTTAACTGTGCCACACTGAGAGTGCATATCACAGCCATTTTCAACACTGCAGAGGATCATCTTCTGCTGTCTGTCATTCAAATAAAAAGTGAACCAACTGTGAGCTACTTGTCATACTCCATAATGTTCCAACTTTAGCTACAATATCTTGTGCCAACACAATCAAATTCTTTTGTTAAATCAAAGAACATGCCCAGCATTGAGAACATATGCCAGATCTAAATTTTGTGTAAAATATAAATAAAGTTTGACCAAAGACAAAATTTAAAGGCATACAATATCTTTGTCAATAATTTAACTCTTCATCTTTGGCACAAACTATATACAACAACATGTGATTAATAAATAATATGTACCATCCAATTGCATAAATAAAAGCTATTATAAGGCCTAACATTACTTTTTAAAAATATTTTATCTATGAACCACAGACATTACTGAGGTGGACTGGCTTGCATGCCTCAATGATACAGATAGCTGGGCCTTAGGTGCAACCACAGCAGAGGGGTATCTGTGGAGAGACCAAAAAATGTATGGTTCCTGAAGAGGGACAGCAGCCTGGATGATTAACTGAGCTAGCCTTGTAACATAAGCTAACATGGCTTCGCCATACAGTTACTGCCAACGGCTAAAAGCAAGGGGAAGCTACAGTTGTTATTTTTCCTGAGGACATGCAGTTCTACTGTATGAATGTACAATAATGGCACCTTCTTGGGTAAAATAATCCAGAGGTGAAATAGTCAGCCATTTGAATCTCCAAGTGGGGACTACTCAGGAGGATGTTGGAAAGTCAACACTGACATTCTATGGACTGGAGTGTGGAATGTTAGATCCCTTAATCGAGAAAGGGGGAGGGGAGGGGTCAAAAATTTAAAAGGAAATGGATAGCTTGAAGTTAGATGTGGTGGGGATTAGTGAAGTTTTGTGGGAGGATGAACAGGATTTGTGGTTAAGTGAGTTTAGTGTTATAAATATAAAATCAATTGGGTTGAATGCAGAAGTAGGTTTAATAATGAATAAGAAAATAGGAATGTTGGTAAATTACTATAAACAGCTCAGTGATCACATTATCGTAGTCAAGATAGACACAAAGCCAACACCGACCACAGTAGCATAAGTTTATATGCCAATTGCCAACCACTTCTGCCAATGTTGTGGAGACTGAGAAAATTGCACTGACGTGTTTTATGGCCCACTTTAGAGTTGCTTGTAGTTTTATGATTTTTTGCAAACACTGCATACAAAAATAATGAAAATGTGGATAATAAAAAATGATTACGACTCTACTTTTGTGATAATATATATGCACCCAACATGTAATATTCTTTCTGACCGTATTTTAACAATCAGCCACAATTATTTGATATTTGAGTTTAGCTTTGACAAATATATTCTTTTTTAAGTTTTACCTCTTTCAACTATTATTTTAAAATCTCTCCCACATTTTCATTATTTTTGTCCGTTAAATATTATCACCAGTCTTGCCTTGCTAGTTTGTTCTACATTTATTTTATTTTATTTTTTATTTTATTTTATTTTTTTTTTTTTTTGCTTGTACTTATTACGAATGCCTATAGCCTGGAAGGAACATAGCATACATTTGGCGTTCGGACGAGTGACTACAGCCTGGATGGAACACAACATACATTTGGCATTCAGAAATCATTCATTTGACATCCCTCACCTGAAACTCTATTTTGCATACACCATCTTGTTTCGGTATTTGATTATTTTCTTATTATAACTCAAGCATTATCATTTAAAAGCAATGGCGCTATGAAAATTATCCAAAACACTTCATTCATAGGACAAAGAATTGTAATCTAATGTATAAAAATGCCATTTACTAGTTAACACTTGCCATCGATGGTATGAGAATTATGGATTACCCTTGGAGCTGTTTGGCCTAGTGTAATGAGTGACGAATTAGTTTGTGATGTATAAACATGAGATGATGGTTCAAAAATTGATAGGACGTGGTGGGTCAGTGTGCTTGGTCGGAGGGTTGCCGGCATGGCAGCTCAACGCCCTGTGTAATGAAAAAACTGAGTCAACAACGAAATGATCAAAATAGAATAAAACAAACCAACATCCACAAAGTACCGATCAAACTGGAGAAAAAATGAAAAGAGAGAAAAAGAAAGAGGGTTCACTGCCATCTGTAATAAAAAACTGAGCAAAATTCTCGATGAACAACCCAGACCGAACATGAACAAACGACCGCAAAGCATTGAACTCCTTGAAGACACAAAAATTACAATATAACCACCACCGACAATTTTTTTCTTCTTGCTTCCTAAAAGGTTTTCGCACTCTCTTGTTAAATGAACACAACTATACAACACAACTCTGCAAGATTTTGAGTTGTTCAAAAGTAACAGTACTTTCTCTGAAAAACCGAGTGAGGTGGCGCAGTGGTAACATTGGACTCATAATCAGGAGGACAGTGTTTCAAATCTCACCTTCAGCCACCCAGATTTAGGTTTTCCATGATTTCCCTAAATCACTCCAGGCAAATGACAGGATGGTTCTTTTCAAAGTGCACATCCGATTTCCTTCCCCCTCCTTAACTAGAAACTATGAGCATTTGCTCCTTCTCTAATGACCAAGCTGTCGATGTGGCGTTAAACCCTAAGCTTCCATCCTTTTTCTCTGAAAAGTGCATTTGTTGTATTTGTGAACATATAATGAAATACATACCAGTGAATTGCAAACATATTTATTTATTTATTTATTTATTTGTTTTTTCAGTTCCATAGGACCCACTTCAGGAGTAAGACTCCATGGTCATGGAACAAGTCAATACATTAATTGTTACAGAATAATGGTAATAGAAAAATTTTAAGTAGTCCTTTGCACACGACAATCTTAAAACAAAGTGAAAAGAATCAATAAAGAAAAAATAAGTTAGCTTAATTGTTTAACTTTTCTAGGAGTTCCTCGACAGAATAAAAGGAGTGAGCCACGAGGTAACTCTTCAATTTAGATTTGAAAGCATGTGGATTAGTGCTAAGATTCTTAAGTTCTTGTGGCAGCTTATTGAAAATGGATGCCGCAGAATACTGCACCCCTTTCTGCACAAGTGTTAAGGTGGTGTGGTGCAAATGTAGATTAGACATCTGTCTAGTATTCACCGAGTGAAAGCTACTAACTCGTGGGAATAAGCTGATATTATTAACAACAAACGACATTAAAGAAAAAACGTATTGTGACGCCAGAGTCAAAATTCCCAGACTACTGAAAAGGGGTCGACATGACGTTCGCGAACTTACACCAGATATTGCTCGAACCGCTCGTTTTTGAGCCAGAAATATCCTTTTTGCATCAGGCGAGTTACCCCAAAAAACAATGCCGTACGTCATAAGTGAGTGAAAGTAAGCGAAATAGACTACTTTTCGTGTTGAAAAATCACTTATCTCAGATATTGTTCTAATGGTAAATATAGCAGAATTTAGTTTTGGAACAAGATCCTGAACATGGGCTTTCCATGACAGCTTACTGTCAATATGAACACCTAGAAATTTGAACTGTTCAGTCGCACTTATCACATGCCCATTATGTGTAATCATAATGTCAGATTTCGTCAAATAATGTGTTAGAAATTGTAAAAACTGAGTTTTACTGTGATTTAACATCAACTTGTTTTCTATTAGCCATGAACTTATCTCTTGAACTGCATTATTTGATACTGTGTCAATATTACGAGCAACATCCTTCACTACCAAGCTGGTATCATCAGCAAACAAAAATATTTTACAATCACCTGTTATACTCGAAGGCATATCATTTATATAAATAAGAAACAGCAATGGTCCCAAAACAGACCCCTGGGGCATCCCATACTTAATTGTGCCCCATTGGGATTGCATGTCATAGCCATTTTCTACACTGCGGAGAATTACCTTCCGTTGTCTATTATTAAAGTAAGAGGTGAACCAGTTGTGGGCTACTCCCCGTATTCCATAATGTTCCAACTTCTGCAACAATATTTTGTGATCAACACAATCAAACGCTTTTGTTAAATCAAAGAAGACGCCTAATGTCTGTAGCCTCTTATTTAACCCATCAAGTGCCTCACAGAGAAACGAAAATATAGCGTTTTCGGTCGTTAAACCACTTCTAAAACCAAACTGTACGTTTGACAGGAAATTATGTGAACTGAAATGATCAATTAATCTTGAATATACAGCCTTTTCAATAACTTTGGAAAAAACCGATGGCATAGAAATAGGTCTATAGTTGTCTACATTATCCCTTTCTCCTTTTTTATAAAGCGGTTTCACTACTGAGTACTTTAATCTGTTAGGAAACTGACCATTCTGAAAGGAAAAATTACAAATATGGCTTAGTACTGGGCTAACATATGGAGAACAGTACTTTAGATTTCTGCTAGATACCCCATCATATCCACAAGAGTCCTTAGTCTTTAGTGATTTAATTATTGACTCAATCTCACCTATGGAAGTATCATGAAGGATCATTTCAGGCAACAGCCTCGGAAACGCATTTTCTAAAAACGTTGTGTGATTACCTGTAGAAACTAGAGTTTTGTTTAGTTCCTCTACTATATTCAGAAAGTGATTATTGAATATTGCACATATATCTAACTTGTCAGTAACAGAAACATTCCTACTACGCACTGACGTTATATCTTCTACCTGCTGCTCCTGACCAGACACTTCCTTCACAACTGACCAGATAGTTTTAATTTTATCCCGAGAGTTTGCTATTCTTTTTGCATACCACATACTTTTTGCATTCTGACTGCTTCTAACATTTTGATACAACTCCCGCTTAGTTCTACATGATACTCTTATCCCCTTTGTCATCCACCCTGGCTGTCTGTTACTGAAAGTACCCTGTTTTGAGCGTTCTAGTGGAAAGCAACTTTCAAACAGCATAATAAATGTGTTCAGAAAAGCATTATATTTATCATCTGCATTATCAGCACTATAAACATCCTGCCATTCTTGTTCCTTAATTAGGCTTAAAAAGGTCTCAATTGCAACTGGATTAACTTTTCTGAGTAGTTGATATTTATGTTTAACATTTGTTTGAGAACAAATACTTTTTAGAATTAAAAGTTGGGCATCGTGGTCTGATAGGCCATTTACTATTCTGCTGACAGAGTGCCCCTCTAATAATGAAGAATGAACAAAAATATTGTCAATGGTAGAACTGCTATTTCCTTGCACTCTCGTTGGAAAAAATACTGTTTGCATCATGTTATAGGAATTAAATAGATCTAACAGCTGACTTTTCCTTGAGCTATCACCTACACAATTAATGTTGAAATCTCCACACACAATTAAATTTTTATACTTCCTATACAGTGAACCCAGAACCAATTCCAGCTTGGGCAGAAACATTTTAAAATCTGAGTCAGGGGATCTATAAATAACAACTATTACTAGTTTAGTTCCATTAACATTAACAACTCCTGCACAACATTCAAATATCTGTTCTGTGCAGTGTTTAGAAAAATCGATTGACTCTGATGAAAAATCGTTTTTTACATACATGGCCACTCCCCCACACTGCAAAGAACTCCTAGAGTAGAAGGCAGCTAACCTGTATCCTGGCAAAGGAAGTCTCTTAATTGTCACACCACTTAAAAAGTGCTCTGAAATTCCAATAATGTCAGAATCAGTATCAATAAGCATTTCATTAACTTTATCTCTGATACCCTGTATATTTTGATGAAAAACAGTAATTCCCTTATTACTTACATTCTTAGACTTTGTCAAAGGTGGTTCATTTCTTAGAGGGACTTTCTTTAAGCAGGAATATCTATCAGCTGTCTTCAGTCTAAAAAAGGTGCAGCCCTAACACCAACTACTACAGGAATTTTTCCATGAGTGAAACCCCCACCCCCTACTACACTGTCACCTATGAGCTTTGCCAACCTCCCCTTCCCATACCTATTGAGGTGCAGACCGTGCCTAGTAAAATCCGACCTTTGGATAGTTTCAACTGGCACCACTGCAATGTGATCCATACCCTCCGTCATCAGCGCCTTCTCAAGCCCCATGTTAAGACGGCTGACAGCCGTATTAAGACAAGGCCTATCATGACGCTGCACGAAATGCACATTCGTGCCATCAGTTTCAGTTGCTATCCTTTCCAGATCACCACCTATATCATATTCCCCGTCCCTATCAAGATTGTTCCCGGCCCCTCCCACTATAACTACCTGATCCTCTTTTGAAAAATTCCTACATAAGTCCCCTATGTTACAAGTGACCTGATCTAACATAGACTTCTGTATCACATGTACACTGACTAGGAAGATACTTTTACAATGACTGTTGTAAATGATGTAATGATAATAGTAACTTTGTATATAGATTACTTACTAGAGCTTTGTGGAATTCAGTACTACCACACTTATTCCATTTATTCTTTTAGCTATAAAGGAAAACATAGTCACAGTTTGAAACAGAATATTTGCGCTTTATTTTAGTGCAGATCAAAGAAACATGACCAAAGTCATATCTGAACTATAGAAAAGGTAATACAATCTTATGTTAAAAGTGTCCACTGCAATCAGGCCAAAGACAAACATTTCAGTGGATGCATTGATTCTAATTAATTACTTTCTACATATTCCATTAATAGTGAATAATTTCTTAGGAGAAAAAAACAACAACAGGTAATTTGTTGAATGTATACACTTCCCTTCCAGTTCATTAAGGAACGACAGTTGCCACAGAAATCTAGGACTTCATTCATATATGAAACTACCAGTATCTGCATGTTGTTTAGAATTTCATTAACACAGTATCCTCCCTGTTATTGTGCCAATGCTTCAGAAGACCATTGTTCAATTCATTGTTACATATTTCACAGCATGTTTACGAAATAGATCAAATGCACATTTTAGAGGGAGCACTCTTACATCTACAGAACTCTAAAACATTGCAGAAGATAGCTCTAGTTGATTAATAAGAGTGTTGAAAACCCTTTTAGGACCAAGGCAAGGAGAAAAAAAAAAAAAAAAAAAAAAAAAAAAAAAAAAAAAAAAAAAAAAAAAAAAAAACCGAAATTGGTATCAAACTACAGACTACATGCGTCACAATGTAACACACTACCCACTACACAGTGGAGAACAACTACTGCAAGGTCCATTAATTCTCGTACTATTGCTGACAGTTGCTAACAGCTAAAATGACAGTTTTAGACACTACATTATAATTTATCGTACTATGAACGACGTGATTTTGTTAATTCTTAGGTGCACCACTGCTTTGGAATGATGACTCATAAGTTATAATAAGAAAATCATAAAATACAGGAAGCAAGATGGCATATGCCAGAGAGAGTTGTGGGCGAAGAATTTCACGTGTCATTTCCTAACATCTGGCTTATGTAAAATCAAGAGGTGGTGTCAAATCAGCATTATTTTTGCAAATAAGTCTGTAACAGTGTGAGTTACAAGAAAAACATAAGACAAGAAAGTTGTGGAGAATTTTTCCTCTACAAATTTGTTTATTTACTTTTTGTGTAAGATGTACAGTTAAGCCGTTATTTTCATTTAAATTTCGAACTGTCAAAAGGCGATCACAAAGGCCAATTTTTAGTGTTACTACCGTAACCTCAAGTGGGCCACAATGTTGTTATGTTGTTATGGTCTTCAGTCCGGAGACTGGTTTGATGCAGCTCTCCACCCTACTCTATCCTGAGCAAGCCTTTTCATCTCCTCATAAGAACGGCAACCCACATCCACTTGAATCTGCTTACTATACGCGTCTCTTGGTCTCCCTCTGCGATTTTTACCCCACACACTTCCCTCCAATGCTAAATTTATGATTCCTCGATGTCTAAGAATGTGTCCTACCAAGCGATCCCTCCTTTTAGCCAGGGTATGCCAAAAATTCCTTTTCTCACCAATTCTGTTCAATACTTCTTCATTGGTTATGCGATCTACCCACCTAATCTTCAGCATTCTTCTGTAGCACCACATTTCAAAAGCCTCTATTCTCTTCCTGTCCGCACTGCTTATCGTCCATGTTTCACTCCCGTACAAGGCAACACTCCACACAAATGCCTTCAGAAAAGACTTCCTTACACTTAAATTAATGTTAGATGTTAGCAAATTTCTCTTTTTCAAAAATGCTTTTCTTCCCATTGCCATTCTGCATTTTATATCCTCTGTACTGCGACCATCACATGTTATTTTACTACCCAAGTAACAAAACTCATCTACCACCTTCATTGTTTCGTTACCTAATCTAATTCCTTCAGCATCGCCCGATTTTCTAAGACCGCATTCCATTATTTTTGTTTTGCTCTTGTTAATGTATGATGAGATAAAAGATGTCATTCAGAGGAGAAAACTTGTTTATTATGGAGGATTGGAAATCGTTTGTAGGAAAAGGAAGAGAAGGAAGAATAGTAGGTGAATATCGACTGGGGAAAAGGAATGAAAGAGGAATCCACCTGGCTGAATTTTGCATTGAACATAATTTAAAAATAACCAAAACTCTGTATAAAAATCATGAAAGATTGTAGTATGTGTGGAAGAGACCAGAGTCACTGGAAGATTGTTGTTGTTATTGTGGTCTTCAGTCCACAGACTGGTTTGAGAACAGCTCTCCACCCTACTCTATCCTGAGAAAGCCTTTTCATCTCATCATAAGAACAGCAACCCATATCAATCTGAATCTGCTTACTATATTTGTCCCTTGGTCTCCCTCTGCAGTTTTACCCCCACACACTTCCCTCCAATGCTAAATTTATGATTCCTTGATGTCTAAGAATATGCCCTACCAATCGATCCCCTTTTTTAGTCAAGGCATGCCATACCTTTTCTCCCCAATTCTGTTCAGTACCACCTCATTAGTTTTATAATCTATCCACCGAATCTTCAGCATTCTTCTGTAGCACCACATTTCAAAAGCCTCTATCCTCTTCCTATCAGAACTATTTATTGTCCGAGTTTCACTCCCATATAAAGCAACATTCCACAGAAATGCCTTCAGAAAAGACTTCCATACACTTGAATTAATATTCGATGTTAGCAGATTTCTCTTTTTCAAAAATACTTTTCTTCACATTGCCATTATGAATTTTATAGCCTCTGTACTATGATGATCATATGTTATTTTACTGCCCAAGTAACTAAACTCATCTACCACCTTTATTGTTTTGTTGCCTAATCTAATTTTCTAAGACTGCATTTCATTACTCTTATTTTGCTCTGGTTCATGTTCATCTTATATGCTGCTTTCAACACACTGTTAATTCCGATCAATTGCTCTTCAAGGTCCTTTGCTATCTCTGACAGAATTACAGAGTAACACTGGAGAAAGGTTACAACCCTGTCTTACTCCCTTACCAACCATTTTGTCCCTTTCATGCTCTTCAACTCTAATAACAGCTGTTTGGTTAATGTACAAGTTATAAATAACCTTCCGTTCCCAATATTTGACCCCTGCTGACTTTGAAAGAGAGTATTCCAACATTGTTAAAGCTTTCTCTAAATCTACAAAAGCTAGAAATGTAGGTTTGCCATTCCGTAATCTATCTCCTAAGATAAGTCTTGAGTAATTGCCTTCCATTTTCCTACATTTCTCCTAAATCTGAACTGATCTTTCCCGAGGTCAGCATCTATCAGCCTTACCATCCTTCTGTAAATAATTACTGTTAAAATTTTGCAACCATGACTTACTAAACTGATAATTTTGTAATTTTCACACCGGTCTGCATTTGCTTTCATGGGATGGGGATTATTACATTTGTCTTAAAGTCAGAGGGTATTTCATCTATCTCATACATCTTACTCACCAGGTGAAATAGTTTTGTCATGGCTGGTTCTCCCAGAGACTTCAGTAGCTCTGAGGGAATGTCATCTACTCCAGGGGCCTTGTTTTGACTTAGGTCTTTCAGTGCTCTACCAAATTCATCTCTCAGTATAGTATCTCCTATTTCATCTTCATCTACTTCCTCTTCCCTTCCTACCTTCAGCTTTTCCTCTCTTACTCAGAACTGGTTTTCCATCTGAGTTCTTGATATTCATACAGCTATTTTTCTTGTCTGCAAATGTCTCTTTTTATTTTCCTGTAGACAGTATCTATTTTTCCACTAGTTATACATTCTTCTACAGATTTGCATTTGGCTTCTAGCCACTCCTGCTTAGCCATATTACACTTCCTGCCAATCTCATTTTGTAGTCATCCATGTTACCTGCTCCATTTAAGGCATTTTTATATCTTCTCCTTTCAGCAATTAAATTTAGTATTTCAATAATGGACGATAACAACTCACTGTAAAAAGGCTCGCTGACCTGCCGACAGACACGAAAATAGATAATCACATTCACACACTCACTCAGACAACTAGACACACACAACCACTATGTCCAGCCAGTCCAGCGCCACGACACACGGTGGTCGTGTATGTTTAGTCGTCCGAGTGATTGCGTGAATGTATGTGTTTCTTTTTCTGACAAAGACCATGGCCGTAAATTTAAATTGTGTGAATGTGATTATCGATTTTCGTGTCTGTCAGCAGCTCAGAGCCTCTTTATGGTGAGGGTATTTCTTGTGATATCTGGGGATTTTTTGTAGGTCTTGCCTTTCTACCTATTTGATCCTCTGCTGCCTTGACTAATTCATCTCTTAAAGCTACCCATTCTTCTTCTACTGTTTTATTTCCCCCATTTCTGTCAATTGTTGCCTAAATCTCCTTTTGAAATTCTCAAGAACTTCAGGTTCCTTCAGTTTATCCAGGTCCCATCTCCTTATATTCCTATCTTACTGCAGTTCCTTCAGTTTCAGTTTACAGCTCATAACCAGATATGGTCAGTCTACATCTGCCCCTTGATATGTCTTATACTTTAAAACCTGGTTCCAAAATCTATGCCTCACTGTTACAAAATCTATCTGGTACCTTCCAGTATCTCCTGGTCTCTCCCATGTATGCAACCTTCTTTCATGATTCTTGATCCAAATGTTTGTTATGATTAAATTATGTTCCGTACAAAATTTTATCAGACAGCCTCCTCTTACATTCCTTTTTCTCAGTCCAAAGTCACCTACTATTTTTCCTTCCATTCCTTTTCCTACTACGAATTCC
Organism: Locusta migratoria; assembly: GCA_026315105.1. Lineage (NCBI taxonomy): Eukaryota > Metazoa > Arthropoda > Insecta > Orthoptera > Acrididae > Locusta > Locusta migratoria. The sequence goes on along the minus strand of CM048745.1, from coordinate 837,227,148 downwards.
ATCCCCCATCACAATTACGTTTTCATCTGCCTTAAGTGTCTGAATAATTTCCTTTACCTCCTCATACATTTCTTCAGGCTCCTCATCATCGCCGGCCGCGGTGGCCGAGGGGACTGAGGCGCTCCAGTCACGGTCTGCACAGCCACTACGGTCGGGGGTTTGAATCCCCCCTCGGGCATGGATATTTGTGCCATCCTTAGTATTAGGTAGTTCATAAGTAGTTTGTAAGTTTAGGGACTGATGACCCCGTAATTAAGTCCCATAAGCTATACAAACATTTGAACATTTTTTGAATCCTCATCATCGGCAGAGCTAGTGGGCATATAAACTTGTACTACAGTGGTCGGTGTTAGCTTCCTATCTGTCTTGTGCTGCTTGTAATAATTTACCCACATTCCTATTTTCTTATTCATTATTAGGCTTACTCCCGTCATATCCCCAACTGATAATGTATCCTGTACTTGCCTGACCAGAAATCCTGTTCCTCTTTCCACCGAACTTCACTAATTCCTACTATATCCAAATTTAATCTCTCTATTATCCTTTCTAAATTTTCTAACCTCCCTACCTGATTAAAGGATCTAACATTCAATGCTCCGATCTGTAGAATGCCACTGTTGTGTTTCCTAATATTGATATCCTCCTGAGTAGTCCCCACCTGGAGAGCTGAAGAGGGCACCATTTTACCCGGAGAATATTTTACCCGAGATGATACCACCATCATATATTCATACAGTAGAGCTGCGTGTCCTTGGAAAAAGTAACAGCTGTAGTTTCCCCTTGCTTTCAGCCATTCGCAGTAACTGTAGGTCAAATCCACATTAGCTGACATTACAAGGCCAGGTCAATCAATCATCCAGACTTTTGCCGCTGTAACTACTGACAAGGCTGCTGCCCCTCTTCAGGAACCACACATTTGTCTGGCCTCTCCACAGATACCTCTCAACTGTGATTGCACCTAAGATATGGGTATCTGTATCACTGTGGAACGCAAGCCACCCTACCTCAACAACGTCTGTGGTTCATGGTGGTGGCACTGAAAGGTATCAGATACATTTTATAATGGCAAGACAAAGATTTTGGAATCAGGTTTTAAGCTCTAAGGCATATCCATGGGCAAGTGTAGACTCTGACCATATTTTATTGGTTACCAGCTGAAAACCTGGCATTTCCTGGGTATTTATTCTTGCCTTGAGTTAGTACTTCTCCTATCCCTTCTCTCTCTGTCTATATCCTTTTTTTTCTAAAAACATGTTATATTTATTAGAGAATATATAACAAATAAGGCTGTCTTGCATAATATACAAAATTTTAAGTACAATATCCAAACAAAAAAGATAGAAATCAAAATTATATGTAACATTCATGCATTCATTTAATTCACAAATTTACTATAAACACTGAGCGAGATGGTGCAGGCGAACGTCGGGAAGGTTCCTTTCAGAGGGCACGGCCGATTTCCTTCCCCAAACAATCCGAGCATAAGCTTCGCCTCAAATGACCATGCTGTCAACTGGGCATTAAGCACTAATCTTCCTTCCTCCCAGACTATAAACAATATTTATTGTAATTTGTCCAGCATCTAATATCAGTATTTTCTGTGGTGAACCCACGCCTGAGCAAGTGACATAAAGCTGTCCATGTGAGAAACATGGAGATTTCAAATACACTCAACAGTATTGAGTAGATGGCCCTGTGATTTATTAGTCATAGCTTTACCTGACATGCTTTACGATGCCATGGAAAGAAAAACGTGTTTGGTTGGGTGACAGGTTTTTGTGTGTATCCCTGTCCGGTCAGTAAAATAATTATCCTCAGAAAGCGAATATTTCATTGCAAACATCAGCACATTACGCTGCCGGAGACTTGATGCCTGTAGGATACACAACCGTACAATCTATTTGTTGCCATCGTTGCTGCATTAAGCCTGTAATCATTAAAATCCTCAAATCAGTAAAAGTCTTGATCCGATCACTGCCAAACTTCACAGGAACACCCTCTGAGTTAATCTGAATATTGTATAATGATGTCATCAAAATTGCTCCAGCCGTTTTCGAGTTTATAGAGGATATACAGACAAACATTTATTTTTGTATATAGAGATGAACTGTAGGCTCAAACTGAAGAAACTGCAGAAAGGTAGGACAATAAGGAGATGGAACTTAGATAAACTGAAGGAGTCTCAGAGGAAGCTTTAGGCAGCACTTGACAGAAACAGGGGGAAATAACACAATAAAATATGAATGGCTACCTAAGAGAGTCGAAATATCGAAGGCAGCATTTGACCAAACAGGTATAAAGGTAAGACCTACAAAACATCCATGGATATCACAGGAAATACTGAATTTAATTGAAAATTTTTTCAATAAAAGTCATCTTGGTTGCAGAGTGTTTTATTATTGTTTAAGGACGCATTTCGCCCTTTAGCAGGGCATCCTTAGATTATCTGTGTAACAGAATTTACACAAGACTTATAAAATGGTGGGAAGTGGGTCTTGGACTTATTTTGTGCTAAGTAGATTGTATAAATGGAAAACAAAGCTTACAATGTGCTCTCTGTGGTGTAACATTGGTTTGCAGTATTAAAATATTTTCTGCAATTCTGTGTTTCTTCATTGGTACTTCCAATTAAAAAAAGTACAATATTTTATTTGAAAGGTGTCATCATAATATCTAGAAACGTTTGATCTTTGCATGCCAACTGGTCATTTAGGAAGTGTGGGTGTCCAAAGTAAGTGCGGTTCACTATCTCGAAACACTTCCAGTAAATTTAAATCCCACTCATTCTGCACAATTTGTAGGTTTTGCATGTTGTTAAGGGTAGGCTGCCAATGTTTGGAGCCCTTAATGTGTTTCACAAAAGGAAATGTTTTTTGAGCTGTCCTTTTTTGGTAAGACGGTGCTCAGCAAAAAATACTTTAAAAGTCCAGCTTGTCTGTCCTATATATTCAGCTGGACACGCAGGACATTGTAGTTTATAGAATCCTGATAATAGGTATCTGTCTTTATTGGCTTGTTCTTTGTGTGGGAGAATGTGCTGGATGCTGAAAGCACTGCCAAAGGCGATCTGTACATTTGTGCCACGATAATGTTTAGCCAGCTCATAAGAAAAATAATACCCATGAAAGAAATGGGGATACATTTAACTCCTTCATCAGGTGGTACTGAATGAAATTGTGGCTAAATTTTATAACATTTTGCATTGTAAAGAGGCTCACTGAACTGCTGATAGGCACAAAAATAATCACATAAAGACGACTTAAATTTTCGGCCATGACCTTCATCAGAAAAAGAAACACATACATTCACACAATCACTCAGACAACTATACACACACAACCACCATGTCCAGCCACTCCAGTGCCATAAGCATCTAGATTGTGAGTGTGGTGGAGAGTGGAGGGGGAAGGATGCTGGGTAAAGGTGGGGATGAAAAGTTCTGTGGTGTCTGATGGATTGTAAAGACTCTCATAGGCAGGAATTTGAATTGCAGCAATGAATACAGTGAAGGGAAGGGGTGGGAAAGGATAAAAGGGAGGTGTAGAGGAGTGTGGGGATTTGAAACGATAAAAATAAAGATAATGAAAAAGATAGAAAAAAATAAAAAGTAATTAATTAATGGGATATTGTAAGGGATAACACACAGTTACAAAGAAGACCACTCTGCTGTCTACATTAAATCTACTAATTACAAACAGTACCTGCACTTTGACAGCTGTCATCCATTCCACATCAAAAATTCCCTCCCATTCAGCCTTGCCACCCATGGTTGGCCGAACGCCTCACAAAGGCCTTCACAGACAGACATTACCCTCCTGACCTAGTTCATAAACAGATTTCCCCTGCCATATCTGCACACACCACCAATCGTCTATCCAACCCCAGTAACCAGTCTCAAAGGAGTTTCCTCCTTTCACCCGATACTACCCTGGATTGGAACAACTAAATCACATCCTGCATGGGGGCTTTGATTATCTGTCGTCATAACCTGAAATGACATCTGACCCAAGAACCCTCAGACCCCTCCTAAAGTGGTTTCCCATCACCCACCAAACCTCCACAACATTCTAGTCCATCCCTATGCCACTCCCAACCCCAACCTCTTACCACAGGGATCAACCCCTGTGGAAGACTCCAATGCAAAACCTGCTCAATCCACCCATCCAGCACTTCCTAGTCCAGTCCTGTCACAGGCTTATCCTTCCCCATCAGAGATCGGTCCACCTGTGAAAGCAGCTATCTGATATACCAACTGTGCTACAAGCATTGCATAGCATTTTATATTGGTATGATGACGAACCAGCTGTCTGTTAGAATGAATGACCACAGCCAAAATGTAGCGAAAGCAAGTCAGACCACCCTGTGGCACAGCATGCAGTTGAACACACCACTCTGGATTGCAACAGCTGCTTCACTACCCGAGCCATCTGGATTCTCTCCTCCACCAACAAGTCTTGTGAACTGCGCAGATGGTTGTTGGCCCTTCAACACATTCTACGGTCCTGCAACCATCCTGGCCTCAACCTAAGATAACTTTCCATTCCTACACCCTATGCCTAGCATCTCCCCCCCCCCCTCCTCTATCTCCTCTTCCTTCCCCACTCATTATCTTACATCTCTCCAATTAATATCTTTCTTGCAACTGTGTGTTGCCCTTTACAATACCCCACTAATTAATTACTTTTTATTTATTTTTTCCAATTTTTTTCCTTTTTTCCCTATTTTTATTTTTCTTGTTTCAAATCCCCACACTCCTCTACACTTCCCTTTTTTCCTTTCCCACCTCTTCCTTCACTGTAATCTTTGCCACAATTAAAAAACCTGCCTATCAGAGTCTTTACAATCCATCCTGCACCACGGAACTTTCCATCCCCACCTTTAGCAGGCATCTTTTCTTCTCCACTCCTCACCACACTCACAGTCTAGATGTTTGTGGTACTGAAGTGAATGGACATGGTGGTTTTGTGTGTGTGTGTAGTTGTCTCAGTGATTGTATGACTGATGAAGGCAGTGGCCGAAAATTTAAGTTGTGTGAATCTATTTTCGTGTCTGTCAGCAGCTCAGTGAGTCTCTTTGCAGTGAGTTTTTACCTATCCTCCATTATTGATGTTACAGTTGGATTTTCCATTGTTAACATTTTGCATGAGGTTAACCAAGGCTGGGTTGTAACCATTCATTTCATTGATGTATTCAAGATTGTTGAGGTCTTTATTGGTGGAAACTTTAGAAATAGGAATCTAAAAAATTCTACTTACCATAGATACCTAAAAAAACTAATTTTGTATTGCCATGGATGGCATGAAGATGCATGTATGACTGAGTTGCTTGTGATCAGTTTCCTATACATGTGGAAAGCAACTTTGTTTTCAGCTAACTGTAATTGTAGGTGTAGAAAGTTCAAGCCACTGGTGGAATTCATTATCTCATGGATAAAGGCTAGTTTTAGTGTATGTTGTTAAATTCATCAGTTAGAATTGCTACTTCAGCCAGGGTACCATTGAAAATTGACAGGGTGTCATTGACATATCTCCTGTAGAAGAGTGGTTTCCTACATCACTCCCTACCCACACTGTATTAGTTAGTTTGTAAATGTTGGCAGAGTAACACACCATGTCCGTGCACTGTCCGTGATTGAAACTATAAACATGAACATGGGCTTATGATGTGTCTTCAGTGACCACCACTCAAGGTAATTCAACATCAGTTTTGTTCTTTCCTAATGCTCGGTACTTAATCATATATAGGGCTACGAAGAAATCCAAAATTGCAGAAAAGAGTCAAATACCGCATACCAAACTATGGTGTCACACCACAGAGAATGCCTTGTAACCTTAGTTTACAATTTAAATAATCTACTTAGCACAAAATAATTCCAAGCCCCACCCCTGTTTTGCATTATTGTGTAAATTCTGTGTGAGGATGCCCTGCTAGAGGGTGAAACGCATCATTAAATAACAATAAAACACTCTGCAACCAAGATGAATTTTATTGCAGAAATATTTAATTTCACTTGTTGTTTAATACCATGAATAGGATATCATTTTATTTGAATTTAATTGATGAAAGGAGATGTAAATGAAACAGGTGCAGTGCAGTACAGACGCTTAGAAAGGAGACTGACAGGAAGTGCAAAATGGCTAAGCAGGGGTGGCTAGAGAGCAAATGCCAGTGTGTAGAAGAATATGTAACTAAGGAGAGATATACACCACCTACAGAAACATGAAAGAGATATTTTGGGACAAAAAAATCAGATGTATGAATATCAAGAGCTCAGATCGAAAACCACTTCTAAGCAAAGAGGGAAAGCCGTAAAGAATATATTGAGGGGTTCTACAAAGGAAACGAACTTTGATACAATGTTGTAGAAAGGAGAGAAGAAGTAGATGAAGATAAATAGGAGATATTATACTGAGAGATGAATTTCACAGCGTACTGAAAGACATAAGTCGAAACAAGGCCCCTGGAGTACATGACATCCCCACACAGCTACTGAAGTCTCTGGGAGAACCAGTTATGACAAAACTATTTCACCTGGTGAGTAAGATGTATGACACAGGCAAACTACCCTCAGACTTGATAATCCCCATTTAAAAGAAAACAGGTGCAGACAGGTGTGAAAATTACAGAACCATTTGTTTAATAAGTCATGGTTGCAAAATTTTAACATTAATTATTTACAAAAGAATGGAGAAGTTGGTAGAAGCCGACCTCCTACTCTCACATTGTTAGTTTTGAAAGAAGCCTCTCACTAAGGAAAGCATTAAGCAAATTATTATTACTATTAGCAGATATATTTTTCATCCAATTTTGGTGGATTAGAGGATTTCAATATTCAGTTCCTCTACGACAACTCTGTGTTCAATAATTCCTATCTGTTTTGATGCTCTTTATTAGCTCCAGATTATTTGTTGCTACGAGCAAGTATGTTTTCACAACAATTTATTATTCTCATGAGTTTATGAACGAATTGTTCAAGAGAATTTTGGGAGAATGCATCCAGCAGAATTACCAATACTGTTTTATGCTTGCCTCCAGATTTGAACATGTAATTTTTTTTTTTTTTCTTCCTTTCAGCACATCGAGGGTAAGTTTAAGCTTCCACCAATTGACATTGAATGCTTTGGGTAGATTATAGAAATTTGATCCAAGTTTTCTTTAAAGAGTTCTACAATTTAATTGAGTCAGGGGGTAGGTAAAAAGAACAAAGTATTGATTTATTTTGGTTGTCAGGTATAATCTACACCCAAACCAACTCACAGGAGCTGTCAACTTCAATTTTGATACAGTATAAACCATCTGTGAGAGCAATAAATATGCCACCACCTATTTCATTCAGTCTATCCTCTCTAAACATCATTTAACCCATGGTAAAAAAATCAACTTATCTCCAGCTTCAGCCAGTTTTCGCTACTTATAATGATTTAGCACTTATTGCTCTTGTATTTTCCCCACACAGATACGTCTATTTACTACTGGTTCTGCATCTGTGTTCGTCCTATCTGTGACATGTACCCTTTGAGATTGAAACCCTTTTTGTGTGGTCCTGAGGTCCTATAACCTAAAAACTACACAGTCCAAGCCATACAGCTCCCACTACCCATGTAGCTACTTCCTGCGTGTAGCGGAGATTCCTGACTTATTTAGCGAAACCTGGAACCACCACTACCTGATGGTGCAAGTTGAGGAATGTGAAGCCCACACAGTCACAGAACTGTCTCAGCTCCTGATTCATACCCTTCACTTGGCTCTGTACCACAGATCGCAGTTGATCCTAGCAACAGTACTGCAGATGACGAGTTCTGCCTTCATCTTACAAGCAATACTGGCACTCACAAAAGAGAGTTGGAACCCTTCCTGTTCATGTTGTACAATGAGAGGCAAACAGATTGCCTGGAGAGAATAATTTAGAGTAAAAAATAAATAAATAAATAATAATAATTAAAAAAAAAGAGTATTACGGATGCCCAAGTAAAGGAGGCACAATACACAGCTATCAAACTACATTATGTTGGGGGGGGGGGGGGGGGGGGGGAATGCGAGAGTGGGCCTACTAAATACAAGAACAAGCAATGAATGTACGAATTAAAACTCCAGAGCAGACATCTAAATGAAAATAGCTCACTGCTCCTTAAGTTTTGTGCACTGTTGGTGCTGCCTGCTTAATAGCTGCTGCCCAAGAGCAAGTGTTATGGAGATGGTTCAAAAACTCAAACTGAAATCCTTGGAGGGAAATTGATATTTTTTCTAAGAATCGCTAATGAGGAAATTTAGAAGGTTGGCATTTTAACCTGCTCTTTACTCACATAAAGTAATAAGTGCAGTCAACAAGGCATCTCATAAGTCTAGATTTCTGGTAGACTTTTGACACTATACCTCTCAAGTGGCTTCTAATTAAATTGCAAGCTTATGGAATATCGTCTCAGTTGTGCGATTGGATTCGTATTTCCTCTCAGAAAGGACACATTATTTAGTAATTGACAGAAACTCATCAAGTAAAACAGAAGTGATATCTGGCATTCCTCAGGGAAGTATTATAGGCCCCCAACTGTTCCTTGTCATTCTAAATGATATAAAAGACAATCTGAGCAATCCTCTTAGTCAGTTCATGGATGATGCTGTCACTTATCAGTTACTAAAATCACCAGAAGCTCAAAAACTGCAAAAAGATTAAGATAAGATATCTGCATCATGTGAAATTGGCTACTGCCCAAAAATAATGAAAAGTGTGAAGTCATCCATTTCAGCACTAAAAGAAATTCATTAAACTTCATTTACATGATAAGTCTATCAACTCTAAAGGCCAGAAATTCAACTAAATACCTAGGAATTACAACTAAAAACAAGTTAAATTGGAAAGAACTTATAAAAAATTGTTGAGAAGATGAACAAAAGGCTTTGTTTCATTCACAAAACACTAAAGAAAGTTCCTACACTACACCTGTCTGTCACTCACCAGGTGTGACAGACAAAGGAAATAGAGAGAAAGTTCAGAGAAGGGAAGCTCATTTTGTATTTTTGTGTTATGGTAGTGGGGGGTGGGGGGGGAGTCACGAAAATGATGTATGATTTGGTGTGGAAATCTGCAAACATATGTTATTAGTGCCCACCTACATAGAGAGACATAAGAGAAATAAGATCAAGAATGGAAATATTTAGATATTCCTGTTTCCTGTGCACTATTAGAGAGTGAAATAGTAGATACGCATTATTAAAGCAGTTCAATGAACCCCTCTTCCAGTTACGTAAATGTGATTTGCTGTGATTCTGCTGTCACCAACTTGACACATTGTGTAAGAAGCACAACCACCGCCATGAACTGCAGACATTGTCAAAGTGGGGTGGCTTGCATGCCTCAACAATACAGGGAACCATACTGTAGGTGCAGCCACACTGGAGGGGTATCTGTGGATAGGTCAGACAAACATGCATATTAATTGTAAAGTAAACAAAAACAAAAATCGCCCCTTCATTGACTGAAGATTTCAATCTTTAAGATGTACAAAAATCAATTTTTTTTTCGCCGAGTACCTTTTTTCAAATCACAAGGTAAGTTTCAGAGATATCCGAACGTTGCCTTTCAATACAATGCATACTTTTTCTAGCAAAACATCCTGGTGTTTCGGCCATATCTTGCTAATGGACTAAGATTTACAAAACTGAAAAATGCCGTTTATAGATAAATGTTTACAGGATGTATTGTAAATATTTGAACAATTTCCTATGGATAGATATTTGCAATTCATGGTGCTAAAATGGCTAAAAATCGGGTTTTGTGATTTTTTTCAAAACTATGATAAGTTTCAACCTCTGGATCTCGGTAATAGATAACGATATCGAAAAAATTTAAAAACGGCCTTGAGAATATCATTATAAGAACATATGGTAAAAATTTCGAAGATTTGCAAGGAATAGAAAGTATCGAAGTGCCCACTCCCACAATTCGTTTTTTTGGTCCCCAAAAATCATGGTTTTTTGAGATTTTCTCAGGAACTGCCCATGAATGATTGGTGCTTTTGTAAGCCATTTAAAGCCCACCATAGACTATATGTCATGTACAAAAGTCAACTGATTTGCTCTATTTGGATGGGCTCCAGGAAATGTGTAACTTTGAAAATTTTGATGATGTACTTTATGATAGCTATATTATACCCATCCTTCTAATGTGTACACAAATGATCACTAGGCCAAGATCTATCCAGAGCACTTCACACTGATAGTAAGCCCCCCCCCCTCCCCCCCGCAAGCGATTGCTGAAGGCGCAAACTTTTGAGCTGAGACCTGTGATTGACAGTACATTTTGTTGTTGTAATTTATGAGGATAACCACAGATTATTTATTATCTACAATACATGTGTATTAATATATTATCCTGTATATGGGTTTTCCGACCTGTTGATGAAGTCATGGGAAAAATGCCTCACAGGACATGTTCACGAGTATGTTATGAAGAAATGATTAGCATTTCAGTCACCTCAGTTCAGCATGTATCCTGTTGCCTACAAGGCACAGGATCCACCATGACAACTTGTTCCATGTGATATGGCAGTATGTGAATGGCATCTTACAATATAGCCATCCACCCTGCATTCCCCTTGTTCCAAAGGTCATCTATGTAGTTGGCACAGGGTCACGGTGCTACATCTGCGGCATTATATCCCATACATTTTCATTTGGCAAGTCTGGTGGGCCATAGCAAAAAGATGACATCCTGTGTCACCAAGAAGACACATGTCCATGCAGCAACATGTGATCATACATTGTCCTGCTGAAAAATTGAGTGATATGCATAAAAGGTAAGATTAAAGCCACAAGATGTCAGTCATGTAAGTCACAGTATCATGGGCACATACCACCTGTGATTTAAGGTTATATCTAATAACTCTCCACACATTATGGCGTTGGTGCTGTATGTTGTTGTTGTTGGTTTTTAGGGGACTTAACAGCTAGGTCATCAGTCCCAGTGCTGTATGTCATGTCCAAATGCAGTCACTGTGATACAGCTCCCCCTGCCTACAGCAAACCAAAATATGATCATCATATTCAAACAAATACAACTTGGATTCATCCAAAAATACTATGAGATGCAATTCCTATACCCAATGGCATCTGGCATGTTTTTGCATATCGGTCAAAGATAGGTGGAGAAGTGGATTATACACATCTAACCCAAGCCATAATGAACAGCGACGATCTGTCACATCTGGTATTGGATGATATGTTACACTGTTGTGCCAAAGCCCAGGAGCATAAGGTCTGTCCTGCAGTGCCATTCGGATGAGGTATCAGTCTTCTTGGGGTAGTGTCTTATCGCCATCTATGAACCATGTTGCACTGCTGAAACATTTCATCCTACACGAGTACCAATTGCATCACCTTCTCTCATGCCAACAGTACACTCTCTTTCAAACTCATTGATTTGATGTTACAGTTTACATGTATACATCTGCAAGGCATCCTGCACGTTTGTTGAAGTCACATTGATCAATTAGGTTTATATTGACAATGAGTGCCACAGTCACACTGTAACGTGGAGTTGTGCTGTGATATTAATGTTGACCTTGAATCCATGGCCTGACATTGTCCAAATGCTAATCAGTTCTGTGGAACGCATTAATGTATGTGTCCTGTGAATATGGACTTTTCTAGTCTTTCATGGTGTTCTGGTTCTTCCACCAAACATGAGTCAATATTTTGATCACAACATTTTTTGGAGGTTTTAACCTTGCCAAATACACATTTATAGAATATTTAATTACAGCAACTACTTCAACAGTTAGAAGGCTCTTGTTATTGTTGCAAAATATTGGTACAATTTATTTATAAAGTGTACTGAAATTCAGAACTTATTGTAGCAATTTATTAAATACCAAAGATTCATTTTAAAAGCATAAGTTACCTTTGAACTTAATGCATTACCGCAGTTTTTGCATACACTCCATCATGATGGTTATTATTAGCTGTAAATCATTTGTTAAGATTGCACACCACTAAAGAAAGTAATGCACTCACATGACAGTGTTATGTTACCTGCAACTATGCCAAGAGACAAGAGAATACATATATGTTAGTTTGTAAGGAAGGGGGAGGGGAAGACTTGAGGAGTGTGGGTAGAGTATTTTTAATAATTTGGGAGACAAATTGTGTGTGTGTTTTTTTTTTTTTAGTCATCGTTGTTGTTGTTGTATTCAATCCGAAGACCAGTTTGATACAGCTCTCCACCCTACTCTATCCTGAGCAAGCCTCTTCATCTCCTCATAAGAACGGCACCCTACATCCGTTTGAATGTGTTTACTGTTTTCATCTCTTGGTCTCCCTCTGTAATTTTTACCCCGCACACTTCCCTACAATGCTAAATTCACAGTTCCTTGATGTCTAAGAAAGTGTCCTACCAATCAATCCTTTCTTTTAGTCAAGTTCTGCCTAAAATTTTTTAAGTATCTCTAAAAAAAAAATACAAATTCCATCCATTTTAAAACTTACAAGAAAACCACATGGGTATCGATTTTAGAATTTTCTGATATTTATGGCACATGAAATTCGGAATTCAAATAACAATCAGCCAAAGCCATTCAATGCAACTCAAAAAAATTCTCAAATAAATTTACTTTGAAATTTTGCAGGTAAGCATAATTACCAATCATTAAATGAATTGCAGCACCTGTTGGTGTAGATCAGGTGGTAGTGTAATGGCCCTACAACCTTATGGTTGGTGGTTCTAATCCTGTCGTGACAGATTTCTTTCTTTCTTTTTTTTTTTTTTTTTTTTTTTTTTTTTTTTTTTTTTTTTTTTTTTTTTTTTCTTTGATGAGTTTGAATACTTACACAATTTTAATATCTAATGGTAATATTTACAGAAAGTGCACCTATTTATGTTTATTTGTAATTTTCTATACTTTACAGATGGTTGTTAATGATGGTTTCAATAACAAAATGTAAGTTACATTTTTACAATATTGGCTTTGCTAATAGATGACGACAGGAGTCTTTGGTTGTTCAGTTTGTGAAGAACTATGACACTGTCTTGGAAAGGTATCTCCATAACTACTAACGGCTTTCCAAGCAACAAACTACTTAACCTTCATTTTACTCAACAAGGTTTTCATCTTGTCTACATACACATAAACACAAATTGACACAACACGTGGAATAAGATATCCCAAAATGGTTTATATAACTGAATTTGGAAAAAAAAAAAAAAAAAAAAAGAAAAGAAAAAAAAAAAAAAAAAAAAAAAAAAAATCTGTCACCGTTGGAATCAAACCACATACTATGGATGTAAGGCCAGAATGCTACCACCTGATTTACACCAACAGACACTGCAAGTGTTGTAATTATTGGTACTTACGTTTACTTTGATAAACTTCAAAGTTGATTTTTTTGAGAATGGCTGATTGTTATTTAAGTTCTGAACTTCAAGTAAAATAAATATTTAAAAAATCTAAAATCCACTAGCCATGTGGTCTCCTTGTTAGTCCTATCAACAATATTCTTGAAAGAAAAACATATGACTACACTATATTTAGTAATATTAGTGAGAGCTAGGGTGGGAGTGGGGGGAACTGTCTATCCTCGTCCCTGGGCATTTGTGTCCTCATAAAGTGATTTTCAAGCAAGAAGTGATTGCAAACAAAGGAAGGTGGCGACCCTTTCATACCTATGGAACTTGTAGCAAGTAAACATTTATGAATGTACTACATCATATAACTCTTTAAAAGACAAGGAGGATAACATGACTTTCAAAAACAGAAAAAAAACCTAGTAATTTGACCAGCAAAGAGGAAACTTGAATGATGAAGGAAGTTCATTGACAGGAGTTTTGGCTACAATTTTATTTCACTAAAGATCCTTCCATTTATTTCAAGTAATTAAGAAAGCAACAAATTTTAAGTCAGAATGGTTAGATGAGAATGGAAACGTTCCTTAATGGACATAGAAGGATGCTATATGGAATTACAAGGAGTAAGATGAAAGAAAGCACATATTCAAAGTCAATTAAAAGGGAAAGTGGAGGGCTACTCACGCAGCCAGAGGGAATAAGGAAAAGATGGCGACATTGCTTCAATAAACTACTAAATGTGAAAAACAGATTAAAGTAAAGTAATGGGGTCTGAAAGAATAGACAGTTACAACAATGTTGAGAATGGAATTAGCACTTGGAAGAATGAAAACAGACAAGGCACCTGGGTTATATGAAATTAGTGTGGAGATGATACATGTAAATGGACATACAGGGCTACAACGATTATATACATAGCTGAGACACATGTAAACTCAGACATCTGCTCCCTAAGAATAGGGAAAGAGGATAAAAATTCTAGTGTTCAAAATGGGAGACAGAAAAGTATGTATTTATATAGAATGGTGTGGTGACTGTTCTTTCAAACATGTCAGAAAGAACAGACAGCACACCTGGTTCGCAACCATATTGCTTTTTCAAATATTTTATTATGGAGAGAAAGAAAGAAGAATGAGAAAGGAATGACTAGCCACACTAGGGCATTGAACTTAATGGCAGGACAGGATTCAAACTGGCGTCTACTGCTCCACCTCCCGTATATCTGAAATTCTCACAAGTCACACTCTATGGCTGTAGTGCTCCTCATTGTCAATGGCCTCTTTTACCAAACCTATATCCAGTCATTGTTTGCAACCCCTTCACTCATGACCTATATTCCTGCAACAGATCAATACAAAAGACCTAGCCCAGCAGCCTTCTACTACCACCTACTCCAATCCTACAATGGAAACTCCTACCATATGTGAAAGCAACCATGTTATCTACACACTTACCTGCTATCACAGAGCTACATTCTACATGGGCATGACTGCTAACATCATGAATAGCCACTGCCTAACTGTAACTAAGAAACTGCTGAACCATCCAGTTGCTTTTATACTAATATGTTGTGCATAAAAAAGTTACTTTTTGTTCTCCCATTTTCTCATTTAGATATGACATTTGCAAGTTTTAAAAATGTTTAAAGGTAGTTCTATTGATAGGAATAACATCCAAAACCAATGACAAAACCCTGTATATCAATGTTTAGTTTGCTAATTTTTGTTTTCTTAATTATGTGATCATTTAGTTTTATGTTTGCCATAATGATATCATCAGTCTAATGGTACATAATTATGTTGTTAATAAACTCATGAAATAACATTACATGAATGAATGCTGTAAGTTAGAGCAAAGGTAAATTTGTGAGACTGTATTATACAGTGTGTTCATTGAAAATGGAAGAACCTATTGAAGTTGTGTAAGTCTTTTTTGCTGAACTTTGACTAAAAAATAATACTTTGTACAGTAGCTTTCTAGTAGTCATTCATGGATAGGCCTATTAGAGGGAGACCCAGCCAATAATTGATAACCACCTGGTAGTTGCTCAGTATCATTTTAATCATTAAATTTTAAGAGGTGGCAGCACTGATACTTCTAAAAATGTTGGAGAATATAAAGAACAATTGTACTCAAACCTGTTTCTTCCATTTTGACATTTGGGGGGAATTGATAGCTGTGAGAAAATATGTTCTGTTATCTATAGTAACTGAAGATTATTTGTATCTACAATATAGAAGTATTAAGATATTCCGTATACTAGTTTCCCAACATCTTGATGACGTCATGGATCAAAGCAGATAGGTGGTATCCCAGTCTACAGTTATGCCATTGTATGTATGTCAATCTTCATAGGAAACTTTTCTCTGTGATATGTGTTACCATCAACTTATTACTTCAAGTAGATGATCTATAAATAATATACATGTAAAATCAAATTGTTAATTGATCAACTACTGGCTATGTATCCCTTTAAATTGATTGTTATGTTTTGAAATCTGTTCTAGTGAGGTAGGGGTCTGCAGTGAACCCAAGGTCAACATTTTCAACATACTAATTTTTTTTAAGTACCGGTACCACTGTTGAACATGTCACCATGAAAAGTGATTTCAGTTTAATTTTGCACTAGGCTACACGAAACACTTGAAGGTCCATTTGTTACAAGTGACAGTTTTGCTTACAAAGGTGCAAATAATGTAATAAGAGTGGGGGGGAGAGGGAGAGGCAGGCTTATTACTTCTCCCTATGTGATGGACTACGTTGGCTCACTTCTTTATGCCCCCACTTAAAATGCCAAGCCACAGTAGTAATTTACTAGAGAGAGCAATGTAATGGTCAACTATGTTTAATAAGTATGACTAAATGTGAACATCACATCTCTAAACCTTGAACAGCATTTACAAAATTATGAGCTAACTAGGCCCCATCTTCAAACTTTTGTACAACATTTTAAGCAGAGAAAAGGAACATGAGGAAGGTGAAAAAGAGCTACTAGGAAAACAATGGCTTCCACAAAATTGTATTACACAAATATGGACTGCAATGTGATTGACTATTTTTTTTCCATTTACAGATGTAAGTTATTATTACTAATTTCCTTGATGACAGTTGTACCAATAACAAGTAAAAGCTTTGTACATTTCCCACCAGTGGATTAAGAAAATAAACTTTTGTTTATGTCACAACCATATATTTCAATAATGCATACAATTCTCATGACATAACTCGTTTTAAATTTGTGTATCAGTATCCTGCCAGAAACCAAAGAATTGTTAAACAAATTTAAGAAATTAATACAGTTCTTATATTTTTAATAACTTTTAGTTGATCGGTTTTTCAGGTGTTACTAAAAAAACTGGCCAGAGAAAATACTGATGTGGTTTCTGTCACTGAACGTCAGTTATCAAAAAACTCGTCCCATGAAAATTTTATACTTTCTAACGTTTATGACACTACAGTTAACAACTCAGTCTTGGCGAGGTGGTAATGTCGCTGCTGTTATGTAACCAGAATGTCCACACACAGAAAGTCCAGGGGAAGCAGTATTGTAAGTCTTTTGTGAAGAGGTTTCTTTTGACCCAATATTCAAAATGGGCATAGTACGTACTTGCACATTTAGTTCTTTAAGTAAACATTCCATCGTTACTATCTCGAAAAATCCATTATCACTCAAAGCCTTGCACGTGTTTTGCACTTGCTCTATACATGGTGAAAACGATACAAACCTGCCGCCGTTTTTTTTAAAGGCTGCAACTGCATGAGGTACAGCATCCCAAGGCTTTGGTAAGTCAAGAAACACTGCGTCCGCACGACTTGTAAGAGCTGCTCCAAAACCATCCTCACAGACATCACGATGCTCAACAGATACATATTCAGACAAACCATGCTCTCTAAACTCTTCCCGAACTACGTCGACTCTAGCAGCATGAAAATCAAATGTGAACAAATGCCCTGATGGTTTTACTGTCCGAATCATGGCGTGGGAGAGAGAGCCACTTCCAGTTCCTGCTTCAATTACTATGCTTCCCGGCTTTATCTCCAACTGAAAAATTATCATGCTAATATCTGGTGTGTATATAATTTGTGTCCTGTGAAGTAAAGTTAACGTCCATAATTCTGGAGTAGGATGAAGTACGTATACCCATCCTTTACTTAATTTAATTTTGCTTCCAAATTTTTTTCCAATTAGTGTGTCAACTTTCAATGCTCCATAAACCGTTTGGAAAACATTTGACACAAGAACTCCATTCTTATTTTTTATTTGTGGTGTTACTTTCAAAGCATGCAAGCTGTTAACGTTTACGTAAAGTATAACAGTATCATCTTCTTCTATCAATTCTTTGAAGCGTGCGAAACTCATTTTGTTACGCAAAACTCACTGTTCTCTACACTACAGTATTAAAAATTGCCCTACCATCTACACTTGTTTACATCACACACTGTTTACAAAACACACGTGAACACAAGGACCGCGTATGTTCAAAGATATAGATGACAACATTGAAGATATAACATACCAATAGCATCTCTTCCTCATGTACGTTTATATCCCAGTGCTACCACTCTTACCGACATCACAATTTGGCTACCAATCTACCGCATATTTTCACCGTTTTTCTTAATCTACTTCATTATCGCTTACAATGCACTACAATCATAGCGCGTACGGCAGTGCACGGTATTAATATGTTCGTAAACAGCGCGTGCGAATTTGCAATTCGTTAGGGGCCCATATCTCCGGTTGTATTCATCTCAGAGTGACGGGGTAAAGTGTTCTGGATAGATCTTGGCCTAGTGATCATTTGTGTACCTATTAGAAGAATGGGTATACTATAGCTATCATACAGTACATCGTCAAAATTTTCGAAGTTACACTCTTCCTGGAGCCCATCGAAATTGAGCAAATCAGTTGGCTTTCGGATATGACGTGTAGTCTATGGTGCGCTTTAAATGGCTTACAAAAGCACCATTCATTCATTGGCAGTTCGTACCAAAAAAAAAAAAAAAAAAAAATTATGGCGATGGTCACTTCGATACTTTCAATTCATTTCAAATCTTCCAAATTTTTACCATATGTTCTTATGATGATATTCTCAAGGTCGTTTTTAAATTTTTTCGATATCGTTATCTGTTACCGAGATCCACATGTTGAAACTTATCATAGTTTTGCACAAAATCACAAAACCCGATTATTAACCGTTTAGCATCGTTAATCGCAAAAATTTAAATAACTAACCATAGAAAATTTTTCAAATATTTACAATACATCCTGTAAGCTTTTACCTATAAACGGCATTTTTCAGTTTTCGTAAATCGTAGTCCGTTAGCAAGACACGGCCGGAAAACCGCGATATCTTGCTAGAAAAAGTGCGTATTGCGCTGAAAGACGGCGTTCAGATAAGCTCTGAAACTTACCATGCGATTTGAAAAAAGGTACTCGGCAGAAAAATTTGATTTTTGTACATCTTAAAGATTGAAATCACCAACGGCCGTGCCACAGTGGATACACCAGTTCCCGTCAGATCATCGAAGTGCTGTCTGACTTGGCTAGCACTTGGATGGGTTACCATCCGGGTCTGCCGAGTGCTGTTGGCAAGTGGGGTGCAGTCAGCCCTTGTGGGGCAAAATTGAGGAGTTACTTGACGGAGAAGTAGCAGCTCCAGTCTGGAAACCGACGCAACGGCTGGGAGTGCGGGGTGCTGACCATGCCCTACTTCGTACCGCATCCAGTGACGCCTGCAGAAAGAGAATGACACGGCGGCCCCTTGGGTCTTTGCGGCCTGTATGGGGTGGATCTTCGTTTAGTTTAACCCTTTCGCGGCTATGGGCATACATGTATGCCTGGGAGTTAGAAGGCCCTGACGGCTACGGGCGTACATGTATGCCCGGCAGGCCGGAGGCCCAGATGGCTACCGGCATTCATATACGCCCAGCAGGTAGACCGACCTGAAGGCTAAGGGCATTCATGTACGCCCAGGGTCCGGGAGCACAATGGAGTGGCGGCGACTTGGTTTTACCTGCGCCTCAACATTCCTGGTGTCACTGCCATTAACAGGCCTTCTTTGTTATGTCGGTAAGCACTACAGTTTTCACTTCTGGACATTCCTGTTCATGAGCTCTCTATCGGGCAGCGTTTCACTGTACTGTCGTTGCAATTTCGGAACGTAGTTTATCAAACAAGGAAATACTGGACATCACGATGAATAGTAGTGACGATGGTGCTATTACAGACCTGTCTTTAGACGAACAGCTGGATTTGTATGGAACTAACTCATTTAGAGTTTTTTCCCTTTATGTCATTTGAATTTGTTTCAGATATTTCTAGATATGAACAAGTTTTATACATTTCTCACCGAAAACATGACGACATTGCCCAGCAGATTAACAAGATGGAAACCTATAGACCCTCCAGAATTTTATTCCTTTTTGGTTTGTTCCCTCCTTATGCCAAGGTCCAAGCAGTTAGCAGTGCAAAGGAAGCAGGCTTGATTTCGAAGGCAACTAAACACAGCACTGATACTGAACGCACGTTTATTAAGAACTCAACATACATGCAGCACTGACTGCCTCTCAGGCAGAGTGCTCTGCTATTTATACACAGACAGAATTTACCAGAAATTAGAAGAACAGTTAACATAAGAAACAAGTAGAATTTACAAGTGAACATAAGAAAGACGTAGAACCTTCTGGAATTGTTAACTACAAAGAAATAAATTTTTGCCGGTGGGCGGGATTGAACCTGCGACCTTCTGCACTGCAGTCCGTGGCGCTATCCCCTGCGCCACGCCGGCAGTCGGTGTTTGACGTCTCTTGCGGCATTGCTCCCTCTCCTGGAGAAACAGCGAGCCGCTGTTATGATCCCTGTGGAGCCAGCTGCAATATCCTGGATCTTGACCGTGTCATGGGTCCTCTGTATGACAGTTCAGACATTCCTGTCATGGCTTCATCAGGAACATTACTGTCCTTACAGTCATTGAACAAGAAGCCATTGTCGTCTACCTGATCTTCAGGATCGTAGTAAGGCTTCATGCGCAGGATGTGAACAATGTCTCTTCGTTTTTGACGTTTCGACAACGGCTCATAATCCTCAACTTCGTATGTGACGTCTGACAGGCGGCGTATGACACGATACGGACCAAAGTATCGCTTCAATAACTTTTCTGACAGTCCAACCTTCCGTACAGGGGTAAAAATCCATACCAGATCCCTGGGCTGTACACAAAAGGTCGGTGCTTGTCGTTATACCGCTGACGGTCCTTCTCCTGGGCGTCCAGTGTCCGTATGCGAGCCAGCTGTCTTGCTTCTTCGACCCTGGTGATGAGATGTTTAACATAGTCATCCTGAGTGTCGTCCGGTTGGAACGGGAACAGCGTATCCATTGTTGTCTCAGCTTCACGGCCATGAAGCGGGAAAAACGGAGTGAAGCCTGTGGTGTCTTGTCTTGCGGTATTGTAAGCAAATGTCACGACTGGCAGAATTGTATCCCAATCCTTCTGCTCAACATCGACGTACATCGACAGCATGTCGGCTAACGTCTTGTTAAAACGTTCCGTAAGACCATTTGTCTGAGGATGGTATGCAGTTGTCATTCTGTGTACAATATTGCACCATGACATTACCTCTGATACTAGTTTTGACTGGAATACTTTTCCACGATCAGATATCATGACACGTGGTGCCCCATGCTTCAAAATAATGTCTCCTACAAGGAATTTTGCGATCTCTGGAACTTCTGCGGTCGGCACAGGTTTGGTGACAGCGTAGCGTGTGAGGTAGTCAGTGCAGAATATTATCCAACGGTTACCGGTTGTCGACTTCGGGAACCTCCCTAATAGATCGATTCCAACTCGGTGGAATGGAGCTGCTGCCGGCGGAATCGGTACGAGATATCCTGGAGGTAATTGCGGCACATGCTTCCGTCGCTGGCACTCTTTACAGAGACTCACATAGTGCTTGACAGATCGGTAGAGACCTTTCCAGTAATACCTGCGTCTGATTCTGTCTAGGGTCTTCACGAATCCCAAATGACCGGATATTGGAGCATCGTGGAAATATTTGAGAATAGCTGGCTGGAGATGAGCTGGAACAACAAGTAGCCATTTAGGGCCCAGTGGATCGTAGTTGCTCTTATACAATGTTCCGTTTATAAGTTGGAACTCTCCATTGGTCGGTTCTCCTTTCTCCAAGGCCTCTATCATTTTTAATAGTGCTGGATCTTCCCTATGTTCAGCTGTAACGTCATCTAATTCAGTGAGAGCTGAAATTTCATTAATGTTGTTGTGTTCCACTAATGGATTCCTAGAAAGGCAGTCAGTATCCTTGTGTTTGCGACCGTTCTTGAATACCACTGTGACATCGTACTCTTGGAGTCTTAGTGCCCATCTTGCTAGTCGACCTGATGGATCCTTCAAGCTAGTCAGCCAACACAAAGAATGGTGGTCTGTCATGACGGTGAATGGTTTGCCAAATAAATACGGCCGGAACTTGTTGATTGCCCAGATAACTGCGAGACATTCTTTTTCAGTTGTAGAGTAGTTTATCTCGGACTTTGGGAGTACTCTTGACGCATAGGCTATCACTTTTTCAGCACCTTCCTGAACTTGTACAAGCACTGCACCAATTCCATAACCACTGGCGTCTGTGTGAAGTTCCGTTTCTGCATTCTCGTCGTACAAGGCTAGCACTGGTGCGGAAGTTAGAGCCTCCTTAAGTGCTCGGAAAGCTCTTTCTTTTGTCTCATCCCAGTAAAATTTGGCGTCTCCCTGCAGACGTTCTCGTAATGGACGTGCCTTGTTACAAAATCCTTTTATGAAACGTCGGTAGTAAGAGCACAGCCCGAGAAAACTTCTCACATCACGAATGTGCTGAGGAGTTGGAAATTCTGTGACTGCCATTACTTTATCTGGATCAGGACGGACACCATCTGCGTTGACTAGGTGCCCCAGGATTTTTATCTCTTTGACGACGAAGAGGCACTTCTTTGGATTGAGGCGGAGACCTGCAGCCTGAACACACTTCAACACAGTTGACAGGCGACTCATATGTTCTACAAATGTTTTCGAGAAAACGACAATGTCATCTAAATAGCAGAGACACGTCGTCCACTTAAAGTGTCGAAGCAAGTTGTCCATCATGCGTTCGAATGTGGCTGGAGCATTACATAATCCAAATGGCATTACTTTAAATTCATAGAGGCCGTCAGGTGTAATAAAAGCCGTCTTCTCCCTGTCAGCTTCGTCAACCTCGATTTGCCAGTAACCTTTCTGCATGTCCATAGTTGAGAAGTATGTAGCTCCTTTCAAGCAGTCTAAGGTGACGTCAATACGCGACAGTGGGTAGACATCTTTCTTTGTGATACTGTTCAGCCGCCGATAGTCGACACAGAATCGCCACGTGCCATCCTTCTTCTTTACGAGGACCACCAGAGACGACCAAGGACTCTCCGAAGGTTGAATAATGTCATCTCGCAACATCTTCTCCACTTCCTGCCGCATTATCCGTCTTTCAGCTGGCGACACTCTATACTAACGCTGGCTAATTGGCGGATAATCCCCAGTATTGATACGGTGCTTTATCGTGGGCCGTTTCGTCTGACTTTTCCCCTGCTGAGGTGTGAATGCACCCGAAAATTGGCGTAGTATAGCTAACACCCGCTGGCGCTGTTGCTTGGTCAGTCCAGGCCCTATTGGCAGTTTCACGTTTGTTTCTTCCAGCGTGTTGTCTGTACTAACAGCAGGGCATGGGTCTTCATTGATGACGTTGAGCTCACCGTCCTGGATTGCTTCAGCTGTCCCGATACACATTCCCTTGGGGATAAGTTGTGACTACTCGTGACAATTTGTGATCCAAATCTCTCCTTGACCACCGGTAATGCTTATTATAGCCGCTGGTATGTAAATTTATTTTGTGAGCCTCATAAACTTTTTACTATCAACAAGAACTTCACAGTTTAACCAGTCATCTCTGTTTGTGACAGCAACTCTTCTCATTGTCAACGGCGGGATAGTCACATTGTCAACGACAAATAGCTTCCCAGAAAATTCTGTATTACATGTATCCGGCAGAACAACTTCTTCAATTTGCAGCTCAGATCTTCCACAATCAATGATAGCTTGGGATGCCTGAAGGAAGTCCCATCCGAGGATGACATTGTGACTACATTCTGTTAACATGACAAATTCAAATGGCTGCGTCCTGTTGTTGATGGTTATTCTTGCGACACAAGTTCCTTCTGGATGGATGTACTTTCCATTCGCGACCTTCATCACAGTTGCCCCTGTGTCACAGAACATTGTCTTTTTTAGTGTGCGGCGGTAATTATCCGACAATACAGAAAAAGACGCTCCTGAATCAACAAGTGCCCGGACAAGTTGGCCGTCGATTATGACGTCGCTGAGATTTCCCGACATCTTGGCGACTGTCGTCCCTGAAGGATTTTCATCTGCGTCGGCCTCATCTCCGAAGATGGTCGCCTCACTTAGTTTTCCTGGGTGCGGCGGCTAGGGGAGCGGCTGGTACCTCTGTACGGCGACGGTGAACGGCTGCGGCGCGTCGGGGAGCGACTTCGTCTATGGTACGGCGATGGGCTTCTTCCCATAGGTCGACTGAATTCATCAGCAGGTAACTGCCTGGGATAGAACTGCTCCGACGGCTGACGTCTTGCGGCAAAATAATCATCGAATACTCGCCTCCTCTCTCTGCAGTAGCGTACGACATGTCCAGGGCGTCCACAGTGGAAACAAAACGGTGTGTTGTCTTCTGTCCTCCAGACGTCTGTTCTTCTGCGGGGCGTCATAGTTACCGGGGGAGCTGGCTGTGGTCGCGTCGGCCGGTTCATGGGCTGCCGTTTGGCGGCTGCAGCGTAAGTCATAGCAGGGTGACGCCATTCTTCACGTTAGGTGCGATTGACGGGGCAGACAGGAGCTAATGTTTGAAATACCTCGTCCTCAGCGGCGTCGGCTCCCTCGTGACTTACAGGGCTCACATCCATGGCCATAATCTGATGCTCGCTCGGTCTAATTGTCCCGGCTGCCATGCACTGTTGTAATTCTTCTCTCACGATTTGTCGTATGAGAGAAGCGAAGTCATGCTGGTCTTCCACAACGGCCATAGGGACTACATTTGGGAGTCTGTCATACTTCTTGCGTCCAACCCTCCTTTGTTGCATTTCTTCAATACGCTGGCACCACTTGATGAACTCTTTTGTCGTAGCGACGTCTTTTATCAGAAGAGCTTGGTACATATCTTCTGCAATTCCCTTCATCAGGTGCGTGATTTTGTCCACCTCAGTCATGTTCGGATTCACTATGTTACACAGGGTCAAAATACTCTGTATGTACGATTGTGTCGGCTCACCATGTCGTTGGGCCCGGTTGTTCAGTTGTTCTTCCGCCGAGCGGATTTGTCGCTGGCGGTCTCCAAACGTCTTCTTCAGTTCCTCCTGGAATGTCTCCCAGTCATTCAACTTGTCTTCGTTGTTCTCGAACCATTGCTGGGCTGTTCCGTCCAGATAGAAGTAAACGTTGGCCAAGCACATCGTATGATCTCACCTGTTGTACTTGGCAACTCAGTCGAACCCTTTTAGCCATTTGTTTGGGTCCTGTCCAGCGTCTCCAGAGAACACCGACGGGTGCCTGATATGTAGCTGGCTTACTGCTGGTTTCGTTTCCATAGTTCGTCTGATGATACGGACTCTTGAAAGGACGTACTCGGTGTATCCCTTGTATTCCGGTTCCAGTCCGTGTAAGCGACGGCTTTTACCTTGCCTAATCGGAGCCACGGTGATGCAGCTGTTGCACAGTGTACCCGGCGCCTCCACCAAACAATGTCGCGTTGCAATGGAAGCAGGCTTGACTTCGAAGGCAACTAAACACAGCACTGATACTGAAAGCACGTTTATTACGAACTCAACATACATGCAGCACTGACTGCCTCTCAGGCAGAGTGCTTTGCTATTTATACACAGACAGAATTTACCAGAAATTAGAAGAACAGTTAATATAAGAAACAAGTAGAATTTACAAGTGAACATAAGAAAGACGTAGAACCTTCTGGAATTGTTAACTACAAAGAAATAAATTTTTGCCGGTGGGCGGGATTGAACCTGTAACCTTCTGCACCACAGTCCGTGACGCTATCCCCTGCCCCACGCCGGCAGTCGGTGTTTGACGTCTCTCGCGGCAATATTGGTCAAAAGTTTCCTTGCTGCAAACAGCATAATTGCCAGAGACAGTTACAAGGTAATACTGCGTTTGTTAAAATGTTTGTTAAGCTTATGGGTCTTAACTGAGGGGCTATCAGTTCCTAAACGTACATACACTTAAAATCTAAATTATACTAAAGACAGCACAAATATCCATGCCTGAGGGAGGATTCGAACCTCGCACATCGAAGCATAGCGCCTTAACGCGCTTGGTCACTCGATACTGCGTTTATTACACTTTAGCTGCAATTCGACCGCTTCGCAAGATATTCCTGTGAAAATACGCATGATTGTGGATCAAGCCAGAAAGAGATTCCGAGAGGCTGTAATCCCATTTGAGAACTTAGTAACTGTCGAATGTTGCGGAAGACTATGGTTCAAACAGTGTATTCCAAAGAAACGTTGCCTTTTTGGGATTAGAATTTTCGTGCTTTTGTGGCGTACAGGCCAATTACAGTGTGGATTATATTGTCTAAACTGGTGTCACTACTAAAGTAGAATCTGGAAATCCTGACTGGGGCAAATCAGGTGATGTCGTTGTCAGTTTGTTGTTACCATACCTCAACAAATGTCATAGCATTTATTTAGACAATTGGTATTCGAGTCCTGAATTATTATTATGGCTCCATGCGAAGTGCACTAATGCCATTGGCACAGTGCGTAAAAACAGGAAACATTTACCACCTTTACCTGATAAACTGAAGAAAGGGAAGTACAATTAAAATCTGGGATGGACAGTAAGGAAGTCTGGATGCTTTTCACTGTAAATGGACCAGTGTTTGTTCAGTGAGAAAAAAATAATCATAAAACAGGAGAAAATAAAGTGAAACCCACTTGCGCAGGTACAATTAGTCAATGGGTGGGGTCGATAGAACTGACATGATGTTAAGTTCCGTACAGTGCATACGAAAAACAGTGAAATGGTACAAGAAAGTATTCTTTCATATAACTGACTTGAAACTATTTTTGTAATGCAATATAAACAGAAGAAGCCACTCGCGAAATTCCATTTGGAACTAATCCTTCAGTTACTGGAGAAGTTTGATTCATAAACATCTAAAACCTAAATGCCACGGACATAAAAAAGGACAGCCCTTTTCGACTGGAAAGTAAAAAATAACATTATCCTGGGTTCTTTGGAGCAACATTGAGAAAGGAGATACCGTAGAGAAGTTGTGTAGTGTGTACTGCCCATTCAAAATGGAAAATGACAGGAATCAAATGCAAAAAAATGTAATTGTTGCTCTCTGTATGGTGCCATGTTTTGAGGCATACCACAAACTGGGGTAGTATTCGTTTCTTCAGGTATCTTGAATGTTGAAAGAATAGAAAATAAAAAAAGTAAGACAAAAATAAAAGCAATTGAAGTAATAAAAAAAAGTTTTTAACTCAGCTAGCGGCAGTCCAATGCCTGCGTCAGAAATGGGAAACCACTAGGTCAAAGTCTACTACTCTGTGAACATTAAAAAATAAATCTACTAGCAGAAAGCATGAAGATGCTTATTATAAGATTATTTGGCATAGTGAATCCAATTTTGGCTTTAGTTTCAAACAAAGCAGTCGGCCACCAATATTTTTATTTTATTATTTCCATTTTATTATAACATAATTTTTCTTGTTTAATTCTCCATTGTGCTGCATGGCACAATATAAATTTCAATAAATATTTTTATTTACGATTATAGCTAGAGCTGTCAGAGTTTTATAATCTTCCCTACAAACAATTCACTGTAAAACTAAATGTTGCCAAACATACTCGACCAATGTTAATGAAAGATTCATACGTTGTAGTAACATATTTTGGTTATGTACACCTCAAGTTATAAATTTTTTCAATAACAAATCAATAAATGTATTAGAATTTACTTAAATCTTTTCGTTCTCAGCCGAGAATAATCTTATAACAGTGTCGCATAGATTTGAAAGGCTGTTTCGTATCACAAACTGCAACTCCTGTGCTGTGGCTGAGCAGTGAGATACAGATTTTATAAACAGTGTTACTAGAGGCAGTTGTGAGATCACTGCAACGCGCAACTAGTGTGCAGCGGCCGTAGCCCGGGGCTGAATCAGCCATCGCCACTCAGGCCCGGAACTGGTTTCACGCCATTAGCCAGGTGGGCATCTAGGACGCTTACCCCTGCAGCCTCGAAAGGGTTAAAGATTGAAATCTTCAGTCGATGAAAGGGTGATTTTTGTTTTCGTTTACTTTACAGTTAATATCTAGCATTCGGTTTAGTGAACTATTGCAACATATTTGAAAGAGTTTGCAGAGGTAAAAACACATTGCGTAGACTTCTTGTATGGTTGATTTTAAGTTACACATAGCTGCATATGAAATGTAGACAAGATACCGAAATTTTATTTAAAGTTTAGAGCAGAATGATATGTTGTTCTTGAGATATCGGTCCATGAATGATAGCAAGCGACAGTAATAGGTTCGAAATGCTGTTTCTGATTGCAAGGTAACGTATCTCGAGTAATAGGAAATGACTAAAATGTTATGTGTATGTTGTTTAGGTGCTTATCTGGAAAATCCGTTTCACGTTTTTGGAAATGTGTGTTCGTTATCGCGATACGCTACAAAAAATTGCAATTTTTGGTATCAAAAGATCCAACTGCGCGCATTTGCAAATCTTCACTTCTATTCATAGCAAATCGTCGAAATTTTTACGATGCGTTCTAATATAAAATACTATACAAATTCTACTCACCATATATTTCATGTTATATAAGCAGTACTCTCTGATGTAACAGGAAAAAGACAGAAACCAGCTGATAAACGCTCCTGCCGGAGCACAGAAAAGGCGAATATGTTCTCTGACACAAAAGTGTGGAACCAGCTGCCTCAATCCTCATTGCGACTTCCTCACCAAAAATTTTGGTATGCGAACATATTCGCGCTTTTTTCGGCTGAATCTGGGTAGGACAGAGACAGTGCACTAGGCTGAGAGAGCCATATATGATGGAACAGAGAAAGTGTCAGTTCAGGAGAAAGGCACATGCATGAAAACAGCAGTGGGAAGCAAAACGAGATGCTGGAAGTCAGGAACAGTGGCAACAACAAAGACAGATACAGGTAGTAGCAATAGGAGCAAAGGAGACAACAATGGGAAACTGTGACGAATGGAGACCATACATAAATCAGGAGTGTGCGGCTCTCCAATACTATAGCATGAAACAATTTGTCCAAGTTTTCCCATGCCCAGTACGCGCATGCTAATGTTTTCTGGTCTACAGGTCAAACCCCAAGCAAACCATCCCCATGGACATATGTGTAAAGAATACAATCGTGATTGAAGACAATGAAGGCCGACTCTAAGTGAGAAAGGAAGGATACCGGCAACAGGACAGGGAGTGAATGGCACAATGTCAGTGGTGCAGAATGGCAGAAACAGACAGCGGCGAGGAATCGCAAGGGAAAGGGATGAAGACATTGAATATTTGACACAGACAGAAAGCGGCAGTGGGAGAGACAGCAAACAAACAGACGGAGAAATATATAGACACTGACAGTGAGGCGACATTGCTGAATATGATGACTTAACTGGGCAAAAGTATTTACAAAGTTATGTACTAAAAGTACGTGAATATGTTCACATGCCAAAATTTTTGGTGAGGAAGTCGGAATGAGGATTGAGGCAGCTGGTTCCACATTTTTGTGTCAGAGATCATATTCGACTTTTCTGTGCTCCGGCAGGAGCATTTTTCAGCCGGTAATATTATACATGAGAAACAATGAACAATGTGAACAATGAATTCACACTGTCCGTCACATCATGTCACCGCCTGTCAGAACATTCCGCAATTTATTCCCAATGGCGGCATTTACAATGTGCGTCACCTGACTATCATGTAACATCAAGCTTTCTTGAGAAGAATGTTTTGTTGGAACAGTCATCTGCTAACATTGGAAGTTAACAGAAAAATTATTTATGTTAAGTAATATTGTAACAGAAAAGACCGAAGCATATCGTTTATTTGAATAAGATTACATTTTTATGATGCAATTTTCATTAAATAATATTTCAAATGAAAAAGTCATTGCTAATGAAGGACAAAAATTCAGATGTGTATGACGGTATTAGCAATGTCAGTGGGCAAATCGTAATGCATAAAGTAAACAGGCTCTATTTATGCTCTTGTAAGTATTGTTTGATGTGTTCGAAAGGTTATTTTTTCGCTTGAAAATAGATGTCAATGTTTTGAAATGTTGTTTCAGTTCCCAGCACTTACCACACTAAGTTGGCCAAAAACATACACTGTAAAGTTGATTTTGCCTGTCAATAATATTTATTGCTGTTATTTCCTTAATTCCATAACTAAACTATGACGTTCTATATAACAGATTGCCTCTCATAACTTCACTGTAAACATTAGACATTGGGATATGCGAATTGACGTGACGGACAGTCGCCCCATTTATAGGCTCCCAGAACTGGATTTCATAAACCGATTTCTCAAATCCGATTTTGCTTGGCCATGTAAACACTCCAAAATCGATTCTGCAAATCCACTTCTGTAAAGCGGTTTTCCAGTTCCATAATCGATTTTCATCCCCGTGTAAACGGAACCATTTTTGAAGCATTCTTGGCCTGTCAGATTGCGTTTTCTTGTTAAGAATTTTCAGCACATATGGACGGAGTGACATTTTCTAATGTGAAATAAAAGCATAAAATTTAGTATGAGCATGAATCTGTGTATTTAAGTAAAGAAAAATAGCGATTATGCTCTCTAAATAAGGAACTGAATCAGCTGTTTTTCAGCCACCATATTAAGAGGGGCAGGAAATACGATTCAGGCTACCACATGTAAACACAGCAGCGAAAAACGGTTTACGAAAATCGAAGATGTGCTGCATGTAAACGTAGTGATGGTGAATACAACTTGACATGGTGATGCCGTGACATGACGTTGGCGTGATGGACAGTGTGAAATGGCCTTAAGTGGCACAATTTAATTTCCTATTTTTCTTATTAACATCTGCGATGTTCTTAAGTCTTTGCCTTGCCACTTTCAGTACGACTACTCTAAACATAGTTCTCTCGCCTATAATATTTATGTATTCTTTTACAGGCGACAACATATCCACTTGAAATGTGAACCTTGATTACATTATTTAACAAGGCACAAGTATGTGTCAAATTTAAATTACAGTAGAATAAAAACATTGCTTGTAATGATTGACACCATAGCATAAGCAGTGTTGTCACACTCATTTCTTTATCCCACCACTTCTTACTGAGGAAAAGGCCACTAAAGTGACAAGTTAAGGCCAATGCACACTGTCCATTATGTCACATCAAGTCACCGTCTGTCAGAACATTCTGCAATGTCCGTCACCGGACCGTCACATCACGTTGTCTGCTAACATCGGAAGTTAACCTATTTTCGTCATGCGATTTTCATGTTGCAGTTGACGATTACATGGTTTATAACCGAATGTATCTTATTAATCTTTATTTTATTGTTATACCTCATTTTAGCGGTAAATTCCAAATGTTTCATGACGACTTCGATATTTTTCTCAATAGAGTGTCCTCCAAAAGTAGGTCGAGTAGCTGAAACCAAAAAATGGTTTATATTAAGTAATATTATAACAGAAAAGACTGAAGCAAACTGTTTATTTGAATAAGATTGTAATCCGATAGCCCATTTGTCATTAAATAACATTTTAAATGAAAACGTTAGTGCTAATGAAAGACAAAAATTCAGTTGTGTATGATGGTACTAACAATGTCAGTAGGAAAATCCTAATGGATGAAGTATACATGCTCTATTTATGCTCTTATAAATATTATTTGATGTGTTCATATGTTTATTTTTTCGCTTTAAAATAAACGTTGATGTTTTGAAATGTTATTTCAGTTCCCAGCACTTTACCAGACTAAGTTGGCCAAAAACATACATTGTAAAGTTTTCTTTGGCCATCAATATCATTTAGCGTTGTTGTTTCCTCAATTCCAGTAATTAACTACAACTTTCTACATAACAGAGAGCCACTCATAACCTCACTTTCGTCATCACTTATTGGGATGGGTGAATTGACATGCCAGACAATGATGGACAGTGTGAATTCAATTTGATGTGATGGTGCTGTGATGTGATGGACAGTGTGAATTCGCCTTTGGTGTCATGTAACAAGTTTACCCAGAAGCTGGAATAATAAATCTCTGAATTGAAATCTTCGGTTATTTTCTTTCCTTACTCATTGCTAACAATGAACAAGTATTATTTTTAAAATTCAAATATTGACAAACTGAAATTTCTGTAGTCTAGAGATAGGAAAACTGCAACAAGATGGTTTTGAAACACTGTGAAGTTCTGCGTATCTATACATTGTTTCGAAACAATGAAATGGTGGCCAACTATACTGTATCCCAGTAGTTGTTTGCATCATTCAAAGTTCGGTAGTGTTCAAGTCTGGTGAACTACAAATCAGAATGGATGACAGTGATTGAGATTTTGATTTTTCCCAAGCATCATGTGGACTTAGAAGTTTCTGGATGGAAAGGAAATATGCCCAGTCCTATAAAACAGAATGGGAGAATATTCCTAGTTTTAAGAGATGGTTAAAGCGAAGAAAAAAGGGAAAGATTATGGATATTGCAAATGTTGAGATAAAGAAATTAAAATAAGTTCCAGTAAAGATGCCTTTGTAAAGCATTGTGCATCAAAAGTCCACCAGGAATTTCAGAAGTCAGCATCTAGAAAACCAGCAATCACATCATTGTTCTTGGACATTGGACAAACAAGAAGTTACAAGAGAGCACTAAAGAATGTAAATAATTTTTTAAAATAATGGAACATTTTTTTAATATTTACAGTTTCCTTTTTTTACAATTAGCAGTTTAGGCTGCTAAAATGTAATTTAGATCTTTTAATTACCGGTATCAGGAATAAAATAACAGTTAAACAATAAATGGTAGTAGTTAAAATGAGTGTAATATGCAACATAATATTTATAGTTAGTTATAGGCGGATATGTTGTATCCGTCATTTGATCAAGAATATTTTCTATTGTTGTAGTGAAATTCGTTTGGCAGCCTTTGCAGCAGAACATAATTTACCATTCCTAACAAAATGTTCAAAGGTTTGTAGAGCTTATGGGACTTAATTACAGGTTCATCAGTCCCTAAACTTACAAACTACTTATGAACTAGCTAATACTAAGGACGGCACAAATATCCATGCCTGAAGGGTGATTCGAACCCCCGACTATAGTGGCTGTGCAGACTGTGACTGACTTGCCGCAGAACGCTCGGCCACTGCGGTCAGCCATTCCTAACAACTGGACAATCTAAGCGAACTGGTAAAGACGATATGTCCAGATTGAGATATAGCAAAAAAGATAATGTGTGGCACAATAAAATCCAGAACTATCATGACAAATGTTATCCAACAGAAAAGTTTTTCTAATCTTTGTAATGACCTAAAAAAACTCAAAGTTTTTGTTGATTGTCGATGAATCAACAGACAGAGCAATAAAAAACATTTATGTTTAGTGTAAGATATCATGATGAATCAGGAAAAGATAACTTTCTAACATTAATTAAGGTGTTTGCTGCAGATGCATCAGTATTATATGAGCATATTGTCAATCTTGTTCAATGCTCACGATACTCCATACAGAACCAATTTCATTGGCTTCCTGTTGGATGGTGCAGGACCATCATTCCTAGAAATCATTATTGCTAAATGATATTCTTAGACTTTTTGTGCTGAAATGTACTCACTCATTCCACTTGTGTGCATCATATGCATGCCAGAAATTGCCTGGGTTTGTAGAGAACTTAACAAGGGATATTTTTAATTATTTTAATGGCAGCCCTAAACGATTAGAGAATTTTGCCCAATTTCAAATTTTGCTCCCAGCCCAGAGAAGATGGCTCTCAGTTCATGTGATAGTTAAAAGAGTTTTAGAAGAATATGGAGCTCCAAAGTTGTATATCAGTGACGCTTTGACTAATAATGATGTACTAACTGCTGATAACATAATCTAAAGTTAAATGATCCAGTTTCAAAACTTTCCAACAGTTTCTAGATTTTGTTCTTCCATTTTGCAATAATATAAATAAGGAAATGTAAGCTGAAAGTCCCAAAATAAACGATCTCAACAATAAAGCAGTTCTGCTACTCACAAATATTTTTGATTGTTTCTAAGTATCACTGTGGTGGAAAATATTGATTTAAAAAATCCAAAACATTTTCTTGAACTTAAGGATTTGTACCTCAGTACTGCAGTCACCAAGACATTAATAAATGAAACTGTAACAAATTCACAATTGCAAGTCTTGAGAGTCAGATGCTTGGATCTGCTGTCAGATTGTTAAAAGATTCCCACTTAAGGTCAATGAGCTCAAATATTTTGACTTCATTAATCCACAAAATGTAAAGTCTGCCATTATAGCATCGACAGCAATTATTGCAGCTTTACTGGGAATACCACATCGTTAAGTCACAATAAATCTGTTTATTTATTACAGATCGATTTCGGCTAGGTAACTAGCCATCATATCTACAAAATAAGAAAACAGGATTACACAATCAGTACATTTACATCCATTTTTACATGAGATTGTAAATATTATAAACATACTGTAGGTATCTTTCACAAGCTGCCATTTACATTGAAAAGTGGTACAAGTTTAAAGTAGTAAACAGTAATGCTACAGTTGGTTCATACAAACAATGGTGCCCCCTATATGGCCGAGTTCAGAACACATTGTTTATTAAGCATATTTATCAAATATAAAAATATAAACAGGAGTTAATTTTTTTAAAGGATACAAACTTAAAGAAGGCAGCAAGACTTATTTCTAAAACAGTGACATTACACAATACCAATGTATCAATTAAGAAAGACTGCCACTATGTGGCGCTGACTGGAAAACCCAAGTTAGAAAGCGATGAATAAATTCTGATTTCCAACTACTGTTCAGAATTAAAGTCCACATACATTCGAAATATTTCAGAATCCAGTGTGGCGTATTCTGCAGCTATGTTCATCGCCTATCGTCGCACTCGATTTCGCTGCACTCTCAACACATTTCTGCCATCAAGACTGAACTGCCATCAACTGATCCTGGGCTGCTCGTGGCACCCCCTTATATACGATCTGTTGGGTCTCTCCAGTAATACGCCCCCTAATGAGGTTCAGTGGCTCTCCCAGTAGTGTACAAAACGTTTCAAATAATTATTGAAATGTTGATATGATGGCAACATTAGACGTGCGCTAAGATTCTAATTCAAATACTTACTTTACTTTAATTTCTAACACTAATAATCGCTCCAAAATCATAAGTTTAAACAAATGAGTACCTTCAGCATGACAAAGAAATCATTCAGTCATTGGGCAATGAATATTTACTTAATCACTTAGGTAAAGTGTTTTTCAGGTAGATTTTCTAGGCTTCTTTCCAATTACAATAAATAAAAATAACATATTCTTAACAGCTCATAATGTGTGTACGACACCTGCAACTTATCACTGCCTCACTGTTTGTGTATCTGCCTGGTATTAATTATTATTAACAAATCACTGTTGTTCCTTCTTAAAAGTGTATTGTTATGCACAATATAAATATTGCAAATAATATGGTTATACCAAACTATGCGTCTTGATGAGACCTTTCATTTGAGCCCTCGCTCGTTACTGGAGTTCAATTAATTTAGACTGTGCATTTTGTCAAGTGAATAAATATTACTTTTATGCATAACTTTTGATATAAAATTAATGTAAATGATGTCAATCCATCATCTGAATCGTGTTGTTCTCTTGTTTCATTTGCTAATCTGTAAGTCTAATAGTGTCAGTGTAGACTTAAAGACAATGCCGTTTTTCAGCGGGAAAAGTGGCAGTTGGACTAGACGTCATGTCTGCTGCATGCTTTCCTTTTGCATGCGGCCTGCCAGCATGGTTTCCACGTGCTTTTGGCCCGCTTCGCTGATGGGAAACCTGGCAAGGCTTACCTCCTTGTTGCGGCCAATTGCTCACTTACTCGTCGCAAAGTTGACACTCTCTACTGTCAAACTAGCACGCTCTGCGCTCCAGACGGTGTTGCATGTTGTTATAACGTCACAATACCTCACTTCACCTTCCCTTTCACTCAGTGAAATTAGAAAGAAAAGAGCACCAAGAATCCACTCCACATAAACAAATCGTCAATCATATATAATCAACAAAAGATAACAGAATCAATAAAATGTAGTATAGCAATTTGGGCAATGTTGAGGTCAGCAGTTGCAGGGCGTATGAATTCTGTGTTTCAATAACATAAAACAACAAATAAAACTATATTTTACTGTATGAATTTAGGCTAACAGTGCTGTTTTTTCAGGTCCTCCTCAAACGTCACTAATTGTACATAGAAAAATTAACAAAGAATCAAAGTCACTACGAAATGTGTGAACCATGTTGGTCAGCACTTCACTTTTTATTTCACTTAGCACTTTTCGGTCGTTTTATAACCAACTGGCGAAGCACATCAACAGTGGATCATAGAGTCAGCAGTTAACTCATTTACGACTCTAAACGTGACGCAGCACTACTATGTTGCTCCCTGCAGCCCGTCAGCCAGACCAGGTAGGCCTACTTGGTGAAAAATTATGCTCATCAGCGACTTTGCCCCTAACGAAAGGTTTTGTCCACAGAAGAGCCTACAGAATTCACACCCCCTCGTGACAGATAAAATACGAACAGCTGGAAGCTATTTATTCGAAAGGACGATCTGTACAGTCACTGTGCTGAGATTGAGACACACGATTATCGTTTTTCCTGCAGTCATTGGTGCTAGCAATAATTAATAACCCCAATTTACTACACTGCACATGTTAGAGAACGGTATCTTCTCTCATTGAAACTTAACCCTTCAAAAATGGCTGACACATTGTCAATTTTAAGTCGTTGAATTTACGTAAATACATATCACAAAAATTAATCATTTACCCAAAAAAACAATAAAATTCCCCTTTTTTCGGAGCCCCACCTCCGCACATCAATAATTAATTCTTCAAAACACAAGGCAATTGGTGAGCTACCTCGCTCACCAAGAATTAATTCTCCAGAGTTCGACGCTCTCCACTGTCTTACTAGCGCACTTTGCGCTCCACATGGTGTTGCACATTGATGTAATGTGAGAAGTACAAGCTGTTCCTAAGCAGTGGGCTGAGAGTAGTGCTGTTCATCGCCGATCGGCGCCAAGAAGACATCGTATTTCTAAGGTAAAATTCTTAAACTTCAAACATAGATGATAAATGTTAAAAAGTTAATCTGTTGGTGGACGATGGGCAGCTGCAAGTAAAATGTTAATGACGTAAAGAAAGACGTTTGCTTCCATAAGGTGGGCAAAATTGGTGAAGACTCAGATACCGTAGGATACAGTGGTTATAAATACCAATTATATCAATCTTAGTACAGTCAATATGAAGTAAGTGGAGTAATGGATGGGGAACAAAAGCTTCATCTAATATGATAAGTAATGTATATGAACCTCTTGGTTGGGCAAAGTTATTAATTGTGAAATTGAGTCATGTTGAAAGAAATCAGAAATTGAGCCATGTTGAAAGTAGCTTAAAATAAAAAAAATGGACGAAAGCCATCAGAAAATGAATGAAGATAACCGTAATATGAATCAGAAACTGAATGGAAACAATAGTAAGATTAAAACTGAAATCAGGAATGAAACTGGTAATTTGCATCACAAATGTGCTGTATTAAATAGTACTTTAGCCGCTTTAAATAAGAAAATTGGAGAAGTGGAAGCTAGTTGTGAAAATTAAATAAAAACTATAGAAGAAAATGTCTATGCGAAATTAACTGAAATTAACAAGTCGTGTGTAAATAAACACAACAGAATTACTTTTCGTGAGAAAACAGTGGAAACTGTTGCTAGTTCTTGTGATAACAGGTTTCAGTCTGTCAGGAAATCTTGAACAGAGAATAAGGAAGAACTTGAAAATCAAATTGGTCAGGTAAAATTTGAATTGGAAACTAGGTAGGGCACTGTAAAGGATAAAGTGGAAGGAAACTCTGTATTTGTGGTAAAAAAAGTTGGAGGATATGGATTCTAAACTTGCAGAGATAAAACAGAAAGTGCAAAAGGTAGAAAATGTAAAGTATAGTACATGTGCTGCGGGGTAGCAATGTATCTGTAGTTAACTGTAAAAAGTTTAATATCTTTGAACCTAATGGTGATGGGCAATCATTAAGACAGCATGAAAAACTTGGTTGTCAGGCATTATGGTCAAATATTGAGGGTAAAGGTAAGGTGATGATTAGTTTGAAGTAAGTGATAGTGATGAGAGTTCAAGAACAAGTAGTAGTGAGACTAGTGATGTAGCTAGTGATGAGGAAGATGTGGTATATGAATTTATTTTTGATGATGATGGTAAAGTAGTTAATAAGACAAAGGTGGAAAGAATTAGTGAGCAGGAAGAGAATGTATAATTAGAGCTGAAAAATAGTAGGTAAATGGAAACACACCAAAATGTGTGTCACTTAACAGTAGCTTCAAATGATTTGTCTGAAATGTATGATTTCTTATACAGGGAGAGAATTCATGAATATTTGTTGTATGAAGACAACGCAGTAGTAAGTACTGATAAGGTGTGGCATCCAATAGAGTTAACTAGTATCCAATGTGTACCTGTAAAATGCTAGCTGGACAATGGTGGTGATCTTAATGGTATTTCTCAATCCTTGTTTGAATCAATTAAAAATATGGATGGAATAGTGATAGAGCATATTTCTAGAATAAAGATTATTGGTACTACTGGTAAGTTATACTAGAGTGTGGAGCAGGAAGTACATGTATTTGTGGAGTTAGCTGGACGAAAGTTAGAATGTAATTTCTTAGTGATACCAGTTTTTAGTATTGACATGATTCTTGGAAAGCAATTTTTGTGTAAATGGTGTGTCAATATTGATTTTGCTAGTGGTATGTTTAAATAGGTAAGGGGTTCGTCATTCTTTGATGATTCCATTACTTGCAGAGCAATGCCTTCCCTAAGCTAGGTGATCCTATTTTTCATTTCTTAGGTAACTCCCTTCTTCTTGCACTATTCTATGAGTAGTTTGTAAGTTAGTAAATCTTCTCCTACTATGTTTTGTTTAGTATAGTTAGATGTAATTGTAGGTTTCCATAGTGTAGTGTATATTATGTAATGTTTGAATAAACCCGTATCATCCACCTGAATTATGTATCTTCTATGCAGCATACATGTAACAGCAGCAAAAGGTTACACCTAAATTTAGTGCAATGAAGGTTAAGTTTGGTATTTATTGAAAGGAAGTCAGTAGCAAGTGAGCTGTGAGCATAATGATCTATAGCTATGTGAGGAATTTGTATCTGTGACATGAATTTAAAGCAGTATGATAATTGAAAGAGAAGTTCTGAAATTTATATGGTTCTTGAATGACATTGTAATGAAAGTTCTGGATCACTGCTAATATTTTATTCAATAGAGCTACAGCTGTTTCCACATTTTCTCATTATCAAGCGCCTGCATATATAATAATTGCATTAATTAATTACAAATCAAATAATACGAAAATATACATAAACATTTTGTTATAAATTTTCCTTATAACTTACTTCTATGATGTCTGAACGTTATATGCTAACATCTGGCGTGACTGTTGTATGAACTGTATTGAAATATTCGCGTATTTTGCAGTTGGATACGTTTTTTCGCAGTTGGATACGTTTTTTAGCTGCCAGATTTTATGCAGCTTGTTACGCTAAAACGTCGAATTAAAGAAAACTTCTATATTTTGTGTAATTAAGAACAGCTCTGCCAAAAATGTTTACACGCATATAGTAATCGATTAAGTTATCAGAGACTTTTTAATGTTGACATTGGTCAGAGAGGCTTATTTCGTTTTTAGCAATGAGCTACAGTTTCATAGAGCGGCGATAGGTCTGCCATATTTGAGGCAAATTGAACTGGCGTCCGCCATGTTATTTGGCGTGTCGGCTGATAGCTGGTAGGCCACATCCACTCGAGAATTGTACCTATTTACAGTTTCATGTTTTAAATAAAGATGGACTATTAAATACTGATGTGCTTCAAGTTCTGTCAGACTTTATCGAAGCTGCGAATTGATGCGACTGGTAATACATTCTCTAAAAATGCGTAATAAAATGTAGCGAACCTGTTAGTAATATAGTTCCAGTTTGAAGTATAACAGTTGGCTGAAGTTTGCAATATCAATGAAAGTGGCACTATGAAAATATTCGTCCATAAGCTTAACAAACATTTGAACATTTGAAAATATTCGTGTTGATTTTAATGCAAGTACATGATCTAAATGAGCTGCGAAACATACAGAGAACAGTAATTGTTATGACAAGCAATCATGGCACGGATTTGCATCTGTTGTTAATGTATGTAACAACTGCTTTCATAGTCTACAAACGTGTAAAACTGCTGTCCAAGGGTTCGGTTTTGAATTTCGGTGGAAGAAATTGGAGTACAAAAACGAAAGTGACAAAAAAATACTGCAGTTAAAAATTCGCCTACCTCAATTGCCACAAAAGCATTCTACATCGAAATATGGTGTCGTTAATAACCTTCCTTGTTTTCATGCTGAAACAAGTTATGTTTGCCACGAAAGTGACAACAGAATCTTACATCTTATGAAATAAGCTCTATGTATGTTCCACATCTCCTCCTAAACTACTGGACCGATTTCAACCATACTTGGTACACATGTTCCTTAATATCAGGCAACAATAGCCGTCGGGGTAAGACTCACCTAAGACTATGACACATACGTACGAAGATATGTCATACACAATGAGATGCACGAGAAACTGCTGCGTTATACCACAATGCTGCACATTTTCTCCTAAACCACTGGACTGATTTCAACCAAATTTGGTACACATATTTCGTACGTGAGGTAACACCTGCTGTAGGAGTACAAACCACGTACGACACATGGTTCAGAAGATATAACGTCATGAACAATAGGAATCGCAAAAAACTGCTACATAATGTGACGAGGCTTTAGAAATACAGTATATGAGAATTACAGTAACTGGCGACTTGTAACAAACTTTAAACATAATTTCAAACCTTTATTAAACTTTTTCTCGCAAACAAAATGAAAGGAAAAATGTTCTTGCTTACTGCTTTTCCGCTGTTCATGGAGCAAAACTATGGCATTCGGTATAACGTTACAATTTATGATTTCTACACTACCAGTTGTACTCGCAGGAAATTTTGCGGACAGAATACACATTTAAAGCTGAATGTATTTTCGAAATTGTATCATAGTACGACACATAGTTCATGAGATATGAGGATGTATGACCAATGTAAAAGCTGTTACGGTTATCACATGTCATTTTATAAATACCTGGTTCTAAGTATGGGGAATTTTTGATGGATGCGAAGTGTAATTTTGTTCTTAGATTGTTATTAGTGAGAAAGGCAAATTTAATGCTGTTATTTTTGAAAAGTTCGTTAATTTTGTTGGATATTTTACTGAAGTATGTGGCGGGTATGTATTTAAATTTTTCTATGTATTCTGTCTTCTCTAGTTAGGTGGGTGTCTTTGTGTGTTTGGTCTTCATTCAGGGTAATTTGTTTCTTATACAACTGAGTGACAATGTCTGGATTAAAGTTGTTTCTCAATGCCATGTATTGAAGAATTGAAAGTTCTTTATCAATTGCTGCTTTCTGGGGAGGTAACTTGATCATCCTATTAATCACTGAGTTGAATAACGCTATTTTATGTGACATGGGAT
This sequence comes from Locusta migratoria, assembly GCA_026315105.1. Lineage (NCBI taxonomy): Eukaryota > Metazoa > Arthropoda > Insecta > Orthoptera > Acrididae > Locusta > Locusta migratoria. The sequence continues at coordinate 837,185,858 of CM048745.1, read as the reverse complement.
GACATGAGTTAGCATTACGATACAATCTGTGGTAGTAGGCTTTCTATCAATTTGGAAGTTATGTTGTTTGTTAATTTTAGTAATTGTAAGATCTACAAAATTTATTGAATTACTTACTTCTTGTTCCATTGTGAATTTTATATTAGGGTGTAGGTTGATAAATTTTTGTGTGTCATCATAGGTTACATTTATAAGCATTAGGTATCATCTACATAATGGTAGTAATAAATAATTTGTTTTACAATTTGTTGTTCAGATGTGAAAGCTTACCTTCTAGGATATTGAGAAACATGTCTGCTAATGTACTTGCCATGCTACTTCCCATGACTACACCATCTGCTTGAGTATAAATTTTGTTAATGAATTCGAAATAATTTTGTGAAAGGATAATTGTTAGGAGGTTAATGATATCATTCGTTTCTAAGATAGAAATTTTTCTGCATTGTTAGAGGATTTCATTTATGATGATTGTTTCTTTTATTGGTTTATTGGTTTTTGATATCCAGTGAAAGAAATCTAGAGTTTGGTATGTTTTTTATTTTTAAAACATCATTTCTTCAATCAACTCATCATTGGCAGAACTAATTGGCATAGAAAATTGTACTACTATGGTTGGTGATTAATTTGTAACTATCTTAACTACGACAATGTGATTACTGTGCTGTTCATAGTAGTTTCCCTGCATTCCTATTTTCTTATTAATTATTAGACATACTCCTGTAATGCTTCCAACTGATATTTTTAAAAAAATGCCATACTCACCTGACCAAACATGCTGTTCATCTTTCCACTTTCCTAATCCCCACTATATCTAACTTCAATCAATCCATTTCTCTTTTTAAATTTAGCTAGAACTTCAATGCAAGAAGCTTATAATACTATTCACAATGAAACTTTGCACATAATTCGATAGATAATCCTGAGAAATTCTGGTGGTATGTAAAGTATACTAGTGGCAAAACAGAATCAATATCTTCACTATACAATAGCTATGGTGAGGACAGATGACAGTTCGGCTAAAGGAGAATTGCTTAACACAGCTTTCTGAAACTCCTTCACTAAAGAAGACGAAGCAAATACTCCAGAATTCATATCAAGAACAGCTGCCAGCATGTGCAATTTAGAAGTAGATATCCCAGGAGTATTAAAGCAACTTAAATAACTTAACAAAAGTACGTCTCCCGCACCAGATTATATACTAATTAGGTTCCTTTCAGAGTTTTCTGATGCAATAGACCCATACCTAGTTAACATGTACAACCGCTTGCTCAGTGAAAGATCCAAACCCAAAGACGGCAAAGTAGCACAGATCACTCCAATATTCAAGAAAGGTAATAGTAACTGACGGAAAGTCATCGAGTATAACGGAAGTGATATCTGGCATGCTACAGGGAAGTGTTACAGGGTTCCTACTGTTCCTTATTTTTATAAACGACTTAGGAGACAACATGAGCAGCTTTCTTAAACTGTTCGTGGAAGATGCTGTCATTTATCGGTTAGTATAATTATTAGAAGATCAAAAGTAATTGCAAAATAATCGGTTAGTAAAGTCATCAGAAGATCAAAAGCAACTGCAAAATGATTTAGATGAGGTATCTGCAGGTCCAAAAATTAGCAATTGATCCTGAATAGCTGAAAATATGAAGTCATCCATATGAGCACTAAAGGAAATCCGTTAAACTTTATTTACACTATAAATCAGTCAAATCTACAGGCCATAAATTCAAGTAAATACCTAGGAACGACAGTTATAACTGAAATTGGAAAGAGCACATCGAAAGGATTGCACGGAAGGCGAACGAAAGGTTATCTTTCATTGGCAGAATGCTTAGAAGATGCAACAATTCTACTAAAGAAACAACCTACATTACCCTTGTGCCTCCTATTTTGCAGTATTTCTGCGCTTTGTGGAATCCCCATCAAGTAGGACTGAAGAAGGGTTTAGAGATAATTCATAGAAGGGCGGCTTGTTTTGTATTATTTAGAAGAGGGAGTGTTCACGGAAATGATGCACGACTTTGTATGAAAATCGTTAAAAGAAAGGCGTTATTCACTGTGGCGAGATCTATTTGTGCAATTTCTGTCACCAACTTTCTCTTCAGAATGCGAACATATTTTGTTAGCGGCCACTTACGAAGGGAGACATGATCATCATAATAAAATAATATGTCCCTTTTCCCCGCATTCTATTAGAGAATGGAACAGTAAAGAAATATCATAAAAGCGGTTCGGTGAAACCTTTGCCATTCACATTAATGTGAGTTGCATAGTATTTATGTAGATAACCAACAAATCACGTTGTTCATCAGAATGTTGTCTAAATGCCTATAGTAGCATTTTTTAAATAAGAACACGAAAAAAAAATCTGATGACGTCACATGGTCCAATCTAGTCACCCTACACTGGCCTTCTGCGTCACTGTCACAAAGTGTGTTATTTATCAGGTTATTATTTGGTTACTGCTGCAGAACTTAAAAATGGTATCCGTTCTTTATAAGCTGTACACTCTAAATGGGAAATATTGGAAATAATTAATGCTGCAATTCAAAATTTACAGTTTGTTTCTCAGAATTCGCTGGCTAGTACAGTTAATAAGTTCACCCTTCTGTTGTACTATTAATTTATCTAGGTTATACTCAGTAAATTACTTAGGTCATTCCTTTAACTTGTAAGTTATTATTTAATCATTTTATGTAATCTATCTAGAGAGCAGACATTAAACTGAATTATGCCATGGATGCTAACACTGTTTATGTGAGACATGGAATAATTGGATACGAATTCTGCACGATGTTATGTTTATAACTAGTGAATAAACTCTGGTCTCTATCATTTTGAATTTCCAGCTAGTTCTATTTAAAATAGTGTGTTCCATGGTAAACTCTGATCTGTGATACACATTTTATACTCAGAATAGATATAAAGTGCTGGCTTTAGAAGAGAGGTATATTTATATCTCGTTTAAAAAACTTCTCAAGCTTAGAAATATTTATAGTACAGATGAAATGGTTAACGAATTACTCAGTGATTGAAGATGCAATGGTAATTCTCTGCCTACTTAGAGTCCAGTTAAAGTAAGGATGCAAAGTGTTGAATATGCTGCCTTGCCGAAGTGCCTTCTACACAGATAAAACGAAAAAAACTGAACATTTTGTTCCAGTTCAATGAATAATCCCATGTTAAGTGAATCCAAGCCAATGTCGTAGCTTTTTATGTGGTTGGAGATACTTATTTTGATTAGATTAGATAGGGGTATGAAGATCACTCCCATCTCAATGTGTCTATTTCACTCCATGTGAATCTTCAAGCAATAACCGTCCTGTGTTTATTTTTCTACATAAACGACATCTATTTTCTTCGTAGAAAGATATAAACCCGAGTCTGTTGTGTTCAGAAATAGACTAGATGTAGCTATATTTCAGCTAAATTTTCCGTTATTTGGCACTAAGACTGGAGACAAAACAAGAAAATTAACTCATACCTGTCTTTCAATGAACTATTTGAAATTCAAGGAAATATTTATCCAAAAATAGTTGTAGTAATGTTATGGAAGTGTCAACCATCTATTCTGGGTTACAAGAGTTGAAGCTTCATATTGTTTCATGAATCTTTCTCTGCTACTTTCCATCACTTTCTATACACCTGACACTCTTCTCACTTGCCTTCCATTCATGATCAAGCATGACTAACATTAAGAAAGGATTTTAGTACCAGAAAATTTCCATTGCGTCTAGTATAAGTGCAAATACTTCAGGATGGTGTTTGTGGAGGGGGCGGGACAGATCCCTGCCCTCCCATCGCCCTGCTTGTAGACTGCTAGAATGTGAACCCTATAGAGCTTGCCTGGGTCTTTGCAGGTATGTTTCCAAATGAACACACGATCTCTAAACTGCATAAGAACTCAAAACGTCATTGAGAGAAGATTGAGACACTATCCTACTATTTCAAGTTTTAAATTTAATATTTAACAAATAATTCACCCAGAAGGACTCCAAACATACCTTCATTTGATGGTCACACTAACTCCCAAATGGAGAACATAGTAATGGGAATGGCTGGTGTAGAGAAGCAGCTGAGAGAGTTGAAAACAAAAAAGTCACCAGGTCTAGATGGGGTACCAATCCGGTTTTACAAGGAGTACTCAGCGGCATTGGTCCCTCAAGTAGCTTGCATTTATCGTGAATATTTGATACAGCGCAAAGTTGCAAGTGACTGGAAAAAGGCACAGGTAACTCCTGTATATAATAAAGGCAAAAGAACGGACCCAGTAAATTACAGACCCGTATCACTGACATCGGTTTGCTGCAGAATTCTTGAACGTATCCTCAGTTCTAATATAGTAAATTTCCCTGAGCCGGAAAAGCTTCTGTCCATGCATCAGCATGGCTTTACGAAGCATTGATCGTACAAAACCCAGCTTCACCTTTTCTATCATGATATCTTGTGTGCTATGGATGAAGGGTAACAGGCAGACTGCATATTTCTCGACTTTCGAAAGGTGTTTGACACAGTACTTCACTACCGACTGATAACGAAAATACGAGCATATGGAATAGATACTCAAATATGTGAGTGGCTGAAAGACTACTTAAGTAATAGAAACTGGTACGTTGTTCTCGATGGCGAGTGTTCATCAGAGGCTAGGATATCGTCAGGGGTGCCCCATAGAACTGTAACAGGACCGCTATTATTTTCTACCTACATAAATGATCTGACGGTCAGAGTGAGTTGCAATCTGCATATGTTTGCTGATGCTGCTGTGGTGTACATGAGGGTGTCGACATTTAATGACTGTAGTAGAATGCAGAATGACTTAAACCAAATTTCTAGGTGGTGTGACGAATGGCGACTAGCTCTAAATGTAGAAAAATGTAAGGTAGATGTAGATGTAGGAGTCCTCAGTAGTTTGGTAGTTAGCATGAATAAAAGGTGGAAAATGTGAAAAATTGTCTGAGGAGGACATATTCCTTATGGATAGTCCGATATCGATCTTTATGTTTGGAGATTGACAGGTATCAGACCTGAACGTTATTTATGCCTGTCATTCTGCTTTCACATGTGCTAAAATCTGTAGCATTTTCTGTTGTAAATGTGTTTACTATGCTTGAAGACGTCCTACATTGTCTGGGAGTATTCCTATCTAACAAATGTTTTTCTTCCTTTGCAATTATCAGTTCAGTTACTGGAATTTGACTGGTGAAGAATATATTAACATTTTTTGACATATCAGCACATTTATTCCACTCAGTTAACGCTCATTCAAGTGTTTGGGTGTTAAACAGCCATCTAACAGTGCACACAACAGTTACTGATCGTCTGATTGGACGTCACTGGACTGTGACTGACCTTATGGTAGCGATTCTCTTTCAGGGAGGGGCTGGCAACTACAAGTTGGCGTATCACAGTGTCACAGAATCGCAACAGTCTCACACCATCCAGTTTTCATAACCGATTACAAGAATACAATGAAAGATTTAGACATTCGAACGAATATTTCTTACATGGAATCCTACATGAAGTCGCTTCTGCTGAATAACTTTTTACGTGATTGGGAAAATGCGCTCCACATTTACACTGATGGATCACATTCTAAAGAGGGCGTTGGAAGCGCTTATTACGACGAACATACACAATACTATGCAAAATTCCAGCTCCCACTGGAAGCTTCTGTACTTACAGCAGAGCTCACTGCAATACTAGAGGGACTCAATTATGCTGGCAGGATGGACCGTAATACAACCATTATTCTATCAGACTCGCAATCAGCACTGTTGCTCATACAGAATCAACAACACTACCTGGTGTACCAGATATTAGACCACATTGGAGCCTTACAGCGTTGTAATAAGAAAATCAGTATGGTGTGGGTCAAGGGACATCATGGTATTGAGGGCAACGAAATTGTCGATTATCTTGCAAAGGATGCCATTCATTATGGGACGAAGTTTTACCTTCATGTTCCTTATACAGACCTTCTACACGACATACGGCAACAGGTCAGAACCATATGGAACAATAAGTGGCAACTATCAAACCAACTGAGAGGAAAGCATTATGCAGATATTCAACCATGAATTCCTGTTCGGCCTTGGTATTCTCTCGGCCTGTTCAATAGAAAAATTTTTAGTCACAATGTTTCGACTTCGATTTAACCATGGGCGGTTCAGGCAACATTTATACTGACTGAATCTCATTGTCTCTCCCCTGTGTGAGTGTGGTGTGGAGGAGAATGTTGATCACGTTGTTTTCGGATGTTCACAAAGATACGATGCAAGAACTTAATTTTTACAGTATTTGGTGCAAAACAGGTATCACCTACCTACTAGTGTAAAGACGTTACTTGCAACACAAGATATATCAATGTACAAAACATTTATATCGGATTTTAGCAACTGAGCTCATAAAGATATAATTTTTGGGTTTAATTAATTCATGTTTTGTAACTTTAATGTTTATAAATGAGAATTGTGCTTGTCTACAACTGTTAATTGTATTCGAATATGTATTAAAGACTGGCTGAATAGGTTATGCGCAAAGGCAATAAATAAATAAATAAATAAAATAACTAAAAACCCTCCTATCCAACAATGTTCTGTTACTTAGCAGTTGTCAGTCCAGTCACTGGAGTTCACCTGGTGAAGGAAGAGAATAAACCCATAATATATGATCATTTTTTGCCAAATCAGCACATTTATTTCACTCAGTTAACGCTCATTCAAATGTTTGGGTGTTAAACAGCCACCTCACAGTGTGAACGACTTTTACTGATCATTGGAGCGGACGTCGCCGGATTGTGCCCGACCTGACGCTAGCGATTCTCTCTCAGGGAGGGGCAGCCACAAGTTGGCGAACTCCTATCCAACAATGTTCTGTTATGTAGCAGTTGCCAGTTCAGTTACTGGAGTTCACCTGGCCAAGGAAGAGAATAAACCCATAATATAGTATCATTTTTTTGCCAAATCGGCATATTTATTCCACTCAGTTAACGCTCATTCAAGAGTTTGGGTGTTAAACAGGCACCTCACAGTGCATTCGACTATTACTAATCATCTGACTGGACGTCTCTGGACTGTGACTGACCTTACGATAGTGATTCTTTTTCAGGGAGGGGCTGGCAGTTACAAGTTGGCGAACTCCTATCCAACAATGTTCTGTTACTTGGCAGTTGTCAGTTCAGTTACTGGAGTTCACCTGGCCAAGGAAGAGATTAAACCAATAATATATTATCTCTCTCTCTCTCTCTCTCTTTTTTTTTTTTTTTTTTTTTTTTTTTTTTTTTTTTTTTTTTGCCAAATAAGCACATTTATTACACCCAATTAACGCTCATTCAAATGTTTGGGTGTTAAACAGCCATGTCACAGTGCACACGACTGTTACTGATCATCTGACTGGACATCTCTGGACTGTGACTGACCTTACGATAGCGATTATTTTTCAGGGAGGGGCTGGCAGTTACAAGTTGGCGAAGTACTATCCAACAACGTTCTGTTACTTAGCAGTTGTCAGTTCAGTTACTGGAGTTCACCTGGTCAAGGAAGAGAATGAACCCATAATATATGATCATTTTTTGCCAAATCAGCACATTTATTCCACTCAATTAATGCTCATTCAAGTGTTTGGGTGTTAAACAGCCACCTCACCGATCATTGGAGTCGACGTCGCAGGCCTGTGCCTGACCTGACGGTAACGATTCTCTTTCAGGGAGGGGCTGGCAGTTACAAGTTGGCGAACTCCTATCAACTCCTCCCAACTGTTACTGGAGTTCACCTGGTCAAGGAAGAGAATAAACCCATAATATATAATCATTTTTTGCCAAATCAGCACATTTATTCCACTCAATTAACGCTCATTCAAGTGTTTGGGTGTTAAACAGCCACCTCACCGATCATTCGAGTGGACGTCACCGGCCTGTGCCCGACCTGACGGCAGCGATTCTCTTTCAGGGAGGGGCCGGCGGCTACAGATCGGCGAACTCGTCGACCGGCATCTGCGCCTCGAGTATGGCGCGGATGCGGTCGGCGCGCTGTTGCCGGCGCAGCTCCATCTCGGCGCGCAGCAGCTCCAGCCAGCTGACCGTGTCCTCCTCCTTGAGCTCGACCTCTCTGGCCGGCGGCGTGGGCGGCTGCTCGGTGACGACGAAGGCGGGCGCGAACACCGGCAGCGGCATCTCGCGCTCCCCGGGCAGCACGCAGCTGCCGTCCAGCGAGCGCAGCTGCGGCACCAGCGACAGCACGCGGCCCCTGCGCACCAGGTGCCGCGGTTTTAACCCTTAACTGCCCTGGCGAATTTAGTAACTCTCATGCCCTGGCAGGGTCTTTTTTGACCGCAATTTGTTGGGGTAAATGTAATTGTAAATGACTTTCTTGAATGTAAAGCATTTATTGTCCAGTTAATATCAAATTGTAAGGTAAACAATTTCATTTAAACATAGAAGGAAGCACAAAGAAATTATTTTAAAAGATTTGCATTTATCTGACTTTTTTAATTCACATAAAAATTAGTTTTCATTAGAAAGACGTTATTTTTCCCTGTTTGGAACTTCTGAACGCATGGTTCTTTCCATATGAAAACAAGAAATATGATTGGCTAACTATATTCGTTTAAATTCCTACGCTGAATATTGATTTATAGCGCCTCGGTTGCACAGTGGTAGAGTGTCAGACTACAAATCCAGAGGTCGTGGGTTCGATCCCCGCCAGGTCATAGGATTTTTATCTGTCACTTTCCACTTCTTTCACTTCTGGCAGTATTGCTCATGTGAAAAATACCGAGTAGCACCGTGGTTCGGAACCCACGTTAAACTGTAGGTCCCCCTATAATTGCCGGGGTAAGTCAGTTCGAAGGTCGGAGGAAGGCAACGGCATACCACCTCCAAATAGGACCATGCCTAGTAAAGCACTGTGATGTTCAAACCAATCTTCGGATTGTTGACTGCTTTACTTTTTTTCTAATTTTTCGAATTTGTACAAAAAATACGTTGGTTACCTTCTTTAGACTTGGCAGCTTTCATAAAAGCTCCCCACCATGTCTCCTAGCGAATAAATATTAAAATGAAAACTCTTGGGGTCAAATATGACCCTGCCAGGGCAGTTAAGGGTTAACAGGCCAGGGGGCCCCCATTCAATATTTACTGACAGTAATAATGCCAAGAATACAGGGCGAAAATTCTTTAAACCGACGAACTCTGGGAGGTTATAGGAGACACGAAAACAAATATTTTCCCTAATGCCATTTTTTTTTCTTTTTGTAACTTCAATTCCCCTGAAAAGGGGCGGGCTGGCAGCACTCACTGGCGCTATTCAGCCTACAGAAATAAAATTTGACACAGTATAAACATAGGAACATAAAGGAGATAACATTTTGGAGATCAAACATACATAAGACGGAGATGTAAAATGGGGATAAAACAAAGTATATAAAATGGAGTGAAGTAATGTCGTCATAAAATATTTGATACTGCGATGGTGGAGAATAAAAACAGCTGCGCGAAGGTCAGTGGCACACACACGATTAAAATGAGCGCAGGGCGGCGGCTATGGTTAGACCGACCGCTATTGTGGAATTAAAACGATAAACACATCACACACATGGAGAAACACACAAGTTAAAACTGATGGTGTCGTCTGCAGGTTGGCCGTTCACTGTTGTAAAAATAAAACAATGTAACTGAAAGTCAGCACACTTGTCGAAGCAGTCACATGGAAGCACAGAGAAGGTTCCACAGATGGCGGAGCTCTCGCAGCATTGAAGATGTGGTGTGGGGGAAAAAGGGGATGAGTGGAGAGGGTGGGGAGGAGCCACAGGGCCGGTGGGGAAGGGAGGGGGGGATGATGTCCCATCCCAGGAAGCCACGGGGTAGAAGGAAAGGGGAGGGCGGTAAGAGGAGGATCCGGAGGGACAGTCGGGGGAATGATGAGGGGAGAAGGGAGGGGAAGGGAGGGATAGTCAGGGTCCTCAGGGAGAGAAGGGGAAGAGGGAGCAAGGGGAAGGATCACAGCTGGTATGAAGGGTAGATGTCAGGTCGGAGGGCATCATCCGGGAGGGGGAGGGTACGGAAGTTGCCACGGGAAAGGATCTGGAGTGTGGACAAGTGCAGACGGGAGGGGATGGACTAGAGGATTAGGCGGATCTGATTTGCGGGATCCTCACACATTCAATGCGTGCGCTTATATCCCAAGCGAAAAAATATTTCCCAGAGATACTACGTGTTGACATTAGGCAAAGATCTAAAACGTTCATGCAGTACGGGTGTAGAGATGCCAGCAGACAAAGTTGTTCTGAGTATTCTGTATGCACATGCATCAGAAAATAAATTTATCCTGTTAGGATCTTAGTTCACCACACACGCTGTAATCGTGACATCAGTGACGTAGCTATCATAGGGCTAGGCGGGGCAGTACCCTGGGGCCCCCAAGCTCAAGGGGCCCCTTGGCCTACGTGACCGATGTTCGAAAAAAGTTACCGTAGATCCTTGAACACTTTCATGTCCGCCTATTACTTCGGATAATCGAAGTTCAAGTGTATATAATAATTTCGTTGAATGAAGGTATTCCGACTGAACTTTTTGAACCCTGACCAACAAACCTCAAACGCACGAATTGAAATCCAAAAATTATTCGCACCCCAGAATATAAACATAACAAGGTCCTTTGCTTGTCCGCTAAGACGTGGACCCTGCCATTGTCAGCGTATTGTCGGTTGAAGTCGGAGTGGCCGTGCCTGCCAATCTTTGCGAAATAACAGTGAATGGTGCTGAATTACTAGCACAGTGTTTGACAGTAGACAGTGTGACCACATTTGAATATGAAGTCTCTACAATGTATTATTACAGAACGGTATTATTATGGTAACTCAACTGTTTGTGTAGTGAATTCCCCAAGGGTGTGCTCCATAATCATAGACCCCAATGAAGTGCTGTAACCAATTGCATTCTGAATTTCGTGCAAGAAGAAGAAAAATATGGTTACTTTGTCACAATAGTAAATTGTGAATTCAAGATACTGTACCCCACTGCCACTATAATAAGCGAAGATGTCAACTTAGTCATTTTACTTATTACTTTTTTCTGGCCAGACATTAATAAATACTTCATGAAGCCTGGTAGGGGCACGGCTCAAACCAAAGTATTCCATCAAACAAAATCCGTCAACTTTCTTTTCTGAAATCATCCTACACGAATATTTCCCCTATTTTCCTTCTTTGATTGGGCTGTCAACGAAATTAGGCTGATCGGTACGGAGCAATGACCTCACAGCGAAGAGTTTAGCGACAGTGAGATGTCGCTACTGACAACAGTCCGCCTGCTGTCACCGGGGACTTGACTGTTCCCGGTTTGCTTCGCGGCAGGGGGCCATGTTTTCATGGTTAAGTAATACTTTTTCTTTGTTAATTTGTTACTAGCTTATGCCTGCGACTTCATTCACCTAGTATGGAGAAACTTCTGAAACTATACCAAGAGGTCGTTTATCTTTATGTTATACTCAGGTCCAAATCTATCCCTCTGCAAAATTTCATTCAAATCCGCCCAGTAACTTTTGCGTGAAAGCATAACAAACAAACCAACTTTCACAGTTATAATTATAATTGAGAGTACAATTAAATATTATGTGCTGTGTGACACATAATAATTTACTTAATAGTATTTAGGTTTGCCTTATTATGTCTTCCAGTAGGCGGTAAGGAACTGATGATGAAGTAGTTTTGCATAGGTTTAGTTTAAAGAGGGCCCCAATGTCATTTTTGCCCCGGGGCCCTTGGTGACATAGCTACACCACTGCGTGACATATTCAGAAACAAACCACCAAATATTGGTGACAAGGAATGTCGGTCTAAGCACACTTTCGTAAAACGCGAGATATTCGAAAGTAAGCAGCAAAGTATTGGGGAGAAACATGAAATAGTTTTTCAATACCGTCCTAAATCACGAGATATTCGGAAATAAATAACCAAATCTTTCTAACTAGCGGATGGTGTAGGCCTAAATGTCACTGATACTCATTTCACTTACTGTACCAGCAATTTTAACGTTCCCCTAGTTTTATCTCTAACCATATTCTCCAAAATCGCAACATAGTTGGAACAAAGTCAAATATTTGTAAGAAGGAAGAACATGAATGTCATTGCTGATCGTACCACTTGCAGCAGCATTTTCATTCTCCATTCTTCAGTCAGACATAATAGTCACCAAAGCTATGTTACTAATTCCTGAGACAGCATATAAGAGTACTGGATAACATGATACTGTTATGTGAATAAGAAAATTCAACAATGCGTTGTGAAGAAATAACTCCTACAGTCTGTTACAAACGATAAGATACAAAAATAAATAAAACCATTTACATGAGACGAGTTTCGATCGCAGAACCTCTTGGTTGGTAGTGCACCACGGTACCCATTACACTACAGCAACTCGACGCTGTTAATTCCTTAATATTTTATACACTCGTCCCCACAAGTTTGTTTCTTAATGTTAATATGATTTTAATTACATTTAGGTATAATAAATTGAGCCAGAGATGATTTTGTAATTAATCTTTAATTCGCCGTTGCCCTGAAACGGTTTACAGTGGGTTATAAAACCAATACTGTGAGATATACGGCAAATCAAGATGGCGTCTGTGACATGGAAGGAACGAGGTGAATATCGTTTACACGTCTCTTTCCAAAGTCGTCGTTCATTGGCTAATGTAACTGCGAATTTCATTGGAGGGAAAGAAACTTTTGCTTGCAATATAAGAACTCCTACATTCAATACTTACTGACAGTAATAATGCCAATAATACTGGGTGAAAACTATTTAAACCGACGAACTGTGGAAGGTTTAGGAGACTCGAAAACAAATATTTTTCCCTAATGCCATTTTTTCCTACGAGGAGTATTTAAGCCGGTGGAGGCCGTATTAAATGGTAGGCACTATTACAATTTTCTCGCCAGAGCATTGCTAGAATTGCTGGAAGACGTTCCGCTCCCTACTAGAGTTGGGCAAAAAGATTCTTTTTTATGAATCGATTCTTGCGATTCAATCCCACACTGTGAATCGATTCCTACGATTCGTTCACAATTCTTTCTAGACTTTCGCATAATAGTTCGCGATCATAAGCGCTCACTTTGCATAACCAACAAAGTGCTACTGAATCCGGCAAAAACAACTGCCATCTACTTTACTAAGAAGCGTCCACGACTGCCAACCAACCTGAAACATTACGGACAAAACATACCATGGGGAGATGCGGTGACATATTTAGGGGTCACCTTAGATAAGCACTTCTTCCTTCATAAACACGTCGACGGCTTGCGGAATAAAGCGTACGCAATGGCGAAGAGCCTAATGCCTTTCTTCTTGAGCACTGACCTGAGTACTGGCACCAAATTACGCCTGTACAAAGCCACGGTTCTATCGAAGATGCTTTATGGCAGCTCAGTCTGGGGACTGGCCAGTGCTACCCGAATTCAACGGCTGCAGGTGATACAGAACAAAACCTTACGATGGATCCTCAGGGCAAACAGGTACACACGGAACACCGACATCCATGAGGCGCTTCACATGGATACTGTCATGGAAGCCGCCCAAAAGAGAGCGACGAAGATCCACCACAAGATTGACCAACTACAGGAGATCGTACACAACATCCGCACATTGGGGAGGACAATGCCACTTCCATGGCATAGATACAAAGAGCCAAGGGCCTTGACTAATCGATAAGGTCTTAAATCAGATGTAAATACAAAGTTTAATTGAAATTGTCATTGTCATTAATACATCGAGAGGGGTACCTTACGGACCAAAATAAAGGCCCTTACAAGTTAACCCCTAAAGTTTATTCTCATAAATAAAGTTATAGTTAACCCCCATATCCTCAACTGTGAAGTGTAAATCGTCCATGACGATCGTACTTCAGTAACTTTGTATCACCAAAAAAAAAAAAAAAAAAAAAAAAAAAAAAAAAAAAAAAAAAAAAAAAAAAAGCGCTCACTTTAGTTCGCGGCTCTGCTGCGAACTAGTTCATTGTTTTAGTTCGTCCGCTCTGAGGCCTACGAGAAAAACAGGCCCCGGCGCTCACGTCATGCGACGCAAGCATAGATGTCCTGAGCCGGCCGGCCGGCTAGCTAGTTTGCCGGCCGCTGTGAGGCGTTGGGCCGTGCCCCAGCGGCCGGCCAACCAGGTAGCCGGCCGGCCGGCTCAGGACTTCTATGCTTACGTCGCTCCCAGTGACGGCTGAGCGACGTGGTCTGCGCATGCAGGTGGAGGGAGAACTTCCCCCACCTAGCTGCTTCATGCGCTTGCTGCGTGAGCTGCTAACAATATCACAGATTGTGGATAATTTCTCGCGTTTAAGTTTAGAGTTGTCTCTATATCTTGGCATTATGGAAATCATTAGTCAGATATTGCTTAGTGCAGAATACTTCAAAACATAAATTTTATAGCACCGAAGTATGTAATCTAGCAGGCAGACGCTCACCTCGAAGTGGCAATCATCAGCAGAAGGCAAACATGTGATTTTTAATTCTGCTGCGCGCTCTCTCGCTATTGCCCATCGGTCTTCGGAAAAGAATTCAACGAACTAAGAAGCGACATACGTTTGGCACAATAGTTCGCGACGGGTAACGCATGTTTTAGTTCGCGACCGATTGCACATACTTTAGTTCGCGACCAATCGCGCATATTTTAGTTCGCGACCGATCGCGCATATTTTAGATCGCGACTGATCGCACATATTTTAGTTCGCGACCGGTAGCTCTCCTTTTAGTTCGCAGCTCGGCCGCGAAGTAGGTCGCTCTTCTTAGTTCGTCCGCTCTTTTTGGCTTTTGCTACCGCTACTAAAATAGCTCTTTCCTTTGTTATGAAATCTTTTTTATATAATGGTCAGTGTTGCCCAAGCGTATGCTATTACCTGTATTTTTGGGCAATTAGACATCAAATACTTAATCAAATAAACCATGTATTTATACGAATGGATGATACAATGGCATTAAACTATTTTGCATACAGAGTACTCGTAGTAAATATTATTTAGACACTGCTGAATACCTTAGAAAAGAAAATTTGTGGCAGTGAACTATGAAGCTACAGCTGAGCTGCATCTCAGCTCGAAATGACGATAACTGTCAGAAGGGAATCATGCGATTCTGCGCGCTCTCGCGTTCTCTCGCTGTTCCCCGCCAGTCTTCGGAAAAGGAGCGGACGAACTAAGAGGCGAGGGATCTGCGAACTAGTACGCGTAGTTCGCCTGTAGGAGCGCTCTTCCGAACTAGTTCGTTCGCGAATTACACAAGACTAATTCTTTCGCGTGCTTTAGTCTGCATTGGCACGATTCTTACTTCTACATCCTGCTCATAGATCGCAATACATGTCTGTGTCATGGATGTTGGAATCTAACGTTGTGAATCTGTTCCTACGATTCGTGTACGATTCTTTCTGGTCTGCGACGCACGTATCTTACAGAATGCCAAGAAGGAGACAATATGGGTATCGGATTTTCAATAGTTATGGTGCATAAAGTTCAGACTTACAATATAATGAGGCATAGCTATTCGATTCAGCTCTCCAAAATTCTCGAGAAAATAGTCTTTGAAGATTTGCAAGCGGATATAAATACATATTACGCTACTGTACCAACTATTGCTGCTGTCATCATAGCTCATTTAGTAGCGTTGTAGGTTTAGTGAACGTAGGTCACTTATTTTAAATCCTGCTGTAGGCCTAACTTTATAATTTTTTTCCCTTATGTTTGAATACTTCGGCCATTTAAATATAAATCTCATTAAATCTATGGTAATTAACACATATCTAATCCTTATGAAATACTTATGTAAAATCAATTAGTTTACGGAAACACGTCTATATAAAGAAACATTAAAAATAAAAATCCGTCTCTAGATATTATATTTCTTTCGATATACAAGAAATTCGCGTTTATTCAAATGTTTCTTTTTTGTAAAATCGGTTTCTTTCACGAAAGCTGAACATAAAAACCAAAATGGTAAAAAAAGATTTTTGAGATGCCTTTAAAAACATTTAAAATCGCGTTTTTATATAAAAAGAATAGTTTTATAAAATTGAGTGTATACAAAAACTACAACTATGTAGATGAACTCAAACAGCTTAAACCTCTCTAAACACAAAATATAATCCAAATCGTTACAGCCATTTCCGGGATACGCGAAATATAAATGTGTAAAGGTACGTTTAGAAGGGCAATGAAAATTGCATATTGTGGACAATATATCCCGGAAATGTTGTCGGGCAAATTTGCAGCCACATGTATTGCAGCAACACAAGTGACAACACATCGGCATCTATTGCCCAGCAATGTTTGCGGCAACTAATTCCGGGCAGAGGCTACACAATTTCATACAAAATGGATGAGTGCGACGTTATAGAAATGAGTACGGCTCTCCTACTTTTACATGAAACAAGTGTTGATGCTATTCGAAACAAGAAGAAGAGAAATCGGACTCTGTGGATGCGTCCTTTTTTGAGTAGGTGAAGTAATTCAGGAAATTTAACTCGTGAGTTAATGCTAGATACGTACCTGTCCCAGAACTTTACTCGTATGTCTCAAAACGATTTCGAATATCTCGCCCAATTAATTGGTCAGAAGATAGCTAAATCCAATACAAACATGAGAGACTGTATTCCAGTAACATCACGACTTGCGATCACACTTCGATTTTTAGCTACTGGGGACTCGTATAGAAGTCTGATGTGACTGTTTGAAGTCCACTATTCTTCCATCAGCATCTTGGTGCCAGAAGTGTGCAATGCTTTAGTAGAAGGACTGAAATACGTCATCAAGGTAATTTTGAAATGAAATACAATTGTTATTTATATGTTACTAGCTGAAGACCCGGCGTTGCCCGGGTATTTATTTATTCATTCGAACCTTGAGTTAGTACTTTTCCTATCCACTCTTTCTCTCTCTGTCCACCTCCTTTTCTCTAAAAACATGTTACATTTATCAGAGAATATATAAGAAATCACAGGTAAAAATGCACTCGTTTCGAAGAATCCAACCACGAAATTCAACAATAATGATTGTAATAATATCAAAGATGGATCACTTGATGTAATGCGCGAAACGTAAAATCGATTTTTTAAAAGGAGATGTATTAAAAGAAATTTCTTTTTCACTGCTTTATTTATTTATTCTTATATTTCCTTTTTCGTATGCTTATCCTTACAGAGAAAGATCTGAAGACATTGTAGCACCCATAGACCAAAGATATGGTCTGTGGCATAACGTTTCGCTGTACTTAACCTCCTTGGTATAGGTTCGCAAACGTCATCACTGGCCTTCAGTCCGATTTTTTTTTATAATTTGACGACTTTCAACCAACATATGTTCCTCCACCTTATAGCTGTCGGCATGGAACTGCTATGGTGTACAACGGGAGACTTCGGACAACAATTAACACACACGATTCGTTTGCGTTCTGTACTTTTCGCTGCAGAGCGAAATATTAAAACACACACACACGTAAAATTTTATATACACCGATAATTTTCCATCGCAATATGATGCACCCTCTTATTATTATCAACCCTCAAGCCACAATGCAACCAATAAAACCATTTTCAAAGAGTAAATATAATTTTCGAAGAAACATTATTGTTCCGCATTTCCCGTTATATTCTTCAAATTACTAAATATCTATCGCTATAAAACCTTGCCGAAAACCTTACTCAGGTATAAATTAGTATCTATACAAATATTTAAGTCTCTGTGTCTTGTCGTTTGGACGCGATGAGCGTACACCGAACAGACATTCACATTTATAGATATAGATTTATATTTTATTTCTGTCACACACAGACACACACACACACAAATACAATTACTGATACACATGTTCGTCGTCGTCTGTAACGACTGTTGCAGCAATGATGTCTGCATATGCATTTTCCTCATTGTTTCCTTCCACACTTTCTTCATAAGTAACATTTGCCGAGCTGAATGACGTCGACTGTTGCCTACTTTCATACTGTATTATCCTCAAATCCGCTTCGTATAATAATTTCCCAATGTTGAACTCAACATCTGCTCGGATTACTTTGTTGTAGCCCAATAACTTCTCTGCTACATTATCTCCGGAACCCGAAAACGGATTCTTCCGTTTTCGCGAAGCATTGTTAACAATGTCAATAGCCCTTTGCACAGCTTCATTGTGCTCCTCAGATTGCTGTGGAACACATCTCCGGCTTTTTCGTGGCTGTGGCTGTCTGTGCTATCGGTGTATCAAGTGACAAATCCTCCTCCTCTTCCACTTCAGTTTCCAACTCGGCCTGAAAAGAAACAGTATAAAAATTAGAAATTGCTAAGCATAAAGCAATGTTATGTTACATTTGAAATACAAAATTAACTTTTTAATCATTACATATTTAGTAGGGATTTTGTATTTATTGCAGACATTCATTAATTTTCTAGATACCATTTCTTGAAGAATGGAAAACAATTCCTCAAGAATTCGAGGATAAATGGAATTTTTCTAACTGTGTAGGCGCTATGGATGGGAAGCACGTTGCTTATACGTGCCCACCAAATACTGGTAGTAAATACTTCAACTATAAACATTTTTTCAGCATAGTGTTGTTTGCAGTAGTGAATGCAAATTACCAATTTATATACGTGCACACTGGATGCCAAGGGAGGATCTCAGATGGGGGAGTTTTTAGGCACACTGCATTTGCCGAAGCACTCTTAACCAATCACTGAATTTGCCAGAACCTGTGCCAACTCCGTTTGTATTTACGGCAGATGATGCGTTTCCATTAATGGAAAACATTGTGAAGCCGTTTTCTTCGGATGTTGCTCCCCGTTCAATAAAACGTGCGTCCAATTATCGGATATCAAGATCCAGAAGAACTGTAGAACTCACTTTTGGATTACTGGTGGCAGTTTTCCGTATCCTTCACAAAACCATAGATTTGAACGTGGAAAATACTGCAAAAATTGTTAGCCTGTGCATTTCTACACAATTTTTTGTGACGAAATGCACAGAGCCAAATGCTTTATTCACTTCCAGGGGTTTTTGACAGTGAAGAATTCGGATACAGGGAGATTAGTACTAGGTTCTTGGCGAAACAACGACGTCAATATACAAGTTCGACAACAAGTTCCACGAAACCCATGTACAAGAGCCAAAGAAGTAAGAGAAGAATTTATGAATTATTTTGTAAGTGATCAGGGTCGGGTAGGCTGGCAAGATGTATACTAAATTAATGTACAAGAAAATTTATGTTTATATTGAATAAAAGTTGTTACTTACCTCTTCATTTGTGTTTATGCTGTCAAAACCCGCTTTAGGCACATCCCTAGACAGTATGAAACTGGTGCTATTGTAGGCGAAACACGTGGAAGAAGGAGAGACACATGCACTTCCACTGTTCTTTTGATGTTTCTTTGCCTCGCTTTTAGCGTAGGTTCGAAGACTTCTAAATTTCTTGTATGCGTCCTGCAATGCCAAATTCGTCAGCAACTGCCTGTCAACTATCTTTTTTAATATTCCTGTCTTTATATGTATTGCATTCTACGTCCCACAACTCAGGACGTAGATGAATAGAATTAATAAATGAGATTGTTTTCTCGTTCGACCACTTTTCCATATCTGACAGAAAAAAACTCAAGACGACAATAACTGTAAGAAGTCTTCCTTCCTTCCTTCTTTCCTTCCTTCAAAACAGTCACGGCAAGCACGAAAACAATGCACCAATATAGTAACTATAAACATCAATACTACTTTCAAAACAAACCAGCGCGCGCAAACTTTCAAATCAACAAAAGCGAAACGATTCTCTGTTTTCGTGACTGCAGCGCTGTCGGTGAGAGAAGCACAAACAGCCTTGAGAGCGAGAGAAAGAATTTACAGACAAGGACCGAGATAGGTATTGCCCTGCAATACGAAATGTTCTCCACCGTTCCCGGACAACACGACAGCCCCTCGGCAATCCCTCGGCAACTACCTGCAACATCAGCAATATTGACCGTCCACATCGAAATATTGCTGTGTATTGCAGTCATTTTGCAGCATATTCACCACTTGCTTTCGAATCATGAATCGTTGGATCTTGGAATCGTCACGAGACAGGCGATTCTTTTGAACGACGCTTCGTCCCCCCTTCTGACGTCTCTCCTGTATTCGTAATCATTCGACACGATTCGGCAGTCGCCTTCGAATCATGAATCGTTGGAACTTAGGAATCGTCGCGAGTTTTGAACGATGATTCGTCCGGATCACTGTTCGATTCTTATGATTCTTTATTTGTGTTCGTTCAAATGAACGACTCATTCACGAATCGCCACAACTCTACTCCCTACAAGACAACGCATGTGTTTCCAACATGACGGGGCGCCGGCACATTTCATTAGTCGTGTGCGTCGATTCCTGGTGGCTAGAGATGCACAACCTTGTTTACGCAACTCCTGTTGCATCAGAAGAGGATCTGCTTGCCCGCATAGTAGCAGCAGCAGGAATAATTCAGGATACTCCTGGGGGTTTTGCCTGTGTCAGACAGAACATGATCCGACGGTGTAACCTTTGTTTACGTGTCAAAGGAGGCATATTTGAAAATCTACGGTCATTGAAATTGGATTGTGTTAATGTATTGTCTCCTGATAATAAAAAAAATGGAAAACTGTTTGTTGCTTTAATTTATCTGCCGCCAGAGAAATCTTCCTCTACCGGTTTAAATACTCCTCATGGGGAAAAAAATGACATTAGGGATTAATATTTGTTTTGATGTCTCTTACAACATCCCAGAGTTTGTCGGTTTAAATACTTTTCACCCTGTTTATAGACAAACCTTCAATACACTTCAGTGATCCTCAGACCATCAATAATACTGTCATTATTTTCAGTTAGCGATACGATTTAGCGAAGGCAATAACTTATGTCGGGCCGCGAGTTAATTAAAAAAATTACGAAATGCGTTCGTGAATGGTTAAAGATAAGAAAGGTAATTACCTAGGACCCATGTACATCGAAGGAAACGGCACTGCGATCGATATATATATATATATATATATATATATATATATATATATATATATATATATATATATATATATATATATATATATAGAACATTCGATTCTTCCTCCACATTCAAATGTTTGTAGAGCTTATGGGACTTAACTAGGGGGTCATCAGTACCTAAACTTACAAACTACTTATGAACTAGCTTACACTAAGGACAGCACAAACATCCATGCCCGAAGGGGGATTCCAGCCCCCGACAGCAGCGGCCGTGCAGACCGTGACTGGCGCGCCGCAAACCGCTCGGCCACCGCGGCCGGCCCTTCCACATTCGATATGACAGACACGAAGCAGTTGATTTAAATTGTATTTTTCACTGCGTTGAATTTATGAAATTTTCTTGTACTTTCTCGACTCAATATGTGGTTGCCATACCGAAAGAGATATAGGTAATTTCCAAGAATCGTATATATCAAACGTGCCACTGTAAAACGATTTAGTGCTAGTCTTGCGAAGTTTGGAAAGTAGGAGACTAAGTACTGGCAGAAGTGAAGTTGTGTGGGGCAGCCGTGAGTCGTGTCTGGGTAGCTCAGTGGCGCAGTCTGCTTTCGGTGGGCGAGCTGTGTGGTTCGTGTTTACGTCCTCGCTGCGGCCGGCCGCGTGTTGACACTGTGTGGTGAGTTGGACGCTCTCGCAGCGCATATCGTAGTTATATTCCAACATGTATAGATCAAAAGATGAATCAACCTTTAAGAAAAGACACCTTGAAGTTCATGTTTAACGAACAGTTCGTCCGACCTAGAGCTTTTGAAGTAGAAGCTTTCTTAAGAGATGTAGTTAAACTTAATGTGAACGAAATAATAGGGATCCATTTATCGATCGTTAGTAGCACGGTCTATGTTAAAATGATCAGTTCAGAGTGCTGTGATAAAGTAATTGAACGTTGTCGAGGATACCTTAAATTCAATCACTGCGACGGCAATGTTGGCAATGTACAAATTGATTACGCCGGTTTTGGCATTAGAACAGTTCGCATATTTGAACTCACATTTGAAATAACTGCGGAGCAGATTAATTCAGTCCTCAAACCATACGGGAGAATTATTAGTAATACTGCGGAAAAGTGGACAACTTTTCAAACTTTTCCAGTATTAAACGGTGTTCGACAAGTGAAACTAGAACTACAGAAACATATCCCTTCGTATATTTACGTATGCGGATATAGAGCCATTGCCATGTGCGATGGTCAGCCACGTACTTGCTCAGGATGTGGGCAATCAGGTCATGTTAGGTCGGAGTGTGTACAACGTAGAGTGACGCAGCTGCCGGCAGGGGAACCAGTCGCTCCTATGACGATGACGTCACTGCCAGTGACATATGCCACGGCCCTCCGCGTTAATACGGTCACCACGTCGAGCGCCGCAATGGGTGGAAACGATGTCGTACATGTAGACGGTCCGTCACTAGCAATAGATGTTGGTGCCGCGGAAAAACCGACTGTCACTGACTCCGAAAAAACAGAAACAGACACTAACGAAGAACATGAAACAAACCCAGAAGATAAGTCCGGAAGAGGAGTACGCAGAGACGAAGACGATGGTGCAGCACCAGACCTTAGCACGACTTCAGAGACTGAGGTTAGTCAGGAATCTCGATCCTCTCCTAAAAAACATAAGAAACGGCGTTTAGCTCCTCCCGACGCTAAACAAAAAGCTAAGGCAATGCGTGAAAAAGCGCAAGAAATTGCTCGGAAATTAAGTGAAAAAACACCTGAAATTTCGGAACGTAGCAAACAGACGACAAATTCAACGGCCAATGAAAATCTGAAAAATGTAGAAATGATAACCCAACAGGATGTGGAAATGGAACACTCTGCAAAGCAACAATTGCAGAATAAGATCCCACCTAGTCTTGGTCCCGAAAAAGAAATGCACCATCGCAATGAAGGAAGAAACTGGGCAGATGAAGTGGACTATCCCAAAGATGAAGATATGACAGAAGCTACAAGTCCAAAAAGGACTCGTCCTCCGCACGAATGGGAGAGAAAATGAAAGGGCTATCGCATCCACGACCGGTGCAACAATAATATAAGGCGTCATGCGCATGTTATAACATCTAATATATAAAGTCAGTCTACATCTCACAATTGCGTTACAATCCTACAGAATTGCGACGATAAATATCAATAAGATTCGTAGTCATTTAAAACTAAAGACCTTACAGGACATGTTATACGCTGCCGACATCGATATTGCTATGTTACAAGAAGTAACAGACATTACACTTGATGCAACAATAGGATATAATGCAATTGTAAATTCAGGGGACGACCATGAACTCGGCACGGCAATTTTAATTAAGGAAGGCATAATTGTAAAAGATGTGGAGAAACTGCCAAATGCAAGGGGTATAGCCGCCACCGTCAACAACACTAGATTAATAAATATCTACGCACCCTCTGGTACAAGCAACAGGAGGGGAAGAGCCGTATTTTTTAAGGAGGATATGGTTCCCCTATTCTGCGGCCGATATGATCAGATAATTTTTGGCGGTGACTATAATTGTGTCCTGTCGGCTAAAGACCAGACCCCAAATTTTAACTACTGTGCCGAACTTGACGCTATTATTAAATAATTAATCTTAACTGACTCTTGGGAGCACAATAACGGTGCATTACCAGGGTTCACTTACATTAAAAATCACTCTGTCAGCCGTATTGACAGGATTTACGTGTCAGCCAACCTGAAACAGCATGTTCTGCACACAGAGTTGTGGTCCACCATCTTTTCGGACCACATAGCGTACATATGTACCGTTAACTTAACAAGGCAACAAACATACAGGGAACGAGGATTGTGGAAACTTAATACAGAACATCTGAACGATCCTGAATGTCACGAAGTATTCCAGAATGTGTGGAAAGAATGCGAGAAGCGATTTCCATCCTATCCTTCGGCACTCACATGGTGGTTGAAATGCGCCAAACCGACGATAAGAAGAGCGCTAATAAATTACTCACGGAAAAAGATGGCCTGGCAGAAGCAGACGACCGAATTCTACTTTAAAGTCCTCCAAGATTTGTACAGATCCGATACACCTATGATTAACAAACACCTGGAGATAAAAAGAATTCAAGCTAAGCTCATAGCTTTACGACGGAAACAACTTGATGATTGCAAAATACGTTCAAGACTCCAAAATGATATACGTGGAGAAAATACATCAATATACCATGTTATAAATGAAAGAAATGGACAGCGAAGGAAAATAATAACTGAAATAATAACCGCGGATGGCCGAGTATTGACGCAGCAAAGTGACATCAAGACCGAAATTCAAAACTACTTCGCCGAGCTGTTAAACAATGCAACAACGGATGTAACAGCGCACAATGAACTTACAACAGGACTCATCCGGAAGCTCGACCAAGAAGAAGCAGCCGCTTTGTTAACAGAAATAACAGAGGAAGAGGTTGAGAACGCAATCATAAGAAGCTCGAAAAATAAATCTCCTGGACCCGACGGGATTCCGGCTGAACTCTATCACACTTTTAGGAGACAGATGATACCTAAACTAAAATGTATTTGTCAAGAACTGATGAATCCAAACACTAATATACCGAGTGACTTCCGAGAAGGAACAATAGTTCTCATCCAGAAAACTCCTGCAGGGAAATCAGTATCAAATTTCAGACCTCTCACTTTACTAAATTGCGATTATAAAATATTTTCACGCATCATCAATGAGAGGTTAAAATCAGTCCTGAACAATGTCACTGGGGCTTATCAATCGAGCGTTGGAAAAGAGCGATCCATCCACCACACAGTGACCGACTATAGAGACATTATTTCAATTGCTGAAGTCTGTAAAATTCAATGCGCCATGGTCTCCTTAGATTTAGAGAAAGCATTTGATAGAGTTAGCCATGATTACCTCTTCCATGTTATGTGCGCTATGAATTTTCCACAGCGTTATCTCGCAATTATAAAGAACTACTTAAACCACTCTACATCGAAAATCATGGTTAACGGTCAACCCAGCAGACCTATTATAATAAACAGTTCAGTGAGACAAGGGTGTCCTCTCTCTATGTCCTTGTTTGCGATAGCCATTGAGCCGTTACTTTTAAGCTTAAGCCAAAATCTTCAAGGCATAGTAACGAATGGCCAGAAAGTTGTCATTAGGGCATATGCTGATGACGTCATGTTTCTGGTCAGAGATAACAATGAGATATAATGTCAAATGTCTGTAAATCTATCGGACCAAACTGCGTGGTCATCAGTCCGTAGCTTACAAACTACTTAAACTAACCTACGGACAAACACACACACCCATACCCCAGGGAGGACTCGAACCTCCATGGCGAGCAACCGCGCGCTCCGCAGCGAGACGCTTTAGACCGCTCGGCTACTCCACCGCGGCCAACAATGAGATCAAAAAGGCACTAGAAATAATACAAAAATACGAGCTCGCATCCGGCGCAAAGCTGAACAGAAAAAAGTCTGCAGTAATGAACATCGGAAGCGGATTAGGAGCGCCCATCCAAGGACAGATTAAGGAGACGGACAGTATAAAATACCTTGGATTAGAATACACGCGAAACATCCGGCACACAATTGCAAAAAAATACAGGAGGATACTGAACAGCATCCGAGCCAGCATACAACAACACAATCTCAGAAAACTGGATGAACTGCAGAGAGTAGCATTGATAAATATTTATTTAACATCTAAAATAAATTACGTAGCACAAGTCTTGCCAATGCCACGAGATGTCGCCAACAGAATTTTGGCTGCCTTTGGTTACTTTGTCAACCGTGGCCATGTATTTAAAATACAATACGAAACATTGACGTTACCATCCGACAACGGTGGCCTAAATCTCATAAACGTATATAACAAGGCACAGGCACTGTACACCAGCAAAACGTACAAGCAGTGGACGACATCATGGAATAGCGTAGTAAAATTCTTACTGAATGAAATAGCGCCGCCCAACCACGACGCTCCAATCGATGTTCACCACATTCCCAACGATCTTTTCCACCTGAAACATTTCTTGATAGAATATAGTTATATCCGAATGTGTCTGCCAGAAAATGATTTGATCAGAGTGAAAGAAGTCTACAAAACTTTCATGAACAACCACACCGAGAACATCATAGAACAAAAGTATCGTCACTTTAATTGGCAAAACATATGGAGAAACCTCCATCATCCGCAGTTGCCAACTCACGTGAAGGCACAGTGGTACTATGCCGTTAATAGAAAAATCCCGACGAACTCAAAACTCCACGCCATCCATCTGGCAGATTCCGCTTTGTGTACTGCCTGTAAAATCTACGATAGTGATGAACACCAATTTGTCTGCGGCAATGCTAACAATATATGGCAGTCAGTAAGAAGAATTTTAGCAACTATCCAACGCAATTCGCCCCACACAATAACTCCAACAAACCTCTTACACCCGGATGAAGCACTATACCCTAACACGAAGAAAAACGCCGTGAACTGGTTGAAGGGGCACACGGTGTTTTACATACTATCAAACAAGGAGAAGAGCGAAGGTGACTTTTGGACTTATATCGCGACCCAACATCACACATTACTCAAGATGAATAATTACAATAAACATTAAGCAAATTTCCTCAAAAGGACCATCATGTGAACTCCTCTATTCACATTGATATCTTGAAAGTGTGACTGAAATTGATTTGAAAATAAATAAATCTACAATTATTTAATGAACACATGATATCATGATCAAACAACGAACAAGTACTCAAAAATTTTATTTTTATTAAAAAACTTATTTTGGTAAAAGTCTTAGTTTTGTAAAAGAGACATTTCGTTGGTATCCCCTTCTAGACTGATCTCGCGACAAATAACGCGTTCAGAGTTAGAGAAGATGAAATAAGAATAGTAATTAAAAAAAATGAAAACGAACATAGGAATGGACAAAACAGTGCATGGAAACACTCCATTGTAACTCTCGCGAAGAAGAACTCTGAAATCGTTGGTGAGTAGAGATTGAAAAGAAGGATTTATTTTATTTTATTTTATTATTTATTTCGTTTGGCAAAAAAAAGTATATTTATGTTTCCAACCGAAGAAGGCACTGTTACGTTTCATATGTTACAGTTTTTAAAAGAAAAAAAAATGAGACGACGCAATTAAGCTGTGGAATACAGCACTCATAAGAAAAACTTTCAGTTTTGAGTCCAATCAAGAAGGGATTATTTGATTTTATCAAACTTTTGTTATGGGTGACCAACGTCAAGTAAGAAGAGAATTAATGCCATTACAAGTAAGAAGAAAAAAAATTTTTTTTAAATAAAAAAAAAAAAAAATAAATAAATAAAAATAAAAATTGGCACAAAGGATAGGAAAAAAAAGTGGTAGAGCGCTTGCCCGCGAAAGGTAAAGGTCCCAGGTTCGAGTCCCGGTTCAGGCACCCAGTTTTAATCAGCCAGGAAGTTTCATATCAGCGCACACTCAGCTGCAGTCTGAAAGTTTCATTCTGGATATTTTAAAGAGTTTGCAGAGGTAGAAACACATAGCTTAGACTTCTCGTATTGTTGATTTTAGGTTACACATAGCTGCGTATGATATGTAGATAACATATCGAAATTTTATTTAAATTTAGAGAAGAAGGATATCTTATGTGGTTCTTGAGATATCAGTCCGTGAATGATAGCACGCGACAGTAATAGGTTCGAAAACGCTATTTCTGATTGTGAGGTAACGTGTCCTGAGAAATAGGATATGACTAAAATGTTTTGGGTATGTTGTTTAGGTGTTTATCTGGAAAATCCGTTTCCCCTTTTTGGAAATGTGTATTCGTTGTCGCAGAACGCTACAAAAATCATATTTTTTTGTATCAAAATATCCAACTGCGTGCATTGGCAAATCTACACTTCTATTCATGGCAAATCGTCGAAATTTTTACGATGCGTTCTAATATTATGGTTCCGGAAAGCTTTGAAAGTTTTTCCGACAAAACTATCCATTACCGAGGACTGTAGATTCCAAGTTGCCGCACATGTTCATGACAAACATGCAGTGTTATTAATCCCTTGATATTTCATAAACATTCACTCTTTCAGGACACTGGACGTGCAAAATTCGCCGACGTAATGGTTGGATCAACGTGAACGACTTGAATTATCGTGAAATAGCAACACCATATAAAACTAAATTCTCAGCTGGACTCGAAAATATTTACATCCTTTTTATGGAACGAAATTGATAGCATTTAACAATGTTATTTGAAATAGTTAAGCGTGTTTAGTAATCATCTGAATGTGAAGCTCTTTTTAGAAAGTAAATTACTACATAGTCAATTTTGTCTGACGTTTGTACAAATGTATCAAGGTATATAAAATACTATCCAAATTTTGATCACCATTCATTTCATGTTATATAAGCAGTGTACTATGATGTAACAGGAAAAGGACGGGAACGAGCTGAAAAATGCTCCTGCTAGAGCACAGAAAAAGCGAATATGTTCTCCGACACAAAAGTGTGGAACCAGCTGGTATCTTAATACTTATGTATTGTAGATAAATTACATATTACAACAGCAGACCACCCCCATGAACCCCAGACACTGCCGAGGTGCGATGGCTTGCGTGCCTCAACGATACAGATAGCCGTAGGAAAATTAGAAAATTTTAAAAGGGAAATGGATAGGTTGAAGTGAGATATAGTGGGGATAAGTGAAGTTCGGTGGCAGGTGAACAGGATTTCTGGTCAGGTGAGTACAGGATTATAAATACAAAATCAGTTGGGGGTATCACAGGAATAGGACTGATAAGGAATAAGAAAATAGGAATGCGGGTAAACTACTTTGAACAACACAGTGATCGCATTATCATTGCCAAGATAGATACGAAGCGAACACCGACAACAGTAGTACATGTTTATATGCCAACTAGCTCTGCCGATGATGAGGAGATTAAAGAAATGTACGAGGAGTTAAAGAAAATTATTCATACAATTGAGGAAGAGGAAAACTTAATTGTGATGGGAGACTGGAATTCGGTTGTAGGGAAAGGAAGAGAAGGAAAAATAGTAGGTGAATATGGACTGGGCAGAAGTAATGAAAGAGGAAGTCGCCTGGTAGAATTTTGCACGGAACATGATTTAATCATAACAAACACCTCGTTTAAGAATCACAAAAGAAGGTTGTATACTTCCGGAAGAGACCAGGAAACACCGGAAGGTATCAGATAGATTTTATAATGACAAAACATAGATTCCGGAACCAGGTTTTAATCTGTAAGACATACCCAGAGGCAGATATGAACTCTGACCATAACTTATTGGTCAAGAACTGAAACTGAAAAAACTGCAGAAAGGTAGGAAAATAAGAAGAAGGGACCTGGAAAAATTGAGGGAACCTGAAATTATTAAGAATTTCAGATGGAGCTTTAGGCAACAATTGACAGAAACGGGGGGAAATAAAACGGTAGAAGAGGAATGGGTAGCACTGAGAGATGAAATAGTGAAGGCAGCAGAGGACAAAATAGGTACGAAGGTAAGACCTACAAAAAATCCTTGGATATCGCAGGAAATATTAAATTTAATTGATGAAAGGATAAAATATGAAAAGGCAGTAAATGAAACAGGCAAAATGGCTAAGCAGGAGTGGCTAGAAGCCAAATGCAAATCTGTAGAAGAATGTATAAGAAGGGGAAAAGTAGATACTACCTCCAGGAAAATAGAAGAGACACTTCCCCCAAGAAAAACAGCTCTACGAATATCAAGAACTCAAAACCAGTTCTCAGCAAAGAAGGGAAAGCTGAAAGGTGGAAACAGTATACAGACGAGCTCTACAAAGGAAATGATCTTAAAGACAATGTTGTAGGAAGGGACGAGGAAGTAGATGAAGATGAACTACAGCATTTTGAAAATACATTGTGTAAACTTTAAAGTTTGTCATATTACCTTTTGGATTCACTTTTTTTGATGAAGGAGTCTGCGGTAGTCCACAGTTTGATAGGAATAATATTAATGGTGTTTAATATTTAACTAATTACCAATTACAAGCGTGGCTTACTGTGATTGCTGTCTGACATTCCCAAAAGTGACTGAGTTTCAAGTAGTGTAGCATTTAAAGTTTGTCGTTACCACATATTTTAATAGATTTGGAAAGAAACATCTCTCTTATTGCATAATTGTACTCAGGTTACAAACAAATAGACAAGTCTTGTCCATAGGAACTAGCGACCTTAATTATAACAAACTGAGGTGTTCCGCCCTTAATCTGGAACTTTCTTTGAATCCTTGGTATTTCATTACTATTGTTTGTGTTTGTGAGGCGAAAGCTACTTCTGATGCTTTCTTTCATTAGACACACAGACACTCAAAAATTAATTCCTCACAGAGGGGCAAAATTCTGTGGACTGGGACTTGTAGTAACAATTCGGTGTAGTTATGAATATTGCAGTTAACGTAACCTAAAAGTTTCATTCTGGAAACATCCCTTAGGCTGTGGCTAAGCCATGTCTCCACCATATCCTTTCTTCCAGGAGTGCTAGTCTTGCATGGTTCGCAGGAGAGCTTCTGTGAAGTTTGGAAAGTAGGAAGCGAGGTACTGGCGGAAGTAAAGTTGTGAGGCGGTATCGTGAGTCGTGTCGGGATAGCACAGTCGGTAGTGCGCTTGCCCGCGAAAGGCAAAGGTCCCAGGTTCGTGTCCCGGTTCCGGCACACAATTTTAATCTGCCAGGAAGTTTCATATCAGCGCACACTCCGCTGCAGAGTGAAAGTTTCATTCTGGAAACATCCCTTAGGCTGTGGCTAAGTCATGTCTCCACCATATCCTTTCTTCCAGGAGTGCTAGTCTTGCATGGTTCGCAGGAGAGCTTCTGTGAAGTTTGGAAAGTAGGAGGCGAGGTACTGGCGGTATTGTGAGTCGTGTCGGGATAGCACAGTCGGTAGTGCGCTTGCCCGCGAAAGGCAAAGGTCCCAGGTTCGAGTCCCGGTTCCGGCACACAATTTTAATCTGCCAGGAAGTTTCATATCAGCGCACACTACGCTGCAGAATGAAAGTTTCATTCTGGAAACATCCCTTAGGCTGTGGCTAAGCCATGTCTCCACCATATCCTTTCTTCCAGGAGTGCTAGTCTTTCATGATTCGCAGGAGAGCTTCTGTGAAGTTTGGAAAGTAGGAGGCGAGGTACTGGCGGAAGTAAAGTTGTGAGGCGGAATCGTGAGTCGTGTCGGGATAGCACAGTCGGTAGTGCGCTTGCCCGCGAAAGGCAAAGGTCCCAGGTTCGAGTCCCGGTTCCGGCACACAATTTAAATCTGCCAGGAAGTTTCATATCAGCGCACACTCCGCTGCAGAGTGGTTGTTTCATTCTGGAAACTGTGAAATAGTTATTGCATATTACTAGGTCTGCCGTAAGCGGCTGCTAAGCTAAACCGACTGACAGGTATGTTGCAACAACAGCACAATACCTCATAAAGGGAACGACCATTGGCAGAAAACCTGTGTCCATTTCCAGCTATTGTTTCAAGAACCGATATGCTTCAACTCGACGTTCCTTTTCATTGGCAATCAGAATCCTAGGAACAAACTTGCAGCAAACCTTTTCATTCCCAAATCTTCAGTTCAAATTAGCTGAACTGAACTCCCAGAGAACCCTGTAATTTCTGACAGTTTATCAATGGTCTATTGACGGTAAGTAACTACAAGAATTGGGATTTTTAAAAATATTTTCGTAGATTCGGACAGTTAATGGACGTCTAAACTAGGTTTGTCATCAATCGACATGTCGCCATTTTTAAATCGACCGAATGACTCGTACACTGGAGTGTCATCTCGGTAAACTGTTTTCAATATTAAAACAGTTTCAGCTGAATTTTGCCGAGTAGAAAAGAAAATTTCACAGTTGCACTCTCTTCACTTAAACTTGCCACCATAAAAAAAGAAAAGAAACGAGTTTTCTATCTTACTTTGGACTTGCAAACTTTATAGAACCCAAGTAGCTGGCATTTTTCTTAAAGTCTGAGGGTATTTCGCCTGTCTCATACATCCTACACACCAGTTCAAATCGTTTTGTCATGGCTGGCTCTCCCAGAGACTTTAGTAGCTCTGAGGGTATGTCAATATATATTAGCTAATTGGATACCTGTATTTCGCCTGTCCCATACATCCTACACACCAGTTCAAATAGTTTTGTCATGGCTGGCTCTCCCAGAGACTTTAGTAGCTCTGAGGGTATGTCAATATAGATTAGCTAATTGGATACCTGTATTACGCCTGTCCCATACATCCTACACACCAGTTCAAATAGTTTTGTCATGGCTGGCTCTCCCAGAGACTTTAGTAGCTCTGAGGGTATGTCAATATAGATTAGCTAATTGGATACCTGTATTTCGCCTGTCTCATACATCTTACACACTAGTTCAAATAGTTTTGTCATGGCTGGCTCTCCCAGAGACTTTAGTAGCTCTGAGGGAATGTCAATATAGACTAGGTAATTGGATACCTGTATTTCGCCTGTGTCATACATGCTACACACCAGTTCAAATAGTTTTGTCATGGCTGGCTCTCCCAGAGACTTTAGTAGCTCTGAGGGTATGTCAATATAGACTAGGTAATTGGATACCTGTATTTCGCCTGTCTCATACATCCTACACACCAGTTGAAATAGTTTTGTCATGGCTGGCTCTCCCAGAGACTTTAGTAGCTCTGAGGGTATGTCAATATATATTAGCTAATTGGATACCTGTATTTCGGCTGTCTCATACATCCTACACACCAGTTCAATAGCTCTGAGGGTATGTCAATATATATTAGCTAATTGGATGCCTGTATTTCGCCTGTCTCATACATCCTACACACCAGTTCAAATAGTTTTGTAATGGCTGGCTCTCCCAGAGACTTTAGTAGGTCTGAGGGTATGTCAATATAGATTACCTAATTGGATACCTGTATTTCGCCTGTGTCATACATGCTACACACCAGTTCAAATAGTTTTGTCATGGCTGGCTCTCCCAGAGACTTTAGTAGCTCTGAGGGTATGTCAATACAGATTAGCTAATTGGATACCTGTATTTCTAGTGTCTCATACATCCTACACACCAGTTCAAATAGTTTTGTGTTGGCTGCGTCTCTCAGAGACTTTAGTAGCTCTGAGGGTATGTCATTATAGGTTAGCTAATTGGATACCTGTAGAAGGGGACCTGCGAGATGGGGTTGCCGTGCAGCGTGAGGTGGGCCATGTGCGGTAGATGCCGCAGCACGGCGATGCCGCTGAGCGAGTTGACGCGGTTGCAGTGCAGGTAGAGGATGGTGAGGTGGTGGAACTCGGCCAGCTCGGTGCCCACCTCGACCAGGCTGTTGTGCGAGAGGTCGAGCCAGGCGAGCGCCTCCGGCTGCCACAGCAGGCGATGCGCCAGCGCGCGCAGCCCGCGGATCGACTTGAGCATGTTATTGCTCAGCCATAGCGACCGTGTCACGTACAGCCTGCACAGCGAGGGGTACTGCATTTTGAAAAAAGAAGCAAAATAGAAGCATTGAATTAGAATTTGTGGTGCTGCCGGGAATCGAAGCCGGACCTCCATTTTTTTTTTTTTTTTTTTTTTTTTTTTTTTTTTTTTTTTGCTCCATTGGTAGTTATTGTCCTCGCGGACGCTGATCGTGTTTGTTCGTTTTGGTTCTATGTGTTCTTTGGCTCAGCTTTTTTATTACAGAGAGCGTTCAGCACTCTGACCGGACGCGCTGAGCCACGGCGCCCGGCTGCTTACTAGGCAGACATCTTAACCGTTAAGACTACCATACCACTAACGATTAACGTGCATTGGAATAGTCTATGTACGATTTCCCTCCACATCACAAACTTTAATTCAGCTTCTTTGTTCCAAAGATAATTGCCACTACCGTCCATGGAGTAGAAATATCTCTGGAGTGAGCATTCAGATGCGCAGAAGAGATCTTGTGTCGTCAACATCCAATGCCGTTATGGTCACGTGATCTCGGGACGACGTATGTTTGTCTGTAATGGGAATGACCTAAACAGTGACGGTCCGCTAACAGTGACTTATCTGAATGCTACTTTTCGGTAGCTGTGATATTAATTGTGATTTGTCACGGTTGAAATCAGAACTTTGCGAATTCACAGCTTCTCCTTTCAAAACTTTACCAATTACGATTTCTCCAATTACTGCGAATCTACAATGAATCACCTTATATGCTACTTCAAGGTGAAACATTCACAGGTAGCAAATGACAGCCACTGGCGAATATATACGCTAACTGGTAATTCTGGGTAAAATTTTATTTACAACTTTGGAGGCGTAGTGTGCCAATATTGGTAATAACCATCTAATGGTGTTTGAAAACTCAATCACATAGAACAAGAGGGAATCATTTTTCGTGTTGACCGTGAAATAAATAATTAATGATGTTCCTGCTCCATGATCAACAGATTCTTGTATGTGCTCATCTGCGGCCAGCAGATTTATTATCCTCGTATTGTTAACATTTTGTTGCCAACATTACCACACTAAGTGGCCGAGGCCATAAGTAAAATTTAACAGTATCTCTGTTCAGGTGTCAGTGATATGTTCTTGCCTGTAAAGTGTGAAAAATGAAAATCTGAACAGTGTATTGTTAAAGTCACTAAGCAATTTAAAATGTTGAAAAGTCCAGTCTCTTGTCAAAGCCATTCCATATTTTGCAGTTTTCTATCGTTATTGATAGGCATTCTTTATTTACTTTACTGCAGCTAATATGCAGATGAAAAAAGTGCTAATTTGGTAAAGTGTTTCCGACTTTGTCGTGAACATAGACTATGCTATACACTAATCTCTTGCAACAAACTTGATTCGACATTCAGATTTGCTGTCTTCAGCAATTCTCAAATGAGGTATCCCGTTTCACCCTCATATAATGGAACACAACCAAAATTCCAGGGTGTTGCAAAATGACATGATACTAAACCTTGGTCTTCAACAGGTCTGGAAAAATTACAGACGGAATTGATTCTTCATTATTATTATTATTATTATGTAAGTTGGCACTCTGATTTACTTGCCGGTAACACTCCTATGTATATACATTGCGCATTCTATGTACAGTCCCTTAGTAATTAACAGATGAAGTCTCAAGCAAGAGAAAATCAGACAATTGTGTGAATGGGCTAAAAAAAAAAAAAAAAAAAAAAAAAAAAAAAAAAATTTCTGTAACACATATAACAGCAAATGTAATTCACCTCTGTTATTATGAGTAAACAAATGGATCACACGCAACATAACTTTTGAACATAAGCAAAAGGCTAAATCACAGTGGCCATCACATTAAGTTGTACGTTACGTCACGTCAACTTGCTTAGCTTTGTACCGAGCAATGGAAGTGGAGCTATAACTACTATCCATGATAACATATTTTGAGTATAGTGTGAAATCTGAGTAAATAACAACTATGAAATTATTTAATGACCATAGTAAATGTCGTGTTCTTCATCAGTTGTATGTGGGAAAGTACTGAGAAGGAAAACATCATTTCAGATTATCGATATGAATTTTCTAGCGAAACCATTGACCAATATTCAAACACATAAATCAAAAACTCAAAACTCAGCTTTGTTCACCTCAGTGGGTTTTCATTTTGAGATATCTGACATTCCGACATTGCTTCTGGAACAACACTCAATGAAAAACAAAATGCAATTCGTAATGTTACATTTGCAAATCAGTTATAAACTGAAATTAAGAAACAACAAAAGCACAAAATCAACTACAGAGCGCGGCGAAAATAAATTTCCAAGTCACCAGAAGATTATGTTGTTAAAACTTTGCTACCGAGAAACCCTAACATGACATGACGTGATACTTAGTGTGAACCACGTTGCTGTAGAGTCGCAAAAGTCATTGCTGGCCTTCAGTCCGAATTTTTTTATAATTTGACGACTTTGCACCCCATTATAGCTATCGGCATGGAACTGCTATGGTGTACAACAGGAGACTTCGGACAACAATTCCACACAGATCATTCGTTTGCGTTCTGTAGTTTTCGCTGCAGAGCGAAATATTAAAACACACACACACACACACACACACACACACACACACACACACACACACACACACAAACAAACACGTAGAATTTTATATACACCGATAACTTTCCATCCCAATATACTCCACCCTTTTATCATATTCAATCCTCAAGAAACACTGCAACCAATAAAACCATTTTCAGAGTAAATAAAATTTTCAAAGAGTAATTATTGTTCCGTATTGCGCTTTATATTCTTCAATTACTAAATATCCATCGGATCGCTATCAAAACCGTGCCTAAAACCTTCCTCGTGTAAAAATTAGTAACTGTACAAATATTTAAGTCTCTGCGTCTTATCGTTCAGACGTGTAAAACGTACACCGAACAGACATTCACATTTATAGATATACATGTCTTTGACATATTCGAGACGAAAATCCGCCTCAGGGATTGTTTTTTTGTACTACATTGATTTATATCACCTTAACAGGATTGTTCCAATATGTGTATTGCCGAGGTGCTATTCCGCTGCATGTGGAGAGCCTTGGCAGTATTGGCAATTATCTTTGGAACACAGAAGCTGAATTGAAGTTTGTGATGTGGAGGGAAATCGTACATAGACTATTCCATGGCAGATGAGTCGTTAGTGGTGTGGTAGCTAAGGGTTAAGATGTCTGCATAGTAAGCAAGAAGGTCAGGTTTCGATTCCCGGCCGCACCAAAAATTTTAATTCAATGCTTCAGACTTATCAATAATGTCTTTGACATATTTGAGGCGTAAATCCGTCTCTGGGATTGTTTATTTGTATTAATTCAATATAGAAGCATTTAACAGTCAAAGCACAACGTGAAGCACCGAACAATTTCGAAGAGCGACAGCGCAAAATGTTATAAAGCATTCAAATCACACCAAAAGTCGAAAAATAAAAATCATACTTATGAGTTTACTCCCTCAGATTCATCTTCAAGAAGGCACGGGGGGGGGGGAGTACATATTACGTCACAGGGAGTGGACGCCACCTATGGTACCGGAGAAGGTAGTTGGAGTTACCGTTGTCATGATGTCACACGTTACGCATAAGCATTTCTGAATATGTGCTATTTTTAATGTGTATATAATTTTTGTGGCAAGTGTTCATCTGCTGTTGTGTTTGATGGAGGATGTTAATGAATATATGGAGAATACGAGGCGCGTCCAGAAAGTAAGTTCCGTTTCAATTTATCTCCGCTGCATCACTGCGACTGCAGTTCCGCACATGCGCTGTAGACGATGTGTATCAAGGAGAAGAACGTGCGCCATTTGGAGATCTCTGTCAGTTACGTACGCTTTGTTCTGCTTGTTTGAAATGTCGGCGTTGATTGAAAATCCCGCCGCCTGTGAAATCAGGTCGGTGATTCGGTTTCTGAATGCGAGGAAAGTGAAACCAAGTGAAATTTATTGGCAAATTTGCGATGTTTACAGACCAAATGCGATGAGTGATTCGACGGTGAGAAGATGGGTCCGACAGTTCAATGGCGGGCGTAGTGATGTGCACGATGAAGAACGAAGTGGGCGTCCATCTTTGGTTACAGAAGAACTGGTTAACGCGATTGATGACCAGATCCAGGAAAACCGTAGGCTTACAATTAGTGCTCTCGCTATGGACTTCCCCCAAATTTCACGATCACCGATGCACGACAACGCAAATCTGACGAAAAACCTCCTACAGGGATTTGGCTGGAACGTGTTTGACCATCCTTCGTACAGCCCTGACCTCTTTCCTAGCGACTTTCATCGGTTCTTACATCTCAAGTCTTTCCTTGGCGGTCATCACTTCATCAATTCACCAACAGTTGGAAAGAAACTGTTTCCAACTGGTTGAAGAAACAGGCGGCAGATTTCTATGACGAAGGTATAGAAAACCTAGTGCCAAGCTATGGCAAATGCCTGCAAAATTTCGGCAGTTATGTGGAAAAGTGGTTTAAGAGTTGTAGAATTTTGTGCAATAAAAATTTCTTCTGTATCTGTGTACAATTTCATTTTTTTACCAAACGGAACTTACTTAATGGATGCGCCTCGTAGAAGCATTTAACAGTCCAAGAACAACGTGAAGCACCGAACGATTTCGAAGAGCCACAGCGCAAAATGTTATGAAGGATTCAAATCACACCAACAGTCGAAAAATAAAAATCATACTTATGAGGTTACTCCTACAGAATCATCTTCAAGAAGGCACGGGGAGAGGGGGGGGGGAGACTACATATTACGTCACAGGGAGTGGACGCCACCTGTGGTACCGGAGAAGGTAGTTGGAGTTACCGATGCCATGATGTCACACGTTACGCATAAGCACTTCTGAATATGTGCTATTTTTAATGTGTATATAAATTTTGTGGCAAGCGTTCATCTGCTGTTGTGTTTGATGGAGGATGTTAATGAATATATGGAGAATAATTTTAAGTGTGGTGTACTCCCAAATTTATGCTCCGCGTTTATTTAAAGTCACGTCAAGACATGACCTCAAGATATCCTCAATTCATATAAACAGTTACCGTTAAAGTTAAGTGCGGATAAGAAAAGCGCTATCCGTTTCTGCAAGGCCATTATCCACAATCACATCTGAGGTGACTTATCCACATCCACAAGTTGCTTATGCAATAGACAGTATTACTAAAAACCATGGCATTTTGTGACATACGTATCGTTAGGGTGTCATTTCTGTGAGAACTAAACTTATTGAAACTGGTACACCCGGCTAAAATTATGTAAGGCTGCTGTGATCACGCAGAAGTGCCGCAATACAACGTGGAATGCACTCGAGCTAGGCGCATATTCAGACGTCTATAGCACTCAAGGTGGAGCGCAGCACAGCACAGCATTAATGCATTGTAATGGGACTGCGCAAATTTGGACACAGCACGACGCTGACACGACCACCGCTGCGCCAGGAGCATGGCGTTATGGCTGAGGAACAGATTTCTGTACGAGCACATGCATAATGGGAAAGGCGATGTGGGGAGGGGAAAAGCCGTTTGCCATATGCTCCCATCGACAATCTAAACAAAAAAAAATTGTCATTCAGTAGTGTTTCCATTTTCACCACTTAAGCTCTCCATATTTTTGTTATCAATACTTTCTTCCAGTTATTTATAACGGTATAGTTTTGCTGCTTTCTTCAATGTAGGCCTGTTGCTGCCAAAGTCAACTGTGCATTAATCATCATCATCATCATCATCATTAGGGACTGTTTATACCTTCCAGAGTTCAGTCTGGAGCATAGTACCTCTGATAAAATTCCTCCATGATCCCCCATTCAATGCTAACGTTGATGCCTCGTCTGATGTTATGCATTTTATTTCAAAATCATTCTTCACCGAATCTAAGTACTTTCTTCTTGGTCTACCTCGACTCCTCTTACCCTCCGTCGCCGAGCTCATGAGTTTCGTAGGTAATTTAGCTTCTGCCATGCGTGTAACATGACCCCACCATCTCAGCCTGTTCGCTCTAACTGCTTCATCTATGGTGTTCATTCCCAGTTTTTCTTTGATTTTCTCATTATGGACACCCTTCTGTCATTGTTCCCATCTATTAGTACCTGCAATCATTCTTGCTACTTTCATATCTGTAACCTCTACCTTGTGAATACGGTAACCTGTATCCACCCAACTTTCACTCCCATACAACAAAGTTGGTCGAAAGATAGAGCGGTGCACTGCTAACTTAGTCTTGATACTTACTTCCTTCTTGCAGAAGAAAGCAGATCTCAGCTGAGCATTCGCTGCATTAGCTTTACTGTACCTTGATTCCAGTTCTTTCACTATGTTGCCATCCTGTGAAAAAAATACATCCTAGGTACTTGAAACTGTCTACCTGTTCTAACTTTGTTTCTCCTATTTTGAACTCAATCTGTTTAAATCTCTTTCCCACAGACATTACTTTCGTTTTTGAGATGCTGATCTTCATATAATAATCCTTGCACCTCTGATTGAGCTCTAAAATATTAGTTTGCAACCTTTCAATTGAATCGGCCATTACAACTAAGTCATCCGCATATGCAAGACTGCTTATTTTGTTTTCACCTATTTTAATCCCGCCCTGCCAGTCTACTGTTTTCAGCATATGATCCATAAATAGTATGAATAACAGTGGTGACAGGTTAATTAAAATGTTAATTCTTCTTACGGGGCACACCTGGCGAGCTACCATATTACAGACAAGGACTATTCTCAGTTACATTATACTGACCATCGTGCTGTGTAGTGCATCAATTCCTTACTTTTCACAATGATAGAAGAAAAGTTAACAGAGGCAGTGAGGGATGAAAGGGAACTGTATGATACAAAACAAAACATGATGACTATATGAAGATGAAACTCAAGTATCAGATTTGAGTTAATATTACACATTATGGGAGCTTGAAATTATCGTAACATTTCCTTTCAATCAAAATATATTTATTAGGAGACTTGAAGCTTTATTCATTAATGAGAGAAGAAACACTTTGCCCTCAGCGATACTTGAGTTTTATCTTCATATAGTCATCATGTTTTGTATTATACCGTTCCCTATGCTCCCTCACTGCATCTATTAACTTTTCTTATGTCATTGTGAAAAGTAAGGAATTGATCCACTACACAACACGATGGTTAGTATAGTGTCTACGAGAATAGGGCTTGTCAGAAATATGATACATAGCCAGGTGTGCCCTGTGAGAAGAAGAGTTAACGTTAATTGATATACATTTGAGTTTGTCAGCAATAGGCCTTATAACGTCTCCTTTCTTTTGCTATTTAATTGTAAAAGCAAGCATGTGCATAAATGAATGAGATTACTTACTGAACCATTAATTTAAAGCTGAAATTGCTCATGGAAGAAAGGAGTACGTTACATGGAACCTAACATCGTCAGAAATAGTGGATTTTATGTTAATGAATTGATTGATTGATTGATTTTTCCAGGGAAGCCAAAACAGTCTTGGTCCAACCCGCCACTGCCCGCACCGAAACTAAGTTTATTGTGCGGTATCGCTCCCTGTATATCTAGTAAAGCCAACCAATGCCCTTGAATAGTGCAAGGAGTCCCTTTACCAGTTCTTTATTAGACACAATTTCTTCGGGTCTGGTTGTCCCAAATATTCTGTGCCTTTTATTCTCCAATGCAATGTATTCGAAGATTAGATGTGATGCAGTTTCATCTCTGTCATCACAGATCCTACATTTAGGGTCCTCTTCTGTTATTCCGATTGTACGTAGGCGTTTTTTGAAATTCCCATGGCCTGTCAGCAATCCAACCATGAGTCTAATCTCTCTCCTGTTCAGACCCAGGATTGCAGAGCTTCTTTTAAAACATGGGTTTGGCATCATTACCTTGCCATGTTTTTGTTGATTGGACTTTGGTCCAATATTCTATGTGTTGTCTTCTGAGCCAGTTACGTAGCTCCAATTTGATCATTGCCTTGGTGATTGTCAGGACAGGTTCCGGTCCAATAAATGGAGTCTCTGCCCCCATACTGGCTAATCTGTCGAAATATTCGTTGCCACTGATACCCGAGTGGCCACGGACCCACAATAGGTTTACTCTATTGCTTTCCCCTAGCTCCACCAGAACCCTGTGACATTCTGCAACAATTTTAGACCTTGTTGCAGGAGCTGCCAGTGATCTCAGGGCTGCCTGGGTGTATGAATAGATATTGATGCTACGATCTTTGTAGCACCTACGCAAATTCTCCTCCACACACGCCCTGATGGCAATGATTTAGGCCTGGAATACTGAGGCCAGTTTTCCTAGAGATGACGCCCTCCAGTCTTGGCTGCACCCCATATGGCTGCAAGCGGTAGTGAGCTTGCCCGCGAAAGGCAAAGGTCCCAGGTTCGAGTCCCGGTTCTGGCACACAATTTTAATCTGCCAGGATCAGCGCACACACCGCTGCAGAGAGCAAGTTTCATTCTGGAAACATCCCTTAGGCTTAGGAAGTTTGGAAAGTAGGAGGCGAGGTACTGGCGCAAGTAAATTAACTAGTAAGCTAGAATGGAATCATTAGCAGCAATCCGACTAGAACGTTCTTACAGGTATATTTTTTGTTACTTCCAATCACGAGCATAAAGGAGCAAGAAATACTGCAGGGAAGAATAACGATAGGACGCAGAAGCAGACTAACTTAGAGTAACTAAACGGTTTACTTCTGACATCAATGTTTACAACAGCAAACTTTACTGTACTCATTACTCAGACTCCATGCTGGAAAAGAGAAAGGCAGCTACTCTGATACTACAATTGAAGGCAACTGATTACTGGTATTTAAACATTTTGTTATTTTTTTTTCAAGATAACAATAAACAAGTCTTCCAGTAAAACCTTTTTTAATCCTCGGCTACCATCAGAGAGAACAAGACAGATAATCTGAATCTCGTATGTATTTTCTGTTAAAAACAATCGAATGGGGCAAGAAATCCACGGATACTAAGATATTATTTTAGTGAACAGTGGTTAATTGTATGCTTTTTTCCACATGTTAAAACCTGTATAATTATACATTATGATTACACAGTGAGAAACACAAATATAA
Source organism: Locusta migratoria (assembly GCA_026315105.1). NCBI lineage: Eukaryota > Metazoa > Arthropoda > Insecta > Orthoptera > Acrididae > Locusta > Locusta migratoria. Next base: position 837,143,331 of record CM048745.1, on the reverse strand, counting down.
AACTCGTATGAAGTTATTCCAACAATTTTGTCAGTAAGTTTTCTTTTGGGATATTTTTCCCTGTACGTAATTTAAGCAGTTCTTCCGAGAGACGGTACAGTGTACAGCGAAGAAAGCAATGTGTAAATCTATCGGACCAAACTGCGTGGTCATCAGTCCGTAGCTTACAAACTACTAACCTAAGAACAACACACACACCCATGCCCCAGGGAGGACTCGAACCTCCGACGCCGAGCAACCGCGCGCCTCCTCAGCGAGGCGCTTTAGACCGCTCGGCTACTCCACCGCGGCGCAGGATACGTATACCTATATAAGTAACTGAAAAAAGTACCAATAACAAAAATAAAGAGAGCTTAAGTGGCGAAAATGGAAAAACTACTGAATGAGAAACTTCTTTGTGGAGATTGTCGAAGGGAGCATATGGCAGATGGCTTTCCTCCTCCCTGCTTCGCCTTTCCTACGTTCGCGCAGAAATCCGTACCTCAGACACAACGGCAAGCAGCAGGAGCTGCGTCCCAATTTGACCGGTCCTATTAGAATGTTAGTCACAAAAACGCTTGGTGCTACACACGTCTCAATTTGCGCCTAGCCTAAGGCTAATGCCACATTAGACGATTTTTTCCTCTCGATAATATTCGCGGCTAAAACTGCCCGATTTGTGGCAGACAGAAGACTGTTCTTCCACTATGATAACGCACCTACACAAACAGCCATCTCTGTTAGACCTTGTTTTCCTTTTTCTTTTATTTATGGCCTGGTTCCGCTACCCCACACAGGTTACTCAAGAATGATAAGAGGAAGGACACCGATTTGACTACATTGAAGAAGTACTTTATCCATTTCAGCAACTGTTCAAGTTATAAATTACTAAAATTCAGCAACCAGGTGCTTCTAATTATTTATTTTAGACGACCGGTTTCGGACGCTTGAGTGCCCTTCTTCTGGTCTCAATACAGACAAACAAGTGGATAGGTATACAGTAAAGGCTATAAACGTACAAAAGTCGGTTACAGAAATTTGAAGCAGTTTGGAACCAAATCGATTGTAATAAGATATGTTCATATAATGGGATAAAATTAACACTTACATTTTAGTATTGTTGCTTAATGAATGTAGCTACATGCTATTAGGAGAATCAACACTGAGTGCAGAGATTATGCAATGAATAACAATGAGCTGCTAACAAAGTATCTATTTTGTCAGTTCAAATTTCTGTAACCGACTTTTGTACGTTTATAGCCTTTATACCAATCCACTTGTTTGTCTGTATAGAGACCAGAAGAAGAGCACTCAAGCGTCCGAAACCGGTCGTCTAAAATAAATAATTACAAGCAACTGGTTGCTGAATTTTATTAATTGATACATTGAAGAAGTCAAGAAAAATAAGAGTTAGAAGCTGTGCACCATTTCTAAAGATGACTATTAAAAATATAGCAAACAGCGGAAGCACAGGTGGGACAAATGTAACAATTATTATGGAGAGTATTTTGAAGGTGATAAAGTATTTTGTAAACAATTTGAGAATATATACATTTCGTTCCATTCCATGATGGTGAGGTGGCGGCTGGTGCACCAACAGTGTTGAATAATAAAATAATTCTCAGGCTCTGTTGCATTTTTTTTTATTTTTATTCTCCAATTACGCGTTTCGCGCTGTTAGCGCATCGTCAGACTGGAAAAAGACAAATGTTTTGTTACAGTCCGTGTACTTGGCGGGCAGCGAATCTAATGTGGCTAAGGTGAGTAAAATTTTGGAAAGTCAGACTTACTTGGGCGGCGATGGAGCCACAGAATATATATCTCACATAGGCTTAGTACAGGCCCATTCGACGGCGAGCAGTCGCGCGCAGAATCGTTACACAGCGACAATTACAGCCAGTGTTTTTTTTTTATGTGACTTAAATACGGGGTCATCAGTCCCTAAACCTACAAATTACTAATGAACTGCCTTATACTAAAGACGGCACAAATATTCATGCCCGAGGGAGGATTCGAACCCCCGACCGTAGTGGCCGTGCAGACCGTGACAGAAGCGCCTGTCTCCTCGGCCACCGCGGCCGGCTTAAGCCAGTGTTGCACCGTCCGTTTCCTATACCCGCGCCGCTGAAACTTTGCACTTGACGTTTACAAATAACAAGAGCAAGAAGCGCGAGGCGCTAGTCGCTAGGAACGAACCAATCACAGCGCGATAAACACTTCCAGTGATCACATGCCGTGACGTCAATATTCCCGCGCTGCCGGCGTTGTTCAGTTCTAACGTAAATAAAGTTGTGTATCGTATTTATCGCGTGTTTATGTTGTGTGTGCTTTTTTCGCTGTGATTTATTTTACTGTGGGGTGGTTTAACTTGACTTTCCGAGTTCAAGTAATTGGATAATGTCACGTTTGTCTAGTGACGTTTTTTGAGTAAGTTCTCAATTTGCCGACCGCGGTGGCCGAGGGGACTGAGGCGCTTCAGTCATGGTCTGCACGGCCACTACGGTCGGGGGTTCGAATCCCCCCTCGGCCATGGATATTTGTGCCGTCCTTAGTCTTAGTTAGTTCATAAGTAGTTTGTAAGTTTAGGGACTGATGACCCCATAGACTATACAAACATTTGAACATTTTTTTTAGTTCTCAATTTCGTATGAATAAAAACTTCGAAGATTATGCTCTGAGCAGGAAGTTAATTCTCGCTTCAAACGATCGGAAAGAAGTTATGGTGCAGTGGTTACAAGAAAGAAATATTGCTGCAGATATGTCAGTGTCAAAACTTCTTTTATAATCGCTCGTGAAACAAAATAAGCCTATTACACCCACATATGCAGTAGACGAAATCGCAAAGGAGCAGGGTCACAATGTAATAAATCTTCCGTTTTAACCCTATAAAATTGGTATGGAGTGACGTGAAGAATTGCTTAAGGAACAATAAGTCTTTCACAATAACAGAGGTGGAAAAGCTGTTGCATGAAGCTGATGCCAATGTGGATGCTGCGTCTTGGGGAAAAAAAGGGCCGAGCACGTTGAAAAACTGATTCGGGCAGCGCAAACAATGGAAGGAATCATCAGTAATCATGAACGGTTAATGATTTGCCTTGGTGATGACTATTTTGGCAGTGACGACAACAGTGAAGATGGGAAGCTGGATGGAATTGTACCTTTGTCGCCGTAAATTGGTGAGTGAAAAGCATTCTGATTATAAAACGTAGAGAGAAAAGTTACTATCTTGATTGTTTATTTCGTATCTGTCGTGATTCAATGCTTATTTTCTATATTGCTTTGCTCTGTTATTGAAAGCGTGTGCATTGTTGTGCTCTGGTCTTCATTAATATGCCGCTAATTAATTGCTGCTCAAGAACGAATTATTATATGCACTTTTATTGCTCAATAGCTTACATTTACGAGATACAACTGAAAACCGTTTCGTCTGCTGTGCGTCCAGAGGCTAGTGTTGCAACGTCGCTAAAGCAGTGTAGCCAACTTAAATCGCCGTAACGCGATACGTCAAGTGCAATGTTTCAGCGGCCCGGGTATACAGTGCGTCCCATTTCCGGCGCCACAAAAATCGGTGAGCTTTATGGAGAAAATCGTCTAGTGCGGAATTAGACTAGGGTGCGTGTCGGGCTGAAGAGCCGCACCACTACACGAGTGCTATTCCATTTGCACCTAACCTTACGTCTGAAGTAGTGCTGGATGGAACTGATACTATGTATCCTGCAGGGCTATCCACAAATCCGCTAATGTACGAGTAGGTAGAGATCACAAATGTTGTTGTTGTTATAGTCTTCAGTCCGGAGACTGGATTGATGCAGCTATCCACCCTACTCTATTCTGAGCAAGTCCTTTCATCTCCTCATAAGAACGACAACCCATATCCATTTGAATCTGCTTACTATATGCGTTTCTTGGTCTCCCTCTGCAATTTTTACCCCACACACTTCCCTCCAATGCTAAATTTACGATTCCTAATAATATATAATAATGTGTCCTACCAAGCAATCCCTTCTTTTAATCAAGGTATGCCAAAAATTCCTTTTCTCACCAATTCTGTTCAGTATCTGATCATTAGTTACTCGATCTACCCACCTAATCTTCAGCAATCTTCTGTAGCACCACATTTCAAAAGCCTCTATTCTCTTCGTTTCCTGTTTATCATCCATGTTCCACTCCAGTACAAGGCAACACTCCACACAAATGCCTTCAGAAAAGACTTCTTTACACTTAAATTAATATTAGATGTTAGCAAATTTCTCTTTTTCAAAAATGCTTTTCTTCCCTTTGCCATTCTGCATCTTATATCCTCTGTACTGCAACCGTCATATGTTATTTTACTACCCAAGTAACAAAACTCATCTACCACCTTCATTGTTTTGTTACCTAATCTCATCTCCTGATTTTCTAAGACCGCATTCCATTATCTTTATTTTGCTCTTGTTAATGTTAATTTTATATGCTCTCTTCAACACACTGTCCAATCCATTCAACTGCTCTTTCAGGTCTTTTGCTGTCTCTGACAACATTACAATGTCATCAGCAAAACGCAATGTTTTTATTTCTTCACCCTGAACTTTAATCCCTATTCCAAAATTTTCCTTCCTTTCCTTCACCGCCTGTTCGATGTACAAATTGAATAACATTGGAGAAAGGCTACAACCCTGTCTTACTGCCTTCCCAACTAATGCTTCCCTTTCATGTCCTTCGATTCTAATAACTGCGGTCTGGCATTTGTAGAAGTTGCAAATAACTCTCCTTTTCCTGTATTTTACCCCTGTTAACTTCAGAATTTAAAAGACTGTATTCCAATCAACATTGTTAAAAGCTTTCCCGAAATTTCTTTTCTTAATCTATGTTCTAAGATAAGTCGTAAAGTAAGTATTGCCTCCCGTGTTCCTACGTTCCACCTGAATCTAAATTGATCTTCCCCGAGGTCTGCTTCTACCAGCTTTTTCATTCTCCTGTAGATAATTCGAGTTAAAATTTTGCAACCATGACTTATAAAACTGATGGTTCTGTAATTTTCACACTTGTCTGTGCCTGATTTCTTTGAAATGGGGAGTATTAATTTTTCTTAAAGTCTGAGGGTATTTCGCCTGTCTCATATATCTTACACACCAGGTGAAACAGTTTTGTCAGATCCTAGATATGCTCAAGATTGTTCATGTATGGGGAATTCTGGTGCCCAGCGGAGGCGTTTAAAATCAGTAGAGTGTTCTTGGAGCCACTTTATTGCGATTATGGACTTGTGGGGTGTCCCATTGTCCTGTCGGAAGTCCGCAATTCCGTCAGAATGCACAAAGGTCAGGAATGAATACAGGTATGCAGTCAGTATGCGTCAGTATGTGTCTTCTGTCAGAGTCGAGTATAGACATATCGGGACTCTCAAATCACTCCAACTGCACATGCCTCACACCACTACAGACCTTCCACCAGCTTCAACAGTAGTCCCCTCCCGACATGCAGAATCCATGGTATGGGGTTGTCGGGTTGTCTCCATACCTAGAGATGTCCATCGATTCAATACAGTGGAGTATCCAGCGGGGAGAGGGACTGTCAGGTTGCAGCCCCCCCCCCCCCCCAACATTCCTCCTGGTGACCCCCACCCCAGACCTTGCTGCAGCCTCCCCTAGAGCACAGAGTAACAAATACAGAGTCCTACGCTCCCCTCATAGTTCTGTAAGATGCCAGCAGATGTCATACGGTTCCCTGGCTTAGTACCGGTAGACAACACTAGGAACGCTTCAGAGGGTAGAGTGGAGGGGAGGCTGAGGGGAAAGCTCGTGCCGCCTTCCACGAGGCCACTGTTGTATTCGGCGTGCTGGCGTTTGAGGGGAGGTGGTGGTGGTGGGGACAGCCGCTACCTACCGCCTGCTCTGTTCAGTTTTAAAGGGATGCTTCTGACCTCAGCGCCATCATTGGAAATCTTACAGAACTGCTCTGGCCCTCCTTCCCCACACCCCTGAGCCTTTGACCGGGCCCTTACAGAGGTTTTCCGTCTGTATATATTTGTCTGTGCCTAAAGAGAGAGAGAGAGAGAGAGAGAGGAGGGGGGAAAGAAAAAAGAAAGGGACCAATACTCCCAATATGAGTAAAGGCACAGCCCCACTTTGGTCAGCTCGGTGATTGACGTCAAGGCCCCCACCCCAGACCACGATCCTGTATACGCCACTGGTTCAATACAACTGGAAACAAGACTCATCAGACTGGCTAACTTGTTTCTACTTATCAACAGTCGGTGTTGATGGGCCTCGGTGAATCCCAACTTTGCGTCGTGCAGTCAGCAAGGGTACACAAGTGAACCTTCGGCTCCAAACGTTAATTTAGATGACGTTTCGTTGAGTGGTTCACATGCTGATACTTGTTGATGATCCAACACTGAAATCCGTAGCAATTTGCGGAAGGGTCGCAGTTCTGGCACCTTCAACGTTTCTGTCTTCCTTAGTTCCATTCTTACCTGATCTTTTTCCGGACACAGCAATATAAAACCCTTTTTATACGATTAACGAAGGTGAACAAGATAGATAATAGTCTACTGAAGCGCTCCTTGCGTACTAGCCCTGAACTACAAACTCATGCAAGATTTTGTGGCAGCGTGTTAAGACGATAAACGTAATCGAACAGTAATACCCTATGTTGAAAGTGAGGTTATAACAGGCGATTTGTTATATAGGAAGTCATAGTTTAATACTGGAATTGAGGAAACAAAGCTAAATGTTATTGACGGCCAAAGAAAACCTTGCAATCTATGTTTTTGGTCAACTTAGTGTGGTAAAGTTCTGGGAGGTGAAACAACATTTCAAAACATTCACATCTATATTCAAGCGAAAAAATAAACTTATGAACACATCAAGCAATATTTATAAGAGCATAAATAGACCTCCTTTACTTTATCTACTACGATTTGCCCACTGACATTGTTAATAATGTCATGCACAACTGAATTTATATCTTTCATTTGGACTGTCTTTTTCATTTAAAATGCTATTTAATGCAAATTGCAACATCAAATTACAATCTTATTCAACTAAACAATTGGCTTCAGTCTTTTCTGTTACGATATTGCAAAACATAAACCATTTTTCGGTTTCACATGTACGACCTCGCTTTTCGGTGGACAATAATCGAGATAAATATTTAAGTCGTCATGAAACATTTGCAATTTTCCGCTAAACCAAAGTATAATAATAAACTAAAGATTAATAAGACAAATTTGCGTGCAAACCGTGTAATTGTCGACTACATTATGAAAATCGCGTGACGAAAATAGGTTAACTTCCGATGTCAGGAGACGACCGTTCAATCAAAACAATCTTCTAGAGAAAGCTTAACGTGACGTTGACGTTAGGCGACGGTTTGGTGACGGACAGTGTGAATGCCATCATTAGAAATACATTTTGTAATACATTGTGATCATAAACTTCGACATAACGCAAAATATACGTAAATACGAAGGAAAATGCCGGACTAACTGGAGCGATGACTGCAGCTGACAGCTACTAGCTCGCGCATGCGTAGTGAACCCACTAGTACCGAATTTAGGACTGGCCCTGTTTCTTTATCGCTATAATTATCGTGCTTCGATACTAGCGCGATCATAGTAGTGCAGCCGTTCAAACGACTGACGGCCACCATTAACGCTATTGTTATCAATCAATTAAAAGTTCGTTCATCGTTTAAAACGAGCTTAAGAGATTTGATATTTTACCTGACTCCTGATAATCACGGTGCACTCATGAAACGGTCGTACTGAAAAATACCCACCTTATCGCTACCTAGGAGATGCTGTGTTCCATCTCTCTTGCGCCGACTATACCGCGACGTTCAATCGTGATAAGCTGACATTCTAGGAGCAGTAACTTATCTAACACCCGTGCCAGATATGGGACAAAACACAGGATAAAACAAAACAAAACATGGTGTTCATTGTGTCCGCTTTTTATCTGACATTTGAACTGTTTTTAATCCAAAATATTTTGTCTCTTATGTATCCACTTACCTATTGCACTTTTTGCTGTGTGTCGTTACACCTTGACCTTTTTTTATGTTTGATACAGTCACCAAATGATGGTCGTCGGCCGAAACCGGTAGCGAACAATAAATAGTGTTCAAGCAGTAAATGTGCGACTATTTTATAAAACAAAATGTTCAAATGTTTGTATAGTCTATGGGACTTAACTACGGGGTCATCAGTCCCTAAACTTACAAACTACTTATGAACTACTTACGAAATAGGACGGCACAAATATCCATGCCCGAGGGGGGATTCAAACCCCCGACCGTAGTGGCCGTGCAGACCGTGACTGGAGCGCCTTAGTCTCCTCGGCCACCGCGGCCGGCTTTATAAAACGCTAGGGAACCCAGCAATGCTTCGCAATTGCTACCATGCAAGGGAATTGGATATACACACTATTATCCTTCCCTCACTTTATCTCCCTACTCCTCCCCTACACTTCGTCTTTCCCCTTCTTCATCCCACACTCTATCCGTCTTCTCCCCTCCCTCCTCTCTGCGTCCATATCCTCCCTCCCTTTCTTTGTATCCATATAATTATACTTCCTTCCTTGTCCCTCCACCCTATCTACCTCGGCTTCCTCCCCCCCTTTTAAATCCACCCAACCATACCCTTGTTCTGTCATTACCTTTCTCCGCTCTCTGAAAATCTCGTACCTCTCATGTATTGGAAGAATTACATAAATCTGACAATTTTTATGCTAATCAGTCAAACAGTGCCGAAGTCTGGAGTAAGGTACCCATCACCACGCACCATACGAAATCTTCTGAAGGAGATGTTTCCTTATTTTGAAGATCAAGTGTGAAAAATTTAACCAAGATCGGAATAAAACTCTATATTGGAAGTCTCCTGTAAAATACCCTCTGCCACTCATCGTACGAATGTAGACAGTGCCATGTCTCTTGTTTTGAAGGTCAAATGTGCAAAATTTAATCACAGTCAGATATACGGTATTGATGGAGATCAGTCAACTCTAACATTTCTATTGTCTATTGTAATCAACATTGCCAGATGCATCAATTAATTGTTTTCTCGTGGTTGCAGGTATGTTACTGGTGCAAAAATTTTCTCCTCTACAAATTCGTTAGTTAAATTTTCGTATCAGATCAACGGTGAAGACGTTAATTTCATTTAAATTTCGAGCTGTCAAAAGGCGATCCCGATGGCCGACTTTTAGTGTTACTACCGTAACCTCAAGTGGGCCATTATTCAGGAATGAAGACAGTTGCTCATGGTAAAAAGCGTTGAGATCTGCGTCAAACCAGTCTATTTTCTTGTATTTTTTTTACCGTCCAACTGAAGCTTTATTTTATTTTGAGCCTGTCTTATGCGTTGTTTGTTTGGGCTGGCTGTAATGGCGCAACCGTAGGTCAACAAACAGAAATCACATTCCATGCGAGTGCGGGAAAGCGTATATTGGCCAAACCATTCGAACAATTGAAGAAAGGTGCACTGAGCATAAGCGTCACACCGAACTCCAACAGCCCACAAGATCAGCAATTACTGAACATTGCTTGGAAACAAAACACAAGATGAAATATGAAGACACAGAGGTTCTACACAATACATCGCGGTACTGAGACTGTCTGTATAAGGAGGCCATCGAAATCCGGCTACACGAGAATCTCATAAACTCGGACAGTGGATTTCAATTAAGCCAAGCGTGGAATCCGGCACTAAAATTTCTTCAATCGCAGCGCAAGCAGAACACCGAGCACGGCGAAGGCAGAGCGCAAACTGAGGTCCGCCACTCGAGTCCAGAGCAGGAGCTACCCCCACCACCGCAGCATCCCGCTGTCCGAACACGAGGTCAGTGGACGGGGGTGACCGCAGGTATATATAGCTCAACCGCCGGGTATACCTTTCGACCAATTCTATCTCCAGATGCACCGTATTAATGGGTGATCGCGCCCACACGTACGGACAACATCGCGGTTCCCACATCCCGTGATCCACCTTAGCAAACTAACTTAATTACGGAGGTGACAGTAGAACTTTTGTGATGGTCACCACGTTGGTGTGGGCGTGGAGGGGCCCCATCCTTGTCCAGCGCCTCAGTCAGCGGGAGTAACCAGATGATGATGGCACGTTACACGATCGAAAATTCGTTCCACAACGATCAATCTATCCGGCTGCACGCCCGAGAGATCTTCACTCAGAAATCATTTTACGATCCGATGAGAGAGAGAGAGAGAGAGAGAGAGAGAGAGAGAGAGAGGCAGCGAGACTCGCCTGGACTCTCTGGAGCGCCGCGGCGATCGACCGACGCGGTCGATTCTGGGTTCGAGCCCCAAAGCCTCAAGATGATCGAGGTCTCGCAGCCGGGCGTACGAGAAGTCGAGGGGCGGCGCCTGCCGCATCATCTGCTGCAGCACCGACGACCGGTCCGAGGGCTCCTCTTCCGGCAACGACTCCACGTCCGGGGCGATGCTCGCCCTCCGCGCGATCCCGCTGCCAAACACCGACCGTCACGTCTCTTAACCAAACCACCATACAGACAGAATTCGTTAATGTGCAGATATTTGTTTATAGGAACAGTCTATGAAACCGAAAAATACATAGAAAAAACGCTAGAAGTATTTATAACCTGAACTGCCAGAAGCTTGAAGAGAGGACAAATGTTCAAATGTTTGTATAGTCTATGGGACTTAACTACGGGGTTATCAATCCCTAAACTTACAAACTACTTATGAACTACTTACGAACTAGGACGGCACAAATATCCATGCCCTAGGGGGGATTCGAACCCCCGACCGTAGAGGCAATGCTGACTGTGACTGGAGCGCCTTAGTCCCCTCGGCCAACGCGGCCGGCGAAGAGAGGACAAAATGTAAAACATTAACATTTATAGTTGCTGGAAGAACTTCCGGGTTATAAGGCCGTGGTCCATAAAATTTTTCAGTTTCACCTAACGTTTCGTCCAGAGCTGCGCCGGACATCTTCAGAGGTCTTCATATTTGCGTTGAGTCTTGCCGACTGATGAGTCGGGCTCACGCTCACGCTTCTCTTGACGGACCTCGACCTTGGTCCGATGGGTTGCAGGCTAAGCATTTACTGCTGTTCCTGCGGTACCTGAAACATAGGAAACACATATTAATGGCCTGGCTGGATGAAGGGTCTTAGGGTGTCAGATAATGACGATGTGGTTTCTTCCACAGTTGCTACGAGATTATAAGATTAATCTCGTAGCAGGTCAGGCCAACGAGTCGTTGGACTGAAGTGTTGTTGTGCCCTAAGATCCCGGACGATCCGGTTTTGGGACTGCTGCGACTTCTTGTAGAACTTCCTGGCGGTGGCGCGAAACCTCTTCCGGAGTGGCAGAATGCCGACTTCGTCATGAAGCTGGGCGATGGAGTACCGCGTCGGTAGTTGCAGGACAGTCTTCAGGGCGCGGTTCTGGATCCTCTGCAGCGACTCGATGTGAAAGTCTGCAGCGTTTCCAAATACTGGGGACGCGTACTCGAGCACTGGGCGAACCAGTGGAGTGATGTGTCGGGTGTCTGAGAGCGCCATATATACTGTGAAAAGTGGGCGTGGTCAAGTTGTCACGTTAGCAGCAGAGATAGTCCATGTCAAAGATAAAACATTACTATCACATATGGACAGTAGCTTTGAAAGATCGACAGGTTTTATCTCTGATCGAAAGCAATCGATAGTGATGTTTGATCTTTGACAAGGACTATCTCTGCTGATAAAGTGACAGCTTGACCACGCCCACTTTTCACAGTATATATGGCGCTCTCAGACACCCGACTCATCACTCCACTGGTTCGCCCAGTGCTCGAGTACGCGTCCCCAGTATTTGGAAACGCCGCAGACTTTCACATCGAGTCGCTGCAGAGGATCCAGAACCGCGCCCCGAAGACTGCCCTGCATCTTCCGGCGTGGTACTCCACCGCCCAGCTTCATGACGAAGTCGGCATTTTGCCACTCCGGGAGAGGTTCCGCGCCACCGCCAGGAAGTTCTACGAGAAGTCGCAGCAGTCCCAAAACCGGCTCGTCCGGGATCTTAGGGCACAACAACACTTCAGTCCAACGACTCGTTGGCCTGACCTGCTACGAGATTAATCTTATAATCTCGTAGCAAATGTGGAAGAAACCACATCGTCATTATCTGACACCCTAAGACCCTTCCTCCAGCCAGGCCATTAATATGTGTTTCCTATGTTTCAGGTACCGCAGGAACAGCAGTAAATGCTTAGCCTGCAACCCATCGGACCAAGGTCGAGGTCCGTCAAGAGATGCGTGAGCGTGAGCCCGACTCATTACTCGGCAAGACTCAACGCAAGTAAGAAGACCTCTGCAGATGTCCGGCGCAGCTCTGGACGAAACGTTAGGTGAAACTGAAAAGTTTTATGGACCACGGCCTTATAACCCGGAAGTTCTTCCAGCAACTATGACATCCGGTCGTGAAAGCCTTCATTGCATTAACATTTATGTATTGCAGGCCACTGAAAATGTCATATAAATAAAGAAACACATATGGCAAAAAAAACCTTGTTTTGACAATTGCATAGAAGGCGGCTATAAAAAAATATCTGCACATTAATAAAAGCGACTTTCGTCACACCTATCGGTTAGTTATGCTCTGTAGTGACTTACAACAACGGTTCTGGAAAGTATTTCGTAGTGGTACCCTTAGAAGGCTTTCTCCCCACAGAATCCTAATTCAATCCTTCATTTTTACTAATCACTAGCTGAAAACCCAGCGTTTCCCGGGTATTTATTTATTTATCAAGTCTTCAGTTGGTGCTTCTCACATCCCTTCTCTCTCTTCATCTTCTTTTTTCTAATAACCTGTTATATTTATCAGAGAATATCTAAGAAATAAGGCTATCTTGCATAATATACGAAATTTTAAGTACAATATCCAAACAAAGGAAGACAGTAATCAAAATACAAATTATATGTAACATTCATACATTTATTTAATTCACAACTTTACTATAAAATATTTCTTATTACTTGACCAGGGTCTAATATGAATAATTTCCTCAGTGAGGCCACCCCTGACCAAGTGACATAAAGTTGTCTGTGTGAGAAACATGGGCATGTCAAATCCACTCCACAGTATTGAATGATTGCCGTGTGGTTTATTAATTGGAATAGACAATGCAACTCTCACTGGAAACTACAGTCTCTTGAAGTTAAAAATCAGATCTGTCGTAAATAACGGGTATTCGTTGGATGTACTCTGTTGTTATCTCACGTAAGGAATAAGTGTACCAAATTTGGTTGAAATCGGTCCAGTGGTTTAGGAGAAAATGAGCAGCATTGTCGCTTGATGCAGCAGTTTCTCGCGCATCTCATTGTTTATGCATCTCCTTGTTTATGACGACATATCTCGTGAACAATGTTTTGTACGTGATTCTTACACTTACGGCGACTGTCCTCGTGGATTGAAGCTCACGTGTACAAAATTTCATAAAGATTGGAACAAAACTGTAGATTTGTATGCAACACGTACACTCAAACATACGGATACTGTGCTTTGTATATAAAGAAGACCAGCTGAAAAACCGGCGTTGCCCGGGTATCTATTTATTTATTTATTCGTGCCATTTATCATGTATATATTCATTTGTATAAGGCTGTACGTCTGTCTTGCTAATACAGTTAGTACTAAAGAAGTGATAAATTAAAACTTTACTGTTTATGTGCTCACATCTCATCAACTAAGTGTCGTACTGTGATACTGTATGCGTGTATACTGCTTGTAAACTTTACTGCTGCTATAATTTGTAGTGTAGGAATTATAAATTGTAACGTCATGCCGAAAGCCGTAGTTTTACTCCATAAACAGCGGAGAAGTAGCAAGCGGAATTTTTTTCCTTTCATTATTTTGCTATGGTTATCAGCGAGAAAAAGTGTAATAAAGGTTTGAAATTATGTTTAAAGTTTGTTGAAAGTCGCTAAGTACTCTCATTCTCATATAGCGAATTTTTAAAAGTCTCGCCACATTACGTACTAGTTTGTTTCGATTACTATTGTTTATTACGTGATATCTTCTGAACCATGCGTCGTATGTGATTCTTAACCGTTCAGCAATTGTTACCTCACGGTAAGGAATATGTGTACCATATTTCGTTGAAATCAGTCCAGTGGTTTAGGAGAAAATGAGCAGCGTTGTCACTAAATGCAGCATTTTTTCGCGCATCTCATTGTTTATGACGTCATATCTCGTGAACAATGTGTTGTACGTGATTTTTATACTTACTGCGACTCTCCTCGTGGATTAAAGCTTATACAAAATTTCATAAATATCGGAACAAAACTGTAGATTTGTATGCAACACACACACACAAACATACGGACACTCAGCTTTATATATTAGACTAGCTGAAAACCCGGCGTTGCCCGGGTATTTATTTATTTATTTATTTATTCACGCCTTGAGTTATTACTCCTCCTAATCCTTCTCTCTCTGTCCATCTCCTTCTTTTTAATAATGTGTTATATTTCTGGAAAATATATAAGAAAAAAGGCTGTCTTGCATAATATACAAAATTTTAAGTACAGTATCCAAACAAAGAACGATAGTAATCAAAATACAAAGGATATGTATCATTCATAAATTAATTTAATTCCAGCTTTACTATAATCAATATTTCCTGTAACTAGTTCAGGATCTAATTCTTTGGTGAGGCCGCCTCTAAACAAATGACAAAGTCATCCGTTTGAGATAAATGGGCATATCAAATCCACTCCACAGTATTGGATAGATTGCCCTGTGGTTAAGTTAAAAGCCAGATCTGTCGTAAATAATGGGTATTCGTTGGATGTACTCTGTTCAATTTTATTCCTTTCCTTAAAACTCTATAGAAGTCTTTACTTAAAGCTTCCGGGCTGAGAAGCCGTGGTTCATACATAAAACTTTCCCCTGACGTTTCTCCCTCGTCTGCAGAAGGCATCCTCGGTGGTAAAGCGGCCGCTTTACCTCCGAGGATGCCTTCCGCAGACGAGGGCAAAACCTCAGGGGAAAGTATTATGTATGGACCACGGCTTCTCAGCCCGGAAGCTTTAAGTAATGACGATACCTGCCGTGAAAGCCTTCATTCTATGATCTATAGAAGTCTATTGCTATCGCCTGCAACCGTCTGCGTTCCCCTTGGCCTACGACTCACCCCCCCCCCCCCCCACCTCCAAATTGCAACCAATCCCCCGCACACCCGAGATATTATGCTCTGTTTTACCATTATTATTGAAATTAAATATCTTATATTTCACGTATTGGAAATTGTTTTAGAAAACTCTACCCCCTCCCCCCCCGCCCCAGGCTGACAAAAAGTACTAATTACTCACTTCCCCATCACCAACCAGAAATTTCAATGATGCAGTTTGCGTCTTGTCCTCCCCCCCCCCCCCCCCCGATCCCCGTGGGCACCTCTGATACTGTCAGCTTTCCAAGAATTTCCTTAAGCTGACAGGAAAACGTGTTGCATGATGTGACAGGTTTTCACCCATCGCAGTATATACGCCGCGCGGGAGTAGCCGAACGGTGTGGAGCGTCAGGTTGCGGGTCGGGCGGCCTCCCGCGTCGGAGGTACGAATCCTCCATCGGGCATGGCTGTTAGTGTTGTCTTTAGTATAAGTTAGTTCATAAATAGTTCATAAGTTTAGGGACTGCTGACCCCACAGTTAAGTTCCATAAACTTAACAAACACTTGAACATTTGAGCAGTATATATTATCTCATTTATTTTATTGAAGTACGTGTTGTGCAATTGCATAATTTTGCAGGTATATATTCATTGGTACAAGTTAATTGTAAAGATGTAATACATTAAGACCTGATGGGTCATGGGGCGGTTTTCCATGATCGTTACTGTTTATGTGCTCACATCTCATGAACTACGTGTCTTAGTGTGATACAATTTCGAAGGTACATTCCACTATATGTGTGTATACTGTAGAAGTCGACCAATGTACGAAACAAGAGCTTTATTTTATCACTAAAATTAGCAAATAAGGTCCGTGTGAACAACTAGTTATTCTCTGCTATAAAGCCTTGTTCCTGGCTCAAACTGAGAACTGACTCGTTTCAAATTACACCAATAACAGGAAGTTAATACTACAGTGGTCAATATACATAGAAGCTCACACGTTATTACACACAGACATTAATAAGCAAGCCACCACAATTAAAGTTATCTTAGAAAGGTGGCTAAGGAAACATTTATGGCGCAACGGAATTTAGAAATAAGAAACATTGCATCTGAGCTTGTTCTCAGCACTTGTGAAAAACAATATTAAATAAAAGAGGGAAGGTGCTCTAAAACTACAATTTATAGGCAACTTACGGATTATGCTGAACTTAAACTTGTTGATTCAGATAGAAAACAAGCAAAATGGGGAACCAATTTTGTTAATACAATAAAAATGCATCACTTACATGGATTAATGCGGATGGTGCCCACCTTAAATTATACATGATTTAACGCTACTGAGGGGGGGGGGGGCGAGGATTCACAAACAACACTCATTCTCTCTCTCACACACGCAATGCCACAGCGAAACTTACCAAACTCAGCGTGCTGAGACGAGGCGGAAGCAGGCGTCGCTATCGTAGGCAAAATTCAGGAAGTCGGAGGTAGCACAAAACATAATATACAAAAACACTTTGAAGCTGGCTCTGGCCTGTCGTGCCTATTTTGAGATGGTGTGCGCGTATACCCAAGTTAAATTACATCTGAATTGGACTGCGAGCAAACACGCTACGGCTACGCACGGCTACGTTATATGAATGCAACTGAAGGTGAAGTGGTTGAAAATCGGATTCATTATACAAAATCACGGTGGATTCTTTAGTTGCAGTCTGTTAGAAATCGTTCTAGGTACTGGTTTTATATGAGAAGTGGCGTGAATTCAGGCGACTAGCTGCAAACCCCAGAAGCCGGAGCTCGGCCCAAGTGGTTCCGAAAACCGATAAAATTGAATAAATTCAGTTTCCGAAATATAAAGAAAATATCACACTGCAACTAGAATCATACAGACCGCGTTTATCTATTGGAAATCACTGAATTGAAAAACTAGAACACATTTCCGCGCACGATCGGAGAAAATATTCCGAAAAATGATTCCAAGTTCAAGAGTCTAAGTTAAACATGCTAGACAATGAACCGCCATCATCCCCAAACACAAGAACAGAACCAACCTTACCTCACCAGAAGACCAGCACAGAATGACCAGACCGAGTGGCCACGAGCGCGGAAAGCCACCGGAAGCCGGAAAACGAAGATCAGCGGTGGTTGGGGCGGAGAGACTTGCCCTAGAGAAGGCTCGACGACTGGACAGTAACCAAAGGGTGTAGAAACCTCTTTGGTAACCTCAACAGCGATCGACTCTGAGCCAGAGAGAACGATGCAAAGCGAGCTATCACTCCTCACAATCAGACAGCCATAGATTCTTGCACATCCACTTAAAAGTAAAACAAGTACACATTCTCACATGGTCAGTGGCGTAGCGGAGAAGTCACATTTATGTCACAGTAATTAATATGATAATAAATTATTAACAAAACAAAATAAGAAAAACCTAGTAATATTAACTAAGATTTTAACACATGAAATAAAAATGCTATTCTTCAAGCCTTGAAAAGAGTGGGATTCAAGTTTTAAGAAAATGATAATCTAGCGTCATTAAATAAATTATAACTTTACAGAAATTTACAAATAAAAAAATGGAAGACAACAGACGGTCGTCTTTCATCACCCCCTTAGTTAATTGAATATTTTGATGTAGGCTGAGGTAATTATATTACATCATGTACAGCCAACTTTTCAACACTAATATGTGGTTGCCTTATGGGCGACATAGACAGCTGGGGCACGTCACACAAAAACAGTGAATACAAGAAGAATAATAGTTTATCCTCTAATTTAATATCACATTGATCATAATATATTTATAATAAATAACTTAAACTTTAAGTCAGGACTCCCTGGGTTAGCGTTAGTGAAGCAAAGCTACTTTTACTCGAGCAAAAAAAAAAAAAAAAAAAAAAAAAAAAAAAAAAAAAAAAAAACACGAACTACCAAGCTCTATGCAACGCTACGCTAACTACTGCATAACTACCTACTGCCTGGGTGCAACCTAACTAACTAACTACAGCGCGAAGGGGGGAGAGAGTTTTCTTGAGCCCGTCGGTCTAGTTCCAATGCCGTAAATTCGTGATTAGGGCCTGGAAACAGTCTTGCGCAAATCGCTCACGTAGAGGCGAGATAAAACCACGACACACATTAACAAACAAACAAACAAAAAGTACATCTTAGAGATAAAAAAAAAGACAAAAAAAAATCAAGTGTGCAAGCACATAAAATAAACACTACAAATTTACACATGTCAAGCAATCTTAGACAAAAAGAAACAGATGGTCAAATGTACAGACACATAAAATAACCACTAGAAATCCACAAAAGTTAAACAATCCTAAGTTAATAAAATAATCTAAGGTAAAATTGATTTACAATGTAACCTATTCTTGCTACAATTATGCTGCAAAACAAAAAATGAAGTTCAGTGTTTTACCGTCCTATCGATGTTAGAAAATCAGTTGTCCTCATGGTACATGTAGTGCGGACAGTTCCTTGACATGGAGCTTGCCTTTGTTCAGCTCCCTTATTTTTGTCTGTATTTCCTCACATCTGTGATTCTGCCCTCTTCTTAACGTGACTCTGGCCTCTTCTACAGATCACGCTCCGTCCTTTAATTTACAAAATTGCCATGCAAAACGTATCTGAAATTTAAGTTGGTTTTATTAATAAGCCAGGGTGTATATTGTCAATGAAATTTTGATGAACCCCTTCGTTAGTGCTCTGCCGCGACCGTCTTCCGATCGAATCGCACACCTCTTGTTATTCAAACGGACAATCCCTAGACAAAATTATCTAGACCCCTGAGCATCAACACCACAGTGCATCTACGTGCAATTAAAAATCCTATGAATTACGGCGTTGGCGCCTACCACGGCGTCTTATAAACATGCTACCTAACGGGGAGATTGCCGATATAAAATTTACAGTAAAGGTGGCAACTAAAGCACTTGCTAAACAAGGCTAGTTTCACGCACAGTGAAGAAGAGCACACACACTTAAAAACGATATACAGGAACACAAATTACCATAAATACACAATAAAATACTTAACATGGCCTAAAAATCTTAGATTACGCACCATCAATCCTCACAATGGAAACAAAAAGATAAAAGCATGGACAAAAAAAAAAAGGGACTATGTGAGGCAGGCAGCCTTATAGCTAACACTTGAACATGTCACACTAATAATTTGTTTTATGTACAAAATGGAGCGTCAAGGTAACGTACGTTGAACAGCCGACTAGATGGAACTGGCAAGTTGCTGCTATCCACCCCAATAGCGGCGTGTACCTTATAGTACACAAAACACGAATACAACATGAAGATGCATTATGGAAAAATGAAATTGCACAACGAACACATACATATACAAAGGACACATATAACAAAAATCACTATTAAAACAAACCATTTAAGGAAAACACAACAAAATACAACATGAATCTACAAACACAAATCACAGAGGTGGTAAGAATATCACTTAATTCACCCTAGAGACACAAAATTAAAGAAAGCTTAGGACGTACATGTTCCTTTCCGAGCAGGTTGATCAAGTGACGATCAACTACAGCAAATTATTACTGGCTTGTGCTAGGACCGGGATCCTTTGGTTTGTTATGGCGTGGAACAGTGGACGTAATCTCGATATCTTCACTTCCGGTCCGGCCGCGGTGGCCAAGGGGACTGAGGCGCTTCAGTCACGGTCTGCACGGCCACTACGGTCGGGGGTTCGAATCCCCCATCGGGCATGGATATTTGTGCCGTCCTAGTTCGTAAGTAGTTCATAAGTAGTTTGAAAGTTTAGGGACTGATGACCCCGTAGTTAAGTCCCATAATTTGTACAAACGAACTTCACTTGCCGGGTCACGTGGTTTTCGTAGGCCTTTATTGGGTCAGTTGCCCTTCTTTCCGTTCCCGAACTTTCGCCGCTTGTCTTCTCTCTTAGCACGCCAATAACCCTGCCCGTTCCTCCGCTGCGGCTGATTTTCCGCATCGGAAGGACTGGACTCTGCGCTGCTATTGCTTTTCGCGTAGTTGTGCCTAGCACTCTTAGCGATACCATTACTTCTCCTTGAAGAGCCGTTGCCGTCTCTTCTAGATCCATAATCTTCGTCATATTCTAAGTCCTCCAGGTTAGACCGGAAGGACTCAATGTCCTCCTTGCAGCTGCCCACAAGGACGGCATTGCGCACATTTTGTGGGAGCTTTGACGCACAAATTATCAATTCTTGCGGAGGGTATGGGTAGTCGAGGAATTGATTTCTCTGCATCATTCCTCCAAAGAAATTTCCGAGACTCCTGCAATTGCTGTTAGGAAAGTGGGGCATCACCAGAATACTGGTTTTTACTCGTTCCTGTTGCCTATCGGACCAGTAGGCAGACATGAAATGTTCCCTAAAATCATCGTAGTAGCGGCAATATCTTAAGAGAGGTCGCATCCACATGGTGGGCTCCCCCTCGACATATCCACACACATACTCGATTTTCTGTCCTTCTGGCCAGTTTGGAGGCAGAGAGTAATCGAATTGCTCTAGCCACGCACGAGGGTGTATTGCGCTTGCAGAGTTTCAGAAGACCTGGTACTTTTCTATGGTTAAAAAGTGATGCCTGCACTGGCTTTTGCACAGACACTCGACTCGGTCTTTTTCTTATGGGAGGATGTGCACGCAGAGCTTCGACTTCCTCCTTCTCGAAAGCCAAATCAACTCCGCGGTCGGAACGACAGGGTCGACCTCCACACAAATTGCGGCAGGCGTTTTCTACTTGCAGGGGAGTTGGGGGTGGAATGGAGACTTGCTCCAGATGCGCGACACATTCTTCTAACTCGGCCGCTACATCGCGACGCCTACGGTTAATTTCCCACTGTTGTTCCTTGAATCTCAGTAAGTCGTGAACTTCCTCCGATTCATTTACAACAGCGGGAACTGCTCTTTCGGCCGCAGTCTGCCCGGTCTGTAGGAGCTGGGCCACCGAGGTGGCCAGTTCTTCAAAGCGCGCACCTAGTTCATCTGTGCGTGCGCCTAGTTCATCTGTGCATGGTTTCACCCGACGGTCTACCAAATCGACTCTCGTTAAGAGAGAGTGGACCTCAGTCTTAACTAATTCTACTCTCTCCTCAAGAGAGTGGATTTTAGTATCCACACGATTGGAGGGGGCAGATATAGCTTCTGCATCGCCTGAAATTTTGGTCGCCTTTTCTGAGATGCCATTCATTGCTACCTCATGCCGTTCCTGAACTAGCCGCACTATATCGGTGCACAACCCATCCAGATTATTGTTAATATCTGAACGGTGTTACTTTGCGCCTCCCTGGACTGCGCAGAAACCTTTACAAGTTCGGTCTGGACTGAAGCATTTTGCGCTTTCATCCCTGCTTTTAATTCTTGAACAGAAGCATTCTGCGCTTCCATCCCTGTTTTTAATTGCTGAACAGATGCATTCTGCGTTTCCATCGCTACTTTTATTTCCAGAACAGAAGCATTTTGCGCTTCCATTCCTATTTTTATTTCTCTCACAAAGGCCAAGAGGTCGCTTAGTGTCTTATCAGAAACGCACACGGGCTAGTAACACTGGTTGAACTAGTTTGTGCAGTAGCAGAAACCGGCATATTGGTATGCGGTTCGCTTTCTTCGCCCCTGCCCTCACTTTAAACAAGTAGCCTTTTCAACGGGAAAGTGGCCGTCTGTACTCTTTACTTTTTCCCTTTCGTTCGAAAGATCTGACCTAGACGACTTTTCACGGTCCTCACTTTGGTTTAATCGCCTAGAGCGAGTGGAAACGGACAAGGCAGACCTATTCTCCATCATCACAAGTAATTTAGAACAACAAAAGTAACAAACACAAGATTAGCCTAACAAAAAACGCGTAACGAAACATGAACTCAAACCTTCACAGGTAATGCACTGTGGCTGTGCTCTTTTTACAAAAACAATTAAATAACATAACCCTTCCAAAATGACAAAAAAAATGAAATAGATTAATGCGCGCTGCTAATATCACACATTCGCCCACTGGGAGGGAATTTTTTTTAAGAATATTCCCGCACGCATCTAAAGCAAAAAACTATTTCATTTAACAGATGATCCGCTAGAAGAGCGAATCCTGGCAGTGGTAAGCCAGATAGAAGTTGACCACTGTACGAAACAAGAGCTTTGTTTTATCACTAAAATTAGCAAACAAGGTCCGTGTGAACTACTGGTTACTCCCTGCTATAAAGCCTTGTTCCCTGACCCAAACTGAGAACTGACTCGTTTCAAATTACATCAACAACAGGAAGTTAATACTACAGTGGTCAATATACATAGCAGCATGAAGTCCAGTCTGCAAAACTCGTAAAAGTGAAATAATTACAAAGTCGGAAAAATAAGAACTACGGTATGCAACCCCTATAAATGCTTAGAATTACATGAAGAAGCGAATGAAATGCAGCTACACACGATAGGTAGTGCTTACAGAGACGGATGAAGTCTCGTCTCAAAAAACTCGTAAAAGTGAAATAATTACAAAGTCGGAAAAATAAAATTAAGAATTACAGCATGCAACCCATAGAAATCTTTAGAATTACATAAGGAAGCTATTAAAGGAGGTTGTACAAGGCTCAGAGAGAATTTACAAAGACAGAGTGCGTACTACAGGTCGGAGAAGAAACAGCAAAATTAAAATAGGCGGGGAGAGAAGATCGCGAAATATTAGTGGAAATCAGAAGGATATCCGCATAGTTAGTAGCCTGATGGGCATGGAACAAACAAGAGTGGAAGCTGAAGGCTTTGTTCTATGAACCAACCACGTGGAACACACATATCACTCACGGAAGGGAACGATGAGAAGATTTTTACATGCACTGTACAAAAATGAACATATCACCTATTAGAAATCGGGCCCTACAAAGCTAGAAAGTGTTTACACAGAGTCCATACTCCGCCACATGATCACAAAAGGTTTTAACATACCAGGCCGTTATCAAACTGTAACTAGGATCACACACACCAGGCTGTTACGAAACTGCAACTAGAATCACACACACTGCGTTTATCAAAAAAAAAAAAAAAAAAAAAAAAAAAAAAGTTCAAATGTTTGTATAGCTTATGGGACTCGACTACGGGGCCATCAGTCCCTAAACTTACAAACTACCTATGAACTACTTAATACTAAGGACGTCACAAATATCCATTCCCGAGGGGGGATTCAAACCCCCGACCGACCGCGTTTATCTATTGGAAATCGCTGAATTGATAAATAAGAAACCATTTTCGCATACGATCGGAGAAAATATTCCCAAAATGATTCTAAGTTCATGAGTCTAAGTTAAACATACTAGCCAATGAAACGCTACGATCTCCAAACACAAAAGCAGAACCAACCTTAGCTCACCAGAAGACCAGCACAGAATGAACAGCCGAGCGGCCATGGGGCGCGAAAAGCCACCGGAACCTGGAAAGCCCAAGAACAGCGGTGGTGGGGACGGAGAACGAGTAGACTCGCGCTGGAGAGGGCTCGCCGACTGGGTTGTAACCAAAGGGTGTGGAAACCTCTATGGTAGCATGAGCAGCTATCGACTATGAGCCAGATAGAACGATGCAAAGCTGGCTATCACTCCCCACATTCAGACAGCCATAGATTCTCGCACATCCCCTTAAAAGTAAAACAAATACACATTCTCACAGAGACAGTGGCGTAACAGAGAAGCTACATTTAAGCCAAATTAATTAATACAGCCGGCCGCGGTGGTCGAGGGGACTGCGGCGCTTCAGTCACGGTCTGCACGGCCACTACGGTCGGGGGTTCGAATCCCCCTCGGGTATGGATATTTGTGCCGTCCTTAGTTGTAGCTAGTTCATAAGTAGTTTGTAAGTTTAGGGACTCATGACCCCGTAGTTGAGTCCCATAAGCTCTACAAACATTTGAACATTTTTTTTAAAGCTGTTTGGGTAAGGCTGTGTTTATAGCCCGCGGTTGCTCCGCGGCGGAGGAATCTCAGTGTTTTGGCAGTGCGCTGTTTTTCATAAGGCAACGTGGGCCCTGTTTATAGGCACGGCTGCGGTAGCGGCCTCTCCGCTCTTCCACAGCGGAGTCACAATACGAGTGGCTGCACTTCCAAACCGCCACGGTGGGGCAGCCGGCCGCAGTGGCTGAGGGGACTGAGGCGCGCCAGTCATGGTCTGCACAGCCACTACGGTCGAGGGTTCGAATCCCCACTAGGGCAAGGATATTTGTGCCGCCCTTAGGATTAGTTTAATTAATTTGATTAATATAATAATAAATTATTAACATAACAAAATAAGAAAAACCTAAGGAAGTCTTTTCTGAAGGCATTTGTGTGGAGTGTTGCTTTGTAAGGGAGTGAAACATCGACGATAAGCAGTGCGGACAGGAAGAGAATAGAGGCCTTTGAAATGTGGTGCTACAGAAGAATGCTGAAGATTAGGTGGGTAAATCGTATAACTAATGAAGAGTTACTGAACAGAATTGGTGAGAAAAGGAATTTTTGGCATACCCTGCTAAAAGAAGGGATCGTTTGGTAGGACACATTCTTAGACATCGAGGGATCGTAAATTTAGCATTGGAGGGAAGTGTGTGGGGTAAAAATCGCAGAGAGAGACCAAGAGACGCGTATAGTAAGCAGATTCAAGTGGATGTGGGTTGCCGTTCTTATGAGGAGATGAAAAGGCTTGCTTAGGATAGGTTAGGGTGGAGAGCTGCATCAAACCAGTGTCCAGACTGAAGACTATAACAACATTAATATTTACTAATATTTTAACACATGAAATAAAAAAGCTATTTCTCAAGCCTTGAAAAGAGTGGGGTTCATTAAATAAATTATAACTTTACAGAAATATACAAAAAATACATGGAAGATGACAGACGGTGATCTTTCACAGTTCAAGGTGGAGATGTACCCACTGGTGGGAAAGTGCAATTGATGAGGGTGTCTGTGTCGTAGTGTCAGAGTGAAGCCAATGAGATATCAGGAGACAGACCATAATGTTTAAGGAAGTTTGTTCCTAACAACGGCTAATCCACATCCACCACGTGAAAAGTCCGGGGGAAGAAAAGGTCTGGAGCCAGTTGTAAACGTAAGCTGGCAGGCTGGTGGACTGTTATTTTGCAACTGTTAGTAGCGTGAAGTATTCCAGTAGCAGGCGAGATACACGATGAAGTGAGGGAGATTTCAAAAATCAAATGTGTGTATAGTCTATGGGACTTGACTACGGGGTCATCAGTCCCTAAACTTACAAACTACTTATGAACTAATTACGATCTAGGACGGCACAAATATCCATGCCCGAGGGGGGATTCGAACCCCCGACCGCAGTGGCCGTGCAGACCGTGACTGGAGCGCCTCAGTCCCCTCGTCCACCGCGGCCAGCTGAGGGAGAGTGGGATGATGCTGGCATCCCTGCCATTATCAAACAGAAATACTTACTTTGTTGCGAGATCGAAAGTGAAGAGTCGTCCTGAAGAAGTAAGTTCTTGCTGCATAGATGGCTCATTGTTTGGATGGGATGTGTCGTGTTAAGCATGAGGAGGCGCGCCTACTGAGCCCCCTGCATCGTGTTTGATGCAGCACATGGAGGATAGACGTTCCTCGCTCTATCACCATGTGTAATGTGGTACCAACACAGAAGGTAAGCAGCGTACGAGAATTTTGCCCATGGCATAAATATTCACCAAATATAAATTATACATATTGCTGTGGAAATAGCTAATACACTTGGTTTATTTAATGAAATGCGCACATTCATTATTAAGCATTTGTGATTATGGAAAATGCGGTCTCTATCAATCAACAACTTTAGCGAGAAAGATCGGGCACAGATGCCAACCGTGCCTCAACAGTTAAAGTCAATAATGAGACCCTAAAAATCAAATTTAAAAAAACCAACAATATAGAATCACTTTGTTTTGTGAAACGTTTTGTAATTATTCGGATTGATGAGTTTGAGAAACTGAACGGTCACCTGAATGTCAAAGCGATAAACTGTCGTGTCAGATGATACTCTTATTCAATTGGAAAACACTTAAGAGTAATTCGTTCTATAATATTTTGGAATACCTAATATTATTACTGAATACAAACAGCTGTCCTAGTAATGTTAACTTCCGAAAGTCATTACTATAGGAAGGTGGTTCCCACTTCAACAAATCGTACTCTTAACAATGAGTATTTTTCAGTCGCCGTATGCTTGGTTGCATCCATCCATTGTTCGGTTTCCATAAGTTGCTGAGAAAATGGAAAGTGTAGTAAATCTGAAGATAACCGAAACATCCCACAGTCTAATACACCAGAAAAAAAGTGCAAAGGGAGGCGAAATCGCTAAAACAGAACGTCCTGTGCTTAGATTGCAAAACTTTCGAGAAGAATGGCAAAATATGCCCGAGAACTGAAATTTATTAATTTGTATCAAATACGCAACCAGTTGAGAGGAAGGTTACTAATATATTAAAACTAAATGTTATTAAACGGAAAACATACTTTCCTCCCTCAGGAATCTTGATACTGAACTAAACAATCTCAAGGATAATCTGTCAAATTATTAGGCATACATCTTGACAATAAGATAACTTGGAATGTCCACACAGAAAAAGTCTGTAATAAATTATCCAGCGTAGTATACCTGATTAGAAGATTAAAAAGCTGTGTCAATCAAGACCTCCTCATGGCCTACTATGCATTTTTCATACACATTTGTACTATGGGATAATACTATGGGGAAACTGCTGGAGCTAAGAATGTATTTCTCTGGAAAAAGAAAGTTGGACTACAGAACACAACTTCCTGCAAAGAATACTTCAATAAGCACAAAATACTTACTGCTCCCTGCTTGTACATTCTACAGGTTCAATATATGCTAAAGAGAATGCCCATGCATCTGAAATCAGGGCAGATATTCATACCTACTCAACCAGAAACAGAAACCTTATAAATGTACCCTGGAATAGGCTCTTCAAGACTATAATCAATTTTGCCCACATTGACAAGGTGTTTCTAAACAAAATACATAAAGTGTTAAGGAACAACCTCACAATAAATTTAAAATTGTGCTGGAAACGTGGTTAAAAAGAAAGGCCTTCTATGACATTGATGAGTTCCTATGTAACAATGTCACTGATTTAAGAAATGAATGCTGAGGGCAGAGAGTAGTATAAACGATTTGAGAAATCGAGTATATTGTGACTTAAAAGCTATATTATAAAAATATGTAATATATAAATGTAGACTGAAATGTAATTAATGTAAGTTAAATGTGTAAGCACACTTTGTTTTTTATAATGACGTAACTTGTATTTTTCCTGACGAAGTCTCTTACAACAACAATGTTGTCTACAGACAAATAAATGAATTGAATTGAATTGATTTGCCACCCTGAATCGCACAAAAGTTGTCACACAGCTTCAAAGCTGCTGGTGAAAACTATTGTCACGTTTTATTCTTCCTACAGATGTGAATTAAGCAGGAACTACAGATAACCAATGCAAGAATCTCCCGTTGGTTTTGGCTTGTCTCCCATACTCTTTACAAAATGAGGAATCGCCGAATTAAATGTTGAATTTAGTAAATCATGAATCTGAATAAATTGAGCGATTTCGCACTCTCAATTTACTTCATTTAAATGGTGATTTCGAAAGAGTTTTTATGTTTCTAAAGTTAATGGCTTTTTATGCCATTAACATTTTTATGCCAAGTAGGTAAACTTTATGAAAACTATAATCAGAAATTGACTTCAAACTAACACACTGAATGAGCCTCAGAATATATTAAAAAGGGTTCGGAAAACAAATACTCGTACTGGTACATAACTTTTAAACCAACACATGTAGTACACCAGAAAAAAACTTAGGCTACTTCGTATAAAACACAAAAGAAAGAAAAAGTGGACTTCGAATTTGAATTTTACAAGGAGAGGGTCTGACATGTGGGTCACCGATTTCGATCGAATTTTGCATGGACGTTCTAAATTGAATATAAGGAGAGACGGGTTTTGGCTTTTTGCTAGACACTCAGTTAAAAAAATGATTATGGAAAATTGCAGTTTTGATGCTATACATCGAAAAATCGTCTAAAGATGAGCATTTTTCACAAATATATATGTGGTCAAAAGTTAATGACGCTCGAGTAATTAACGTTTTGTGTTTTCATGCTGTAGCTCGGTTACTCCTGAACATGAACGACTTTCCGAGCACCGTGGCGGCTCTATCGTTTGCTAGGCGCGGTGGAATGTTTGTATAGCTTATGGGACTTAACTACGGGGTCATCAGTCCCTACACTTAAAAACTACTTATGAACTAACTAATACTAAGGACGGCACAAATATCCATGCCCGAGGGGGGGATTCGAAACCCCGACCGTAGTGGCCGTGCAGACCATGACTGGAGCGCCTCAGTCCCCTCGGCCACCGCGGCCGGCGGGCGCGGTGGCTCAGCACGCTTGGTCAGAAGAGGTCTTTGTAATAAAAAACTGAGCCAAATACTCAATGAACAACTCTAACATGAAGAAACGAAGGGAAAACATCGATCTACCAGAAGACTAAGGAAAATTAACAGGACGAAAACAACGGTCCAGGGATTGGAGCCTTGGACTATCACACCGTGGGTCCACGTTCGAACCTCTATCATGACAATTCTTTGTTAGATTTTTTCGATGTATTTGATAATATTGTCATTTGTGTAATACCTTTTCTCGTCTTATTTAGAAGTTGAGCACAGGAAAGTATGATTAATATTTAATTACGTATCATCTGTTTACAGCTGTTTTACTTGTGATACACATTGCAAAAACAATAAAAATAAGAAATAAATATGATAAAATAAAAAAATTCTAAAGAATATTATCAAGTATTTCCAATTACTGGCTGTCTATTCATCAGCTTTCTCACAGCAAGTAGAGTGAAATCTCTATAAAAGCGAAAGGACACTCACTCACTGACTACATACGAAATCTCGAAAACTATTTCACCTATGAAGCTGAAATTTGACAAGGATGTATTTGATAGATAGAAAACATAAGCTAGGAAAGGATTTTGCGACAGGGCCGATACTTCAGGAGATATCACGTCATAAACAATGAAAACTTCTACATCTCCTGGCACGTGATAGTGTGACTTTATCAGTCCAATAATTGCGAAGGCGAGCACTTAGCGATTTGCAACAAACTGTAAACATAATTTCAAACCCTTAGGAAACAATTTCTCGCGGAGAACCCGAGCAAAATGATGAAAGGAAAAAAGTTTCTCGGTTACTACTTTTTCGGCGTTCATGCAGTAAAATTACGTCATTTGGGTTGACATTACAATTTATTACTCGTACACTATAAATTGTACTCGCCAGAAATGTTACAGACAGTATACGCATATACATCTGAACGCATGTTCGAAAATTTATCATAGTACGACACACAGTTCACGAGAAATGGAACCATAAACAATGAGATGCGTCAAAAACTGCTGCAGTAAGCGACAATGCTACCCATTTTCTCCTAAACCACTGGACATATTTCAACCAAAGTTGGTACGCACATTCCTTACCGTGAGGTAACAATTGCTGCGGGAGTAAGAATCACATACATATCATGCACTTAAAAGTGAAACCTGAGCGGAGAATGTTGGGAGCAGAAGCTTGCATTCAGCTCGTAGCTCATAGGCTGTTAGAAAAAGCCCGCCTCCTATTCCTAGTGCCGCCAGCTTACGGCCTATAGCTTGCAGGTTTTAAGAGGGACAACATGTAAGGGGTTAAACAAATGTAACATGAAATGAAGTATGTTTGTTAACATTAAGGGACTTAACTGCGGGGTCATCAGTCCCTAAATTACAAACTACCTTAAACTAAAGACGACACAAACATCCATGCCCGAGGAGGGATTAGAACCCCCGACCGTAACGGCCATGCAGACTGAGACTGACTCGATTAACTTTTTTAGTTATGCCTAAAATGGATAAATTCGTACATGTAGTTACTGAACTTAATGAAGTATAGCAATTTATCTTCTGAATACACAATCGGACATAAATGAAGACTGGGATGTGTGCACGCGCGCGTTTAGTATTTTGACATAACAGACGTGACAGTCAAGCACTGAAAATATCTGACTACTTCGTTTTTACACAGAAATTCCGTAGCGTGACAATGTCCAAATTTTCGTATTTGGTTCTAAGTGCACTGCAGTAAAAACATGACGAATTCCATTACTTTATTTATCATCTTTTATTCATTCAAATACTATACGAAAGCTATCTACAATAATGGCAGTATTTCGTTGTCCAGTACAGTTTCATGTCAAGTAATTAGATGACACAGAATTACAGGGTAGGACGTTGCTCGAATGGAGCACAGTGGGTTAACATTTTATTTGATGACGTTTTAAGGAACTGCATCTTGATAATGCAATTTCTAGGGTTACCATATGTTCATCACCAAAAGAGAGGACAGTTCATATAAAAAGAGGACACTATCTTTAACATAATGTAATTAACGACTTTATTATTGAACCACGTTAAACTACTACAAACTAAAACAGTAACCCTGTATGGTTGTTGGAAAACGAAATATTATGAACCTTGACAGTTTATTCCTCATCACTACTCTCGATTGTCTCATTCTTCTCTTATTCACTTTTGAACCAACTATGTTGGTGGACGACGAAATCTCTCTCAAGAGCTTTTTTAACAAGGCATTTCAAATGTTTGAAATTATACTGTACACATACAGCATAATTTTTTTTTTTTTTTTTTTTTTTTTTTTGAGATTGTCCTCATTACAGAGGTTTACCTCCAACATACTAATACGCCCAGAAATGAATACACATAGTACGTAAGGTTTTACACTAATTATTCACTATATTTCTCCACGTGTGTCTATCTTGTGTGTCCTCTTCTTCTGCGCCCAGTCTATTCATTGAGTGCTGCACATTTTTGATCCAGGTGGTCACAGGTCGTCCTCTTCTTCTTCTTCTCCCCACAGGTTGCCACTCCAGTACCATCTTCGGTATTCTGCTGTCCTCCATTCTTCTTACATGCCCGTACCAGCGTAATTTCTTCCTGTCCATCACCTCATCTATTCTTTCTATTATTCCCATCCTCTTTATTATTTCGGTGTTTCTTCTTTTTTCTTTCCTGGAAATTCTGGCCGATCTTCTCCAGAAATCCATCTCTACGGCTTGTAGTTTCTTACTGTGCTTCTGGTTTATGGTCCAGGTTTCCGCTCCGTACAGAACTGCACTCTCAAATATAGATTTATATATGATTTTTTTTGTTCTGTTCATCACGTTTCTGCTCCATAGGACTGAGTTGAGCATTCCAATTACCTTTCTTCCACTGCTAATTCTTTTATTAATCTCTGAGTCGGATTTTCCCTCAGTTTCTAAAATGGACCCCAAATAACAGAAAGTGTTAACTTTTTTTTATTTTCTTTCCCTCTATGCGTAGTTCATGTGGATCATTCACAGCATAATTACGGTATATTTTAAATCTATTCCTGTCTTTTGTACACTGTGTTCACAAGAGAAAACAGGTTCTGTGCCGGCATTATGACTAGTTATAGAAAAAAGTCTACAATTTTCAGCAGTTCAGAATAACTAACACTAGACAACTGATTTAAATATGCACACCACCCTTCAGCTGCTGGTGTGTTCTCTGTCTTTTGATAATCTTTTAAAAAAATTATAAATTTACAAAGCTGATCGGAGCACAATGTATCATTAACTCCTACATTCGTTTGATCATTCTCTTGAATGATTTGTATTTCTCCAGGAGCACATATTTAACACTGACTTTCTCTTCGGTATTATATTATATTTAAGTTAGTAATTTATTTTGAAGCAAAAGACTACCTACGATTTCGAACACACAATACAGCTTTAACCTAAACCACAAAGTATATCAAAAGCAACGCCATAGAACATAATGCAGAATACAGAATGCACTGGTTGAATGCAAGATAGACAACCGGGTTCCTTCGCAGAGAAGATCCGAATCGTTTGCAACTGTGCGACCGATCGGAGTGCAAAACTGAACAATTTCGCTCTGTGTATGCGCGTAATAGTTGCGAACAGTTTGGAACTGCAAAGCGAATGAACATGTTGCCGCCAATGACACAAAAATAAATTTTCTTTCTCGGAACCCAAAAAGAGGACATTTTGTAGAATTTTATAAATTCCGGCCGGACACATTTTCTTACCTCAAAAAGAGGACATGTCCGGGAAAAAGAGGACGTATGGTAACCCTAGCAATTCCACATGATGGACACTTCCTTTTCCATTTTTCGACACACGAATGTTCTCAGAGAAATGAATTTTATAGTGAGAGTAGAGGCTCTAACGCATATTAAAATCGGAAGAGCATTCCTCACACTTTCGGAACGTTTTGTGCGAATCACTCATGTTCACCAAAAGAGAGCTACGACGAAATAATAGGAAACACCAACAACGAAATAAGCAGTAACGAAGTTAAAACGGAGCGCTCAGTATGGCAGAATGAATTAAGAAGACATCTTGAAACAAATTGACTGGTCACGTGACGTAAACTTCCGATAGCTAGACGTCCGAAAAGCCAAGTGCGAACTGCCGTGAGACAGACCCTCTGGCGGCTATGGTACACGCGTCCTGCCGCTGCCAAAAGCCATCGCACGAATCGTCAAACTTAACCGTGGACGAACAGTACTGTATCCGGCGTAGTTATGTCATTATCAAACAATCCAATTAACAACAATGCAGAAACTGAAAAACAGCGTATCCTGAAATGTCACCCAATTACGGGTCAGAATCAAACGGGTGATTCTATTTACACTTCGGTAAAATCAGACGTGACGTCATTATGACGTATCCACACTATCGATGTCCAGAAGAGCGGCGCATCGACTTTTGCGATCGTTCGAGACGCTGGTTTTCGGTGGGATAACATGCTTAATTCGACATTCTTTCTTAACTGCATACTTTTTTCCTTCGTAGTTTAGTGACAAAACTAGGCCTTACTTAATATTGGTATCATGTTTTGGAAAGCACTGACGGAAATTTCAGTAAATGTAAATTGAAAATTATGTCAGAAATAACGCAGACCGAGCCTTTAGAGAACTTCACACATTTTCAAAGAAAAGAACTAGCATGTTGCAGCAACTTGGCGGTAGATGAGTACCCAGTTTTACGAAATGTTTTACCTGATGTTCGCAGAGCCTCTGTAACAAATGCCTGTATTAATATCCAGCTCATTTGATTTATAGTTTCGGCGAAAACATATATATACCTACGGCGACTATATGTTGTTTTTGTATGTCGCATATTTTGACACGTCCAAGTACACATTGTCGCTTCATAGCCTGATAACCGTATTTTGTCCTCTAAGTTTAACGTAGACTCCGTACTACAATGCAACTCGGTAGCATTTTTCGCTTAGAGAAAGAGTTTCCATTAGTTTTAAACACAACCTTCACAAATGGGCCACGATGACATCAGATTTGACTGAATAACGTTTCAGAGCTCACAGTGTAGGTCCTTTTTCGGAAAGTTTATAGCTTCTTACTTTAAAAAAAAGAAAGCAAAGTTATACCTTCCGAAACTACAATGAATATACCATTACCAACTGAACATATTATCAGCTACTCCTTTAATTCGTCTGCTACAATTGCAACCGCAGTTTTGCGTCTAGAACGCCCACACAAGTCGATCATGGCTCCAGTCGTCTTCAATAGTGTGGTTACGTCATAATGACGTCACGTCTGATTTTACCGAAGTGTAAATAGAATCACCCGAATCAAACAGCCAGTAAATATGTCGCGCTAAGTTTGATATCCCCTCACAACCTAAAATTAGATTTTTTGTGTCGCGCTCTACTGAAGCAATTTATTCATCATGATTTGTAAAGTTGCACGCAAAATCTCATAAATTTTCAAGAAAGCTTTCCCGAGCAACAAATTTATACTGGAAACTACAGACTCTTGAAGTTGAAAGGTAGATCTGCCGGATTATCTATCAAGATTAATAAATTACAGGGCAACCTATTAAATAATGCAGAATGGTTTTGACTTCTCTCTGTTTCTCACACGGACAACTACAAGTCGCTTGCCCAGGAGTGGGCTCCCCAAATAATTTATTCATATTAGTTTTTGGACAACTAACTATAAATATTGTTTATAATAAATTTTTGAGTTAAATGGATGTATTAAGGTTATATATCATTTGATTCTTTTTTACTATCTTTCTTTATTTGGATATTGCAGCTATTATTTTGTTCATTACGCAAGACCGCCTTATTTCTTGAATACTCTCCCTTAAATATGATGTTATTAAAAAAAAAAAGAAAAAAACAAAAAAACAAAAAAACAGATTGACAAAGAGAGCAGGGATATGAGAAGTATTAACTAAAAGCTTGAATAAAAAAATAATTTCACGGGCAGCTAGTTTGTCATAAAAACAACCAAAACACAAATATTGGTAATTTCCAAGAATGCTTACACTCGAAGTAGTACGGCCGGAATTGATATATGTCAATAGTCGATTGCGTCAGTATTGTCACACAACTTATTAAGTTTGGAGTGTGTGTTTCATTAGTGTCTGTTAATTAAGAAAATGCAAATGCAACTGATAGAGTACTTCAAGAGGAATATTTCGCTCAACGGTCGGCCGCAGTGGTCGAGCGGTCTACGGCGTTCCAGTTACGGTCTGCACGGCCACTGCGGTCGGGGGTTCGAATACGCTCTCGGGCATGGATGTTTGTGCCGTCTTTAGAATTAGCTAGTTCATAAGTAGTTTGTATGTTTATGGCCTGATGACCCCAAAGTTAAATCCCTTAAGCTTTACAAACGTTTGGACATTTTTAGTTCGCTCATTATAAAGTAAGTGACGTAAGTCCTCTGTTATCAGCAAATATCTAGTAATGAAACATATTTGTACGTTATGATACATTAGTAAATATCGGTATTCATTCAACTCGCGAGTGAAGTAACTTAGTTGTTAAAAGTAGATTTCTAGTTAAAAAATCAATAAATAAATGTTCAAATGTTTGTTAAGCTTAAGGGACTTAACTGCGGGGTCATCAGTCCGTAAACTTACAAACTACCTTAAACTAAAGACGACACACACATCCATGCCCGAGGGGGGATTCGAACCCTCGACCGTAGCGGCCGTGCAGACTATGACTGACGCGCCGTAGACCGCTCGGTCACTGCGGCCGACAGATTTCTAGAAAAATATAGTATTTGTAAATTATGTCACATTAGTAAATATCCCTATTTACACATCTCGCGAGGGAAGTAACTTTTATTATCGGTAGATTTCTAGTAAGAAAATGTATTTGTACGTTGTGATAGATTAGTAAATCCCCATATTTACACGACCCGCGCGTGAATAGCCGCGTAATCGACATTCGATATATATCGATTCCGACCATACATCCTCGAGTGTAAGCATTCTTGGAAATTACCCAGAAAAGGAATTTCCCTATCTGCCGATTTAACTCCTACGGTAAAAGTCTCCGTCAGCGGCATGGCCTAATGTACTTACGTGACGTGGTA
Source organism: Locusta migratoria (assembly GCA_026315105.1). Taxonomy (NCBI): domain Eukaryota; kingdom Metazoa; phylum Arthropoda; class Insecta; order Orthoptera; family Acrididae; genus Locusta; species Locusta migratoria. The sequence continues at coordinate 837,107,755 of CM048745.1, read as the reverse complement.
CGGCAGTGTTGGTAACAGTAGCTGTGGATGCTGAGATGAATGGCGGCACACAATGTTTACAAGATGTGAAAATGAATGAGTTAACATCACGTTTCAATGATTTTATTTTCGAAATGAATCATAGTATTAGAATGTAGAACATCCCACACTACAAAACTACGTTTCTCCACAAGCACTGTCTTTCTGTTCAGATGTAACACTTCGTTGTTACGTAAATCGAAATACTTGTATCTGTCTCTCAAATGATACGAATTACTATAATTTTGTCGATGTTCATAATTTGGTGGAACGCTTCCAAAAACTCTTTGGTTCCTGCCTAACCACATCTGTTACAATCATGACATGTTCGTAAAAATCATAACATTCCCTCACAACAATTGAAGCTGTACTCTTAGGTTCCTGCCTAACCATAACCTTTAAAATTATGACATTTTCGTAAAATCAAAGGTAAGTACACCAGGCCATGCCGCTGATGGAGACTTTTACCCATCTTCGCAATTAATGCAATTTCAAAGTCTGTCATCAGGTAATAAACCGTACTTTCTACAAAATTCCACACTTTTCTTCTCCACCGTCGACAAAGAAGGAATTAAACTTTTCCACATTAAGCGTTCACCCGCCGAAACTGTACAACTCGAACTCATATCAATGACACTAGTAAATACGGCAATACCTTCAGTCACACAGACTGAGAGAATGCGTCCCTTGTATCACAAGGAAACATCTCAAAATTCGCGCGAGGTCATCATCGACCATTGCTCATGTTCGATACATCGATAGGTGCGCTGCAATTTCGACGGAAAGCCTTTTTTGTAAATTACCCAATATTTTTCAAAACGTACGACAATTTTTACTAAAATACGAAAATTTTAATAGGTTGGTACGAGAATCTTTCGCTGTGGATAGCTATCACAATTTATTTATCCTGATGTATAGCCTTCTTAAACATCAAATATTGAAGTAGGCCTTCAGAGGACCCCTCTGAATAACTGGAGCACATACATTACAATCCGATATGAAAATGATCTTTCATCACAATTATCGTTTTGATGAATGTAACTAAAAACATATACAATGTTTACTACTAATAATAGTGTCAGTAACAGGCAAATGAGTTATACTACATCTAATAATGAAATAGTGTCATTCGCATTTTAGACAGGGATGCGCAATATTCGTAGCCTGCAGCTTACCTTACAGACTGCATCTTTCGATCCTAAATTTTTATCCACTGATGGCGTGATACTGGATAACGACAATAAGCTGCTACTGCGTCGGTTGGTTGAGGAAGCTCTACAAAGAGATTATATTTCGTAACACAAATCAGAAGTGTTACATTCATTCCTAGAGATACCGTGTGTTCCAACTGCGACGTGTGTTGCTGTAGCACATTCACTTTAGATATTTGTGGATAGGTAACATAAAAACTAGGAATGGTAAACAAATAGCGAACTGGTTGATTCTTGTTCTATTGGATTCCTGGGTAAAAGTGCAGTTTATGCGGCAGCGGCAGGCCTTCGCGCTAGTTAGGTTCGCAACGGCAGAGCAGCCAATCAGGAGCCGCGATGCCGCGGCCAATAAGAAAGAGCGTTACAATTGTACTATGTAAACAAATCAAATATAGACGTTTTTGACGCTCTACAAGGTACAGTTGTTATCAGTGTGGATGTCACTAGATCACTGTTTCGAATATATCATAAAATAAATAAAACATGATATACCTGCTCGATGGTTGACAGGTCCTTGTATGTACCCTTTCCGGTCAGTAAAAGTAATTGCGATAATTTCCAAGAATGCTTGCAATCGAGGTAGCTCGGAGTGAAATGATATATATATCGAGCGTACAACTGTAAATCGATTGAGTGTTTCTGAACCGGAGATTCGGGCGCTACGCGCCCTCACATACTAAAAAAAAAAAAAAAAAAAAAAAAAAAAAAAAAAAAAAAAAAAAAAAAAAACTTCTCGTTTAACCTATACCTAACTTAACTTTCACTTAAAATGATCACTGTTTCGTACTGGTCAAAAACATGTTTGGCTGCTGTGGTGTATTAATAATAGGTCACTTATACATGGAAAATCAATTACAATCACAAACGACGCACCGATATCCTCGAATAAACTTCGAAATTGACGCCAAATTTACTCTTCATGAAACACGCAATCTCGTTGGCCGCGGCATCGCGACTCCTGATTGGCTGCTTTGCCGTTCCCAACCTAGCGAGCGCGATGGCTAGCCGCTGCTGCATAAACTGCACGTTTACCGGATTCCTGTAAATTATTCGATTCGCAAATTAATAAATTTCTTTTTGAACGCAAAATATAAAAACGTGTTCATCTTAAATTTTGGGCATTATTAAAAAAGTATAATAAATAACTCTTTTGTTTGTTACATCCGATCCGGATTGCTAAGTAAAGTCAGGTTAGAATTTTCCGGATGTAACGTAAGGAATAAAGGAAATCAATGCAATTCATTCTGAAGACCAGCTATGTACACTACAGTAACTCTTATAACGTGGGCAAGTTTCTTTTACCATAGTCATGGCGTAATCCTCGAAGAAGGCTTACTTCCTGATTTGTTTCAGATGTTCATAAAGCATGATACCGATAGTTAATTTGTGACAGATTTTAAGACAAATCAGTCTGACAGAAAATTCACTCCAAAAAGTTCAAATAAGTTGTCGGTATCAGCGTAATTTGAGCTGATCGACTATATAAAATAAATAAATTCGACGCGAGAGGTTTACTGGTAACACAACTCTTTATTAGACAACAGAAGGTACTAACTGAAAAAACAAAAGTTGTCAGAGAGTAAACTGCAGAGAGAGTAACATAAAAAATCATAGAGTATACATCGTGTATGGAATATACTAGAAGACGTAAAAATATACAGCGCTCCTGGCGGCTGGACGCTGAATTATGATTAACAGCCGCGATTCATTTATTACACCCGCGATAGTAGCGTACCTCTGGTGGCCGGTACGGAACTAATTATAAGCGCGGTTCACTTAATTCAATCGCTACACTGCACTGCACTTTTCAACACTGGACTTCGCGCTGACGCGTGGCGGCTGGCAAAACAGAGCGCCACATCAGCCCCCCGGGCGGAAGCGGAGCGTGGTATCGACGAATCGTGCTGGAAAGTGTACCCGTCGACCACAGCGAGTTGTCCGTGTCGGAGGCTGTTCCGTGGGTGGCGGCGGTGGTGTTGGTTGTGCATCTGGTTCAGCCAGGTTCTGAAATCTCCGTTGGTTAGCGGTCGGGGATGACTCTTGAAACACGTACGCAGGCTTCACTCTGTTTAGAGAAACAGTTGTTGCTTTGCCGTTCACCAATATGTCCATTGTCTGCGTACTTCTTCGTACCACGCGGTATGGGCCAGTGTACGGAGGTTGTAGTGGTGGTTTCACGCCGTCGGTGCGAAGCATAACATGGGAGCACTGATCTAGGTCCTGATGAACATAACAAGGCGGTGTGCCATGTCGTGAAGCCTTTGGAGGACGGATCTGTTTAGGTGCTCCGGGTGGCCTGGTCAAACTCGGAAACTGACTTAAAAGTGAAGAATATTCGTTCTCAGGTGCCTGTACGAGCTTTGCACTATGGATGGTTGCACTGCGGTGAAAACCAGTGACAGTTAAACCAGTGACGCTGTCCACAAGTCGGGCGTTTGCCACGTCTGGCAAGAGCTTGTAATGCGCCAGGAGATCTGCTCCGATGATAGCTTCTGTAACGTCTGCAACAGTAAAATTCCATTTGAAAGGACGGCGTAAACCCAAGTTCAGCTCCATCTGCTGGGTACCATAAGTCGCAATCGTTGAATTGTTGGCAGCCGTTAGACAGAAGGCGGTTGAAGGCCTGTAACGATGTAGGGAAGACCGTGGCAGGATACTGAGGTCCGAACCGGTGTCCACTAGAAATTTCAGGCCAGAAACTCTGTCACTGATGAACAGGCGCCTGGATGGTGACGGGCAGTCGGCTGCGCCTACGATCGACCGCCGCCGGCGTTTGGGTACAAACACGGTGACGTACACTTTCGCGCGTTCTCGCCGAATCTGCGGTGGTACCAACACACAGGCTGTTGCTCACCTTGTGCATTTTTGACGCGGCTCGAAGACTGGCTTCTTGAACGTCGGCGGTAACGTCTGCTGCTGTTTCCTGTGCCGCTTTGCAATAATGCACTGACTTGCCCACATAACATGTCTACTTTTGCGGCGAGAGTTTCATAATCTGCTCGCGCTGCAGCCGCTGTACTGCTGCCTTGTGCCGCAACTGCGTTAATCTGGGCAGGTGCTATAGCTTCCTGTATGCGGTCTGCTAACTCCGCCACGGCGTCCAATGACATGTTAGTTTGCGATGCCACTATAGCCTTTATTTGCGGCGGTAATCTACTGCTCCACAGCGTGCGTAATAAATTGTCAGGCACGATGACTGTATCTACCTTACTGCGCAGATGCCGCAGATATTGCGACGGCTTGCGATCTCCGATCTCTTCCTGCGTAAGGACTTGTCGAATCCGATCTTCCTGTGAGGCTGCGACTCTCCGTATTAATTCAGCCTTGAGTCTTCGGTAGGAATCTTCCGCCGGAGGTGCGGTGATGATGTCTTGCACTTCAGCCGCGAAACGTTGTTCCAACTGGCTCACTACGAGTGCGAACTTGGTGCTATCTACCGTAATTCCCGCACAGGAAAAACTTGCTTCCACCTGCGCAAACCATAAGACTGGATTATCAGCCCAAAACGGCGGCAAGCGGACCGCTAGCCTTGATACTGCACGATCTTCTGCCATCTCGATAAAAAGTCAGTAGCAGTTCGGTTCTTCCGGCTCGCGGATCACGTCGGGGTCACCAATTGTCGGTATCAGCGTAATTTGAGCTGATCGACTATATAAAATAAATAAATTCGACGCGAGAGGTTTACTGGTAACACAACTCTTTATTAGACAACAGAAGGTACTAACTGAAAAAACAAAAGTTGTCAGAGAGTAAACTGCAGAGAGAGTAACATAAAAAATCATAGAGTATACATCATGTATGGAATATACTAGAAGACGTAAAAATATACAGCGCTCCTGGCGGCTGGACGCTGAATTATGATTAACAGCCGCGATTCATTTATTACACCCGCGATAGTAGCGTACCTCTGGTGGCCGGTACGGAACTAATTATAAGCGCGGTTCACTTAATTCAATCGCTACACTGCACTGCACTTTTCAACACTGGACTTCGCGCTGACGCGTGGCGGCTGGCAAAACAGAGCGCCACAAAGTCATTCAGAAAATCATAGTCTTCGAACCAAGAAAAAATGATTGTTATTCGGTGAGCAGGAGTTTTATATGCTGATCCCTGCGAGATACGGTTTCAAACCAATACCATTTAGTAAGGATTCAGTATAAGTACTCTGTAGTTGACAATGATTTCTCAAACGCTTGCATTTTTTTCGTCTGAAATATCTTGAGAGTGCATTCTGGAAATGCTAGTTATGTTTGCCTTAAACCTAGGGGAAAATTTTATATAATAAAGAAAGTCGTGTTAGTTACACTATTTATACCTAAAGAACGTCTGAACCGATTTGGCTCAAAATTGGTGGGGAGGTAGCTTAGAAGCAGGAACCGAACACGGGAAGGTTTTTAGATACCTATTTATTTAATATTTTATGTAGGGCACATCTATCTATATTAATAAAAATGAATTTCCGCATGTATGTAAGCGCATCACTTGAGAATGGCTTCACCAAATGTTCAAATGTTTGTTAAGCTTATGGGACTTAACTACGGGGTCATCAGTCCCTAAACTTACAAACTACTTATGAACTAACTAAGACTAAGGACGGCACAGATATCCATGCCCGAGGGGGGATTCGAACCCCCGACCGTAGTGACCGTGCAGACCGTGACTGGAGCGCCTCAGTCCCCTCGGCCACAATGGCTTCACCAATTTGGCTGATCTTTTCTTTGTTCTGTTCGTAATTCTCAGGACAAGTTTTGTATGAAAGAAAATTTTTGGAAAATCTACAGGATAATATTAGAATTTGAGAATAACTGAATGTACGCTTCCAGCTCGGATCATTTTCTAGATTCTCCAGCAATCAGCTTATTCATTCGCTACTCGCCTAGCGACCATATACGCTGTAATGGAGCAAACAAATACAAGGAGGTTAGAAGAAAGGGAGGGCATTGTTTGAAGCCAGGGATTAATTGGTATGTATGGTTTAATTTTAAATCCGCTACACAGACCTAGGGGGCAATGTTGGCAACAGCCGTTGATTCCGGGAAATTGCGTTACATCGCTGTTAGCCAATCGGGTGATAGTATACAATATCCAATGAGATTTGTCGATTTCTTACCAGTACTACGTTTTCCGTTCATGGAAACACTATTGATTGTTCTCGAGGCTGTAAGTGATTAGCATTTGTACGACTGTTTCCATATTTAATATTATTTATTATTATTATTATTATTATTATTGTTTATTATTTAATATTTAATAACTAATGAAGAGGTACTGAACAGAATTGGTGAGAAAAGGAATTTTTGGCATACCTTGACTAAAAGAAAGGATCTCTTGGTAGGACACATTCTTAGACATCGGGGAATTGTAAATTTAGCTTTGGAGGGAAGTGTGTGGGATAAAAATCGCAGAGGGAGACCAAGAGACGCATGAAGTAAGTAGGTTCAAATGGATATGGGTTGCCGTTCTTATGAGGAGATGAAGAGGCTTGCTCAGGAGTAGGGTGGAGAGCTGCATCAAACCAGTCTCCGGACTGAAGACCATAACAATTCCACAAGGGAAGTCCATTTCACTCTTATACATGAAAAACAGCATCTTCCTCAGTAAGTCTAATGTGTCTGAAAGTAAATTATTATGCGGATTCTCAAAATAATATCTTTAGTATGAAGAGAAAACAATTGTCCCCAACTAAAATTTCATTGGCTGTCTCAAGCTTTGCCACGATTTGTCGGCTTCATTCTCACGATCCAACAGCTGTTGCCCGTGTCGCGGAATGTAAAATTTTACCAGTATGATGCAATATTGTTAATTGTGTTTCAATTATATTCCTAATAAGAGTTCATTATTCACTTACAGCTAAAGTAACTAACAAGAAGGTCAATTGTATGAATTTTTGTGCCTACCCTTTGATGATTCACCGAAACGAGATCATTCACTGACAATACTGAAATGCCGCAGATTGTTTCATCAGTTCGCCGTTGATATGCATGTTCGTGCAATAAAACCATTAAGAGTACTGACATTAAAGCTACTAACCTCAAAGATAGAGCAGCTCGAAAGTTCTCTCTAATAACCCGTTTCCAATAGTTTTACCCATCCTTTTTCACTCTTATTTCCAATCAGGGTCCCGATTACAATGATAATAAATAAGATCAGAGATAGGGAGAGGCGGAGATAGAGACTGGGGGAATGAAATGGATTTAAAAAGGGGGGATGATAGGAGGGGGAGGAGATGGATATGGTGTGGAGTAAGAGGGAGTGGTGTGGAGATATGGGGAGGAGGAGATGGACAAAGGAAGGTGGAAGGAGGCGATGGAGAAATAGAGGTGAGAGGAAGGGATAGACATCGGGAGATGAAGAGAAGAGATTAGGGTATATATTCCATACACGTTAGCGATTGCGAAGCGTTGCCAGGTTTGCTACTTACCATTAAAGTGCTTTAAGGAGTGTTTGGGTTATTTTGTTATCTTTGAGCTAATGAACTGCTTAGGCTTTATGTCCGTGTAAAGGAAAGAACATCATTCAGCTGATGAAGAAAATAAGAGAGGCATACAGAAGAGCGTTAATAAGTATTTAAGAGGCAACTCATGTAAGGAGAGTAGGCCAATAAATACAGGAAAAAGTGGAATCTGGGTAGCTGGTCACAAGAAGGCCTACCCAGTTCTAACTTTAGCTTTGGGGATACTGGTCCACTGACTCTGAATTGAATTTTAGCACACAGGACTAGGTGTTCATAGTTGGGTGGGTAGGTAAAAATTTGCCGTTATTTTCCGAGCACATTTGAAAATGAAAGTGGGAGCTTTATATATTGTTCTCACTATGAGCGGTAACTAAAGCAACGAATGACTGCCATGGCACGACGAATTTATTGGACTAAAGACGAACTTGACGAAAGTATTTCAAATTGTTTTTATTTGCATTCAATAGCGAAGTTGAGGAATTTGTAAGGAAATTGTAATGTCACTTGCCTCACTCGTCACAACCGATTACTACATGTCAAAAGAAACCCCAAGACGACCCCCTTTGTAGTAATACGGATATTTCTGTAGATTTAATGAGAATCACTTCTAATGAAAAATTTGTACGTTCACTCGCAACTGGTAGCATGGAAATATGTGGATATCTGGTACATTCCCTAGTCAAAATTTATGTTCAGGCTCGTCGGTCTCGGGGATTAATATTGGTGACGGATGTCAATGGCGGGAACTCACCTGACCAATCGAGAGGCAGATGTAGACACCCAAAGAGAGTCTACGTGGTAATAATTATTTTGTTTACAGAATGAACACAATTTTTATTATTATTTTCATGCATAATATTAGTTTCACGACGCATTACTTAAAGTGGCAGTTGGTTAAGATAAACAATTTGTTTTATTTCCGCCTCTGTAGCTCAGTGGCAGAATTGCTGACCGTCATTGCAAGGGGCCCGGGTTTGATTCCCAGCAGGGAACTGGATGTTGTGTGTTTGTCATCATCATCATCGACAGCAAGTCACCGAAGTGACGTCAGTAGAGAGACTTGCAGCAGACGGCCGAACCCCTATGGGGATATCCTGGCCTCGAAAAGCCATATGATCATTTAATTTCTAAATTAAATTATGTAGGCTATATGTATTTGTCGTAATGAACAGCTTTTAAAATTGTTATGCTACGGGAAAATTTGTATCAAACACTTATTGAAATATGAATTTATTGTCATGTAAGTGAAACCACAAATCACACGCATTTATACTATGACCTTAAGAAAACGAGCACAATGTTATTGTGTGTGACACTTTAAAATTGCTACAAAATATTTTTTAAAATAGAAAAGAAAAGTCTTCATAAACCTAATCAGGCAGGGTTAAAAGAAAAATCTGTTTTTCTATAATGCAACTAAAGCAATTCTTTCCTTGAAACTGCGATGACAATGATAAAGCAAGACAAACATCTCTGACAAGGATCATTACAATAAAAAAAGACGCTACAAAACCTTTGGCAACATGTAAATATATTTAGAAATTAGTACCATACGGACAGACTTTGAAGTAGGCTAAGTAACTAATGCTGATCGTGGTCCGTGGTTGACAGGTTCTTCTATGTACCCCTGCCCGTTCAGTGAAAGTAATTGCCTTCGTACAGCGAAGATTTCGTGATAAAATATTAACAGTGTTTACCTTGAAGTAAATAAATAATGCAGTTAAATTTTACTCACCGTCGTGGGGCCTCGCATTATAATGTGGCATTAACCAAGTGCGTGACAACACAAATTTTTCGTCATGAAATCTTCGTTACAAGGACAATTACTTTTACTTAACGGACAAGGGTACATACAATCATAAGGCAGGAACAACATTATGTATTTACTTCATGGTCTGTACGAATCACTGATCAAGTATATCAAGATCTTTGCAAAGATTTTCTCCCGTGTTGTTGATATTGCCAACATAATCACGCGAGGCTGCCAGGACGGTAAGTTAAATTTTACCAATAATGCTGTTCCTGCTCTATGGTTGACAGGTTCTTGTATGTATCCTTATCCGTTCAGTGAATGTAATTTGCCGTCGTGAAGCAAAGATTTCAAAAATGTTCAAATGTTTGTGAAGCTCATGGGACTTATGTATGGGGTCATTAGTCCCTAAACTTACAAACTACGTATGAACTACCTTATACTAACGACAGCACAAACTTTCATGCCCGAGGGGGTATTCGAGCCCCCGACGGGAAACAGCCTCGCCATCGTAGCATAGCGCCTCGATGCGCTCGGCCACTCCACCGCGGCAGCAAAGATTTCATGACAAAGTATTTATGTTTGTATGAAGCTATTGGCATAAAAACGTAAATGTTTACGTGATCAAGTAACTTCAATAAATAAAGGGCGTAAGAGAATCTTCGATACGTTCCGTCCGCAATAAGTAAATGTGCGTACGTTATTACGCTACGACGTTCCATATCAGTTTCCTTCTACAGCGGAAACGAAACATTATTCCCGCTTCGATTCACGAGGGTTCGTTGGAGTTGCGGTTGCAACCAGGCTTAAGCGTAGAGTTGCGGTCACTACCGTTTCAAACTGAATATAGGTACTGACAGTGAAGCGTTTCAGTTGGAGTAACGTTCTCCTCACGCAACTTGGAGCAAACGTGACGTCATTTTTACGTCACACGATGTATCGAAGACCACACGAACAGTATCAACTTGCGGTCACATTACTTGGTGCAAACCTGGTACGCTAGTCAGTGTATTCCTATATTTGAATAGTTATCATATCATAACAAAAGACATTATTGGTACGATTACAGTCTGGTGCAAAAGTGATATATTTGCGTATTGCCTTATTTAATGGTAGCATAAAATCACGTTCTGGCTACGATACGTTATTGACAAACATCTCGCATGCTCTGAAGTTTCGCAACTTTATCCTCTTATAGTGATTGTAAGCCGTTTCCATCTTACTTTACTTTCTTGGCCTTCGTATTTCTAAAACATTCCGGGTCTTCCTAATGAAATGAAACTAAGCACGAAACATGAAAATGCATGTAAATATTTGAAATACGTTGGAGAGTTTCACTTTCTTTTTCTGATACGAATTCTAGAAGTTTATCCTTTAGTATGATGTCGCTATTAGTAGACTCTCTAATACTATCAGCAGGTCACTAAAGTAATGTATGTTAAGAATAGAACTGGACGCAATACACTACTCTTTTCTCTAGGCCTTAAACGTTTAGGCCTAATGACCTTAATGGTACAGAGAGAAAGGTAATGCCACGAATTATAAACTTTGTAGCCTGTGCAGACAACACCAAATTATGATTAAAATTCATATTTATAACGGATTATAGAGGAATTTCGGGTCTCAAATGTCTCCAAAATTAAGATTGTGGGATTAACATTAGAATGTAGAGATGCCAGCAGACGGAACTGCTGCTAGTGTTCTGAGTAAAATAAAGTTTTCGTCATAGGATGATCTGGGCTAACCAAAAACTCCGCAAACCTGAAATAATCAGAAATAAACTCGCAAAATATTGGTGACGATCATGGAATATTGGTCTAACCACACTCTCAGAAATCACGACACATTCGAAAATAAACAGCAAATCAGATGGGTTTGATGGAGGACATCGAAAGAGTTCAAAGAAGGGCAGCTCGTTTTGTATTGTCACGATACATGGGAGACAGCGATACGGAAATGATACAGGATCTGGGATGGAAATCATTAAAACAACGACGCTGCAGCGTGGCCAACTCCAATCGCCAACATTCTCCTGCGAATGCGAAAATATATTGTTGACTCCCACTTACACAGAAAAGATCATCAGCATAAAATACAAGAAATCAAAGCTCGAACGGAGAGATTCAGGTGTTCTTTGTTCCCGCGCGCTATTCGAGAATGGAATGGGAGATAAATTCTATAAAGGTGGTTCGATGAACCCTCTGCCAGGCACTTAAATGTGATTTGCAGAGTATCTCATGTAGATTTAGATGGACTATCGGCCTAGCCAGACGCTCGCAAATCACAAAATATTTGGCAATAAATTACCCGATATATCTGAGAAGTGAACAATACAAATGTCGCCACTCATTTTACTTATTTTATTTGTTTACCCTTTGATCACTGTTTGGGGAGATACTGGATACATGAAGTGTCTTTTACTATTACAGTGTAGCCTATTAAACCTTTTCCTTAGTACGGGATTATAGCGGACCGGCGCTACAGATTAAAGCTCTGTATAGGGAAAGTATGGCCATCCTTTCCCGCGCCGCTTGCCGCCGTCTGCGGCTCGTAATTGGCTGAAATCGAGTCACGTGGTTCTTCTCGCCACCTTGGTCGTATACGTTGCTTGGCTGCCATGAGAAACCTTGTGAATATTCGTATGTTTGGGTTTGAATAATGCCACAGTGTTGTACTTTTCGGTGCTCTTAAGAAACGAAGAAGGGAGGTAAACATTATAGTACTTCCATTAGATATCAGAAATGCATGAAGATAAACAATCTGACTGATGAAAGTCAAGAAAATTTCTGCATAATGCCGTGAGGTTAAATTATTCACGCGTCGTTCGTTTTATCTCCAGGCAGCTGCCGATAACACCCAAATTTTGGACATATTAGTGACTGATCTAGATTATCGTTTAAATATGAAAGTAATATATAATTCCCGAAGCAAGCTTTTCTCGTTAGTTTTCATGTGTTAAGTGTATCATTACAGGAAACAAAGAATTGAAACAAGACAAATATTAGATGTTGAAATGCAATTGGCGTTATAAAGGCACCTTTGATTTCTCTTTTTGCGAAAAGTCATGTAGTGGGTATCCTCTTTTCATTTTTCGTAGTTCATGTAAGGTATAAGAACACAATACGCAAGAAAATACTCATCAAATACTTATCCATAATCTCAATTGCTTTCTTAATCTACAGTATGCTCCGATGACGACATGTTCGCGGTCTATTCGAATAATTGTCTATGGTACAAGGTCAATCTGAATTTATAGGCGAACTCTTTAGATCTGGAGCCACAACCAAACAGTTTTCTTAAAATCGGATTTCGTAGAGCCGCCAGGTCCGCATGGGCAACACTACGCGAAGTCCGTTGGACTAAGCACCCGGTATCTCGAGAATGAAAAGAGTTATCGTTCTGCTCTCAGCCTTAAATAAAATTTCGATATCTTACCAACGTTTCGTCCGCAGCATTGTATGTGCTAAAATCAACCATACAAAAAGTCTACGCAATGCGATTTTTCCTCTGCAAACTCTTCAAAAATTTGCGCAGTAGTTTACTTAATTTGACGTAGCACAGAAACTAGAAGTAATAATGAATAGAAAATTAGATCACTATCGAGCGAATATATCTCACTATAACATCTGAAAAAATTAAATGTTTTCATTGAATAGTTTTCTCAAACTCGGTTGATAAGTATTGTTAAGCGCTGGGAACGTTGCAGTGGTCGGGGTGTAAGCAGCAGCGGAATAGGCCCAGCATGGCTGCCGCTGGCAGGCTGGCCATACTTTCCCTATATAGAGCTTTAGCTACAGATAGTAAGAGCCGAGCCCCTACCACGCCGTAACGGAGAAGCGAGGCAACTGTCTCCGAATTGAAGCGGCTGATCGCCGCCATTTGCAGGGAAGAATCCTAGTACTGGGGTTGTGATTTGAAGTGTATGAGACGCAACAAGTGCAAAATAACGCACAAAATAAACAAATGTTTGTTTTAAAAAATTACTGATTATTGCAGTCTGTTTAAAAAGTATTCTTAAATGAATGAAGTCTAATTTTCGAAATAAGATCTGCATAGAGACACGAAATTTAAGAATGTAAGGCTCTTTTCTGATAAGGTGGAGCACTTTCCATGGAGATATTTGCTTTAGATGATTCCATGAAACTTGTATAGTAGCAGAGAGTGCGATTATTTTTCAATTCACGTAATTTTCTGTCAGGTTCTGTTTACTTTTCGCCGACTACTCCGTACGTTTTGCACGCTTATTTTTGCATAGCATAGTTTCGTTTACATTCCTTGCCATATTACATATAATATTTCTTTCAACTTCCTCGAATTTGGGTATGAATAATTGTAATAACGCATACAACTTTAAATAGGCATTTCATTCGCACATTACTTTTTAACAGAGATAGTATTTCTCAAAGTGGTTGTATATGCAACATTCGACCAAGTAATAACCATTTACGAAGTTCAATCACCACCTTTTAAGTGGCTAAAAACAATTATTCGACCTACTTCTGCATCATACTTATATGTGATAAATACCCTTTATAGGCCTAGTTATTCACTCAGCTCAAATTAGTATTTTCAATAATTTATATGCAAATAAAATATAAGTACTCGACATGCACCAAAGTAAGTTTCTCAATTTTAGAGAATCATTTGTAAGAGGAAACCTAAACAAAAACAAACGCTCATGATTTCTTATTTCTCCATGAAAATACTATGCAGTAAACAAGTAATGACTGCTCTTTTAAATGTAACTTTGTTTCTGTCTCCGTCTTTGCTTCCCTTCTTACTATTACAATTAACAGCAGCACATGAGCGAACCATGTTTACGCACGATTGGCCTGCAACTGGCGGCTTTTGTCACGTTCAATATGGGGACGCGACACTAGCGCCAGCGAGCGGTCTAGTTTTTATTTAGAAAGTCTGTGATCAGTAGAGCTGGATTTCAACATGACTCGAACTGTTCGAACAATGTACGTCACGGTTCGGGAAATCTTGGGAAATGTTCGGACATTCGATCACGACGCTGTCTAGCAATGTCAGGAGGTACTATCTCTTCGATTTACAACGATGATATTCATAAATCTTTTCTGTGCTGTGCAGTGTATGTTTTATAACGAAGATAGGGTGTCATTAATGCACTATGGGGATTAATAAGTGTGAAATTCGGACCATAGTAACTTCTAGGATGCAGGTCATAAGTAAAAACAGTAGCGAATATACCGGTAAGCTATAACTAAACGATAGCAATCGAGATTAAAAATCATAGTGCTGCGATCTAGCGACGCCTGTTGATACTACGTACAAAGCAGTTCGTGCACCGTTTATTTCGAGGTTGCAATTACAGTTATTGGGTATTAAATTTCTAATGTTTTCCCCATTTCATCCCTTCTAATCTTCTTTTCAAGGCGATTAAAATTGGTAAAATTTTTATCTGTTACTGTACCGTATGAACAGGGAATGGAATGGTCATTTGCAACCAATCTCTTATAATCACATTAAATGTAATTTCTGCTTATGAAGGATTCACATTTTTTTACTTTGAATGTTAGCCGTCAGTAATGAGGTGCAGTAGTTCTGTTCTAGTAGCAGATATTTTGTTTATCAATGGATCATATCTTTCAGTGACACCAGACACGTCACGTACAGTTTGCACTCTTTTAAACAAAATACGCAGTTTTTCATACAGTTGAAAATAGCGTTTCTATGAAATCAGTTC
This sequence comes from Locusta migratoria, assembly GCA_026315105.1. NCBI lineage: Eukaryota > Metazoa > Arthropoda > Insecta > Orthoptera > Acrididae > Locusta > Locusta migratoria. The sequence continues at coordinate 837,092,612 of CM048745.1, read as the reverse complement.
TAAGCAAAGCGATAGGCCGCTAAATTCAAAATTTCCCGCGAATCGTTGGCAGATTAGCAGCGCGTCATTTATTATCTGAGTGTTCGAACAGTTCGATACTGTTTCGAGTTCTCTGCTGTATCGAGAAATCCCGAACATGTTCGAACGTCAGTATCATTTGCCCAGCCCTAGTGATAGGAGCAGAGCTATGCGTTGTGCCAGCTGCATCAGTGCTACTCCGCTCCCAGGTATAGTGAGGACAGAGGCGGCAGTGCTAGTTCCCTGACGAGTGTAAGAGTTGCTCCTCGCCAACTGTCACTTTCGGTGTTCAACGCCGCTGCTATTGAAGACTCATAACTGATGATCTTAGAAAACCGTGCCACTAGATGTTTTTTAGTTCTCCGCGAAATCCTGTTTCAGTTTTTTTTATTATTTTTTGTACTTTTTTCCCGGAAGAAATTTAGTGTCTTGTATGAAGGCTGTGACTTCAACATTTTCCAATAAAAGGTGCCATCCATAAATTACGTCATCCGAATTTCGCAATTTTAGAGCCTCCCCCTCCTTGTCACAGGTGGTCACATTTGCGTGATTTTTCCCCTGGTGTGACGTCACTTTTTTCTTTTTCCTGTTTTAAATTTGAAAATGTTGTAATTTAAACAACGCATCGAAAATAATTTCTTCATTTACAGATAAACTCGTTTTTCTTTCACGAAATTAACAATAAATCAAATATTCTAGAAAATTCACAGAACATAACTAACCCAATGAACTATACAAAATTAAATCATCTTGAATTTATGAACTTTGAACTCAACTTTGTTAGGAACATCCGATGTGTCTTCATCTTCTTTATATATATCAAAAATTGCATCTGATTGTTTATCAGGCAAAGAACTTCCCTGTCATGTCAACTTGCAACTCTTTCAAGACGAATCTTTGCGATGAGCAAAATAGTTTTTGCCTCTTAAGCGATTTTATATATCCCTTAGTAGCTTTGTATCTTAGTACCACAGATATCACACTGTGGCGATGTTCTTGATATCTTTCTAAGACAGTATAGATCACATATACAAGTTAAATATAACTTAATAATGACTTCATTTACAGACGTCTAATAGTATTTTATAACTGTCACACTTGATAATAGCCACATCATTCCATCGGATGCACGTGACTTCAACATAGCTTCAAATGAAGATGTGCAAGTACTTGAACCTGAGTTCGAGTTCCGATTCCGGCACACAATTTTAATCTGCCAGGAAGTTTCATATCGGCACACACTCCGCTGCAGAATCAAAGTTTCATTCTGGAAACATCCCTTAGGCTGTGGCTAAGCTATGTCTCCACCATATCCTTTCTTCCAGGAGTGCTAGTCTTGCATGTTTAGCAGGAGAGCTGTGAAGTTTGGAAAGTAGGAGGCGAGGTACTGGCGGAAGTAAAGTTTTGGGGTGGCATCGTGAGTCGTGTCGGGATAAAATGTTCAAATGTTTGTAGAGTCTATGGGACTTAACTACGGGGTCATCAGTCCCTAAACTTACAAACTACTTATGAACTATTTACAACTAAGGACGGCACAAATATCCATGCCCGAGGGGGGATTGGAACCCCCGACCGTAGTGGCCGTACAGACCGTGACTGGAGCGCCGTGTCGGGATAGCTCAGTCGGTAGAGCGCTTGCCCGCGAAAGACAAAGGTCCCAGGTTCGAGTCCCGCTTCCAGCACACAATTTTAATCTGCCAGGAAGTTTCATATCAGCGCACACTCCGCTGCAGAGTGAAAGTTTCATCCAGGTGACTTACCTGTTAATCTTATGTTGCTGTGACCTTTGCCAGCATCGGACCTCCTTTCTTCTTGCATGGGTTTCTATTATTTTGTAAATGAATAAAAATGATAGCAACAGGGGAAGGCCACAGACAAGAAGTCGGACAGTTCATTGAAATAATCTTTGTATTCTGAAAGTAGCATATAGAATTGCGAGGTAGCTTGTTACATCTTATTAAACTGTTGCTGATTCTTGCTGCAGGACAAGACATACAATAGAGAGCAAACATTGAAAATAAAACACATTCAAGTAGTTCGACCAGCCTTTAACGAGGGAGAAAGAGAGCGTATTGTGTTTCATGAAGATTTCCGTTGGCCATGAGAACGGTAGACTGAGCCCGAAACAGGGGCGCACAAAAACTAAATGAAAAGCATCTTAGTAATCATCGCGCCTATTGCCTGATATGCAGACAGTTGCATATTTATTAAACTCGCGACCGAATGCAAATACTTCACTTAAATCGCGAATACCTGCTCGATGGAACTGTGAAGTTCCTGTCGGTCAACGATATATCACCAAGACTGGGCATGGCGGCTTCTGCACAATAGGCGATCGCGGACCTGTTCTAAGAACTGCAAGCATCTGAAGCAACTGCCGAACTGCGGGCGGCCACGTCGCTCACGCCAGTTTTGTTAACGCGAGTTTCGCTCCGCTGATTCTTACGCCGGCAAAATTAGTGACGTGTTACCAACCTGACCAGAGCATAGTTAAGAGTTCGTTCTGGCCCGCAAGGGCAGGTTTCACGCCTCCTAGGGTGGCGGCCTGTCTTGGCTGGAACTTGTCAAAGACGGCGGGAACAGAAGTGACCTTCCGCGAAGACGTTTTCTCTTCGGGTTTGAACTTGACGGCTCCAGTAGCCTTTGTGGCTGATCGCCATCTTGCCAATTTAATATAGTAATTAATACAGGACACGAACAATTATTTCGCTCCCACGATACGATGGCCCTCTGGTCAGGCAAGCAAACGGCAATTTTAGAGTGTCGGGAAAAATTAGTTTTATATGATTTTATTTGCGATTAATTTTACCAACTTCTTGAATATTAATCGGACCTAACTTGGTAATACTTCAAACGAATCGTCATTTTTCATTAGATTGGAATCCGTCGCCAGAAATTGAAGAATTATTTTATTTATGCCTACTCTCTTTGTTCTAAAGGCTGGAATGTGGTTCATGACACCTTTGTGCTACCCCCCAGGGAGCCCACAGTTCTTTTCTGGGTACGTGTTATAATGACACGTTTTCTTTCCCCGATATTATCAGAGAAAGTTTTGTATTTTTATATTATTTCGGCATGTTAAAATAGTTATCTATGAAAGTCAGAGAAAGAAAATTTAGGAACAACACTTTTGTAAGAAAGAAGACTCTTGCTTTGTACTTCGTAGCGATAGCATCTTGCAGACTGGTGCTGTACTTTATTATTTTTTATGTGCCCGCTATTATATACATTCAGGTAAATATATGTGATGTGCGCGTATCTTAAATTTATAAATAAACCCCCCACCTCTCACTTAAATTCGCACTTATGAATTTTTATTAATAATTTTGCCCTATCCTCCCTCCGCCCATAATGTCTTTTTCAGCCTTGTTGAAACACTGCAACAATGGATGGCATAGTTTTTAGTTAATATTGAATGGTGATATTTCGTGTAGCCTGCCAGTCTTGTTTCAAAATTTATTCCATAATATTATCATTTACTGGCAATAGAACCTGCAGTCGATTTTCTTGTAAATTTTTAGAAGTCCGATGTGTTTGACTTACGTAATATTCCTATCCTATTTATATCATGTCACTTATCTTACTTTACTGTTTCCTACACGAGTCGTAGTTTAATATTGACGAACTGCCATCCACTGTTCGGCGAGTGGTTATCATATTATTAAAATTTCATTTACAGCCAAATTTCAACCACCGTTGGATCTATTGTTAAAGGTAACTGCTCGTCGATTCTTCTGTAATGTTCTGCCTGCACAACACTCCACCGTTAATTAGCTTACCATTTCATTTAAATGCATGTAATAATTTTCCCCGTAATTTACCGATTGGGATCTTTCATAGCTTCTAACTTCAAACCACTTCCTTCTGTAAATTTGTTAATCTCAAAATTTAATAGCCAGGCTGGAACATTATAAAAGATTGGGCGACCGTGACAGGACTTTCATTGTGTTACAATACCGTAAGATTCCGAATTTGCTCTTAGTTTATTAAAAAAATATCTTAGTGCTATATCATTGTGTTACTCCATTGTCAACATATTAATAGTTGTCTTTCTGATTTCATGCATCTACATCCACGAAAGTGAGACTGATCATTTTGGAAATAATTGTTGACTACTCATGTGGAGAGATATTTTAATGGAAATAATTGTGACGAAAAAAATTAAAAGGACGGACGGACCACAGTATTCGGACGAAAGACAAGGTAAGACCAGGCCTGCACCGTTTCTGTAGACGCTTTTGACCTTCTTTTACTATTATTTGCTTGCAGAATATCAATTTCAGCTTTTCTGTATTTTGCAAATTTTCCTAAGTTTTTCATTATTAGTTACCGCGTCAACAATAGAGCTTTCTAGAATTACACAAGATGGCTGCCGAACCCATCTTGTAGCCGCGATCCTCATCTTTTTCGCCTTGTCTGTGTTTTGCGAGCTGCAGTGCCGTGTTACTAGCATCTTTGGCTATAGGTAAACAAACAGTGTTAGCTCACGACATCCGTATTTACATTCACTGTACGCATGTTTTGACATGGTTAGGACGCGAAGACAAGCTACCGATATGGATAGTATGCAACCGAGTAACATTGTAGGACAATCTGAGCAGGAATTAGAAAACGTTATGGAAGATAGGCGGATAGAAAATATTTCGCCTGCTACGGACGTAAGTGACACGTCCGTAGCAGACGGAGGTACGTCTACTGTAGCTGTGCACTCAGATAGTGATCTACTTACCTCATGGTTTTTAAAATTCGAGTCAATATTTCAAAATTTAACGCAGCAAGTCTCCATGATTAGCCAACAAATGACGACACAAAAGCAGGAACTTAACGACAAGCTTGATAAACATTACCAATGTACAAAACAAGAGTTAGTAAATCTCCATTTGACACAAAAGCAGGAATTTAACGACAAACTTGATAAACACTATCAATCCACAAAACAGGACTTACATAATAAATTCCAAGCTCAACAGAATGTCTTAACACGCCTAGAACAGCAACAAAAGGAAATCGCGGATCAAATGGTAACGAGGGAAGAAATCGAGAACAGATTTAAGCAACTCGAGGAAGCACAGAAAAACCTACCAGCTCTCATTTCTGACGAGGTGAGCAGACAATTAAATACACAGATAGGCAATCTTGAACAACAGGTAGCAGATGTAGAAGGCAAAGTTAACAGTAATATTTTGAACATAGTTGATGAAAAGGTCTCCAACATTGCTTCACAGCTTGATAACGTTTCGCAAGCAACCAAAGCCCTTCCGACAGCCATTGAAGATATTACACAGGACTTGTCAGCACTCAGAATTGAACATGAAAATTTAAAAACAACCGTAACGCACATAACCTCTCAGGCAGAAGCCATAGTCAGTGAGAATCAGGCAAGAGTTCAAACCTTTTTGGAGCAGACCGAGGTACAAATTAATGATAAACTAGTACGTGATTTAAACTCTGTCATTCAAAACGTTGCTGCAAAAGTATATGAGGAACACAGCACCGCTGTAAAGTCATTGCAGGAGGAATTGTCGAATGTAAAGGCTAGTGTACAAAGGGAATCCCGGTTCAAATGTTCAAATGTTGTTAAGCTTATGGGACTTAACTACTGGGTCATCAGTCCCTAAACTTACAAACTACTTATGAACTACCTTATACTAAAGACGGCACAAATATCCATGCCCGAGGGGGTTTCGAACCCCCGACCGTAGTAGCCGTGCAGACCGTGACTGAAGCGCCTCAGTCTCCTCGGCCACTGCGGCCGGCGGGAATCCCGGACACAGACTGCAACTTCTGAAGCACGTACGAGACACGCATCACCGGTGACGTCATCTCCAGATAGGTACCATAACCAAGACCGTGACGCAAAACAGACTGACGTAGACGACGAGTGGTTTGACAGTGACAGACGCACAGTTATGCAACGCTCACAATCTCCCCGTCCTAGTGTTACCTCAATCCTGTTGGAAGAAAGTCTCCTCAAACACCACCAGTTTCCCACTTTTATACCCGAAAATAAATCCGTGCATCCTGTCATTTTTATACAATCCTTTCGAGAATTGCTTCCTGACACCTGGAGTGAGCGTAGGAAGATAAGGTTTGTAATGGGATATATTCAAGGTGAAGGGAATATCTGGGCTTCAGGCGTATACCGCTACTGTGCCACTCTCAAAGAGTTCGAAAATGCATTTCTTAGCAAGTACTGGTCGGTGGGAATTCAGGAGCGTGTGAAAAATGAAATATACAACCCTCCACCCTTTAATGAGCGCAATGGCAGTTTAAGAAAATACTTTGAAAAATATCTAAACAAAGCACGCTTCTTCGACGAACCAATGTCGCATCGAGAAGTACATAGAGTACTGATAGGACGACTGCCGACATACCTCAGATTGCAACTGGTACATATGCCTATATATAATCTGGAAGACTTCTTGTCGACAGTCGATTCGATTGATTTAATTTACGAAGATGACCGAGCTAGGAACGGACGTGGTAACCACAACAATACTTACGGCAACGCCAGTCGGTACGCCAACAGTAATGGAATAAATCAGCTGATGCCGCCACCGCCGACGCAGGCCAGCCAACAGTCGCGTACAAATACTCTGGCACCACACGTTAACCTCTATGACACAAACTCACAGGCTCAAAGACAAACATACAACGGGGGCGGTAGAAATTCTAACAGACAAACATACAGCGGGGGCAATGTAACAAGGCAAAGAACAGACAATAGGTACCATCCAGGGTATAGTAATAGAGGAAACAACTGGAACAATAATCGAAACGGGGGCAGGAATTTTAACATGGGAATACACAACAAAACACGTACACAGGTAGACAATATCCGAACCATTCCCCACCCAGTGACAATCGACAGACAGACTACGTGCCGGTGACACGGATAACGACTGACTGCGGACAACAAACGACTTGTGGACCACCACAATCTACCGTGACAATAACTGAAGTTACGGAACCTGCCCAAACCGCATCAGGTACCCAAACAAACTGAAATCGCTCTTCTCACGCCCTCCGAGTTTGAGCGGTGAATCCAGTGGGGGCACACGATACTCGAGAGTTCAAATGCTGAGGTTTAATGATGGTGTAGACATTAAAGATGAATTGATGCAAAAACACACAACTTGTAGAAGGAATCTATCTGAAGTCTTACAAGCAAACGTTGTCATTGTGGTTGGTGGTATTTGTTTTAATTCGCACACATCATAAAGCTTCAGTTTTACATAAGCAGAATAAGAAGTGGCAGCATATGTATTCCGGACCGTACAGAGTTGTACAGATTCCACACCGAGGCAGTTATCTTTTAGCACACATAAACACTGGAAAGATTAAAGGTCTGTACCCACACAAAGATTTAAAAAGATTTCACGCTTAATATGAACGTCTGTGTGCATTAAGTGGCATTATTTATATTTATTTGTGTAAGCATTAAGTATGTCATACGTCAGAACTTCTCCGAGCGACGAGCAAGATCGCAGGTAAGTGCCTAATATTTATTGTCAGCTGGCACAATCATTCAATGGATAATAAGTAAACATATGTAAGTTACCACACTTACACAGTTATGGGCAGTTAAAGACTCAATAGCCATATATTTTGACGTGGGTAATATCTTGTGTAGGAGTAATATTTTATATTTGCGTGTATATTTATATATGTGTTTCTTGGAAGAAGTAGGTGATTTATTCTGGTTTGTGATCGGGAATCTTTATTTATTCATTGGACGTGGAGTGTACAAGCACACGTACCACTTATATGCATTATTACCCGACCAAATCTTGGATAGTCACTTATGGGGACAAGTAATGTAATTTGTTGTGATAGGAGAGAGGAGAATATGAAATCTCGTTTGCCCACTAAAAATAATTTTTGCTATAACTATTTATGCTACCAGGGAAGGATACACCAAGCTATAGAGATTTTGCTAACTTTTATGCGAATGATCAGCTGACAAATAAACAAAACACGTAGAATCATGTTGCATAACAATAAAAGCTTGCACGCATACAATCTGCATAAAGTAAGAACGAACTTAAATTTTCTCCGCTTAATCGATGTAGTAAGCAACAACTGCAGACTATGCAAAGAATTTAAGATGCAGGGTACAGACTATTTAATTGCTATATAAAGCGCTGTTTGACACTTAACCGAGATAATTCTTTATCACATCACTGAAAGATATTTTCTTTCCTTTATCACACTTCATTGATGTAAAATTTTTAAGATTTACTTGAGTAATGCAGCTGGTAGAAAAACTTATCATTTGCTTAGGTTATGCAATTGTTTTGTTTGACAAACCACACATTGCGAGAAACACATGAAATTTCACAACATAGCATGGTATGGAATATTTACTACTCAAACACCGTAGACTTAAGCCTAGATATGAGAACTTTTATTTCAGCAAGAAGAAACGACGAGTATGTGTGGCAGACACCGCTGGAATTATTTACTTTAACATCTAACTCAGGAGGTGCATATTAAGTGAAAGATTTACTAACTTTTGACATGAACACAGAACGACGCAGAGACACACATACAAGAATACACACGCATATCTGAGTGCCATAATTTTATTTATAATTACTATCTTTGCACAGATTTAAATTACGCACGCAAGAGCAGGATTAGGTACGGTCGCGAATGTTCGAGAAATAAGGATGGTGTGACAAGATGAGGACTTTCCGATGCTAGGATCGATGATTTATGTTTTATGTTGTTTGCTCGCGAATTGACGTTAGGAGTGATCTTTGCTGTAACGATTGTAGACTGATAAAATTAATATTCTGCAAGTAGAATTAGCGAGATTCCTCTAACTACTCTGTCCTCAGTCTTCTTCTTTAACTGTACTTCTGCCGCACAAATGGTGCGAAATCTACCTTCTGTCACACACGACGGCCGGGCCTGATCTTGTCTTGCCTTGACTTGTATATATTTTTGTGTGTGTGTGAATGTTTATTGCCAATATTTTATGTGTGTCTGGATTACTTATATTGATGAACACCAGGGTAACACAACACGGATTACGGAGTTTAAAACAATACGATAGGTGACTCTTTAACAGAATCACATTTAGACATGTAATACTGCATAGAAGAGACGTGCAGAGTGTATCGGATAACAGCATTATCACAAAACAAACTGACATGAGCATAGGCAAACCACATATGGTCAATGTTATGCTCAATATCAAAGCATGCTTATGTATTTTGTAATTTGTAAAGATTTTTATATCTGTTAAATAGCTAATGAAATGAATTTTGTAAAAGAGATATGATTTTATGTGATTTGGATGTTAATGAGAGACAGTCCTTAAGTCAATGTCTTATTAAATCGAAACTATTTGGGAAAGAACAGTGAAGCTAGTTATTTGAATAGGACATGTGGATTAGGGGACCGTGTGAAACAGCAATAAGCACAGATGTGTTAAGTGCAGTGAAAGACGCCAACAAGTGATTTCATTATTCTTAAGAGTCGTTCAACGACCTTCGCGCTACAGAAAGTGCAAATTTCAAACTTTATCACCCCGCGAAAAGACGCTGTCCAGTGAATTAACAGTGCTTAGAAAAAAAAAAAAAAAAAAAAAAAAAAAAAAAACCCCTAAAAGACAGGCCTACGAGGATCGATAAATAAATTAAAGTGATAAATTAGTTTGAACAGTGCGTGATTATGAATAAAGACGCATTCTAACGCCACCATAAACGCTCACGAGAATCAAACATAAAAATAAAAGATGACGTATAATGCGCACGCAGGACGTTTAATTGATGCACGTGCTTACATACTGTGAATCAATTAATAAACGTACGCATATGAACAAGAGAACAGTGCCGTGTGATAATTCAGAGACACTGCTAGGTGATGTGAATTCCACGACACGTACGAACCTCGCCTGCTGCAGACACATAGACAAATAAACGTAATGTGGTACTCACCCACCGGTGTGAAGTGTGGACCCTCGACGAGTGCAAACTGGACACTCCTTCCTTAAAACACACCACACTGTAGTCCCCAATGTGTTGCAGTTTGAAACAGTACGATTAAAATTACGGGTCATACCGCGCGATGCAACGTAGGCACAGACTGAAGCTGAACCAGTGGCGCGACGTGACGTCATTACTGATTGTTGACAGCGCTATGCAAACAAAGCTCTTACAACACCGTCTAACGGACAATATTAATCAAATAAAAAATATGAAAAAAATGTATGGACTCGCAGCAAGCTGCGTTAGCATTAATAGAGACTGAATCTATTCAGCGATAACAAAAATATTAATATAGAATCAAATCAGATACTTTAAAATGTTAGCATAAATTTAAATCAGATGCCATAGTATGTAAGATATTCCATATAATTTCTCCATTTCTTGTGAACCCATGTATTTATATGTATGATAGATAGTAAATTATGAAACATCTAACATTTTTGCCTTGAAAGATCGCATGTACGATCAACATAAATAATCATTCTGACCAATGACTAGTATTCATGATAGGCATTCTGTAAATAGTCATGTATATAGCACCAAAATGTATATGCAGATAGGAAAGTAAGATAAATATTAGGCAAATAACCTGCTAGTATCAGAGTCATGGACATACGTCATTTGTATTGAATGCTAAAAAAAAAAAAATTTTTTGTGTGTCATATCTGGCGTATGTTCATGTCAGTTTGTTCATTTTATCCTTTACCCACAAGAGCTCACATACACATATATATACCTAGATATCCCCTTCGGTATTTACAATTCAATCACGTAATAGCTTTTGCGAATGCACAAACAACACTCATGCACCAGACAACGTGTGAATGAAGGAAACTAATCAAGTGTGCATTCTTTGCAGAAAAAAAAAAAAAAAAAAAAAATAGTTATCCTAGTACAGTAGACATTGCTAACTCCAATCTTTTTGTTCTTTTCATGAGCAAAAAATTGCAATGAGACGGTGCGAGCGAGGGGCGCTGTACTGACGATTCATCATGGTAAGCTGTTGCCCACGCGCACACTCCGTGCGCAATAATGGAAGCTGCTCGCTGCCGCCGGCGTTGCCGCCGCTCCCGCCTCCAGTACCAACGCAACAACCTCGAGCCATCGCCGCCGTTACTGAAATTCAACCTAAAGACAGTACTAAAAAATCAACTTCATAATCAATAAAATGAAATTTGATGCAACTTTCTGTACTATAGACATCCATCGATGTGAATAGACTGTAATACGACGAAACATGATCTGTTCTTGAGAAAACAATTCTGAAAAACGAATATTGCAAAAGACCTATGTTGTACTTATGTGATGTGGATTACATGTAATTTACATTATTATCTTATGTAATATTCGATGTATTTGTGTTCTATGAAACTAGCCTTGACACAATGCTTGTTTGTCACGGCTATCGGATTCTGTATCATACCTCAGCCGTGCCAAAGGGGGCCGTATAATGACACGTTTTCCTTTCCCCGATATTATCAGAGAAAGTTTTGTATTTTTATATTATTTCGGCATGTTAAAATAGTTATCTATGAAAGTCAGAGAAAGAAAATTTAGGAACAACACTTTTGTAAGAAAGAAGACTCTTGCTTTGTACTTCGTAGCGATAGCATCTTGTAGACTGGAGCTGTACTTTATTATTTTTTATGTGGCCGCTATTATGTACATTCAGGTAAATATATGTGATGTGCGCGTATCTTAAATTTATAAATAAACCCCCCACCTCTCACTTAAATTCGCACTTATGAATTTTTATTAATAATTTTGCCCTATCCTCCCTCCGCCCATAATGTCTTTTTCAGCCTTGTTGAAACACTGCAACAATGGATGGCATAGTTTTTAGTTAATATTGAATGGTGATATTTCGTGTAGCCTGCCAGTCTTGTTTCAAAATTTATTCCATAATATTATCATTTACTGGCAATAGAACCTGCAGTCGATTTTCTTGTAAATTTTTAGAAGTCCGATGTGTTTGACTTACGTAATATTCCTATCCTATTTATATCATGTCACTTATCTTACTTTACTGTTTCCTACACGAGTCGTAGTTTAATATTGACGAACTGCCATCCACTGTTCGGCGAGTGGTTATCATATTATTAAAATTTCATTTACAGCCAAATTTCAACCACCGATGGATCTATTGTTAAAGGTAACTGCTCGTCGATTCTTTTGTAATGTTCTGCCTGCACAACACTCCACTGTTAATTAGCTTACCATTTCATTTAAATGCATGTAATAATTTTCCCCGTAATTTACCGATTGGGATCTTTCATAGCTTCTAATTTCAAACCACTTCCTTCCGGAAATTTGTTAATCTCAAAAATTAATAGCCAGGCTGGAACATTATAGTGTGTGGCGCGCACGGGGCCCCGAGCCGGAGCAGCCTTTCTTCTGCCCCAGGCTGCTTCACTTTCCCCTCCCGGTTTATGCCTTCGCCCGGAGACGGGCGTATTTCGCGAGTTCTGGTGTTTTCTTGTTGTCGTTGCTCTTATTCCTTGGTTCCTTCCTTTCTTACCCTTTGTTTCTGTCTTTCTCTCCTTGTACTCTCCTAGCCTTTTTCTCCTCCTCATTAGTCTCCGCCTCGGCGTTTGAGACACTTCCTTCCTTCTTTCTCTTCACTTCCTCTATTCTTCTTCATTCCTCCCTGTGCGTTTCTGAAGGCCGGCCGCGGTGGAGTAGCCGAGCGGTCTAAAGCGTCTCGCTGCGGAGCGCGCGGTTGCTCGCCGTGGAGGTTCGTGTCCTCCCTGGGGCATGGATGTGTGTGTTTGTCCTTAGGTTAGTTTACCTAGGTTTAAGTAGTTTGTAAGCTACAGACTGATGACCACGCAGTTTGGTCCGTTAGATTTACAAACATTTGAACATTTGAATCTGAAGGCCGACCCACGCATTATCATGCGTAGCAGGTGACGGGGTAACGCGTAATTCCCTGCCCCGGGTAGACAAGTAGGGCACGTACGTACCCCCTGGTAATGGCCAAGCCCAGGGAGCGGTGATTACCCGAGCTGGTACCTTCCGAACATGCCGATTGGTCCCTCCGTCAGTTCTCGGGAGGTGTGACCTGAGGTGTGAACAATCACCTAAGGCGGGTAAGCCCTCGGAGAGGGCCCCCACTAGGAAGGAGCGCGCCATCGGAGACGCCGGTAATCACGGGGGACACCTCCGCGATGACTTCCTTCTCTTCTTCAGTGACGTTGACCCAGAAACGTAAGATAGATTCGCCTCAGCAAAAGAAGACTCTGCCTAATTTACCGAAATTTCTTGTTGTATCTCGCACCGACGTAAAAGATTTAAATTCTGTCAATCCTTTCGTTATACAGAAAGGTGTTGATGCAATTGCTGGCCCTGTTAAAACCTGTTCGCGTCAGTGCAATGGCACATTGTGGCATTGGAAGTGGACAGTGCTTTCCAAGCGCAGAAACTAATCCGGACTACGTTATTACACCTTTCCAGTCAAGGCAGAAGCGCACCGCACACTCAACTCGTCACGGGGGGTAGTTTTTACGAGATCCCTTGACGGGTTGTATGATGAAGACATCCAATCCTATATGTCCGATCAGGGTGTGACAGCCGTCCACAGAGTGATGAAAAAGGTGGATAACCAACAAACACCGACTCGTACTGTGTTTTTAACATTCGACAGAGTTGAACTCCCGTCGAAGGTCAAAGCAGGGTACGAAGTTATCTCTGTCCGCCCTTATATTCCAAACCCAACGCGCTGTTTCCAATGCCACAGTTACTACCATACCCGTGAATCTTGCCCAAATGCAGCAAAATGTGACACTTGTGGTAGGGACGCCCATGAGGGGGATTGCCCACCTCCGTCCCCTCACTGCCTTAACTGCAACGGCGACCATGTGGCTTCCTCTCGAGACTGACCTGTAGATAAGGATGAAAAAATCATCCAGCAAATTCGGGTTACGGAGAAGGTATCAACATCTGCCGCTCGAAAGTTGTTGGCGAGTCGAAAGCCCACTGTCCTCCCAGCGGGCACATACAGTAAGGTCCTCACCTCAACTCGACCTCCTAAGGATTCCAGTACCCAGACTTGTGATTTCACTTTCGCTGACACAGTTGTGCGATCCGCCAGCCCGAAGATTGCCCGTTCCACGTCCCCGCTTCCTCCTGCTGCTCCTAAAGTACAGTCTTTGTCAACATCTAGTAAACTGCGGGCACCTAAACAAGATGCCCGGACTTTGAAAAAGGAACCCGTCCGTGAGGATTTTCTGCGTTCTCAGGCTTCCCAACCGTCGACTGCCTCTTCTCACCGTCACTCTTCGAAAAGAGCCAACAAGAAAAAGAGTTCCTCTCCTTCCCCGCCGAGGCGTGACCCATCCATCATGCCGTCCAACAGTTGCCGGCATCAGCCCTCTTCTGTTTCACCGGGACGCTCCGTCTGCCGGGCACCCGGCCCTTTACTGGCGGTGGAAACTGCCCCTCCTGATCAACTCAAGGAGGTGGCAGGCGCGTCGGTCGAACCTATGGACCACGACCCTTTGCCCCTAGACAGCCATAGCAGTGCTCCCTCGAAATCCGGTCCTCAGCGGCCGTCGAGGTGACCCCGCTTGCTTGTTCGTTTTTATCCTCATTTCTTATCTCATTTTTTATCATGGCGCTCCTTCAATGGAATATTCGCGGCATTCGTTCTAATCGGGAGGAGTTAAAACTACTCCTTCGATTGCACTGCCCGCTTCTAGTGTGTCTCCAAGAAACTAAGTTGCGTCCAAGTGATCGTGCAGACTTTCCCCACTACACTTCTGTGCGTTTCGACCTGCCACCCGTGGAAGGTATCCCAGCCCATGGAGGGGTTCTGATGCTCCTTCGAGACGAAGTCTATTTCCATCACCTACAGGCAGTTGCCGTCCGCATCACTTTATCCACATTTACCTTTTCCCTCTGTAATATCTATTCGCCATTGTCATCTGCCCTTACTAGGGCAGATGTGCTACACCTTGTTGAGCAGCTCCCTTCACCTTTCGTGTTGGTAGGCGACTTTAATGCCCACCACCCCCTATGGGGCTCTCCGGCACCTTGTCCGAGAGGCTCCCTTTTGGTGGACATTCTCCAACACCTCAATCTTGTCTGCCTCAACACCGGTGCACCGACCTTCCTTTCAGACACAACACACACTTATTCCCATATAGACCTCGCAATATGCACTCCTCAGCTTGCCGGTCGGTTTGAGTGGTATGCACTTTCTGACACGTACTCAAGTGACCATTTCCCTTGTATCATCCACTTCCTGCATCATTCCCCATCTCCTCGTCCCACCAGTTGGAACATTTCTAAAGCCGACTGGGGGCTTTATTCTTCCATGGCTGTTTTTCACGATCAGAATTTTCCCAACTGTGACAGTCAGGTCGACTACCTCACAGAGGTTATTCTCACCGCTGCTGAACGTTCCATACCTCGTACAGCCTCTTCTCCACGTCGTGTCCAGGTCCCTTGGTGGACTACAGCCTGCCGCGACGCGCTTAGAGCCCGGCGCCGTGCTTTACGCACCTTCCGCCACCACCCAACTTTGGAGAATTGCATAAATTATAAACGTATGAGAGCGCAATGTCGTCGTATCATAAACGACAGCAAGAAAGCTTGCTGGACTGCTTTTACTAGTTCATTTAACCGTTTTACTCCCTCCACGGTTGTTTGGGGTGGCCTACGCCGTTTATCCGGCATCAAGGTCCACTCCCCGATTCCTGGCCTGACCGTGGAGAACGCAGTCCTCGTGGACCCCGCTGATGTATTCAACGGCATTGGGCCGTTTCTTTGCAGAGGTTTCGAGCTCTGCCCATTACCACCCTGCCTTTCTCCCTCGCAAACAGGTAGAGGAGGCACGGCCACCTTCTTTCCACTCTTTTAATCGTGAAAATTATAACGTCGCCTTCACCAAAAAAATTTTCAAATGTTTGTATATTCTATGGGACCTAACTACGGGGTCATCAGTCCCTAAACCTACAAACTACTTATGAACTACTTACGAACTAGGACGGCACAAATATCCATGCCCGAGGGGGGATTCGAACCCCCGACCGTACTGGACGTGCAGACCTTGACTGGTGCGCCTTAGTCTCCTCGGCCACAGCAGCCGGCTCGCCTTCACCATGCAGGACCTAGACCGTGCTCTCCCCTGTCCCGATCTTCTGCTCCCGGGCTCGATTCCATTCATATTGAGATGCTGAAGAACCTCTCTCCTGCGGGCAAGTGCTTTCTTCTTAGTACCTACAATCGCATATGGACTGAAGGTCATGTTCCCACAAGTTGGTGTGAAGCCATTGTTGTCCCCATCCCCAAACCAGGGAAGGACAAACACCTTCCTTCCAGTTATCGCCCCATTTCTCTGACGAGCTGCGTCTGTAAGGTGATGGAACGCATGGTTGGTCTGGCTCCTCGAATCTCGCCGCCTCCTGACTAATATCCAATGCGGTTTTCGTCGACACCGCTCTGCTGTTGATCACCTCGTTACGTTGTCGACCTTCGTTATGAATAACTTTCTAAAGAAGCGTCAAACAGTAGCAGTGTTCTTCAACTTGGAGAAGGCATATGATACCTGTTGGAGAGCGAGCATTCTCCACACACTGCACACATGGGGCCTTCGGGGCCGCCTTCCTCTTTTCATTCAAGCGTTTTTGGCGGATCGCAAGTTCCGGGTATGGGTGGGCTCTGTTTTGTCAGATACCTTTTGCCAGGAGAATGGGGTACCACAGGGCTCCGTCTTGAGTGTGGCGCTCTTTGCCATTGCAATCAATCCGATCGTAGATTGCCTTTCAGCCGACGTCTCCGGCTCTCTTTTTGATGACGATTTCGCAATTTATTGCAGCGCCCAGCAGACGTGTCTCTTGGAGCGTTCTCTTCAACGCTGTCTTGACCGTCTATATTCCTGGAGCATCGCAAACGGCTTCCGATTCCCCACTGAGAAAACTGTGTATAAATTTCTGGAGATACAAGGAATTTCTTCCACCTTCTCTACATCTCGGCCCTGTTGCTCTCCCTTTCGTGGAGACTATGAAATTCTTGGGACTCATGTTGGATCGTAAACTTTGCTGGTCCACACACGTGTCCTACCTGGCTGCCCGTTGTGCCCCATCCCTTAACGTTCTTCGTGTCCTCAGTGGCACCTCATGGGGAGCGGATCGTACCGTCCTGCTTCACCTTTACCAGGCCATTGTTCAGTCGAAGCTCGACTACGGCAGCCTTGTATACTCTTCTGCACGGCCGTCGATTCTCCGCCGTCTCAACTCTATCCACCATCGGGGATTACATCTGGCGACCGGTGCATTTTATACCAGCCCTGTTGAACGTCTGTATGCCGAGGCTGCTGTATTACCCTTGACCACTCGACGTGACATACTCTTGTGTCGGTACGCATGCTGCCTGCGGTCGATGCCCAACCATCCATCTTACCGATTATTTTTTGACGACTCACTCGATCGCCAATATCAGTTGTCTGCGATTGCCTTGCTTCCACCTGGAGTTCGGTTTCGCCGCCTGCTACAGCGGCTCGATTTTACCCTTGCTTCCACCCTTCGGTTGAGCGAAAGCCCATTGCCACCGTGGCATCAGGCCCAGGTTCACACTCACCTTGAACTTAGCTCGCTCCCCAAGGAGAGCACTCCGGATTTGGTATACCGCTCGAGGCTTGTCGAACTCCGTTCGCGGTTCGATAATGCCATATTTATTTACACTGATGGTTCCAAGAGCACTGCCGGTGTCGGATCTGCCTTCGTCGTCGGGGACAACCGTTTCTAATACAAGCCCCCTGACCGGTGTTCGAACTTCACGGCTGAGCTTTTTGCCCTCCACCAGGCCGTTTTGTATACCTGCCGCCACCGCGAACCTTTCTATGCCATATGTTTGGACTCCTTTAGTGCCCTGCAGAGTCTTAAGGACCCTTTCTCGAACCATCCTCTCGTGTATCGGATCCAACGCTCCCTCCAGTTGCTAGCAGATGACAGCTGTCACGTTTCTTTCCTGTGGGTCCCTGGCCACGTGGGTGTGCCCGGGAATGAGGCCGCCGACATAGCAGCTAAGGCCGCAGCTCTTTTGCCTCGCATGGCTACCTTTTGCATCCCACCGGACGATGTTCAACGGGCTCTTCGCCGGAGTATCGTCTCGTCATGGCACAGTGCGTGGCTTTCACTGTCCAACAATAAATTGCGAACTATCAAACCGATCCCGACCGCTTGGAGGACCTCCTCACGCCCCTCTCGGCGGGAGGAGGTCATCCTGGTCCAGTTGCGGATCGGTCACTGCCGTTTCAGCCACCGTCATTTGCTAACCGCCGATCCTGCACCGCTGTGCTCCTGCGGTGACTTGCTGACGGTGCGACACGTTTTATTGTCTTGCGTAATTTTTAATCATCTCCGTGTAGCCCTTCACTTTCCGTCTACACTGGAGGAAATTGTAGCTGATGACACACGAGCAGCTGCTCGGGTTTTGCGTTTTATCAACTTGGCCAACTTATCGAAGGATATTTAACCCTTTTCATTGTCCTTTATCTTCCGTTTTTAGCCTCTTCTTGATTTTCTGACAGTCACCAAATTTTGTTATGAGATCTAGTGAATCTAAGTTCTTGTCTGGGCGCTAATGACCGTAGAAGTTGTGCGCCCTAAAACCACAAAAAAAAAACAAAAAAAAAAAAAACCTTTGTGCTAATCTGTGAAAAGTCTTAGCTCTAACAATGGGTCACATACTTATTGTGAGATTCTTGCTTCTTCTTCTTGGGCGCTAGTTTAACCATAGCTTCGCTGTACCTCTTCACTGACCTAGTTCCTGGCACTGCCGCGTCAACACTTCGCCTTTTCAGGCAATACCTATTGTTGCATTCTCTATAGCGAAAACTATAGAATACGATACGGTAGTTGGCCGAGGGAGTGAAGATTACTTAGAAGCACTTTCATTGCGTTTCGTAAGAACGTAAGAATTGGTGCGTCCGAATTTCTTGCAACTTGGGATGTAATAGGTGAGTGCTTTTCATATAACGCACAATTAGTTCAAATGTTTGTATAGCTTATGGAACTTAACTACGGGGTCATCAGTCCCTAAACTTACAAACTACTTATGAGGTAGCTAACACCAAAGACGGCACAAATATCCATGCCCGAGGGGGATTCGAATCCCCGGCCGTAGTGGCCGTGCAGACCGTGACTGGAGCGCCGCAGTCCCCTCGGCCACCGCGGTCGGCGCACAATTAGTATTATGCATTCACATTATTCATATGTGAGAATTTTTCTCCTTCAAGATTGCAGAATAGGAAAATTTATTTTTCTTATGATCTGTTACTTCAAAAACACAGTGGCCGAAACGGAACGGCATTTTGGGCTTGCGCCGGCTCTGTCTGTGAAATTTGGAAAGTAGGAGGCGAGGTACTGACAGAATTGAAGTTGTGGGGCGGCACCGTGAATCGTGTCGGGGTAGTTCAGTGGCAGAGCGCTTGCCCGTGAGAGGCAAAGGTCCCAGGTTCGAGTCCCGGTCCAGCACACAATTTTAATCTGCCAGGAAGTTTCAATGAAATCATTGTTTCTCACTGATGTTACGATTATTAAGTTACTTGAAAATTCGGGCAATAAGGGTGATGTGAAAATTCGTGCCTATGAGGGTGAGAGAACAACATTATGCTACAGTCTTTGGAGCTGTGTAATTATTTTTTTAACAATGTGCCAATACAAAAGCAACACGATAAAAATAGTCCAATATATTACATGTATATGCACTTCATATAATTCATGATAGTGGTATAATAGAACTTTGCTGTTCTTGTTGTTGTGTTGTTGTGGTCTTCAGTCCGGAGACTGGTTTGATGCAGCCCTCCACAATACCCTATCCTGAGCAAGCCTCTTCATCTCCACATAAGAACGGCAACCTACATCTGTCTGAATCTGCTTACTGTATCCATCTCTTGGTCTTCCTCTTCGATTTTTACCCACACACTTCCCTCCAATGCTAAATTTACGATTCCCCGATGTCTAAGAATGTGTCCTACCAAGCGATCCCTTCTTTTACTCAAGGAATGCCAAAAATTTGTTTTCTCCCCAATTCCGTTCAGTACCTCCTCATTAGTTACGCGATCCACCCACCTAATCTTCAGCATTCTTCTGTAGCACCATATTTCAAAAGCCTCAATCCTGTTGTTCTTAACATACATTAATGACTTGCCGTTCTATATTCACAGAGATACTAAGTTCGTTCTTTTACTGATGATACAAGTGAAGCTGTCACACTCGATACACAGGAATTAACTGATGAAGTTGTAAATGATATCAACACAGCGGGTACACAGGGTGGAGGGGGGGGAGGGGGTTGGGTCCACTGTGCTGGTGGTGGCATGCATCGACATTTGTGTGGCAGATGGGCACCAGTCTGCGTAGCCGTGGTGGAGGTGGAGACCATAGTGGAGATGGTATTGCCTGCCACATACAGGTTGTTCCACTGTCTGTAGCACAGTTCAGCATTAGGAATGCCCGATCGATGGTAAAGGAGGTAGGACACTTGCATCTGGTTGTTGAACACTGTATACAGCTGTAACTGAAGCAGAGCAGTTTGTCAGCCATCAGTATCACATCACCTCGAACACTATGTAGCGTAAGCCAGGCATGCATCAACCGGTTGAGTGGAGATGGCTAGCAGCTGTATTTTCAGGTCCGTTGGCAGTTTCTGGAACCAAATCGCCTACAGTGCCGAGTCTGATAAAAAGATGTCGTTGAGTTGTGATCAAAGATGGTACCAGAGCTGGTGGGGGGTGAATTTCCTGATTGTCTCCTATGATGAAAGTCAGCACCTATTCAAGTGAACAGGACAGGTGTCAGAGGTGTCACAGAAGGGTTTCCTTCACATTGCGGAACTTGGGGGGGGGGGGGGGGGGAGGGGGTGAAGGGGCGAGAGGATGATGTCAAATCCACCTGGTGGTGAAGGTGCATAACTAGTCATAGGAAATGAGCATCCTCGCTCTCAATGCAGCGTTGCTCAAACAGGGATTCCACCAATGTGAACCAAGTCACCGAGAAAAATAGATACTGCCTACGGAAAAATAAAAAAGACATTTGGAGATAAGGAAAGCAGCTGTGTGAATATAAAGAACTTAATTGGAAAACCTGTTCTCAGCAAATAAGGGAAAACTGAAAGGTGGAAAGAACAGATAGTGGGGCTCGAGACAATATTGTAGGAATCAAAGAGAAAGTAGATAAAATAGGAGATACTATACTGAGAGAAGAATTTGACAGAGATCTAGAGACCTAAGTCAGAACAGGGCATCTTGGGTGGACGACATTCCATCAGAACTGCTGAAGTCTCTGGTAGATCCAGCCATGACAAAACTGTCACCTGGTGTGTAAGATGTAAGAGACAAGGGAAATACCCTCACTCTTTAAGAAAAATGTAATAATCCCCATTCCAAAGAGACCAGGCGCAGACAGTTGTGAAAATTACAGAACCATCAGTTTAATAAGTCATAGGAGCAAAATTTTATCCGGAATTGTTTCCAGAAGGATGGAAAAGCTAGTAGAAGCTGATCTCAGAGAAGATCAATTTGGATTCAGGAGAAATCTAGGAACATGGGAGGCAATACTTACTTTACAGCTTTTATTAGATGATAGATTAAGAAAAGACAAACACACATTTCTAGCTTTTTTAGATTTGGAGAAAGGTTTTGGAAATGTTGATTGGAATAAACTCTTTTAAATTCTGAAATCAGGAGGAGTAAAATATAGGGAATGGAGGGTTATCCATGAGAAACGTATACACAATGGTCTTGTGGCAGCACTAGCCACCCTTGTGTGTGTTTCATGATTTATTGGCTGTATTGATTGTATACTCAAACTTGCAACATATCTGTCTTATTTTCTTTGGTTTTTTTTGTATTTTGCTGACCGCCATATTTTCAGTAGTTAGTCTTGACCTATGTTTTGTGCCTACACACAATAAAGCGTTTTGTACTGCCATGTTTTCAATAGTTAGTCTGGATCTGTATCATGTTGCGCCTACACACAATAAAGCATTTTATACAGTAAAGTGTGCTGTCATTGGGCACCTCAGCCCATTGAAATACCACAATCTGATAGTGGACACATGCCATGAGAACAGCATGGCAGATAACAGACTGACATCTTCCAGTTCATACATAATCCCACATAATACTCACCTGATAACATAAATGATGCTACTATATCTTTGCAGTTGTTAACATACTCACAACTGCAGGCTCAAGGGAATCTTAACAACATCCACCACACACACACCACAACAGATCCTACTACTGAGGTGCCACCCAAGCCTCTGTCATCACTTCTGTGAAGTGAATCTCAGTATGGCCAACAACGCTGTCCATGTCATATAATCCATATAGCATGAGAGGTGTGGCCCAGTATGAGAAATTATCCGATCATGTCCTGTTTTGCAGAGGGCTATGGCACAACTGAATACTTTCATCACTTTGAGATGTTGCCAAGAAATGTTCCCAGTCATGTCCTGCTTTGCATCTGGACGTGGCATGGCTGTTCAACATGAAGATGGTGCATCTGCTTGTCGGTGACCTCATCCACTGCCACCTCAAGCTTCAGTGCTTGGTGTGAAGGGTTGGGGGCTCATTGGAAACAACAGTGCAAGTAGTTAATGAGAGGCCGGCCGCGGTGGCCGAGGTGACTGAGGCGCTCCAGTCACGGTCAGCACGGCCACTACGGTCGGGGGTTCGAATCCCCCCTCGGGCATGGATATTTGTGCCGTCCTAGTTTGTAAGTAGTTCATAAGTAGTTTGTAAGTTTAGGGACTGATAACCCCGTAGTTAAGTCCCATAAGCTTAACAAACATTTGAAGTTAATGAGAGAACAAAGATAAATAGATGACTGTGTATAATGTTGGTGTGCACTGCTGAGTTTAGAGCCTTTTAATGTATAATTAATCATGAAAGGAGATTGTGTACTTGGAGTAGAAGGAGAGACACTACACATGCTAAGACATAGATTTTGAAATCAGGTTTTAATCTGTAAGACATGTTGTTGTTGCAGTCTTCAGTCTGCAGACTGGTTTGATGCAGCTCTCCACACTATCATGTACTGTGCAAGCTTCTTCATCTGAGAATAAGAATAGCAAACTACATCCTTTTGAATCTGCTACTGTATTCATCCCTTGGTCTACCTTTATGTTACCACACACACTTCCTTCTAATGATAAGTTGACGATTCTTTGATATCTCAGAATGTGTTCCACCAACCTGTCCCATCTGTTAGTCAGGATATGCCAGAAACTCCTTTTCTCACCAATTCTGTTGAGCTCTTCTTCATTAGTTATGTGATCTACCCATCTAATCTTCACCATTTTGTCTGTAGCACCACATTTCAAAAGATTCTATCATCTTTTTGTCTGAACGCCTTATCATCCACATTTCAGACCCATAAAATGCTACAATACAGACAAATGCTTTCACAAATCATTCCATAACATTTAACACTCAATGTCATCAAACTGCACTTCTTCAGAAATTATTTTTCTTCCCACAGCCATTCTGCATTTTATGTCTTCTTTACTTTTGCTATTAGAAGCTATTTTGCTACCCAAATAACAAAATTCAATTTTATTGTCTCACTAGCTTAAACCCGCGGCTCCGCTCGCGTGTTGGTTGATAATGCGCGAAACGTCAAATTGATTTTTTTCAAGAGATGTATTAAAAGAAATTTATTTTTACTGCTTTATTTATTTATTCTTATATTTCGTTAATCATATGCTTATCCTTACAGAGAAAGAGCTGAAGAAATTGTAGCACATATAGACCAAACATATGGTCTGTGGCATCACGTTTCGCTGTATGTAACCTCCTTGCTATAGAGTCGCAAACGTCTGAATTGTTTTTATAATTTCACGACTTTCAACCACCATGTCTTTCATGCCCTTATAGCTATCGGCATGGAACTGCTATGGCATTCAACGGGAGACTTCGGACAACAATTACATAGACTATTCGTTTGAGTTCTGTAGTTTTTGTTGCAGAGCGAAATATTAACACACACACGTAGAATTTTATATACACTGATAACTTTCCAACCCAATATATTCCACCCTTTTACCATTATCAGCCATCAAGCAACAATGCAACCAATAAAACCATTTTCAAAGAGTAAATATAATTTTCAAAGAGTAATTATTGTTCCACATTTCGCATTATATTCTTCAAATTACTAAATATCCATCAGATCGCTATAAAACTGTGCTAAAATCTTTCTCAGGTGTAAATTAGTAACTGTACAAATAGTTAAGTCTCTGCGTCTTGTCATTCGGACGTGATACGTGTACACCGAACAAACATTCACATTAATATATATAGATAAATAGCTATCCGATCGCCATAAAATCGTGCCTAAAGCCTTCTGCGGGTAGACATTAGTAACTGTACAAATTTTTAGCTCTTTATGTCTTGTGGTTCAGACATGATAAATATACACCGAACAGACATTCACATTTATAGATATAGATTACCTAATCTAATTTCTTCAGCATCACCTGATTTTCTGACACAACATTCCATTACCCTTGTTTATGTTCATCTTATATCTTCCTTTCAAGACACTGTCCATTCCATTTGATTGCTCTTTCAGGTCCTTTGCTGTCTGACAGAATTACTATGTCATCAACAAACCACAAACTTTTTATTTCTTTTCCCTGAACTTTAATTCCTTCTCCAAATATCTCATTGCATACCTTCACAGCTTGCTCAATATACAGATTGAACAACATTGTGCAAAGGCTACAACCCTGTTTTACTGTGTCCCTTTCATGCTCTTCAACTCTGATAACTGCTGTCTGGTTTTTGTACAAGTTGAATATAATTCTTTGCTCCCTATATTTAACCCCTGCTACCTTCAGAATTTGAAGTGTATTCCAATCAACATTGTGAAAAAAATTCTCCAGATCAAATGCTACAAATGTAGGTTTTCCTTTTCTTAATCTATGTTCTAAGATAAGTCATAGTGCGAATATTGGCTACTGTGTTCCTACCTTTCCTCTAAATCCAAACTGATTCTCCCCAAGGGCGATCTCCACCAGTTATTCCATTCATCCAATAGTTCTGTAATTTTCACATTAACAGCACTTGCTTCTTAGGAATTGGAATTGCTATATTCTTACAGAAGTCAAAGGGTATTTCCCCCATCTAATATATCTTGCATACCAGGTAGAAGAATTTATTCTTGACTGGCCTTCTTAACTATATTAACAGTACAGACGGAGTACTCCAGGGACCTTGTTTCTACTCAAATCTTTTAGTGCTCTGTCAATTCTTCTCACAGTATTGTATCTTCTATCTCATCTTCCTCTACTTTGTCTTCCATTTCTAGAACACAGCCTTCAAGTTTATTTCTACTGTATAGGCTCTCTATATATTCCATCCAGCTTTCGGCTCTCCCTTCTTTGCTTAGTACTGGTTTTCCATTTGAGTTCTAGATATTCATACCTCTGCTTTTCTTGTCTCCAAATGTCTCTTTTATTTTTCTGTAGGTGGTATCTATTCATTCCCCTAGTTACATATTCTTCTAAGGTTCTGCATTTCTCTTTTAGCCACTCTCGCTTAGTCTATTTGCACTTCCTATCAACATCATTTTTCAGATGTCTGTACTCTCTTTTGCCTACTTTACTTGGTGCATTTTTATATTTTCCCCTTTCATAAATTAAGTTCAGTATCTCCTGTGTTATCCAAGGATTTCTATTAGGCTTTGTTCTGCTGCCTATATGATGCTCTGTGGCTTTAACTATTATATCTTGCACAGCTACCCATTCTTCTTCTACTGTAATACTTTTCCCTGTTTCATACAGTCCTTGCCTAATGCTCCCTCTGAAACCCTCAACCACCTCTGGTTACTTCAATTTGTTCAGATTCCATCTCCTTAATTTTCTACCTTTTTTCAGTCTCTGAAGTTTTAATCTACGGTTCGTAACCAATAGGTTATGGTGAGAGGCTATATCTGCCTCTGGATGTCTTACAGTTTAAGACCTGATTTCTAATACTTTGCCATACCATTATAATGGCAATCTGGTACCTCCCAGTGTCTGCTGATCTCTTTCGTATATATAACATTCTTCCATTATGATTAAACCAAGTGTTTGCGATTATAAAATTGTGCTCTGCACAAAATTCTATCAAGTGATCTCCTCTTTCATTCCTTTTCCCCAGTCCATATTCACTTATTACATTTCCTTCTCTTCCCTTTCCTACTGCCGAGTTCCAGTCCCACATCACAATCAAGTTTTCCTCTTCTTTAACTGCCTAAATAATTTGTTTTATCTCCTCATACATTTATTTGATCTCCTCATATGTTTCTTTGATCTCATCGTTGGGAGAGCTAGTTGGCATATAAACTTGTACTGAAGTGGTCGGAGTTAGATTCGTGTCTTTCTTTGCTGTGATAATGCAGTGACTATGCTGTTCATAGTAACTTACCTACATTCCTACTTTCTTATTCATTATAAGACCCACTCTTGTGTTCCCACCAACTGATTTTGTATTTAATACCCTGTACTCATCTGACCAGAAATCCTGTTCATCCTGCCACCAAACTTCACTAAACCCCACCATTCTGATATTAACCTATCCATCTCTCTTTTCAAAAGTTCCTAACTTACCTTCTCGATCAAGGGCTAGAACATTCCACACTCTAATCCATAGAATGTCTGGTTTGTTTTTCTTGATTACGACATTGTCCTGAGTAGCCATGCCCGGAATTTTTAAGGAATTCATAACGAATGCTTACAAACTTACAGATATTCATGGATATTGAATAAGTATGAGACCTATGTAAAAATTACACTGAATCCTCATCTTATGATGTACTCTTCCAAACATGTAATTATGTATAATTTTATAGCATTAATTTTCTACCTTATGTTAAATGTAATCATCATGGCATCTCCATCATCTTCTATCACATCACCTGTTCTGACTCGTCCTATATTGTGATGTGCATGTCTGTAAAATTTATGATTCAGAGGACCAAAAGTAAATAAATAAATAAATAAATAAATGTCCTGTAGTGTTCTTCAGAAAATTCTCACTCAAATACCTCAGCAATTAGCCACAGCAACAAACAATGCTTATCCTCTGGAGTATTCGCAGACTTCTTAAAACTGTCAGGGACAGTATGAACGTAAAACCTCATTTAGTATTCAATTATGGGTTAATTTCTATCATTATAGTCATAGTTGAATTAATAAAATGATATAAATTTTTTGAACTTTGAGGAAAACAATCTTTTCCCTGATGCCAAACATGGGTTTTTGTATAATAACAATAATAAATATATTCAAATACCACTGGTTTGGACAACAGGTGACATTTGAACAGAGATGATCTGTGCCATTCTCAGTGTTTGACCTTAGCAAAGCATTTGAATAGATCCACACAAGACCTTATTCAGAAAAGTTAAAATATTATGATGTGGGAGATGCTGTATTAGGTACATTTCAGTGCTGCTTAACAAATTACTGTAGCAAAGAGATGGTAGATTGTTTGAGTCCAGGGGGCACTGTCTCAGGAAAAGAAGGTGAAACATGAATTTTGTAAATTTTCTAAGCCAAGATGGTCAGCCACTACAAGTTTCCAAGAACATAGCTGTTACTGACAATGAACACAATTCTACACAGGCAGTGCTGCAGTCATATGTGCTGTTTGATTGATGAAGAAGTGGTTTATCTAAGCTGCATCATCTCTTTTCACACATGTAGGATATAACCCTCCCCCTGTATCCTTCCTGCCCCCCCTCCCCCTCACTTCTGCTTCCATCCCCACTCTGAACTACTCTTGCCACAAAGTGTTATTAAGAAAACAGCAGCTGGAGATGTCAATTGTATATTAGTAACTTGCACCTTTTCAATTATATGAATGAGATTCTACATTTTTTCTGACAAAGGCTGTAGCTGAATTCTAAGTTGTGATTATTGTGATTTGTCTTTTCTATGTGCCTATCTGTGGCTCTGCAAAAGTCATTGTGGTGAACTGAAAGTTATTCTCATTATACTGTTGAATTCCAGGATGGAATTTCCATTATTAGAAAATACTGCCAGTTTAATATTTTATGATTGGAAAATATTATCAGTAATATTTACTGAAAAAAAAAAAACTGATGGAAAGCAGCAATTGGAAAGATCATTGGAAAGATCTGAAGAAACTGACATATCCTATATTACACGTACATGTATTGTACACAATGTAATCCTACAGGATCAAATAAAACATTTAATTCAATTTAAAAAAGTGCTGGAACACATGAGGCAATACTGACTCTACAACTTATTCTAAATGATAAATTATGGAAAAGCGAACCTACATTTAAAACAATATTAAGATTAGAGCAAGCATTTGACAACTTGTACAGAAACCACACAGCAGGTATAAGAATCAAAGGGCATGAAAAGATAGTAATGGTTGGAATGGGAGTAATAACAGTTGTAGTCTCTGCCTGAGGTTGTTCGATCCATACATTCAGTACACTTGGATGGCTTGGCAATTTAGGGAAGGGATTAAGGTCCAAGGAGAACAAATAAAAGCTATGCAATTATTAGTGATATTCTAATGTGTCAGCTATAGCAAGGGACCTGGAAGAACATTTGAAAAAATGGACAGTTTCTTGAAATTAGGGTATTATATGAACATTAACAAAAGTAAAACAAGCCTAATGGAAAGCACTTAAATTGGATCAGGTGATGCTGAAGGAATTTTGTTAAGCAATCTGTACAAGTAACAGATAAGTTTTACCATTTGTGCAGCATGATATCTTATGGTGGTCAAATTATAGTACAAATAAAATATACAATGATAATTTATGAGTATGAGAAATTTGTTAATATCAAATTTAAACTGGAATGCTTGAAAGTCTTTTCTGAAGGCATTTGTGTGGAGTTTAGTCTTTTATGGGAGTGAAATTTGTATGATAAATTCAGACAAAAAGACAACAGAAGTTATTTATATATGGTGCTATAGAAGAATGTTGATGAGATGGGTAGATCCTGTAACTAAAGAGATGACACTGAGTAGGACTGGAAGAAAAGAAATTTGCGTCATATTTTGACTAAAAGAAGGGA
Source organism: Locusta migratoria (assembly GCA_026315105.1). Classification (NCBI taxonomy): domain Eukaryota; kingdom Metazoa; phylum Arthropoda; class Insecta; order Orthoptera; family Acrididae; genus Locusta; species Locusta migratoria. The sequence continues at coordinate 837,063,543 of CM048745.1, read as the reverse complement.
TCATTTGAGAGAAATATCCTCAGACATAAAGGAATTGTCAATTTAGAATTGGAGGGTAAAAATTACAGAAAGAAATCAAGAGAGAAGTACAAGTTCAAATGGATTTAGGTTGTGATAGCTATTTGGAGATGAAGAGGTGTCCAAAGGTATCCAGCTTTGAGAGCTGTTTCAAACCAGTCTCGGGACAGAAAACCAGGAACATATATTATTGTGACTCATGTATGTCAAGGAAATTGGAGCTCTTTTTCAGTTCACAACCACCTGAAGTGCAGATCTGAATGCCAAAGAAATTCAAGAAAAAATGTAGATGAGAGCTGCAACTATAACTCTAGTACACAATGAAGAAATTCTTTTACTCTGAATAAACTTGTGCCATCAGGATCTGCCACCATGTTTCAAACAGTTCGTGTATGTTCATTGTATCGTTCAGTTGAATAAATGCATGCTTATAGAAAAATGTGTGGATTATTGGGAATCTAACCCAACTTCTCCTTCTGATTTTTTCCAAACTTTGCAAATCTCTATGAAGAACTTGTTGATCAAAAAGGTTTTCTATATTAAAATAATTTGTTTAGTTAGTTTTAATGTTACATACTACTTTTGCTGTAATCTATCAATGTAGTAAATTTATTGGAGATTGTAGAGTCATGTCCAATGAATGATACAAACCTGCTGATAATGGTAGTGGTAATGATATTGAATATGATGCAAAGTTCAGAGTGTTATGCTTTACATAAAAACTGAAGAAGATTAGATTAAGTTATCCTGGCAGTAATATCTTACCATTCTTGAAAGAAGACTTGGGTATTACTATTCAGTAGATTTGTCAATAATGGAGGATAGAAAACAACTCGCTGAGCTGCTGACAGACACAAAAACAGATAATCACATTCACACAACTTAAATTTTTGGCCATGGCCTTTGACACAAAAAGAAACACATACATTCACGCAATCACTCAGGCAACTATACACACACAACCATCATGTGCAGCCACTCAAGTGCCTTGCTGTCAGAAGCTCAGCAAGCCTCTTTATGGTGAGTTGTTATCTATCCTTCATTAGTGACATTCCTATTGGATTTTCCATTGTTAATATTCAGTACATTTCATTTTTAAAGTGGTTAAAGCACTGAAAATCCAAAGGTTATATCGTTAGAATAGAAATAAATCTTTGAAACTTACAATTTTCATTCTGTATATTATAAAATATAACTTGGCATATGTATATGCATATACAATTTTAACATCTGTCACACACTTTCATTTTACTACAAAACAGATAGTACTCTTTCTTAAAGACTTATGGACTGTTACCATCAAATTCACCCATTTTATTTTTAAAAAAATATGACATAAAATGTATCAGTCAAGACTGTGACCCTGATTTAGACACAGTGGCATGGCAGTAAATCTCTGTCAAACAAACAGAAAAGCACCATAACTTCAGTTAAATATTAATTTGTTAGGAGTATCTTAAATGTCCTCTTATTGCTGGGTAGTCAAAACCAGTCTGAATCTGTTACAGATAGTAAGCACTGAAATAACCGTATTTTATAAATATATAAACTTGCACACTGTCTTTAAAAACTGTCACATAAAAAACTAATACATCACTTCTGCAGTTGCTTCATATTCATACTAAAATGTATGAACTTTGTCTTATTGTGTTACAAGGATCACTCATTACAAAACAACACAAAAACAAATACATGAAACATTGAGCTGGTACTTCACAATTTCCTTTTCTGTGTGGTACAATGATTTTACACTTAGTAATCACAAGATATTTTCCTGTATTTTGTTTGCCTCAGTCTCACTCTTCAAATTTCTTCTTCATTCTTAGTTTTTTTTTTTTTTCTCGTGTAATTCACACATCATTTTCATGACAGTATTCTGTCACTGCCTTATGATGTCTGGTGTGCTGTATCAAGTCAAATTCTTTCTTTGAAATTTTAACTTTCTGGATGCAGCCCTGAAATCCAGTATAGTATGCAGGAGGCAAGCCAGAAGGTAGGACTGGAGCACCACCTGTGGTAAATAGGATAAAGTTAATGGTTGCTTCTTGGAAAACAAGACTTGATATCTGTTCTTAGGCTTACAATAGTTTTTAATTGTTAATCGTTCTCAACCAAAAATTCTGTAGCATCTATCTCCTCATTAACTATAGGATGTTATTTTTGAAGTTTTAAGTTTTTCTGTTAACTTGAGATTGCAGAAATAATGAACATTATAACAAGTTTCAAGAGTTTTTAAAGTAACAAAATGTTAAACAAACTGTGAGTACTTTATTTAAATCTGTTTACTCTAGATTGCAATAATGAAGTCTTTTGAATGATAATGAGTATACGTTAAAAAAATTACTTTTACGAACCTAACCAAAGCCACCCATTTGAATGAAGTCTTACAGGGCCAGACAATGCTAATGCTCTGATAGGATTCTCATCATCTACTTGGAGAAAGCCATGTCTTTGTCTTCTGTAGGCTATTAGTGTATGCCAAGCACCATCACTGACATAAATCTGAAATACATAAAACCAGCACTGTAAGACCAATTATGAATTCAGTTTTTATCAGCTATGGGAAACTTGTATTTAAATTAAATAATACTGATATTATAGAGGAAAAATACCTAGCAGGAAAAGTATATATAAAAAGTAGATGATTATTTACCAGGTGAAGGAGCACACGAAGTGATAGTAGCACAAATAAATTAATAAATTCACATACACACACACACACAAACACACACACACACACACACACACACACACACACACACACACACACAAACGCTAGCTTTCACAGCCTAGCTGCTTCTTCAGGCAGAAGGGAAGGACAGGGAAAAGAAAATGATGAGGCTTTTAAGGTTGTGAGTAGGGAGCCATTCCAATCCCAGGAGAGGAAAGACTTACCTTGGGGGAGAAAAAGGAGGGTAAACAAAGGCACACACACCCACACATATACACAAACGCAAACACACCTAGACAGACATACTGCAGCCTAGGTGTGTTTGCGTTTGCTTTCCACAGTGTCTGCCTAGGTGTGATTGCGTTTGTGTATATGCGTGTGTGTGTTTGTGTACCCTCCTTTTTTTCCCCCAAGGTAAAGTCTTTCCTCTCCTGGGATTGGAATGGCTCCTTACCCACTCCCTTAAAACCCTCATCATTTCCTTTTCCCCGTCCTTCCCTTCTGATTGAAGAAGCAGCTAGGCTGCGAAAGCTAGCATTTATATGTATGTGTGTGTGTGTTTTATTTATGTTACTATCACTTCCTGTACTCCTTTGCCTGGTAAGTAATCTTCATCTACTTTTTTAAATAATACTGAGGAAGAGAAATGTCATAAACAAGACACAAAGAATAAAGACTTACCATACATGCAGTCACTTAAGTGTACAATCTAGGTTCTACATAGGGAAGAAGAGAGAGAGAGAGAGAGAGAGAGAGAGAGAGAGGTGAGCATAAAACTTTATTATAGAAAAAGAAATCTTTCTGCCAGCAAGAGGAAGAATGTTTAAAAGTTTGCCCAGCACAGTTCTAATTTTTTAAATATATCTAATAATGTAAAGTACAGGTTGGAACTAACAGTATAGTAATAAGGATAGTTTACAACTCACTGCAAATATGTGGTGACAAGCTGCGACAGGCACATACAAAAGACATACACAGACAACACTTTCAGCTTTTGGCCATGGCCTTCTTCAGAAATAGAACATTCACGCAATCATACAGGCACACAACATAGTCATACAACCATCACGTCTGGTTGCCGCACTTCGAATCATGCTCTACAAGTGTAAATAGGGGAGGGGGGGGGGAGGAAAGGGAGGTTGCGTCACGGTTGTGGGGATGGGTACAGCACGGCCTAGATGGGAGTAATGAGATGGAGATTAGGAATAGAGTGGGGAGGCGGTTGAGGGGAGGAAAATAAAGTAAAATAATAATAATAAAATAGAATAAAATATAATAAATATAGATATAAAAATAAAATGTGTGCATACCGCATGCACACACAACACATACACGCAGAATAAGAATATGCGCCACACTTAACCCTGGTGCCCCCACTTGAGTCACTCGCCCTACCACCTAATAGATACTCTGATGTTCACATCAATGCCCTCTCCCACACTCTGACAGCCAGCAATGTTTACTCACGGTGATGGACACCACTATGTACTAGGAGAAAGTGACCCCCGGACCCAACACTGCAGCCAAAACAGTTACAAAGATGGTTATTTCTACACTGATCACCTGATTCAGCTGCCTGGCTAGTTTAACCACAGAACAGGGCCAGAAGTTCTAATCAGCAATCTTTTCAAACATCTGCATGCAATTGTGTCACTGAATGCTGGCATTGCTCACTTAAGACAGCTCTCAGGTGTCAGGTGCCATGGCTCTCTTTGGACCAAATCACTGCCATGGGTACACCTTGGCTTGCGCAGTATCTTCAAAACTGTCTTACAAGGATCACTGTCTGAATTTGTATACGCTCAGACATTAGTGCTGCCTGGCAAGCTTATCTGCCCTTACCCTGTCCCCCTTACTCTCAGTTACTTACACTCGTCAACTGAGTCCACTCATATTGCATGAGCTTGAGCCTTCCTCCCCCACCCTCCAGCCATACCACACTTACACATATGTGCCTGCCGCCCTCTCAAAGTTTTCACATGTATTTCTCAGAGACGACACGGTCCTCTCACCTTTGCAGGCATCTTATACCAACCCACACTGGGTCTTGCAGCATTCAGCAAACACTTTTGACTTTTGTTTAATGGCGGACCAAAACTGTTTGGTTTGCTCACTCATCCTAAACCAGCTACCACCAAGCCTGATTCCCTTCCTGACACTTCTCCTGCATGCTCGCTCATCATGTTCGAGCTTGACTCCAATCTCCCATCACTACATCAAGAACATGACAACACCACTGTCATGCCAGATGTGCAACATATCAGCTACTCTTCATAAGCTCTCACTCCAGCTCGCCCAATTTAAGTTCCCCACCCCCCGTCAGAGGTTTTTCACCTATGACTTGAACCACCCGCCCCTCCCACGTGCCCCAGAAATGCTACAGTGAGTATAAAGTCATTGAATTTGGTGTCCACTGATTTCATTATATCACTGTTTCTGTCAAATTATTATTTTGGGGCTCCATACTTTTTCTGATTAATAATGCAAAAACTTGTTTTACTATCTGTTTGAAAGCAGATAAGCAACAGATTGTAATGCAGTAAATTTTTAATTGAAACCAAGTGGATCAATAATGTATGTTGATATTGATGTTCTTTTAGAAAGCCACATATCATCAGCCTGCATAGTTTGTCAGTCAGCCCAATGCAGCTAAGTTGTATGTTAAAAGAATGATTGGATAAATTAAAATTTCACAGTCAAAAAGCACCTACAAATCAGCCTGAAGTGAAGCAAATAACACCTGGCCATTGGCAAAAGACAAAGATGATTATCATCAATAATAATCGTATTTACAAGCAGCTTTGGCAACTCTGTCTAAAGGTGTGCACAACTGTTGTAAGCTAAATGTCAATGTAGTGGGTTGTTCCTGAACTTTCTCAGCCATAATAGCTTTGTGAAAATATGCACTCTCTAAATTTATAAAACACTGTTTACCAAGACTGTGATTGAACTGTTGTTTAAGTAACAAAACTTTATTGTGTGAGGTCTATGTAACTGGTAAGTAATTTTATTGTTAACTTTTGACCAATGCACTCAAAATGAACTATTGACAATTTATTTTATATTTAAGTCACTGAAGGAATTTGGACATAAAACACGTTTTTAGTGATTTTTGCAAATTGTCCTTCAATCTTCAATAATCTTAATACAGAAAAATATTTAAAAGCTGCAAAACAATTTGAGGTGTTCAGAATGAACTTTCACTTCACAGTGGAGTGTTTGCTGATATGAAGTGTCAACTCTAGCTACTTTCACAACTAAATAATAATTATAATAATTTGTGTCCTCTTACTGGAATTGGAAGGATTTATGTTTACCTTTGATTTAGAAATTTGGAGTGTAGCTTGCTTTTTGCCCAGATTGAACCTCATTTCGAGGAACCCATCAGCCACAGCCACTCCAAAATGATGTCCTTTATTATTTCTCCCTTTACCCAGCCACAATAATAAGCCATGGAGCTCTGTAGTTCGGAAGACTATTTCATAACGATTCATTCTCTCACCCTTTCTCCTGCAATAAAAAATGCATATATAAGATTTTGGATACACATGGCAATATGCTCACCCAGTTTTTGTGTAAAATAGTATACATTAATAGTAAAATTAGAAGTAATAACATCAAATTAACACATAAAACAAAAAGCGCAATTTGTCAATGAAATCACAGAACCATTTGATTAAGTTTTGTATTTGAGATAGTTGAAGATAATGAGTAGATAAACAGGAGAGAAATATACAATATTGTAAAACTGTCTTAATGTATGTTTGGTTAAGGAAGTAGAGTACTCAAAACTGAAAAAAAGCTCCTGATATGCCTGATACATGATATCTTCAATAGATGTGATACCAGTATTAACCTGAAAATGAGACACACAAACTTTTAATAATAATGTAAAAAAACCTTAACAAACTAGGATTAGGGCCTATCTCAGTGAGAAATGAAGGGAAAACTGATGAATGAAGTGTTCAGCAATTGAAATGTCCTGGCAGATTGAAATTATGTGCTGGAACTGGGATTCGAACAATGGACCTTTGCCTTTCGCACGCAAGCGCTTTGCTGAGAAGTTTCATATCAGCGCACACTCAGCTGCAGAATGAAAGTTTCATTCTGGAAATATTCCTTAGGCTGTGGCTAAGCCATGTCTCCACCATATCCTTTGTTCCAGGAGTGCTAGTCCTGCAAGGTTCACAGTAGAACTTCTGTGAAGTTTGGAAAGTAGAAGGCGAGGTACCAGTAGAAGCAAAAGTTGTGAGGACTGACCGTGAAGCATGCTGGGATAGCTCAGGCAGTAGAGCAGTTGCCCATGAAAGGCAAAGGTCGCAGGTTCCAATCCCAGTTCTGACACGCAATTTTAACCTGCCAGGAAGTTTCATATCAGCACACACTCCGCTGCAGAGTGACAGTTTCATTCTAATCAGCAATTGATGAATACAAAAAGATATAATAATGACTATTGTAAATGAAATGGAAGTATACAGAGCATGTAGCTCAGTGGGTGGATTTGAAGAGATTAAAAAAGACAAAAGACAATAGCCTAATGAGAGGTGTGTATAATACACACTGAAAAAGAAATCAGCAGCATGAATGCTTATTGGAGAATTGTAATGAGTATAAAAGGTGAACTGAGCATATTTTCCATCACAAGATGGCTATTGGCTGATAACGATGTAACAGTAAAATTTTGTGCAAATGGAAATGATGAATTATGATCTTTGAAGTAGGGATTATGAAAGCAAAAATTCAAGATGATCAGGGTTCAGTACCAGACCGATGATGATCTCGTTAGAGACAGAGGTAGTCTGTTGTTTATGTGGGCCAACAACTGAATTTAATTTATTGCAGAAAAACACATTTTCAAGCATAGATTACAGTGTACTTTTATTAACTCTTGAAGTCACTAAAACCCTTCAAAATTCCCAAACAAGTACATGTCTAACTGTTTACATTTGATTGTGATTAGCAAATTCATTTATTTGTACCTTGTAGGGTACAACTGAATATCAACTTGCACAAGGATAGGTGTAGTAGGGGCACATAACCCTGCAGGCATTCCCATCACATGCATTATGCACATGTGTGAACCAATTGGCTACCTGTGCCAATACTGTTTGGCCAGTGCTGTACAATTGCATATTCCAAAACATGAATGTCCAACTGGCCACATGTCAGCTGTTTGTACATGCATGCCCAGCTGTCTCCATGTGTGACCAGATTTCTTCAGGGGACACTTTAGCCAGAACTGCCTGAAGTATGGGACTGTAAGTAGTTATTTGTTAATAGTGTTTACAAGTAAACCACATCTCAAAGAGAAAACAAAAGTTTTCCTTTTAGTCTAATTGTTTGAACTTCTTTGTAGACATAAAGAAACTCTTCATAATTACCACAAGATATAAGATGATCATCTAAAGCTACATTTGCACTTTTCAAACCACTGGCAGCGGGTACTTCCTAATGTTCTACCCATTAGTGCTTCTTGTCATTCCATTCTATTGTGGACCATAAATCCGTGCATGGTGTAATTGGTTTAATCTTGCATTAGTTTTTCTTACAGGATGAATATCTAGTGAGGTGATGAATATCCCTAGATACCACTTAAATCTGAATTGATGGTACTTAAAATTCTGACTGCATTTGTCTAACAGCATCTGTTGATTTAAGTTTTTCAGTAGTTTCAAAAACAGAGAAATGAAGTGGAAGACAGGTGGTACATCCAGGTCAGGGAGCATATGGATGCTAAATGGTGAATTGTAATCAGGCAGGAAGTGATCTTCAAAAGCAAAACTTTAGATAGACATATATCTTATTCTCACTTACCCTTTGTCAAAGAATTCTGTGTCATCTTCGTCATACATGTCATCCACACCATGAGTGTCATAATCATTATAAATTTCATATTCTTCATCTTCTTCTTGTGAAATTAAATCAGTGTAATTTGTACTTAGCGAAATGTTATTGCTGCATAGAAGTAGCAGAAAGAGGTAAATGGTTAGTACGTTAGTTGAAGTAAATTTATCAATTTATGGAAACTGAAGCTTACATTATTAGTATGTTAATCACTTAGAAGAAACAGAAATATTACAATTAGCAGTTATATTAATACTAATAGTAATTGACAAACAAGATGGTTAAAAAGAAATTAATTTGAAGGAAGACAGTGCTTGGCAAAGAGAATTAGCATTTAGTAGTTTTATGGCAGTCTTGCATCACTGCTTTGATTCTGTGGAATTCTCTATCTATACCAAGAATAAAACTCCAATATTAAGTAATGTCACTTATCAAGGGAGACTGGGATGATACAAAATTCCAGATTATACTTTAAGTTGCTTGAATAGAAAACAAACATTATTGGATAAAGATGTTCCAGGAAACTGGCCATAACATTATCAAAGAAACCACACTGACGTGCTCAAGTTTTTAATGGAAATCATGAGAAACGTAAATCTAGAGTGTACAGGGGACCCCACTCATTCTAAATAAAAGTCGAGTGTCTTAGCCACAACCCCTAAAAATTAAAAACTGAATAAACAACAAAAGACAATTGCTGAGCTGCAGACAGTTTTCATCAGAAAAAGAGCATGTATACATTCACACTTTCATTTGGGCACAACTCAGACACACATATGACCACATTCTCTGGCACAATTCACATTTAAACAGTGAATGAAGAGGTACAGAAGCAAATTGCCAGGCCCACTTCCTCATCCTCCCAAACCCAGAATCTTCCACAGAAGAACCTCAAAGGTGCCTCTCTTGTCACCGATACTTTCACATGAACGGACACAGGCCAACAGTGTTTGTTGGTAATGAGGATCACCCTATGGCTTAGCATGCCTTGGTGCACAGCCAGCACATCTTGTCATAGTGTTAAACCCTCCGGGTTATCTGGATACTTCCCACTGACACCAACCTTTCAGAACTCCGGAGATGGAAACTTGCCCTTCAGCATATTCTCTCTTCCCATTGTCCACCTGGTCTCAACCTCCATTAAATTCAAATTCCCACCCACCATTCTATAACATTTTTGCCTCTGTTCTCTGGACAGCGTCTGCCTCAACTGACACCTCTATCGAAATTATTTGCTTTTTACCTGCCTTGGTATGTTTGCGTATATATGTGTGTGGGTGGGTGTCTGTGTACCTTTACTTTTTCCCCCTAAAGTAAGTCCTTACACTCTCGGGATTGGAATGACTCCTCATCCACTCCCTTAAAACCCTCATCCTTCCCTTTTTCCCCAACTTGCTTCCTCTTTTCCTGAAGAAGCAATAAACGGTTGAGAAAGCTTGAATCTGTGTGTTTGTGTGTGTTTTTATTTGTGTATATGTCTACGAGCCTGTCCTTCGGGTAAGTTAAATGATCTCTATTTTTTATACATACATACATGGTGAGTAGTGTAAGAGGTAACATTCCTTTTCTTTCGTGAACAGTTACACATATCAAATTGCAGTTTTTGGCACATGTTAGCCAGTTGAGGAGCGCATATATTTTTGTTTGGTGAATGATTTTAGCACTGGTATCAAGTGAGATATTGAAGTAAGTACTTTTTTAGTTCTTAAATGTAAGTGCTTATTTTTATAACTGAATTCATTAGCTCTTGAGGAGGCAGTTACAGTTATAAGTTTGTCAATGTTGATATTGAAACCTGTGGTAAAAAAATTTGAGAAGTGTTGCAGAATTTGAGAGCATGGTGGCCAGAATCGGTGTTAGCAGGGCAAACACTACCAATGGAAGCTATCTTGCTACATGGCATCAGAATCTCAGCACATTTGCCGATTGACGGGTCTGTACTACGGATCACTCATTTCCGCTTCAACATCCATGCATGCAGATATGTACATGAATAAGGAGTAGTTGGATATACTACTTTTATATGGTGAATGTAAAAGAAATGCCGTGGAAACAATAGAGCAGTAAATGACTATCTATTCCAATCACCAACGTCCATCACACCAGGCAATTACAACAATCATGAGGACACTAATGGAGACAGGCTGCTTGAATTACGAAATGAGAACAAGAAATAAGACTGCAACTGACTGAGAACACTAAGAAGCTGTTCTGTCTATGACGCTAATGAATCCATACAGTGGTATAAGGAATGAGGGATTAGCCACTCAACTGTTGTTCACATCTTGCTTCGAGACAAGTTCCACCCCTATCATCTGTCACTACATCAGAACTCAGTGATCGTGATTTAGAACACCATACAGAATTTTGTTGGGTTGTCCTTCAACAGCTGAGAGAAACACTATGTTTCTCCAACTTGTGCTCTACACCGATGAAGCAGCATTTACTAACCAGAGTAATGCAAATTTGCATAATATCTGTTACTGGGTAGCCAAAAATCCACATTGGCTTCATCAGGTGCAACGTCAATGGCCATAAAGCATAAATGAATGGTGCAACATCATAAGCAATTGTATTGTGGGACCTTACTTCATTCAAGGTGTTCTGAATGGACATTTGTATGCACCCTTTTTTACAATCATTCTGCCAGTTCTTCTAGAGGAGGTACTGCTCGATATTCGAAAGAGTATGTGGCTACAACACATTGGATGTCCAGTTTACTAACCCACTATTGAAACACAAATACTAGGGGAAAATTTTCCTGAATATTCAACAGGACGAAATTCTGTTGCAAAATGGCCTGCAAGATACCCTGATCTGACCCCTGCCGATTTCTTTCTTTGGGGGGCACTCAAAGATGCAGCCTGTGATGAAACTCAAAATGCACCAGAAGACAAGTGTTGTCTAATCATCCATTGTAATTACATATTTTTATTGATCTTATGAATGGCAATTGCAAATGTGCCTTTCAGTCCATGGTTAACATTTTGAACACATGTTGAAATAAAGGATAAAGTTGTGTTTCCGTAAGATACACCAAATGTTATGTGCTTTGGGTGGTTAACAAAGCACTGTTAGTAAATTTTCTACTACAGTTACATGTGTACAAAACTCCATTACAATGTGAAATAAGTAAATGATAACATGTCATTACGCACTTACGTTCAACATGAAATGACATTTTGTTAAGAAGAATATTTATTTTTCAGTGTACAGGTGGTCACCAAATGATTTTTAATAAAAATGTTTATTTGAATGGATGTGCCCCATATGACATTTAGATCATTGTAGGTTAAGACAGTTGTACAACAGCATGTATTGTACCTCTTAGAAGCACACAGCCAAGTAAATGATAGGTCAATTATTCCTTCTATAATTTAGAGATTTCATACAGTAGTTGCTTTTGACAGCACACAAGACCTCTTTATTTTTGAAGAATGATTTCTATATTTCAGCTCACATACATCCAGGAAGATAAAAACAAACTTGAAGTAGTTTTTGTAAGCCCTTTGAGATATGATAGGTTATAGTGTATGTTGTACATCCATATACAACATCCAAAGGTGAACCTACATTCACTGTAGGGCTTAAGCTGGTTCAAGGGGAAACAACACATTACTATAGTCACATAGGTCTACTTTATGTGGTACCAGTAGACAATTACGCAGCCAGGTCCGTGATGCCTGCTTGGTAGTTTTTTACAAGAGATTTCAATGTCAACATTCAGAAACACTATATCACTGTAATTGTCTTCTCAAGAGCTATCAAATGCAATTATAAAAAGTAAGCAGTTCCATTAAAAAAAACATATACTTACTTGAATATCTCTATACATACCAGTGCTAAAACCATTCACCAAAGAAACATATGTGGACATCAATGCTCTGTGCCAAAAACCATGTTTTAATATGTATAACCAATCGCAAAAGAGGTGTTATGACTTAGGTGACTCACCCTGTATGTAAACCCCTTACCAATTCCTATGGAAGACCCCACACACACCTGACCAATCCACCTACTGAGCACTTCCCATTTCTGTCACACGAAATTATTATTATTATTACCCCTAACCCCTCTATTTATTACATTCTAAATTGTATCTGCACCTATTAGTCATTTTGCAATCCACCAAGTAGAGTGGAATGTTCTGTCCCCAAATTTGCCCTGCATCCTTCACCCCGTTCCTCTCCCCTTTCCCTCTCCCCTCTCCCTTTCCATATCAGCCTGAGATGGTGATCGTGTGTGCATGAGTTGTGCCTCAGTGATTGTGTGAATGCAGGTATTGTCTTTTTATGATGAAGGCTGTAGCTGAAAATTTAAGTAGTGTGAAGTGATTGTTTTTTTTTCTACATGTCTGTCTGCAGCTCAGTAATCATCTTTACAGTGAGTTGCTGCCTATCCTAATATTATTGATATTCCAACATGGACATTCCATTATTAAAAACTGGATAAACAAATTCTGCACTAAGTAATTTCCTATAAATTATCTAAACATTAACATCATATGAATTCAAGTAGCAGATTAAGTAAGTAGCAAAAATGTCTTTATTTTTACATTAAGTAGACTTTTTTTATATATGAGATGAGAAGAGTAAGAAAGAATGGCAATCTGGAAGGAAATCTGCAGAAGCTAGCATGAAGATGATATGACAGATATATCAAAGTCAAGAAAAGAAATGATGAAAACAGTGGAAGACCTGATCAGTAGCGCAGGGATGATTAGTTGGCTTGAGAATAAACCATAAAAATGTGAAGTTTTGGAACTAAGTGGGCAGAGGAACTATAATGTGCCTGGCTATTTACGGGTGGGAGCGAAGCTGAAGATGCCTCAGAAATTTAATTAAGTGGGATGATACTTCATCCTGGAATATAATGCCCTGCTTGAACAAAACCAATAAATGTTTAATACTTTCAGGTCATGTAACAGTCTGAAACAGGCCACACTAACTTGAGCACACAGTGATTGCGTGCCACAGTGCTTCAACACCTCTCCTCCTTCTACCCTTCCCGTACCATGTAGCTGCATGTGTATGACTTCGTTGTACTGAAGTTTCCACTTTAAATCTTATCAAATTGAACACTGTTAATCTGTTTTGTGAGCTTTCAGCATGTGCAGAAAGGTGCAGATTTGCATGCCTTTTTTAATGCTCAAAATGAAGATTCATATATATTTTTTTAAATTGTAGGTATCTATAGACAACTGCACTATTTCTCATTAGATGTTTTTGGTAAAATAAATCATAAGACTGATTCATGTAGTAAGATTTTAAAGTCCTGCAGACAAATGAGCTGAATTACACATAAGAAAGCACAGTTCAAGCAAACTACATAGTTGCCCTGAAAATTGTAAAAACTGGAAGACCATTTGTTGTTGTTGTTATGGTCTTCAGTCCGGAGACTGGTTTGATGCAGCTCTCCACCCTACTCTATACTGAGCAAGCCTTTTCATCTCCTCATAAGAACGGCAACCCACATCCACTTGAATCTGCTTACTATACGCGTCTCTTGGTCTCCCTCTGCAATTTTTACCCCACACACTTCCCTCCAATGCTAAATTTACGATTCCCCGATGTCTAAGAATGTGTCCTACCAAGCGATCCCTTCTTTTAGCCAGGGTATGCCAAAAATTCCTTTTCTCACCAATTCTGTTCAGTACTTCTTCATTGGATATGCGATGTACCCACCCAATCTTCAGCATTCTTCTGTAACACCACATTTCAAAAGCCTCTATTCTCTTCCTGTCCGCACTGCTTATTGTCCATGTTTCACTCTCGTACAAGGCAACACTCCACACAAATGCCTTCAGAAAAGACTTCCTTACACTTAAATTAATATTTGATGTTAGCAAATTTCTCTTTTTCAAAAATGTTTTTCTTCCCATTGCCATTCTGCATTTTATATCCTCTGTACTGCGACCATCACATGTTATTTTACTATCCAAGTAACAAAACTCATCTACCACCTTCATTGTTTCGTTACCTAATCTAATTCCTTCAGCATCGCCTGATTTTCTAAGACCGCATTCCATTATTTTTGTTTTGCTCTTGTTAATGTTCATTTTATATGCTCTCTTCAACACACTGTCCATTCCATTCAACTGCTCTTCCAGGTCCTTTGCTGTCTCTGACAGAATTACAATGTCATCAGCAAAACGCAATGTTTTTATTTCTTCCCCCTGTACTTTAATACCTATTCCAAAGTTGTCCTTGCTTTCCTTCACCGCCTGCTCGATGTACAAATTGAATAACATCGGAGAAAGGCTACAACCCTGTCTTACTCCCTTCCCAACTGATGCTTCCCTTTCATGCCCTTCGAGTCTAATAACTGCAGTCTGGCTTTTGTACAAGTTATAAATAACTATCCTTTCCCTATATTTTACCCCTGCTGACTTCAGAATTTGAAAGAGTGTATTCCAGTCAACATTGTCAAATGCTTTCTCCAAATCTACAAAAGCTAAAAATGTAGGTTTGCCTTTCCTTAATCTATCTTCTAAGATAAGACGTAAAGTGAGTATTGCCTCCTGGGTTCCTATGTTCCTCCTGAATCCAAACTGATCTTCCCCGAGCTCAGCTTCTACCAGCTTTTCCATTCTCCTTTAGATAATTCGTGTTAAAATTTTGCAACCATGACTTATCAAACTGATGGTTCTGTAATTTTCACACCTGTCTGCGCCTGATTTCTTTGGAATGGGGATTATTACATTTTTCTTAAAGTCTGAGTGTATTTCGCCAGTCTCATAAATCCTAAACACGAGTTCAAATAGTCTTGTCATGGCTGGCTCTCCCAAAGACTTTAGTAGCTCTGAGGGTATGTCATCTACTCCTGGGGCCTTGTTCCGACCTAGGTCTTTCAAGGCTCTGTCAAATTCATCTCTCAGTATAGCATCTCCTATTTCATCTTGATCTACTTCCTCTTCCCTTCCTACCACATTGTCTGTAAGTTCATTTCCTTTGTAGAGCTGCTCTATGTACTCTTTCCACCTTTCAGCTTTCCCTTCTTTGCCGAGAACCGGCTTCCCATCTGAGTTCTTGATATTCGTAGAGTTGCTTTTCTTGTCCCCAAATGTCTCTTTTATATTCCTGTAGGCGGTATCTACTTTTCCCCTTCTTAAACATTCTTCTACAGATTTGCATTTGGCTACTAGCCACTCCTGCTTAGCCATTTTGCACTTCCTGTCAATCTCATTTTTTAATCGTCTGTACTCCATTTTGCCTGTTTCATTTACTGCATTTTTATATTTTCTCCTTTCATCAATTAAATCTAGTATTTCCTGTGATATCCAAGGACTTTTTGTAGGTCTTGCCTTTCTACCTATTTTGTCCTCTGCTGCCTTCACTATTTCATCTCTCAATGCTACCCATTCCTCTTCTACTGTTTTATTTCCCTCTGTTTCTATCAATTGTTGCCTAAATCTCCCTCTGAAATTCTCCACAATTTCACTTTCCCTCAATTTATCTAAGTCCCATCTCCTTATTTTCCTACCTTTCTGCAATTTTTTCAGTTTCAGCCTACAGTTCATGACTAACAAGTTATGGTCAGAGTCTATATCTGCCCCTGGGTACGTCTTGCAATTTATAACCTGGTTCCGGAATCTATGTCTTACCATTATAAAATCTATCTAATACCTTCCAGTGTCTCCTGGTCTCTTCCATGTATACAACCTTCTTTTGTGATTCTTAAACCAGGTGTTTGTTACGATTAAATCATGTTCCGTGCAAAATTCTACCAGGCGACTTCCTCTTTCATTCCTCCTGCCCAGTCCATATTCACCTACTATTTTTCCTTCTCTTCCTTTTCCTACTACCGAATTCCAGTCTCCCATCACAATTAAGTTTTCCTCTCCCTTAATTGTCTGAATAATTTCCTTTAGCTCCTCATATATTTCTTCGATCTCCTCATCATCGGCAGAGCTAGTTGGCATATAAACCTGTACTACTGTTGTCAGTGTTGGCTTCATATCTATCTTGACAATGATAATGCGATCACTGTGCTGCTCATAGTAGTTTACCCGCATTCCTATTTTCTTATTCATTATCAGTCCTACTTCTGTGATACCCCCAACTGATTTTGTATTTATAATCCTGTACTCACCTGACCAGAAATCCTGTTCATCCTGCCACCGAACTTCACTAATCCCCACTATATCTAACTTCAACCTATCCATTTCCCTTTTTAAATTTTCTAATTTTCCTACCCGATTAAGGGATCTAACATTCCACGCTCCGATCCGTAGAATGCCAGTATTGTCTTTCCTGATGACAACATCCTCCTGAGTAGTCCCCGCCCAGAGATCTGAATGGGGGACTATTTTACCTCCGGAATATTTTACCCGAGAGGATGTCATCATCATATGTTCATACAGTAGAGCTGCATGTCCTCGGGAAAAGTAACGGTTGTAGTTTCCCCTTGCTTTCAGCCGTTCGCAGTAGCTGTGTGGCAAAGCCACATTAGCTGATGTTACAAGGCCAGCTCAGTCAATCATCCAGACTGTTGCCCCTGTAACTACTGGAAAGGCTGCTGCCCCTCTTCAGGAACCACACGTTTGTCTGGCCTCTCCACAGATACCCCTCCGCTGTGGTTGCACCTACGGTACGGCTATCTGCATCGTTGAGGCACACGCAAGCCACCCCACCTCGGCAATGTCTGTGGTTCATGGGGGTGGGGAAGACCATTTAAGGCAGCTAATATGTGAAAGAGTGTTTTCTAGAGTGTTCAGAGGTAATATGCCCATCTGTAGTGGCCCAATTTGAAGTGTTAAACTTGCCAGAACATAAACTTTGTTGATGAATGCATGAAACTCCTTGAATTTAAGTACTTTTAACCACCTCAGTGAGTACACAAAAATGTTAGTCATAGCATAAAGAATTTGAAGAAATAAAACAACTAAAACTTGCACTCAGAATTTTTCTGATGCATTTTTCAGTGCCCACAGAGGATGCAACATTAAGTCTCTAAATTGAACTGATAAAACCATAGTGCAGTTTTAATTTTGACAGACCACTGTTACCATTGCATTGGTGATCTGATTTCATGTTATAAAAAGACATTGATAAACAAGAATTCCTAAGGATTCATGTTGTTACCCTGAAATGTGTTGCTAAGTCCAGAAAAATGTTTGTTTGTGGACAAATATTTTCAATTATGGATACTAACAAACCAAAAACAAAGTCTTGTTTCGGTCTGATGCTTTGATGGAAGCCATGCTTTGAATTGGAACTGCTGCAGTGATTGTTCAAAACACAGGAAAATTATTTGTTTCAAAGCAACACCAAAGATTGACAAAGAATATTGATAATTTGTGCAAAATAAGGAGTGCAATAAAACTATTCTTGCTGTCTGACAAGTGTTGATGTGCCCATCTCCATTCACAGACAACAATATGACTCTTGACTTGTTAAGCAGTGCCCACTGCCACAACAACTTCTTCTACTACCAACTCTACAACATTTCTCGCATCTGCTCTCCCCCGCCCCCCTTTCCAATCCCCTCACAACTAGTGCTATAGCAGAATTCTAGTGCTCTTATTGGTCTCAACTTGTGCTCACAAAGCAATGCCTGGTCTCAAATCTATCTTTAAGTCAAAGATAATCTCAACAAAAGTTAAAACAAATGTATATAATACAATAATTGCCCAAATGCTTTCATATGACTTTCAAATGCTGAATACCATCAAAAGGAATGGAGATAAATTGATTGTGCTTGGAATAATGATAAGTTCATGTTGGAATTCAATGATATAATTAGAGTAGGTCTAACTCACTGCAAAGATAATCATTGTGCATCAACAGACACATCTTCCTACCACAGTCCTCACCAGTACAGAACTCACAATCATTTATCCAGGCACAACTTTGTAACATAGAACAGTTATCACAGGCTGATGCATTCCAGAACACAGCAGCTGGAGACGATGACTGTGTGCTACTGAGTTGTAGCTGTATGACTGAGTGTGTGTTCTGTTCAGATGAATGATAATAGCCATTGTTAAAATATGTTTGATTTCATTTTGATAGTTTTTAGTAACAACACCCTTTCATCCAAATAAATTTTACTTTTTTAATCTACTGTGATTCCACATCCACTGTATGCAGGTTCTTGAACATAGTTTAGTTTAGTTTCATAGGAACATGTGTCCAACTTTCACCTTCAAGATGCACATTGTTTTCTATCTTTACTGCATTTCATAATTCTTCTCTTCATTTTACTGAGCTTCATCAAACTTTTATCATCCTCTGTATCTCATCTTTATTTTTTCACAATAACACAATGTCAGTGCTGTCTTGTACCTCATAAAGACTGGTATAAATGTTAGTTTTTAGAAGCATTTACACATTATATTAAAATAATTATAGCAAACTATTCTTATTTTAAAAAGAATCTTACCTCTTATGTAATTTATTTGGAATTCTGAAGAATGTCTTCCCTGAGAACTTAACAGCCATGCCATTACTAGAGGTATCAATATCTGAAAAAGAAATTGTTCTTTATCTTTTAGAAAATATGTTTTCTGTTATGGAATTATAAATAAACTTACAGAATAAGTGATTATATTACACAGATTTGCAATATAATTTGTGGCGACCACTTGACCTTTGCCTTAATAGTTCAATGTGAAATATCTTTCCGACTGGCATCTTTGGGGACACAGCCTCTCTGCGCCCACCAGCCGTGTTGGATCAGGTCTTATTCCTTGTTGTTGTGTTCACAATAACAGGTATGGATCAAGAACATGCAGTTATTATTAGGGCTCCAACCCCATAAATTCATTGTCATACACCTTAAATCATGTGGAGGCTACTTAGCTACCACTGTGATAAGTTACTTTGCATTAAGGACAGATTTGAATGATTGTATGTAAACCTGAAACTTGTTTATGTTTGAGATATCTTTACAAACACAGAGTGATAAATAAAAACCCTTATACCACATGAAGATGGAATCAGTCAAGGACTACAACTAAGGAAATGAAGTGCAGAAATGTCTTTATTTTCTGAACTATGACCTCTTGTTTCTCCTGCCAGTATGTTTCTCATGCTTGTGTTTAGTGAGTATCTTTATTTTAGTTTCCAGGTATTTATGTGGCAATTTAATAAAGTGTGTTGTAATAATATCACTTATGCTTTACTATGAATTGAAAGACCTACATGTGGTGACTCCACCACATGTGCCATGAAAGATAAAATTGAATGTGAGGCTACTACATTGTTTACTATGAATGCTGCTTTATCAGAACAGTCGAGCTATAGTTCATTGAAAGTGAATCCAGTTTCACCAGTGGCAACAAATGTCAGACATGCCTGATTAGTTTCAAGATTTGTAGCCCACAGATAACTTGTCAATTATCTGCATGACATATTCTGTCACAAGAGCAAAATTTTGTTCCATGAAACATGCAACAAGAAAGGGGTACATGGTTTCTAGATCCTTCATTATCACCTATGGTATTTTTGGTGACAATGATTTAATCATCAGTGCTCTATGCACTCAAACTTTGTTCTTATTGTTTGACATTGTTCACAACTTATCATCTTCATGAAAATTCATGCACATTAAGGACACAATGGTTCATCAGGTATGCAAACCATCAGAATTTTTACTCCAACAAGTTTTGTAAAGTGAGATTATCAGTAACAAATTGCCAACTTGGTATCATCTTAAATCCCTAAAGACTGAAGCTAAAGTAACTGCTGCAACATTAAAACAGATGTGCTTCAGCTAGTTCCCTTTTTCTATCAAAAGTGATGTAGTTTCAAATAACAGTGAGGACTTGGGCTTCCAGTTACCCATTCTTAACAAACTGTATAATATTTTATATATGGCACTGCATATTGGGCTCCATAAACTGGGACTAGCATCTGAAGTATAGTTAAGGTGAATGCTGTCAGAAGTCTAAATAATTATGTTTGCTTCAATACATGTAGACAGATCTCCAAAGGTAGTTCTAGCAAGCCACTATGAGTACCAGGAACCCAGAATATGCCATTCAAAACAGCCTTTGTCACAACATAGCAAGCACTTACATGAATGGTGATGGCACTCCAGCTAGAAATGCGCTCCTCCATACAATAAGAAATAGCGCCATTATGTTTTTATCATTTTCATAGCACTTCTAATGAATCTGAATGGAGGGATTACTGTAGCACAGGATACCACCATTCAACTTTGACCAACGACGTTATACATAGGTCACAGATTTTACATTAAAATCACTTGGATATGTATGAAATAAAACAGTAACACGAGAAACAAAAAAATGTTCAAATGTTTGTTAAGCTTATGGGACTCATCTATGGGGTCATCAGTCCCTAAACTTACAAACTACTTGTGAACTACCTTATACTAAAGACGGCACAAATGTCCATGCCCGAGTGGGGATTCGAACCCCCAACCGTAGTGGCCGTGCAGACCGTGACTAAGAGCCTCAGTTTCCTCGGCCACTGCGGACGGCGCACGAGAAACAGAGATGATAAACATATCATAGTGTAATTGTGATGTAATCATAATGAAATTTGAAAAATATTAATGTTTTGTGTGATTTTTGTTTATTAAATAAATAAATTCCTGGGGTGCAGACAGATAGCTATATTTTATTGCATTCACAGGCATACGCAGATCAAGCATCTGATATCACCCACTGGCAAGTGAATCTCATGATACCACTATTGGCTTTGAACAATGTCATCATATTGCCTGTAAAAGCATACATCTGAAATAAGGTCAACTGTGTAGGTACACATTTAAGTAGTGTGTCATACTTTCTCTTTGAGTTTATTAAATTTCAAAATGCAGATCCGTGATTTATTGCAGTCACATGTGACATCTCACGAAACGCAGATAGATCAATGTTTCATTCAACTCACAGTAACTTTATTAAGAATGATGATTTATAGTAACGTGATTATTGGTCATTTCACTGGTAGTAATTTAGTGGGTTGTAAAGCTTGTAATCACCCTGAAGAAACAAAGAATGACAACATATAAAACTAGTAATTATGTCAGGTCAGAAAATTAATTATCTATGTAGTGAAAACATTTCGTTGCCTACATTAGCACATGCCACCAGTAAAATTTTACTTATGGTGGCAAAAGCGTAGTATGTTGATTCTGGTGATGGGTATTGAATGTTTGTTCATAAACATGAGGAATAATGAGAGGAGTAATTGTTTCAGTAAGCCATAAAATAAATAATTAACACTGTTCTTGCTCTATGGTCGACAAGTTCTTGTATGTACCCTTGCCCAGTGAATAAATTATTTATCCTAGTAAAATGAACATTTTGTTGCCAACATCAGCACACCTGTCCTCTACCACCGAAAGTTAAATTTAACCCTACCCCAAGGTGATACAATCACAAAGAACAGCAGAAAAAATTATATTAAATTTCATGCTAAATATTTATTTCATTCAGCTATTAATTTTGAAATCCATTTAATATAAGTTTGTGCATACAGCACACAATAACTATTTCTGCATTACACATTTATTGAAATTCTAAGAGTTATCACGACAAATTACCTTTTCAGAAACACACACACAAGCAATATTAGACTTTCAAACATAAAATACCAAAAAATCCACAATTGATGGTACTCTCTCTCTCACTTACAAATAATCACAAATAAAATCTACAAAAATTCCCAAAACATAACAATAGAAAAATACCCATCGTATCCTCCCTCACATTAGAACAAACTCCACCACACCCAAAAATAAATAACATTCCGCTTTTGATCTAGAGTAGATAAATTTTTACTATCTCTTTAATAAACGACTTTAAACACTACTTTCTGGCACACTTTTTCTTCATGAAGGTATGATTCCATGTCGCTTTCTCTCAGTTTTCCCCACCGAATAACCAATTTTATACAGCTATATTGTATTACATGCACTAGTTTTTAAAAATTTGAAATTCCTCTACGTCTCGATAAATGAGAAACTGTCAGACATTATTGTCGACCCTTCTGCAACGTGTTCCTCAATCACAATATGGAGGGCTCGCTGATGCCTTCAACATCAGTGATCAGCGTCCCTCTATACTTGACATTTTCTTTTAAGGACTTGTAAGGTTGGGTACTTCAGTCTGCCACCTTACATCACTGATTTGCAATATGTGTTCGTGTTGTTGCCAAGATCTACTTTATTTACTGTTGTCTAATTCTTTTGTCAAGGCGCTAAAAACCTTGCTGTTGTGCGCCCAAAACATCCTATCCTATCAATCAAAACAACTAACTATTTTTCAACTACCGTAGGGCCTACTTTAAAACCAACATCAGAACACACCTTCTCCGATATAGCAGCCTCCCCCCCAAACCTATAACCCCGTTATTGCATGCCTCCTCCCCCAACAATTAACAATATTTAATATACTCACTGCACACTTCACGACAAAATGAGCACCAATTCCATATATATTTTCTTTTGTCACGCAACATTTACACACACACACACAGCCTCACAGGATATCTCAAACACCAACAATAGGTTTTTATTAAAGTCGACATGATCGACTGGAAAGTGTCCGCAACTGCACTCTATTATTTCAAATGTGTTTATTTGTGTCAACAGTTGCAATATATTTGTTTAATTACATGTTTCGATCGTTTGTATCATCTTCAGGTCTAAAAGACAAAAGTAAAATAAAAATGTACAACTTGATAAACTTATTGAGGTTTAATTAAACAATAGATAAATTATACATAAATGGAGAGATTTTTCTTTACCCCATAATTGCGGACGCAACTCGTCTGGCTGAGTACTAATTGAGTTTTACTTAAGGCCGCTACAGACGAGCGACGAATGGCTGCAATTCGTCGCATGCGATATCGCTGCAATCCGTCGCTCGCCTCCACCTCGCCACACACGAGCGATTTGTTTCTAAGAGAATTACGAACGCACTAGTGTAGGCGAATTCTGGATTGGAAATGGCTCTTTTATTTTTAACAGCTGTCACAGTTGATTTGTGCAGTCTGACGAGTAATACTTTTAAATCAATAATTTTCGAAATGGGAATTGTAATTTATTAAACTTGTTGTGAATCCGTTTTCCTAGGAAGTTTTGGTTACGGTACGTTACACTTTTAGTGCCGTCGAGTGTGTTGTATACATCTCTCTAGTGTAATAATATGTTTTGTTTTTTCGTTTATTTGTTCTCAATTCCTCTTTACTGGTTCGTCTTAAGGTAGATTGTCTAAAATGCGTCTGTTAATTGCGACTGCGTCTCGTCCCCCTCCATTTTCCGGCCGTGGGGTCGGCGGCTATAACTACGAGTTTGAGTACTGTGGGCAGGGCGAAGCTGGGAATTTGTATCTGACGGGAGGCGTGCTTAGGTAGTCCTTGCAGGTGCGGTGATCACTGTGTCCCCAGTGGTGTAGGGGTCAATCAAAATAACTAAAACTTATTTTGTTCTATTTTTCAACTACCGTAAGGCCTACTTTAAAAACAACATCAGCACACACCTTCTCCGATATAGCAGCATCCGACCAAAGACGCTGTAATGCAGCGCATCTGCAGTATTAAAATAAGTGAATATCGAAATATGGAGTGCTCCCAACAAACTTTCTTGTGCAGTTCAAATGCTTCATTTTCGCAGTGATTAAGAGTGGTTAAAGGAAATGGATGTTTTCATATGAATGCCGATATAAAGGATGATGCGCCGGTAGAGGCATCTAGCGGTGCACGGGTGGAACTACGAATTCGACATGTCAGCTCTGGAATTCTGAATATCGCAGTATCGAAATAACATTATTTCTTCGTGTTGTATAAATATACGAACACCGAAATTGTAGTTCCATTTCAAATAGTAGACTAATGAAAGTTATACAATTCGAAAATAATAATGGGAAGTATATACTTCCGTTTTTATTTGTTGTTATTGTATCAGGCATTTTCCTTAACACGTAAAAGATACCGTTTAATACCTCCCAGTGTCGGTTAAATTTTACCAAATATCCCAGTGGCCTCCTATGATAATGTTGGTAACAGATGCTGAATAGTAAGAATCCTGTGAGTCTTCAGCGCAACTGCCTAGAAAGCAGGAGACCCGGGTTCGAATCCCGGCTGGGTACACATTTTCAGCCTCGCCCAATCGCAGTTGATGTCATATATTCTGTGAATATTAAAGAATAAAGGTAATTGAAGACTTTAAAGAAATTCGCCTGTATTTATAGGGAAGATATGCCGGCAAATACAAATAATTATTGACATTATAGTAACATCAAATAATGCAGTAGTACAACGTTTGTAAACATTACACTTAGGATGCAGTAATAAAAGAGAAAGTCTATTCGTAGTGGGAATTACTTTCCGAAATGCGTCGCCCAGAAATTAAGGAAAAATCAAGACTGGCAATGATTAATATAAAACCTATGATTCATAGCAGACGCCCAGTAACACCTAGAGTGACACTGACGTTCTCAAAGATGGTGGCAACCTTTCCAATTGGCTTCAACTATGGCGGTGCTGTGGGTTGTCTGTGTTGGCTATATAGGTCTTTGGGAACAACTTGCGTCTGCTGGCTCAACTGGTCGTACTGCCAACGTACAGGGGCAAACAGAAACTTCGAGAAGTCTGCGAGGGAGCCCCACTTGTGCAACTGCCCGACAGGGAAGAAAAAGCGGTTTGTCGTCCTGGTGGGTGCTGCAGTCAAGCCGCCCTTTGAAGCGAGCAAAGGGCAGAGCAGACGCTTGTCCTTCAGAGGCCCGCAGGCGTGTAAACAGCCGCCGCAGATGTGTGCCGAGGGCTTCCGAACGAGAAGCAGCACCCAGCCAAGGGCCAAAGGCAGTGCAACTTCACTGAACTGGGGACGAGATTTTAAAACTTAGATTCTGATACACTTCGTTTGTGTGGCCATAATGTCCGTAGTTGCTTTCATAATTATGAATAGCAGTGTTTGTCCGTCTTTGCAACTACAATAAAAAAGCGATTTTTTTTCTCACCAGGCGCGTTTCGTTTTAATGACAGTAAAACATCTTCAGTGGTCTGTAATAATAGAAATCTACAGTTTGTTTTGTCTTTAGATCGAAAACAGTTCGTTAACGGATGAAAAGTAGGCCTAATGTTTTGTTACTTACAGAAATTTTGTCGTGTTTTCGCTTCACATCATGGAATGACGGTCTGTTTACCACATACGACTATCAACACTCCACAGATAATGTCAAATAAAATCTCATACCCACCTCTCCGCTAAACATGAGACTCTCCGAACGTGTTACACATATCATTATATAAATACGCTAACACGAAAATTGTGGTACAGATTACTAATTTATTCGTATCATTATATAAATACGCTAATACGTAAATTGTGGTACAGGTAACTAATTTATTCGTACAAGAAGGCCAATGAAAGTTACATAATTCGAAAGATTGTTTGGCGTAGATTTCACGAATATAAATATTATGTTTGCATTTAGCCATTAGAAGTGGTAAAAGGAAGTAGAAATTTTCCTATCTACAGCTTGGACACAGAATAGGGAGCATACAGAAGGGAAAGCTGGGGGTGGCGCCTTTGATCTGTACGTTACCAAGCGTTGCGCTCGACGCCATATTGAAAAGCAGTAAACGCGGAACTATAGGCACTTAGTACTTTGGCTGGAAATGGACTTTTTACGAACTGCAGATAATCTCTCCGACTTTTACGAAAGGAAACGCCTTTTCATTATGCTCTCATCTATTTTGCGCCCTCTTCTTGTACCTAATTGTAATCCAACGAAAAAAATAGGCCTAAATTTTAATACAACTACGAAAATGTACGGTGAAATCGATGATCGTTTTATTTTGTGCTTATCTCTAGAAAAATCCCAAATAACGCGGAGTTATGTTTGGGAAATTAGTTATAAACAAGAAAGTGACTTTACAACTGCCAGGTTTTATTTGACACGAATAAATTCGCACAAAATATTGAGCCAGACTTAGCAATACCACGTGATTACATAGAACTAATGACGTCTGGGCATATATAAAAGTTGTATTTGCTTTAGGAGTATCATTAATTTACTGATCGGAGAAGGGGATATAGAGGAATCTGTCAACCACAGAG
This sequence comes from Locusta migratoria, assembly GCA_026315105.1. Taxonomy (NCBI): domain Eukaryota; kingdom Metazoa; phylum Arthropoda; class Insecta; order Orthoptera; family Acrididae; genus Locusta; species Locusta migratoria. The sequence goes on along the minus strand of CM048745.1, from coordinate 837,036,974 downwards.
CAGGAACAGCATAAAATAATTATTCCTCTTAATCTATTTGTTTGAGTATCCGAAGAGCATTCGTTGCCAACATTAACACACTACGCCTCCAATGCCGTAAGTAAAATTTTACCTGCCTACTTACGCATTATTCGTTGTCATTCATTTTATATTATTCTCTGCAACGTTAAACTTATAAAATATAAATGTAATTCAACATTTCGATGCTGCTGAACTGCAACAGCAACAGCGAGAGTTATCGTCAAGAGAAGAAGCAAGGCTACTTTTAATAATTATGCACACATTGCTCTCATTCGAAGCTGATAACATTTAACTTTCACTACACATATAGCGACGTTCTCTTACTGCTCAGCAACTTCCGGGAAGGTGAAGAAACTTATATCCTTCTTTGTATTCGAATTATTACGGCAATTAAGTGCTGAACACCATCGGCCGCCTTTTTATTGCTGCTCATAATAAAAACGGAACAGCTCCAACTACTGACACACAGTTCTTTCTTTTCACTGCACTGCACTAAATACTTGTTTAGTTTTATGCGATTCAGGCTGTTAAAATACACAATTCACAAACAAAGACGGCGCATTACCACGCCACAGAGTAGGGAGTGCTCACACGTATACTGCTTTTCAAGATGGCCGATTCCGCACATGCGCACTAAATTTTGGACGACAGACTGCAGCGGGAGTTTCGTTTCTGTATACTCCTTATTCTGTGGTTGGATCAAGTTCTACATTCTCCAACAATCAGCTCACTGATTGGCTATTCGCCTCGACCAAAGACGCTGTAATGCAGTGCATCTGCATTATTATAATAACGTATTAAAATAAGTGAATATCGAAACGTTGAGAGCTCCCAACCCACTTTCTTGTGCCGTTCAAATGCTTCATTTTCGCAGTGATTAAGAGTGGTTAAAGGAAATGGATGTTTTCACATGAATGCCGATATAAATGATGATGAGCCGGGAAAGGCATGTAGCGGTGCACAGGTGGAACTACGAAGTCGACATGTTGTCAGCTCTGGAATTCTGTATATCGCAGTATCGAAATAACATTATTTCTTGGCGTTGTATAAATATACGAACACCGAAATTGTAGTTCCGTTTCAAATATTAGGATAATGAAAGTTATATAATTCGATAATGGCATGAGAAGTATATACTTCCGTTTTTATTTGTTGTTACTGTGTCAGGCATTTTCCTTAACACGTAAAAGATACCGTTTCATACTTTCATACTGCTGGTTAAATTTTACTAAATATCAAAGCGGCCTCCTATGATAATGGTGGCAACAGATGCTGAATAGTGAGAATCCTGTGAGTCTTCATTTTAGCCAATCTCTTGACAACGCTGATGTTTTCTCATGGAATCTTGGCTTTACGAGGGCAATTATTTTCACTGAGCGGACGAGGGTACATACAACAACCTGTCAACCATAAAGCAGGAACAGCATTATTTGTTTACTTCATGGTCTGTACGATACAATAATCGAGTCATTCTATGTGGCTCGAACAAATGGGCAAAGATTTTCTATCGTGTTGTTGATGTTGCCAACATAATCACGCGAGGCTGCCGACATGATACGTAAAATCTTACTCCCAGTGACCATTGTAAACACAATTGGTCGATTTCCGACCACAGGCAATACTAGTTGAAATGAAACTCCCAAACTTTCTCGCTCCCTGCTAACAACCACTCAACCTCGTTTCCCTCACTGCGACCCTACGTCACATACTAGATTCAACAAAAAACACAAGTCCCAATTACCCCCCCCCCCCCCCAACACACACACTACTTGCATTACCATCACCCAGAAGTTTCAATATTAATGTTAGTTCTTCACAATGAATATGCAATACCATAATTATTTAATAAAAGCCAACTGACAAATTTCTCCCCTGTACCAAGCACCACCCCACCTCCTGTCTACCACTTGTGTCTTCACATTCCACCTTACCACAAACCACCATTCAGTCATCTTTTCCCTACTACTCAACCCCCCCCCCCCATAGATAATAATAATAAAAATTAAATAAATAAAAATGTTTCCTTTATATATATGCCACTATTCCAGTCCGCTTACATCAAAACTAAATACACTAAAACATAATTTATAATAAACATAGAAAAAGAACTACATTCGTGATAAATCTTGGAATTCGGCACTTTCTTTAATAAATTTACAAAGACGCCGCCACAGCACAGATCATAACACATCGATTTCTTCGCAGTAATCGACCATGAAGCCTCAGACATAATTTACACACACGTGTCCTTCCTTGCCGCCGAGTAACGTCTTTGGCGTCTTGTTGTATCTGTGGCCGCAAGCGCAGTAGCGCGGCCCGCGCGTTTATAAGCATGATGCGCATGCTGGAGCGTCAATCTTCGACTCTCTCTGAAGATGGCTGAACGTTTCTCAGCCGAAATATTAGAAGAACTAAACTTTATGCGGCTGCACGCCCGAAACTTCTTTGAACAGTCATTGCGCCGCGAAAACATGAAAATCATTCTGCACCGAATCTAAGTCCTTTCTTCTTGGTTTTCTTCGACTCCTCTTACCCTCCGCTGCCGATCTCATGCTTCTCCCGTGCGTGTAACATGACCCCATCATCTCAGTCTGTTCGCTCTAACCGGTTCATCTATGGTGTTCATTCCCAGTTTTTCTTTGATTTCCTTATTATGGACACCCTCCTCCCATTCTTCCTATCTATTAGTACCTGCAATCATTCTTGCTACTTTCATATCTGTAACCTCTACCTTCTGAATAATGTAACCTGTATCCACTCCCATACAACAAACTTGGTCGCAAGATAGAGCGGTGCACTGCTAACTTAGCCTTGGTACCTACTTCCTTCTTGCAGAAAAAAGTAGATCTCAGCTGAGCATTCACTCCATTAGCTTTGCTACACCTCGATTCCTCTTGAAACTCTCTACCTGTTCTAACTGTGATCCTCCTATTTGGCACTCAATCTGGTTGCCACAGACATTACTTTCGTTTTGGAGATGCTGATCTTCATATCATAATCCTTGCACCTCTGATCGAGCTCTGAAATATTAGTTTGCAACCTTTCAATCGAATCGGCCATTACAACTGTAATCCGCATATGAGAGATTGCTTATTTTGTTTTCACCTATTTTAAACCCGCCCTGCCAGTCTACTATTTTCAACATATGATCCATGAATAGTATGAACAACAGTGGTGACAGGTTACAGCCTTGTCTTAACCATGAACCATGAGCTTAATTTGCCATCTACTCTAATTGTTGCCTGACAGTCTACGTAAAGCCCTTTAATTGCCTGCAGAAGTTTGCGTCCTATACCATAATCTTGAAGAACTGACAGTAGCTTCCTCCTAGGAACACGGTCGTAATCCTTTTCCAGATCTATGAAACATAGATACAATTTCCTGTTCCACTCTTAGTACTTTTCCATTACCTGCCGTAGGCTAAAGATCTGGTCCTGACAGCCTCCAAGAGGCCTAAACCCACACTGAATTTCATCTAACTTGTCCTCAATTAATACTCGCTCTCTCCATTTAACAATGCCTGAGAATATTTTGCCTACAACGCTAATTAAATAGATACCTCGATAGTTGTTGCAATTTTTTCTGTTCCCATGTTTGAAAATTGGCGTGATTACCGCTTTTGTTCAGTCAGACAGAACCTGTACTGATTCCTGTGTAACCATTTGAGACCTTATATTCCACTGTGTTTGACGAGTTCCGGCTTAATTTCATCCACCCCAGCCACTTTATTGCATTGTAATCTATTGACCATATTCTCCAATTCCTCAAATGCTCAATTCCTCAGTTGCTCAGTAAACGCCGGCCAGGGCACACGCGACAGCAGCAGCAGCAGCAGCTCTACATTGTAAAATAACCGGCTTCTTAATAGAAGCGACTTATTTTCATTTCGTGTGTGCTTTCTTTTACAGTTCTTAAATCTTTAGTGTGCTCGCGTGTTTATTTACTAAGAATCGCGTTTAGTTGTCAGTTCAGTCGTTATTTTGATTTATTAGCTCGCGCATATATTTTTCAGATCCGCCGTTAATAAACAGTTAGTGTTGGATCCATATTTTTCGAAGCTCACTGTTTATCAAACTTCTGTGTCCTCAGACGTACTTACTTGGAAAAAACAAAGGTTTTTAAAATGGCTAGGAACTGTGACTGCTGCGAACGGATGGAGGCAGAGTTGGTGACTCTTCGCTCGCAGCTTCAGGCGGCGTTGGCTTCGCTGGCAACGCTTGAGACTGCGGTGGGTGGGCGCCGCTGTTGTGGGCCGCTCGCGGGGGTGCAGCAGACGCCCTGTGCGTCTGTTATGCCCTCCATCGGCCTGCGGCTGTGGCCAGCCCGCTCACTGCCCGCGAGGAGGTAGCCCCCCAATCGGTGGTGGATTGGGAGGTCTCCTCAGCGCGTGTCAGGCGGCGTAAGACTTCCCGGGGGACCGAAGTGGAGGCCTCCCCGGTTAGTCTTGCCAGCAGATTCGAGGCGCTGTCTGCGGCAGAAGACGTGCCTGACGCAGATGGTGTCGCTTGTCCTGCACTCGCCCCCCCCTGCCTTCAAGATCCGGGCACTCACAGGGGGTGGGATTGTTAGTAGTTGAGAGCTCCAACGTTAGGCGGGTGATGGAGCCTCTTAGGAAAATGGCTGCTAGGGAGGGGAATAAATCCAATGTGCACTCCGTGTGCAAACCGGGGGGAGTCATTCCAGATGTGGAACGGGTCCTTCCGGATACCATGAAGAGCACAGGGTGCAGCCAGCTGCAGGTGGTGGCTCAAGTCGGGACCAATGATGTGTGTCGCTTTGGATCGGAAGAGATTCTTTCTGGTTTTGAGCGGCTATCAGAAGTGGTAAAGACTGCCAGTCTTCCTTGAAAGATGAAAGCGGAGCTCACCATCTCCCGTATTGTCGACAGGACTAACTGCGGACCTTTGGTTCAGAGCCGAGTGGAAGCTCAGACGGCTCAGAGGCTCAGAGGCTCAGCCGGTTCTCCGACCGTATGGGCTGCAGATTCCTCGACTTGCGTCAAAGGGTGGTGGGTTTTCGGGTTCCGCTAAATACGTCAGGAGTCCACTATATTCAGGTAGCGGCTACACGGGTAGCAGGGGCTGTGTGGCTTGGACTGGGCGGTTTTTTTAGGTTAGAGGGCCTCGGGAATACACAAAATGGGTTTCAATCACAAAGGGGGCAGGTCAAACACAGAAAGATACCATAGGTATAACAGATGTAAATTGTCGTAGCTGTATTGGAAAAGTTCCAGAGCTCCAAGCGCTGATAGAAAGTACTGAGGCACAAATCGTTATAGGTTCTGAAAGCTGGCTGACGCCTGAGATAAGATCGGCCGAAATTTTTTCAAAGGGCCAAATGGTCTTCAGAAAGGATAGAATAAATAAAAAAGGGAGTGGCGTGTTTATTGCTGTTACTAACGGTTTATCCTGCAGCGAAATTGAGACAGATACTTCCGGTGAGTTGGTCTGGGCAGAGGTTATACCTGACAACCGGAATAAATTAATAATTGGATCTTTTTATCGGCCCCCTGACTCAGACGATGCAATTGCCGAAATGTTCAAAGAAAGCTTGAATCACATTTCAAATACGTATCCAAATCATACTGTTATAATCGGTGGCGACTTTAATTTAGCCTCGATATGTTGGCATAATTACGTATTCAAAACCGGCGGGAATTATAAAACATCGTCCGAACTAGTTCTGAATGATTTTTCTGAAAACTACTTCGAACAGTTAGTTCATGAAGCCACTAGAATAGTAAGTGGCTGCGAAAATACCCTTGATCTCCTAGCAACAAATAATCCTGAGCTAGTAAAGAGCATCAAAACAGATACAGGGATTAGCGAACATCGAGTTGTAGTAGCGAGACTGAATGTCGAAATGCCCAAATGCACTAAAAATAAACGAATAATATCTATTCAATAAAACAGATAAAAATTCGCTTCACGCTTTCCTGAGTGATAGTCTCCAGTCTTTCAAAACTAAAAATGCGAGTGTAGATCAGTTGTGGCTTACTTTCAAAGACATAATATCCGTAGGAATCGAGAGATTTATACCAAATAAATTAATAAAAGAGGGGGCTGACCCCCGTGGTACACAAAACAGGTCAGAACACTGTTGCAGAAACAAAGAAAAACGCATGCAAAATAAAAAAAAAAAAAAAAAAAAAACCACAGAATCCACAAGACTGGCAATCTTTTACTGAAACTCGCAAACTAGCGCGGACTTCAATGCGAGAAGCCTATAGTAGTTACCACAACGAAATCCTGTCTCGTAATCTTGCAGAAAATCCAAATAAATTCTGGTCATATATGAAGTACACTAGCGGCAAAACACAAACAATACCTTCACTACGCGATAGCAATGGTAATACTACCGATGACAGTACTGCTAAGGCAGAATTACTAAACACAGCTTTCCGAAATTCGTTCACCAAAGAAGACGAAGTGAACACTCCAGTATTCAATCCAAGAACAGCTGCCAGCATACGAAACTTAGAAGATGTTCGTGGCGTAGTAAAACAACTTAAGTCACTAAACAAAAATAAATCTTCCGGGCCAGATTGTATACCAACTAGATTTCTTTCAGAGTATGCTAATGAAATAGCTCCGTACTTAGCTATAATTTACAACCGATCACTCAGCGAAAGATCCGTACCCAAAGACTGGAAAGTTGCCCAAGTTACGCCAATATTCAAGAAAGGCAATAAGAGTGATCCCCAAAATTACAGGCCTATCTCATTGACGTCGATTTGCAGTAGGAAGAGAACGACCTATTAACCAGTAGTCAACACGGATTCAGAAAGTATCGCTCTTGCGAAACACAGCTTGCCCTTTATTCACATGAAGTGTTAAGTGCCATCGACAAGGGATCTCAAATCGATTCCATATTTCTGGATTTCAGGAAGGCTTTTGACACTGTACCCCACAAGCTGCTTCTTATGAAATTGCGTGCTTATGGAATATCTCCCCAATTGTGCGGTTGGATTCACGATTTCCTATCAGAAAGAACACAGTTCGTTGTAATTGACGGTAAGTCATCGAGTAAAACAGAAGTGATATCTGGCGTTCCACAGGGAAGCGTTATAGGTCCCCTACTCTTCCTCGTGTTTATAAACGATTTAGGAGACAATCTGAATAGCTCCCTTAGACTGTTCGCGGATGATGCTGTCATTTATCGGTTAGTGAAGTCAACAGAGGGTCAAAAGCAACTGCAAAGCGATTTATACAATATTTCTACATGGTGCGAAAATTGGCAATTGACACTAAATAAAGAAAAGTGTGAAGTAATACACATGACCACTAAAAGAAATCCGCTGAACTTCAATTACGCGATAAATCAGTCAAACCTTAAGGACGTAGATTCCACCAAATACTTAGGAGTTACAATTACGAACAACTTTGACTGGAGAGAACACATAGAAAATATTGTGGGGAAGGCGAACCAAAGGTTACTTTTCATCGGCAGAACGCTTCGTAGATGCACCAGCTCCACCAAACAGACTGCCTACATCACACTGTGCGTCCTCTCCTGGAGTTCTGTTGCCCCTTGTGGGACCCTCACCAGCTGGGACTGACGGAAGGCATTGAGAAGGTTCAGAGAAGGGCAGCTCGTCTTGTTTTATCACGTTACGAGGCTAAAGCGTCACGGAAATGTTGCACGAATTGGGGTGGAAATCATTAAAAGAAAGACGTTATTCATCGCGACATGATCTGTTTGCGAAGTTTCAATCACAGACTTTTACTTCTGAACGTGAAAATATTTTCCTAGCACCCACCTACTTAGGGAGACATGACCATCCCAATAAAATAAGAGAAATCAGATGAAAAACGAAAGATTTAGTTCTTCTTTCTTCCCGCGCGCTATTAGAGAATGGAACGGTAGAGAAAAGTTATGAAAGTGTTTAATGAACCCTCTGCCAGGCACTTGAATGTGATTTGCAGAGTATCTATGTAGATGATGTAGATCCTGTTTCCATCGTCGTTCCTATCCCATTCTACCTGAAAATGACACATCATTCAACGTTTCATCCACATTGAGCAATTCTTCAAAATATTCCCTCCATCTGCTCAAGGCATCCACAGGATTGATTAGAAGCTTTCCTGACCTGTATGGAGTATGGAGCCATTTTTGATATGCCTTCTTTTTCTTTTTACAGGCTGCCTTGATTGTGTCATTCCACCAAGCTGTCTGCTTCTTCCTGCCTTTACACACTACTGTTCCAAGAGATTCTATAGCTGCTTTCAGTGGTGTGTCCCTGTACCTTGACCATTCCTCTTCCAGTGACTGTAAATAATTACATTTAACTAACTGGTACCTTTGTGGTTCATGGTGTGAGTTCCTGTAGTCATGTCCTAGTTCATGAACCACGGGCATCGTATGAGTGGCCAAGTAAGTGGTCCTGACAGTTGGGTTACGAGTGACTTTGGAATAAAGTTGGGCATCTCGGACATATTCTGAGTCGTGGCCACTTTTGTGCTCAGACGGCTGAGACTACCAAATCCACCGGTTAGTCCCTCAACCATAAGGGGTAGAACCCAGTGGGGCCCTGGGCAAGTAAGGCTATCAACCTGCTTCTAGGGTACTTCAATATCATGCTGGCAACAACCAGAGCAAAATGGCTCCGACCTTTGGAGGTGATGGAGTCCCACCTCTAATTGACAGACCAGGGACTCCTCCAATACGACTTGGCATGCATATTAATATCTATAATTATTTTAATGTATTTAATTTTGTATAATTTATTTTGTTGTAATGTTGTTGCTCCGGATATTTGCAAAAGTCATAGAATTATACTAGTTGGATTTCTTGGAGCCCAAAGTGCCCTCCTGAGAATGTTTCCTGGGTTAGACAGCCCGGTTTGCCATCCCCCTCCCCCTGCCCTAGATCCGGAGCTGCTGAAAGAAGAAGACAGCGTGGTACCTGGAAGGCTGGCAGTAGATGGGTGCGGCTGGTACTGGCTGGGGTGCTGGCAGCGGTCGCCTGTGAAGTGCGGCGGGCAGCGGCACGAGTAGGCGTCGAGCAGCGGCTGGCAGACGCCGCCGTGCAGGCAGGGGCCGGAGCTGGGGCTGGAGCTGGAGCCAGTGGAGCCAGTGGAGCCGCTGGAGCCGCAGGGCGGGCCCTCCCAGCGACGCACGCCCGCCCGCTCCTCGCCCAGGCTCTCCAGCGACTGCCCGTTCACCACCAGCCGCTGCACCGCGCCGTCCAGCCCCGAGGACACGTTCGAGCAGTGGCTCACCTCCATCCCTGGACTGCAGAAAGCGTACTGCTACCAAACTGTTTGTTTTGCTTGTGTGCATTCAGTCACCGCTAACAAGTCACTATGAGGAGTGTCCAATTGAAAAGGTACGAAACGACAGTGTGGGTATAATTGAAGCAAATCTAATATAGGAGGGGCGACCAAAAAGTAAGTTCCGTTTCAATTTATCTCTGCTGCACCACTGCGATTGCAGTTCCACACCCGAGCTGTAGACGATGTGTATCAAGGAGAAGTACGTGCGCCATTTGGAGATCGCTGTCAGTTACGTACGCTTTGTTGTGCTTGTTTGAAATGTCGGCGTTGATTGAAAATCTCGCCGCCTGTGAAATCAGGTCGGTGATTCGGTTTCTGAATGCGAGGAAAGTGAAACCAAGTGAAATTTATCGGCAAATTTGCGATGTTTACGGACCTAATGCGTTGAGTGATTCGATGGTGAGAAGATGGCTACGGCAGTTCAATGGCGGGTGTAGTGATGTGCACGATGAAGAACGAAGTGGGCGTCCACCTTTGGTTACAGAATAACTGGTTCACGCGATTGATGACAAGATCCAGGAAAACCGTAGGTTTACAATTAGTGCTCTCGCTATGGACTTCCCCAAATTTAACTATAACTGATATATGAAATTGTTACCAAGCAACTGGCGGCAGATTTCTATGAAGAAGGTTTCCAATCCTGGTGCCACACTATGACAAATGTCTGCAAAATTTCGGCAGTTATGTGGAAAAGTAGTTTAAGAGTTGTAGAATTTTGTGCAATAAAAGTTTCTTCTGTATCTGTGTACAATTTCATTTTATTACCAAACGGAACTTACTTTCTGGACGCGCCTCGTATAAAGCAGTGTGTCCGTATGTTTGTATGTGTTGCTTACAAATCTACAGTTTTGTTTCAATCTTTATGAAATTTTGTACACGTAAACTTCAATCCATGAGGACGGTCGTCGTAAGTGTAAGAATCACATACGATATATAGTTCACGAGAAATGACGCCATAAACAATGAGATGCGCGAAAAACTGCTGCATTTTGCGACAATGCTGCTCATTTTCTCCTAAACCATTGGACCGATTTCAACCAAATTTGGTACACACATTCTTTATCGTGAGGTAACAATTGCTGCATGGTTAAGAATCACATACGGTTCAAAATATATTACGTCATAACCAATAGAAATCTCAAAAAAATGCCATATAATACGAAGAGACTTTCGAAATACACTGTATGAGAATGACAGTACTTAGCGACCTGCAACAAACTTTAAACATAATTTCAAAACTTTACTAAACTTTTTCTCGGTGACAACCATAGCAAAACGATGAAAGGAAAAACGTTTCTCGCTTACTACTTTTCCGATGTTCACGGAGTAAAACTACGGCATTCGGCCTGACGTTACAATTTATAATTTGTACACTACATATTGTAGCGGCAGGAAATTTTACAGACAGTATAGACACATATAGGTGAGTGTATCTTCAAAATTGTATCACAGTACGACACGTAGTTCATAAGATATAAGCACATAAACGGTAACTTTCATGGAAAACCGCCTCATTAAGCACCAAGTTTTAATCTATTACTTCTTTACTACTAACTGTATTCCCAAGAGATTTTAGACATACAGCCCTTATACAAATAAATGTATGTATACCTGAAAAATTGCAGAAATGAATAAATAAATACCCGGGCAACTCCGGGTTTTCAGCTAGTAGCTTATAAAGATAATAGCGGAAACTCCGAGGCATTGACATGCGTTTGCCAGGCGACACCGCTAGCAGTGCCATCTGTTGGCTCGAGTTGTTGGCTTCACGCCTGCTACTCTGAATTTTCTTTCCCTGCGTATCGCATTTACAGCGCACGTTTTGTACTGTTGCGCCATTAACGAAATTATGCTAGATGCTAATTCATTTAAGGTGTAGGGTTAAAAGAAACAAAAGCAATCGGTTCTGTGTAGTCTATTTGGGTAGAATTCGAAATGAAAATAATACAATACATAAGTCTTAATCCTATACATCTACGTGTATTTCGTGAGCATTTAGGCCAATTTGTGAGTTACTTTCCGTAACATATGGCTACTCTTTCTTATTTGTGATGCTGACGAATCATTTTTCTTATTGAATAATGTAAAACATAAATTTATCCATGTTATTTGGATTTTTTTGAGGTCTGCGACTGTATTATAATCTTTTTTTGAATGATTAATGCTGCAGCAGTCACTGTTTATAAATATTTTTATGGGCACGACGCGTTTCGGCAGCATGCTGCCATCATCGGGTGCATTTTTACAGTTACTGGTTACATTCTTGATGTATTGTGTTTTGTGTTGTGGATGCCAGTGAGGTTATGTTTGTACAGTTTTAACCTGTTAGGAAGATATAGCTATTTTTACAATTATGTTTCATCATTATAGTTTTTGTATTATTGTAATGTTGTATTTACTCACAGTTTTGCTAATCTTGATAAACTTGTTGTCTGGCACACACAACACAAGCACATAGTTACATACACACTTACAACACATGTGGACATTTTGTATTTGAAGGTTACTGTACAAAGATCCTTAAAAGCTAAGATAAACTACTTATATCAGTAAATATAGTGAATATGCATTAGTTTAAACAGAAGTTGCTACATTTTGAAGAATTGATCAATCAGTGTTACATTATTAATTTTATATTTTAATTTTATTAATTTTATATTTTAATGAAAAATGCATTCAATACTGGAGAAATTTTTGAAGAAATTAGTATTGTTGCTTTCCAGTTTATCATTAAGTAGAAGTTCACCATGTATTTTCTCATGGATGAAGATTTCTAGTTCTTCATAGAGGTCCATTATGTGTCCCTTGTCCATTTTATGCAGTATATGAAGATCACGCTTGATATTCTGGAATGGATGTCCTGTGTTCTTTATATGGGTAGCTACTGCTGATTTATTGAAGTTATTGGTGTGGTAGGCATTTATGTGTTCATTGTATCTTGTTTTGAATTCTCTACCTGTTTGGCCTACATTATGTGTACATACATACAGGGCATTACAGGTGTTGCATACTATTTTGTAGATGCCTGAGTGTGTGTGTTTATCTGTTAGTATGTTTACATTGTGTCTAAGTGAGTGTTGTAATTTATTGTTGGTTTTAAAGGCTATGTTGATGTTGTGTGGTCTGAAGATGTTTGCTATTTTGTAGGATATCCTACAAAATAGCAAACATCTTCAGACCACACAACATCAACATAGCCTTTAAAACCAACAATAAATTACCACACTCACTTAGACACAATGTAGACATACTAACAGATAAACACACACACTCAGGCATCTACAAAATAGTATGCAACACCTGTAATGCCCTGTATGTATGTACACATAATGTAGGCCAAACAGGTAGAGAATTCAAAACAAGATACAATGAACACATAAATGCCTATGTTGATGTTGTGTGGTCTGAAGATGTTTGCTATTTTGTAGGATATCCTACAAAATAGCAAACATCTTCAGACCACACAACATCAACATAGGCATTTATGTGTTCATTGTATCTTGTTTTGAATTCTCTACCTGTTTGGCCTACATTATGTGTACATACATACAGGGCATTACAGGTGTTGCATACTATTTTGTAGATGCCTGAGTGTGTGTGTTTATCTGTTAGTATGTCTACATTGTGTCTAAGTGAGTGTGGTAATTTATTGTTGGTTTTAAAGGCTATGTTGATGTTGTGTGGTCTGAAGATGTTTGCTATTTTGTAGGATATCCTACAAAATAGCAAACATCTTCAGACCACACAACATCAACATAGCCTTTAAAACCAACAATAAATTACAACACTCACTTAGACACAATGTAAACATACTAACAGATAAACACACACACTCAGGCATCTACAAAATAGTATGCAACACCTGTAATGCCCTGTATGTATGTACACATAATGTAGGCCAAACAGGTAGAGAATTCAAAACAAGATACAATGAACACATAAATGCCTACCACACCAATAACTTCAATAAATCAGCAGTAGCTACCCATATAAAGAACACAGGACATCCATTCCAGAATATCAAGCGTGATCTTCATATACTGCATAAAATGGACAAGGGACACATAATGGACCTCTATGAAGAACTAGAAATCTTCATCCATGAGAAAATACATGGTGAACTTCTACTTAATGATAAACTGGAAAGCAACAATACTAATTTCTTCAAAAATTTCTCCAGTATTGAATGCATTTTTCATTAAAATATAAAATTAATAAAATTAAAATATAAAATTAATAATGTAACACTGATTGATCAATTCTTCAAAATGTAGCAACTTCTGTTTAAACTAATGCATATTCACTATATTTACTGATATAAGTAGTTTATCTTAGCTTTTAAGGATCTTTGTACAGTAACCTTCAAATACAAAATGTCCACATGTGTTGTAAGTGTGTATGTAACTATGTGCTTGTGTTGTGTGTGCCAGACAACAAGTTTATCAAGATTAGCAAAACTGTGAGTAAATACAACATTACAATAATACAAAAACTATAATGATGAAACATAATTGTAAAAATAGCTATATCTTCCTAACAGGTTAAAACTGTACAAACATAACCTCACTGGCATCCACAACACAAAACACAATACATCAAGAATGTAACCAGTAACTGTAAAAATGCACCCGATGATGGCAGCATGCTGCCGAAACGCGTCGTGCCAATAAAAATATTTATAAACAGTGACTGCTGCAGCATTAATCATTCAAAAAAAGATTATTGAATAATGCTTTAATTGGAACTGCAAAATATTTGTTTTGCTAACAACAAATAACAACTGTTACACACGCCTCCCAATTCGGCAGATTCATTTATGAGAAAGGAAATCAACATACTTCTCACACCATAAGTACTTTTAACATCACAGTTATCAAAATTTTGTCTAAAAATTTCAGACATTTTTATGCACCTTTTTTTTTTTTTACCCTGAGCACAACCACTGGGAAAAAGCATTTTGTTTGAGTCATATCTCTTCATCTGTGTATGGAAGTTGGTAACTTCATTATCATTATATGATGGCAGAGCCATTTTACATTTTTTCGTGTTCCTACCCACTACAAGCGCAGCCCATAATATAATTCCTCGCATTTGTTTCGGTATGTTTACCTTCACTGATACTAATATCAGCGTACAGAGATACATCAACACTGTTTTCAGCAGACATTTAACTCACGGATGCATTGAATGGAAGTTGTTTCAAGTCATTTAATTTTACAAGGAATGCTGCTGCATCTACTTCACAGTTACTGTTTAAGAGGGAGACGGTAAATTATTGACCTCTGCTACCAGTGAAAGTATCGTGCTAGTGTTTTACAGCCTTGTCCACTCCTTAAATACTTAAAGGGATTAAAATAAAACTTGCGATTAATCTTTGTTGTTATATTACAATTAACACCTGTATTTAAACACACGAATATAACAAATTACAACTTACCCTTGACTTAAAAAATTTCTGAAATCTTTTTCCACAAAATGGTCTGAACATAATACGTAGCTTTTATTCAAATGCTCGAGACTGTTCTTTTTCAAAATTTCATCTGAGTCAGCTCTCTGACTTAAGAATAACCGACTAGCTGCATCTATAAACAAATCATGAAAAAAAAGAAGGTACGAATCCCGCCTCGGGCATGGATATTTGTGTCGTCCTTAGTATTAGTTAGTTCATAAGTGGTTTGTAAGTTTAGGGACTGATGACCCCGTAGTTAAGTCCCGTAAGCTATACAAACATTTGAACATTTCTTGTCAACACCTCTGTATGCTACCTGGTCTGGCCAATCACAAGTCGTGTTTGGTGTGCGACCTTGCATGCTGCATGGTGGGAACTGGCAGAGAACACTCCAAACACTGTCACGTGCCCGCCAGAGAAGTGCAGTCTTTCTCAAGGGATTATAAAGAAACAATTCGGTAAAAAAATATGATTTTTACACAAATTATAGATGTATTCTTCAGCTTCGTGATGAACTGGAAATTATTTTGTGATATTTCCTGATTTAGTACAGTACTACAAGAAATCCGGACAATATTCATTCAAAATTTGAGGTCGCTATGAATTTGCGTTTCATGCATATTAGGTCATATGTTGCTGCAGATGAAATGTAGCTAAATTATTGAATTTTTCTTTGAAGTTGGAAGGATGTCGCTATCTATCACCAATCCCGAGATGAACTGTTGTATGTGTAAAGCAATTGCTCTTGATCCTGCGCATCAGCGAAGAAAACGAAACGAAATCTTATTTTCATAAATTTCTGGAAGTAGTGAAGCAAGATTTTATCAATGATAACATGTAAAGAGAAAATTATTTTGTTATACGATTAATTTACGAAACTTGCATATGAAGCATGTTATTCGAGCAACTACACATTTTATTTGATGAAGTAATGGACTCAAAGAGTCACAGTTAGCTGGTAAAACTAAATTTCCTGTCTCTCTCTTTTTTAATTATAATTTAAGTGATCAATTTATTTATTTCATTTTATACCGAGTATGGCAATTTTCATATATGGAACTACTAAATTGCCCTGCCCTCAGTAAAACTAAAGCCTATCATCTCCTCATAAGAACATCTGTTTAAATCTGTTGACTGTATTCGTCTCTAGCTCTCCCTCGGCGATTTTTACTCCACACACTTCCCTCCAATGCTAAATTCACAATTACTATATGTCCAACAATGTGTCCTACCATTTGATCCCTTCTTTTTGTCAAAGTATGCCAGAAATTCCTTTTCCCTCTTCATTAGTTATGCGATGAATCCAACTAAACTTGAGCATTCTTCTGTATCACCATATTTCAAAAGCCTCTACCCTCTTCTTGTCTGAACTATTTATTGTGCATGTTTCACTACTCTAGAAGGCAACTCTCCACACAAGTACCTTCAGAGAAAACTTCTTATACTTAAATTAATATTCGATGTTAGTAAATTCCTCTTTTTCAGAAACGCTTTTCTTCCCAATGGCAATTCTGCATTTTTTTTCCTTTCTACTGCGACCGTCGTGTGTTATATTACTGCCCAAGTAACAAAACTCATCTACCACCTTTATTGCTTCGTTACATAATCTAATTCCTTCACTATCACATGATTGTCTTAGACTGCATTCCATTACTCTTGTTTTGCTCTTGTTAATGTTCATCACATACGAAACACACTGTCAATTCCATTCTATTTCTCTTCCAAGCCCTTTGCTGTCTCTGAAAGAATTACAATATCATCAGCAAAACGCAATGTTTTCATTTTTTCACCCTGAACTTTAACCCCTTCTCGAAATTTTTCCTTGCACTCCTTTACATTAGAGCACATATGATACAATATTTTAGTTCCTGCCCCAACACAGAGTGAAGTGTTATGTTTTTTGATCACAAACATCTTTTAGCTTGTCAAAGAAATTTAGATTATCGTTTGTTAAAATCTTGCTTCAATACCTCCAATCATTCGTGAGATATAAAGGGATTTTATGAAAACTAGTATTACCTGTGGTCGAAAATCGACTAATTGTGTTTACAATGGTCACGGGGGGTAAAATTTCACGTATCATGTCGGTGGCCTCGCTCCATTATGTTGGAAACACCAACAACACGATAGAAAATCTTTGCCCATTTGTTCGAACCACATAGGATGACTCGATTAGTGTAACGTACAGACCATGAAGTAAACAAATAATGCTGTTCCTGCTTTATGATTGACAGGTTCTTGTATGTACCCTCGTCCGCTCAGTAAAAATAATTGCCCTCATAAAGCGAAGACTCCAAAAAAAAAAAAAAAAAAAAAAAAAAAAAGGTTCAAATGTTTGTATAGTCTACGGGACTTAACTACGGGGTCATCAGTCCCTAAACTTACAAACTACTTACGACCTAGGACGGCACAAACATCCATGCCCGAGGGGGAATTCGAACCCCCGACCGTAGTGGCCGTGCAGACCGTGACTGGAGCCCTCTTTTCTTTTTTTTTTCTTTTCTTTTTTCTTTTTTTTTTTTAATCTTCTTCTTCTTCAGGTAGATCTATGATCTGCGGTCGTTTTTATTGTTCGTACTTAGTCGTTCGTTGAGCGCCTCAGTCTCCTCGGCCACCGCGGCCGGCGCGAAGATTCCATGAAAAAACATCAGCGTTGTCAAGCGATTGGCTAAAATGAAGACTCACAGGATTCTCACTATTCAGCATCTGTTGCCAACATTATCATAGAAGGCCTCTGGGATATTTGGTAAAATTTAACCGGCACTGGGAGGTATGAAACGGTATCAGGAAAATGCCTGACACAATAACAACAAATGAAAACGGAAGTATATACTTCCCATGCCATTTTCGAATTATATAAATTTCATTAGTCTACTATTTGAAATGGTACTACAATTTCGGTGTTCGTATATTTATACAACGCCAAGAAATAATGTTATTTCGATACTGCGATATTCAGAATTCCAGAGCTGATAACATGTCGACTTCGTAGTTCCACCCATGCACCGCTACATGCCTCTCCCGGCGCATCATCATGTATATCGGCATTCTCGACTCCGTAGTTCCACACGAGCACCGCTAGATGCCTCTCCCGGCGCATTACCCTTTATATCGGCATTCATATGAAAACATCCATTTCCTTTAACCACTCTAAATCACTGCGAAAATGAAGCATTTGAACGGCACAAGAAAGTTAGTTGGGAGCACTCCATGTTTCGATATTCATTTATTTTAATACTGCAGATGTCCTGTATTACAGCGTCTTGGGTCGAGGCGAATAGCCAACCAGTGAGCTGATTGTTGGCGCTCCAAGCTGTAGATAGGAAAATTTCTACTTCCTTTTACCACTTTTAATGGCTACATGCACACATAATATTTATATTCGTGAAATCTACGACAAACAATATTTCGAATCATGTAACTTTCATTGGCCTTCTTGTACGAATAAATTAGTAATCTGTACCACAATTTTCGTGTTAGCGTATTTATATAATGACTTCGTTCCGTTTTCTTCGTTGACGTCTGCTGTAAAGGAAGTGGTTATTGCCCCCTCCCCCCTTATTCATGCTTTATGATTAGAATGAAATTCTCACAATACTAAGAAATAAAAGACCGAGAAGATTTGCGAAGGACAAAATGCGTGTAAAGCGAACGTTGCCACGCACTGTTCGGATTCGCATTTTCAGCTGTGTGGTCGTCGATTCGCGTGTAGCCGTTATAAAATCCTTTTGGGGTTTTTAGACCGGCACGTGTTATTCAGATCCGCTAACGTTTGTGTGTCTCGAGCGCCGACATTCACAAAGGGCCGCTTCCATTAGCTTGCTCTAGCACCGATTGCACTGGCGTGTGAATGTATAGGACTGGAGGCCTCCTCTTTGTGTCTGAGCTTTCTTTGTGCGCCGCCGCAGAGGTTTCACCTAATCACGGCACGACCTATTTACGCCGCCTTTATTTATGTCGAGGTGCTGGATGTACTTCTGCTGACAGCAGCTTTCGTCAATGTAGGAGCACAATAATTGTTGACTTTAGCGAATGTTCAAATGTTTATAGAGCTAACGAAGATACGAGCTTATGGAATAGGTTCACAGATTTGTGACTGACTGGAAGACTTCCTAAGTAATAGAACACAGTACGTTGTTCTCGATGGCGAGTGTTCATCAGAGACGAGTGTATCGTCAGGCGTGCCCCAGGGGAGTGTGATAGGACCGCTATTATTTTCTATCTATATAAATGATCTGAAGGACAGAGTAAGTTGTAATTTGCGGCTGTTTGCTGATGATGCTGTGGTGTATGGGAGGGTGTCGTCTGTAACTGACTGTAATAGCATACAGGATGACTTAGACAAAATTTCTAGTTGGTGCGAAAAATGGCAGCTAGCTCTCAATGTAGAAAAATGTAAGTAAGGTGATACGCATGAGTAGGAAAAAGAATCCCATAATGTTCGAATACAGCATTAGTAGTGAGCTTCCTGATGCTGTCGCGTCGTTCAAATATCTAGGCGTAACATTGCAGAGCGATATGAAATGGAACGAGCATGTAAAGGACAGTTGTGAGTAAGGCGGACAGCCGACTTCGGTTTATTGGGAGAATTTTGGGAAGATGTACTTCACCTGTAAAGGAGACCGCGTATAAAACGCTTGTACGACCACGTCTTGAGTATTGCTCAAGTGTTTGGGACCCGCAGCAGATTAGTTTAAAGGAAGACATAGAGGCAACTCAGAGGCGAGCAGCTAGGTTTGTTACTCGTAGGTTCGACCAATGCGCGAGTGTCACAGAAATGCTCCGGGAACTCAAATAGCAATGGCTGGAGGAAAGACGACGTTCTTTTCGTGAATTTCTGTTGAGCAAATTTAGAGGGCCGGAATTTGAAGCTGAATGTAGTACGATCTTGCTGCCGCCTACTTACATTTCGCATGGTGATCACAAAGATAAGATAAGAGGGCTTGTACAGAGGCATATAGGCTTTCGTTTTTTCCTCGTTCTATTTGGGAGTGGAATAGGAAAGGAAATGCCTAGTAGTGGTACAGTGTACCCTCCACCACGCACCTTACCGTGAATTGCGAAGTATGTATGTAGATGTAGAACTACGGGGTCATCAGTCCCTAAACTTACAAACTACCTATGAACTAGCTTATACTAAAGACGGCACAAACATCCATGCCCGAGGGGGGATTCAAACCTTCGACGGGGAACGGCCTCGCGCATCGTAGCGTAGCTTTTCAATGCGCACGGCCGCTCCGCCGCGGCTGAATTTAGCGCATAAACGTACGTCGCATGGGTAACATGATTGGTTACGTCAACACGAAAACTGAAGTACCGATATTTACTATTAATTATACGAGAAGGCCAATGAAACTTATACAGTGATCTGCCAGAACATTGTAATCACCTATCTACTATGGATAGAAGGCCGCCCAGGCGACAGTAGCGTCAACTGATGAGGAACGTCTGCTTGTAAACACACGCGCGATGCATGTAATATCGGTGAGCTTGCTACCAGTTTCTTTAGGACTGGCTCTGCCAACACTCTTAGATGTTAAGAGGGAATGTCATTTACCCTATGGGACTCAGATGTTTCAGTGTAATGTCAAATTATTACCGCAGTACTGTATCTTCTATCTCATCTTCATCTATAAAACTGCCTACAAATTCATTTCCCTTGTATAGGCCTATACCTTTCAGCTTTCCCTTCTTTGCTTAATACTGGATTTCCATCTGAGTTCTTGATATTCGTGCAGTTGCTTATTTTGTCTCCAGCAGACACTTTCATTTTACTGTAGGCGGTATCTATCTTTCCCCTAGTTATGCATTATTCTACATACTTGAATTTGTCCTCTAGCCACGCCTGCTTAGCCAGTCTGCACTTAGTGTTAACCTCATTTTTCAGCCATCTGTACTCCATTTTGCCTGTTTCACTTGCTGCGTTTTTATTTTTTTCCTTCCATTAATTACGTTCAGAATCTGCATTGTTATCCAAGGATTTCTACGAGGTCCTTCTACAAAGATTTCTACGAGATCCTTCTATCTATGTGATCCAAGGATTTCTAAGAGGTCCTTCTATATATATGATCCTCTGCGGCCTTCACTACTGCATCTATTAGAGCTACCCATTCTTTTTGTACTGTATTTTTCTCCCCGTTTCAGTCAATCCTTGCCTAATTCTCCCTAAGACTATCGACAACATAGAAATTCCGGAATCATCGATATAATTCTAAATTAACTCGCAGACAGAGAAGTGTGCTGCGGGGACTCACGGATGCCTTTCGAATGTTTGTATAGCTTATGGGACTTAACTACGGGGTCGTCAGTCCCTAAACTTACAAACTACTTATGAACTCGCTAATCCCAAGGACGGCACACATATCCATGCCCGACGGGGGTTTCGAACCCCCGACCGTAGTGGCCGTGCAGACCGTGACTGAAGCGCCTCAGTCCCCTCGGCCACCGCGGCCGGCACGGATGCCTTTGTAACAAATAATTTAGTGCTACCAGTCGAAGTGTATCTGCAACTGCCTGCTTCGCAGGTCGTCGGTAGTTGCTTGGTGGAGGGTTCCTCGTCATACAAGTCATTTCCCTATTTCATTTATACGTACGAGAAAACAACTTTTATATGCTTCTATACGAGCTCTAATGTATATCACCTCTGTAGTCCTTCACAACCTCATCTCATATGTTTCCATCGCTTTTGTCTTCCTCTCGTGTTAGTATTCATGTTTGCCGGCGGCGGTGGCCGAGGGTACTGCGGCGCGCCAGTCACGGTCTGCACGGCCACTACGATCGGGGGTTCGAATCCCCCCTCGGGCATGTATGTTTGTGCCGTCCTTAGAGTTAGCTAGTTCATAAGTAGTTTGTAAGTTTAGGGACTGATGACCCCGTATTAAGTCCCATAAGCTATACAAATATTTGAACATTTTTTATTCATATTTTGGCCCCGTTGATTGCCACACTCCAGACAAACACTTGCCAATACCTTTCACCAGAATTTTATCAAGCTTGTCACTTGATGATCTATTTTTGTTGAACGCTTCATTCGCCACGTAAATCCGAGATTTTTCTTTGTGATGAAATCTCAACTCTTCAGTGAACGTGATTCCAAGTTCTTTAAATTATATTAATTGACCTGTAGAAACTTTTCCACTGTGCTAGTGGCATAAAGTTAAGTAACTCTTAAATAACATACTACTTTTAAAAGTAACTGTAAAGGTATTGAAAAAGTAAATGTAAAGGAACTGAGAAAGTAAGTTACTGCAACAGTGGCGTCTCGTGAACAAATCTGTTGTGCGTTGCGTGTGTGGTTCTCGGGTAGATGGGGGAAGAAAGGTCGCTTAACGGTAAGTGTTCCGGACAACGTTGTTTTTTTCACTACCCCAGAAGTATTTTCAATACTCAATCTACAGTTCATGAAGTAGGGTCAGCAACAGTGAAACATTATTCGCTTACATTGTCACTGTGTACATCAACGCCTTTGGCCCGCAAGAAACCGTACGGCATGGGGCGAAGGTCACCACCTGTGATCTGCAAACCTGTGTGGACTTAGATTCATGGGCAACCGAACAGTAAGTAATGAGGGTGGCGCAAATACTTGTTTCGAACGATAGGCCTATTTCATTATGCAGGTGGGGGATAACTTAAAGTAAACGGAAAACAGTTTTTACAGTCAACGTTTATGGCTCTAGTACCGAAATTTCGACCAACTGGCCACTCTGTAGTTGGTCTAGATGATATAGCAAGGGCGCCCGTATAATAGTTTATTGGGGGAAGGGTGTGGGCACTATTAAGTTTCACTATAAGAAAGTGATGAAAAACTGGCGTTTTAATAGTGGCTTACTACACTTTCACTGTCCATTTTAAATGTTTAAACGCCTGACTTGGTCGAATAAGTAATAATACACTCGCGCGCAACAATTAAACTGAATGTGTTGGAACCGAATCAACGCCTTAGCATGCGGAAGCGAGGGGTCTGGCTTACAGTGCACATGCGCACTTGCAGCGTCTGAAGCTGCCAGGACGTTGGAAGCAGAGTCAATGCCTTGGCGGCTGGCTGGCGGTAGCACACGGGACAAGCGATTCCGGACAGCACGGAGGATGGCTATAGTCACAGACAAATATATACAGACGGGAAACCTCCGTAAGGGCCCGGTCCTATACTCAGGGGTGCGGGGAGGGAGGGTTTCCAGCAGTTCCGTAAGATGTCCCATGATGGCGCTGCGGTCAGAAGCAGCTCTTTAAACTGGCCAGAGCAGGCGGCAGGTAGCGGCTGCCCCCACCACCACCTCCCCTCAAACGCCAGCAAGCTGGACACAGCCGTGGCCTCGTGGCAGGCGGCACGAGCTCTCCCCTCAGCCTCCAAAATGTTCAAATGTTTGTTAAGCTTAAGGGACTTAACTACGGGGTCATCAGTCCCTAAACTTACAAACTACTTATGAACTACCTACAACTAAGGACGGCACAAATATCCATGCCCGAGGGGGGAATTCGAACCCCCGACCGTAGTGGCCGTGCAGACCGTGACTGAAGCGCCTCAGTCCCCTCGGCCACCGCGGCCGGCCCTCAGCCTCCCCTCCACGCTACCCTCTGACGTGCGAGAGGCACCCTAAGCCAGCGATCCGCCTGACACCTGCTAGCATCTTACGGATCTACGAGAGGAGTGTAGGACAGTGGTTTAGAGGGGGCTGCTCCTCTGTATATGTTACTCTGTGCTATAGTATACTAGCAGAAAATTCGGCGTTGCCGGGGTATTTAGTTATTTATTTATTCGAGCCTTGAGTTAGTACTTTTCCTATCCACTCTGTCTGTCCGTCTCCTTTTTTCTAAAAACATGTTACATCATCATCATCATCATCATTAGAGACTGATTATGCCTTTCAGCGTTCAGTCTGGAGCATAGTACCTCTAATAAAAGTCCTCCATGATCCCCTATTCAATGCTAATGTTGATGCCTCGTCTGATGTTATGCCTTTTACTTCAAAATCATTCTGCACCGAATCTAAGTACTTTTTTCTTGGTCTACCTCGACTCCTCTTACCCTCCGCTGCCAAACTCACGAGTCTCTTAGGTAACCTTGCTTCTCCCATGCGTGTGACATGACCCCACCATCTCAGTCTGTTCGCTCTAACTGCTTCATCTACATTTATCAGAGAATATATAAGAAATAAGAAATCACACGTAAAAATGCACTTGTTACGAAGAATCAAATCACGAAATTTAACAATAATGAATGTAATAATATCACAGATGGATCACTAGATGTAATGCGCAAAACGTCAAATCGGTTTTTCTAAAGACATGAATTAAAATAAATTTCTTTTTTTACTGCTTTATTTATTTATTCTTATATTTCCTTATTCGTATGCTTATCCTTACAGAGAAAGAGCTGAAGACATTGTAGCACGCATAGACCAAAGATATGGTCTGGCATCATGTTTCGCTGTATGTAACCTCCTTGCTATAGGGTCGCAAACGTCATCGCTGGCCTTCGGTCCGAATTTTTTATTATAATTTGACGACTTTCAACCACCATATCTTCCACCCTGTTATAGCTTTCGGCATGGAACTGCTATGGTGTACAACGGGAGATATCGAACAACAATTACACACAGACCATTCGTTTGCGTTCTGTAGTTTTCGCTACAGAGCGAAATATTAACACACACACACACACACACACACACACACACACACACACACACACGTAGAATTGTATATACACCGATAAATTTCCATCCCAATATACTCCACCCTTTTAACATTATCAACCGTCAAGCAACAATGCAACCAATAAAACCATTTCAAAGAGTAAATATAATTTTCAAACTGTAATTATTGTTCCGCATTTCGCGTTATATTCTTGAAATTATGAAATATCTATCAGATCGCTATAAAACCGTGCCTAAAACATTACTCAGGTATAAATTAGTAACTGCACAAATATTTAAGTCTCTGCGTCTTGTCGTTCGGACGTGATAAGCGTACATCGAACCGACATTCAAATTAATATATATAGATAAATAGCTATCCGATCGCCATAAAACCATGCCTAAAGCCTTCCCCGGGTAGACATTAGTAACTGTACAAATTTTTAGCTCTTTATGTCTTGTTATTCAGACGTGATAAACGTACACCGAACAGACATTCACATTTATAAAAATGTTCAAACGTTTATAGAGTCTACGGGACTTAACTAAGGGGTCATCAGTCCCTAAACTTACAAACTACTTACGAACTAGCTTAGCCGTCCTTAGACGGCACAAATAATCATGCCCGAGGGGGGATTCGAACCCCCGACCGTAGTGGCCGTGCAGACCGTGACTGGCGCGCCTCAGTCCCCTCGGCCACCGCGGCCGGCTCACATTTATAGATATAGATGGAACAGAAGAATGAAATTATAATCAAAGGAAAAAACACAATAATGAAACACTATGTTTAAACAGATGAAAAGAATCTATTATTTTTCATTCGATTTCAACAGGACGCTGACACACAATTTGCACACCCTGAGAAAACGACACTGAACTGTAATGATAGCTGTAACTAATGCAATTACTTTTGATGTATAATAACGATAAGTGTAACAAGTTACTTTTCCTGGGAAGTAAATTTAATTGTAACTTGCTTACTGTTGAGTAGTAACTTTTCGAACACTGCTTCTGGGCATGGGTGGAGGAAAAAGGTATAAAGGTCACAAGAAAAGGAAAAAGGTGCGTATAGATGCGCACCTCAAACTCTTAACCCTCAGTATCAGCAATGTAAGAAATTTTGCTGTGTCAAAGACGCTGCTATATGAAAAATTATTTGTTAATTACGACAGGCCTGTATCAGCTCAATTACCATCTTAAGGTTTATTGATACTTTTCTTCTTTGCAACATCGCTGTCTTATTTGCTGTCATGATGATTTGAACATTTTATTGCTGTTAATAGTGAATGCAGTTTTTTACAATTCTTTATAATTCTTTATTATGGCTTTTGGTGACAGTGACCATACAGCCAGCGGTTATTACATTGACAACATTACAATAGAATTGAAATTCTTACAACGTACAGCACAATATTAATAAGTATGTTACATCATATAGCCTTAGAATAAAAGTAGAAAAATAACATGTAAAGACATTAAACAATACATATTTAACAGTACGACAGATATTTGTAATACAATAAAAGTGCAGAAAGCATAGGACCAAATGAGAGGTGCAAAGACAAATAAAAGTCAAAATATAATATAAAATCACTTATGCAGTTTCCCGCTGTGCATGTTCAAGGTAAACACACTAGCTCTAAAATTAGAGCTGTATGCCAGTGACTTTGAGGTAGTCCTTCAATAAAGTGTACTTAAGCTTGTCGAATCCATGAAGGAGGACAGTGACACTTGTGGGGAGGGGGTAACCCCTCGCGACCAGCGTTCGGTAGAATACACTTTGTGCGGCCGTGTACTTGGTGCATGCCAGTATGATGTGGTTGAGATCCGCCACTGCCGTTACATCTTTGTCGCAATGCCGAGAAGCGATGATTTTCAAACGGTGTAGGTGGGCAGGGTAACATCCATGCCCCAGTCTCATCCGAATGATAGACGTTGCATGACGTCTACTAAGCGTCATCGATGAAAACCACGGTCGTGAGGAGACATTTGGTTGTATAGCTGCCAGGTGTCCTCCCTTAAACACATGAGAGAGGCGCCATTCGTGGTCCCAAGTGCGATAGGCAGCTTTCCGAATCGTCGTTCGTAAGTCTGTATATGGAATCGGCGTGGGGCGTTGTTGTCCTTCCGTAATACTTCTCTTGGCAAGGCGGTCTACTGTTTCGTTATGGGGTATACCTCGATGTCCTTTAATCCAAAGTAAGTGGATGTCTATGCCCACTGTCTGTGCATTTGTTATGGCCTCCAAGACGTCCAATATATATCTATTCGTTCGTTTGTCAAACGTCGGATGTTGTAATTTTTTCAGCACGCTTTGAGAGTCCGTGAGGATCAATATAAAGTTAAATGTTCGTGCGCCGTAATAAATGGCCTCCCTGATGGCTAGTAACTCTGCCGTGTAAATAGATGACGCAGGCGGAAGCGCAAACATGTGGTAGGTGCCGTTAGAGGGGCAAAAGAAGGCGTATCCCACCCCTGCTTCAGTTTTAGAGCCGTCAGTATAGATGTGAGCATGCTGTGGCCAGTTGCGGAGAAGAAACTGTTCCACGTCGAGAGTGATGTTGGTCCCCGTTGTGTAGTTTGATGGTAAATGTGTCACCGGGACTGGGTTGAAAAACAGATGATAAGAATAACGGAAACAAGGAAGTTTGGTGTCCTGTATGATGAGTGGGAAGAGATGTCTCCATTTCTCGTAGCTGCGAACCAGTAAAGGAACTCGGGTCATGCCTCTTCTGTGATGCATTTCTGTTATGTTCCAAAATTGGTGTACCGTTTTGAGAGAGACACTATCACATATTGACGCTCGGCTGAGGAGGAAAATATCGGACAGCATCTGTCGACGTATAGTTAACGGCATTTCAGACGCTTCCACGAGCAAGGCGTTGGTGGGTGTTGACTTCATAGCTCCGAGAACAAGACGAAGCATTCTGTACTGGAGGACATCAAGTTTGCGCAGGGTCGATTGCGCTGCAGTAGCGTAGACGATACTGCCATAATCCAAAACGGAGCGGATCAAGACCTTATAAAGAGTAAGGAGTACCGTCGGATCGGCTCCCCACCAAACTCTGGCAAGCATACGCAGGATATTTGCAGTAGTGTCCACTTTGTCCAAGAGATATTCAACATGGCGCGTCCACGTCAGTTTGCTGTCGAAGTAAACACCAAGGAACTTAGCATATGACCAAACAGGCAGTTTGTATGGACCGAGCTGAAGGTCTGGAGAGAAATAATCCTGTCGTTTCCTCGTGAATATCACCACAGTAGATTTTTCAGGCGATAGCGTGAGTCCGTGTTCTAACTCCCATTCAGCCAGTTTTTCACATGCAGTAGTAAGCCATATGTTAGTCACCCAAAAGCACGACGAGTGGGCGTATATACAAACGTCGTCCGCGTACTGTAGAACTTTGACAGTAGGATGAAAGATAGAGTCTAAGTCGGCAACATACAAGGCGTATAGCAAGGGGCTTAATATCGCACCTTGCGGGAGGCCACGGGAAACGATTCGTGGGCCATGTAACACATTGTCCTGGTCACGGATATAAACAGTGCGGCAACAAAGTAATCTGTATATAATTCTTAACACCTTTAGCGGGAGATGCAAAAGTTGTAATTTATTTATAAGTTTATGTATCAAAACATTGTCATAAGCCCTCGAAAAATCAAGAAAAAGAGCCGTCAAATACCCATTTGTCAGGAATGTTTTTTCGATGTCCATAGCAAGAGATGTTATATTATCGTAAGTGCTCTTCCCCTTGCGAAAACCGTATTGTGTCCGTGGGAACAGATCGTGATGCTCTAACCACCATTCTAACCGGACCTTGAGGAGACGTTCAAAGGTCTTGCACACACATGACGACAATGCAATGGGGCGATACGACGTTGCCTGACCAGGGTCTTTTCCAGGTTTCAATATAGGAACCAATACCAGAGTGGTCCAGTCGGTTGGAACAGACCCCTCTCTCAAGATGTCATTAAAGATATTCAAAAGAATAAGTTTTGCATCATCAGACAAATTGCGTATCATGGAGTAATGTATCTGGTCATGCCCGGGCGACGTATCGGTCGAGGGCGGCAGCGCACTGTTGAGTTCAGCGAGGGAGAACGGTGAGGTGAGATCATCTTGAAGATCTTCAACGGCGATATTTGTGGTGGGATCAATGGGTTCTGGCATGGCCGTAAGAGGTGCTACAATGTTGGCAAACTCGTCTATCCAGGTCTGTAACCGCTTGGGAGGCATTGGTTTTCGTTTGAGTGAGTTAACTTTCGACCAAATCCTTCCGACAGGAGTATGCAGGGATAACTGTTCACAAAATTTCTTCCAATGTTCTTTTTTACAAGTCTTGAGAAAGCGTTTGGTAGTCGCATCTATACGTTTGTAGGCGAGGTAGTTTTCCCATGTGGTTTCCCGTTTAAAACGGCTACATGCCAGTCTCCTTTGCGCCACTCGACGCGAGCACTGTTGGTTCCACCAGACAACCGGCAGACGTCTACTGCCAGTTACCACCCTCGTCTGTGGGATTGACTGCGATGCTGCTAGGTTGATGCAATTCCCATAATGAGCGTACCTTGTTTGCGGTGACAACTCGGTGGGGAACGACGAAAGTTGTGTATCCATGATGGCACTATACCGAGACCAATCTGCCCTCCTGACATTCCATTTGCGAGACGGCCGACAGACCGTGTTCGGTGACGAGGTTGGTGAAGAGAGCAGAATAGCATAATGGTTGGAACCCATAGGATATGGAAGTACAGACCATGTAAAGAATGAAGAAACAGACGCTGAACACAAAGTCAAATCGACGGCTGATGGTCTCTGTCCGGGTAATGGAAGTAACGTAGGGGATCCATCATTGAGGATGATAAGATTGAACTCGTCGATAATATCAAGAATGCCATCACCCAGCCTATCGTTATATGCACACCCCCACAATCTGTTGTGTGCATTAAAATCCCCGCAGAACAGAAATGGAGGTTCCAACTGTTGTACCAGAGCGTACCACTCTTCAATGGTAATGTATGACCGTGGTCGGCTGTAGAGCGCCACAATAGTTATTCGACCAATTGGAGATGAGAAGTTTACTGCTATCGCTTGAAAGCTTTCAATATCGTCATGAGAAATCAGAACAGGGGTGTGATGCAGCATATTATTGATAAAGAGGGCGACTCCTCCTCGACCATCATCTCTGTCTTGGCGGTAAACGTGGTATCCTTGGAAGCGTACGATGGTATCTGGTTGAAACCATGTCTCAGAGATGGCGGCCACTGCTATCTTCCGCATCCAAAGTTCACGTTGAAGTACACCCTTGTTGGCAATCGCAGATCGCGCATTCCACTGCAGTATTTTAAATTCCGCCATTGTTGTTAGAAGTAAGGAGAGTCGTTAATAGTTGGCGAATAGGCTGTATCTGTAAAGTTCCAGGTGGCATTGTTTTCGCGTCTTCTATGAGGTGAAGGATAAACCAGATAATTTTCTCTACGATGTATTCACTATTGTTACGTGGTGGCACTGCTTGTTGTCCGTACTGAGGAGGATACGGGTTGGGTGGTAAAGGGGCCTGTGGTAGATGTTGGGAGATAGAATATTCGTGACTAACGTCTGAAAATCCCTGACGCCAGACGGGTCTGGAAGTTTGTTTTTTCCCCGTGCCGCTCATGACGGAGCTGACACCCGCTCTGTCTGCTATGGGAACATCATTCCGTTGATACCTTTCGTCCTTATGTGGTGAACGCAGCTGGGGCGCCAATGGCGGCATTGGTGGCCCCGTAGAACGCTCTTGTACAGCGACTTGCGGTTGCTGTAAATGCCTTGGAGGTAGGGGCGGGAAGTCCGCAGAACTCTGAGGGCTAGGAGGCTTCCGTACGGCCGCGGAATATGTGGGGTGCGGCCCACTGAGTGCCCTTCCTGACGTGGCGTACGCCCTTGCACGTTGTAGCTCTTGCTGGTGGAGAAAAATGGGGCATGACCTCTCAGTGACAGGGTGCTGTCCAGAGCAATTTAAACAGGTCGGAATCGTCGCAGGGCACGAATCAGCTTGGTGCTGACCGCCGCATCTGCTGCAACGAGTATGGCTTCGACACTGGTTTGCCCGATGATGAAAACGCCAGCAATTTGTGCACTGAATGACTGGGGCAACGTACGGTACCACTGGGCAGCGTGCCCCCAGAATAGCAACATGAGAGGGTAATGTCTGAGAGCGAAACACCACCATGCAGACTGGAATGGGTACTGTGAGCTCAGGATTGGAAGGATGTTTCTTCGTGTATCGTTTTATACTTGTTACAGGATAAACACTTTCCATGGCATCTATTATCTCTTTGTCCGTTAGGCTGGTCTCTACGTCATGGATAATGCCATACGTATGGAGTAAAAAGTTAGGGATGTAAACATCGAACTTATGATCTTTGAAAGCAGGGACATTTAGTAAGTTATTAGCAGCTGCAGCAGTTTTCAGTTCTATCTTAACTCTGTTCTTGCCTGAGGAACTAATGTCAACAATATCGTGCTTGAGGTGAGAGCTGTAGGAATACAATAACTTGCCCACTGACATGGGATGGAGTTTGCCAACGTTTTTATCTAAGCTCTCCACGAAGACAATGTATGGGCCTGCATCTGTCCGACTGTATCGGTTATTGATACTCGGTCGAGTAACGGTGGCAGGAGAAGCAGATGTCTGTACCGGCGTGCGTTCTGTGTTTGCCTGTCCGGTGCCGTCGGTAGAAGACGCGTGGGAAACCGGTACCTGGCTCATTTCACAGTCCGTGACTGAAGGAGAATCGACACACAGTCGTTTACTATGGGGACCACTTTCTTGCTGCTGTTGTGCAGCTGTATCGCCACTAGGTGATATGCTGGAGGGGTCGCAGGAATAGCTGAGGTGCTGACTAACCTGTTGTAACTCATGTTGTTGATGTTGTTGCTGGAGGAATTGCTGGTGTTGCCGTTGTTGCAGCTGCAGTAGCTGAAGCTGTTGCTGCTGGGCCAGTTGCTGCTGGAATTGTAGGTGTTGGTGGTGTAGAAGCTGCGGTTCTTGTTGCTGCTGTGGCCCTTGTTGTTGTGCATATTGTAGGTCCTGTGTTGGTAGTTGACTCTGCTGTACGTCAGCAGGGTTGTCGGACATCACCGGCAGCGGGAGAGCCGTCGCTGCAGGTTGATTACATATTTCCATGGCGGACTGGATGACCTGACCCGTATTAGGTGGGTCGGCCATTTCGAAGATACACTGAGTAGTACTGCTACCACGAACGTGTGGTTGAGACAACACACACAATTCCGGCGCGCACTACTCTGCACGTGAACGTTTCTCCCCGAAAAGGCAGATACGAGTATACAAACGCACGGAAGAATAAGTACGGAGCACCACACTCGTCCGCGAAACGTAAACAAAGCGCGACCGCACAGAGCGCAGCAGTAAACGCGTCCGGACTCCGCGGGAGGCGGAAGTAGACTGGTGAATGCAGTTAGTATCGCTCTTATACGAGGCGCGTCCAGGAAGAAAGTTCCGTTTGATAATAAAATGAAATTGTACACAGATACGAAAGAAATTTTTATTGCACAAAATTCTACAACTCTTAAACTACTTTTCCACACAACTGCCGAAATTTTGCAGGCATTTGTCATAGCGTGGCACCAGGTTTTGTATACCTTCTTCATAGAAATCTGCCGCCTGTGTCTTCAACCAGTTGGAAACAGTTTCTTTCAGCTCGTCGTCATTGGTGAAGTGATGACCGTCAAGGAAAGACTTGAGATGTCCTGGACCTTGTCATCAATCGCGTGACCCAGTTCTTTTGTAACCAAAGGTGGACGGCCACATCGTTCTACATCGTGCACATCACTACGCCCGCCATTGAACTGTCGGACCCATCTTCTCACCATCGAATCACTCATCGTATTTGGTCCATAAACATCGCAAATTTGCCGATAAATTTCACTTGGTTTCACTTTCCTCGCATTCAGAAACCGAATCACCGACCTGATTTCACAGGCGGCAGGATTTTCAACCAACGCCGACATTTCAAAAAAGCACAACAAAGCTTACGTAACTGACAGCGAACTCAAAATGGCGCACGTTCTTCTCCTTGATACACATCGTCTACATCGCATGTGCGGAACTGCAGTCGCAGCGCTGCAGCGGAGATAAATTGAAACGGAACTTACTTTCTGGACGCGCCTCGTGATTCCGAATTTAATTTTGTTTTTAATTTTGTTCGTGTCTTGGCAGCTCTTTGGACAGCGCAGTCAGCGATAGATATAACATCGCTGTTTGAGCTGTCGAAATACCTGTCAAAACAGGAAACAATTAAAAAAATTAAATTCGGAATTATAAGAGCCATACTGAAAGCATTCAGTATCAACAGCAATAAAATGGTCAAATCATCATGACAGCAAATAAGAGAGCCATGTTGCAAAGAAGTAAAGATCACAATAAACCTTAAGATGGCAATCGTGCTGAAACAGGCCTGTCGTAATCTATATCTATAAATGTGAATGTCTGTTCGGTGTACGTTTATCACGTCTGAACCACAAGACATAAAGAGCAAAAAATTTGTACAATTACTAATGTCTACCCGGGGAAGGCTTTAGGCACGGTTTTATGGCGATCGGATAGCTATTTATCTATGTAAATTAGTGTGAATGTCTGTTCTGTGTACGCTTATCACGTCCGAACCACAAGACTGAGAGACTTAAATATTTGTACAGTAACTAATTTAGACCTGTGGAAGGTTTTTGGCACGGTTTTATAGCGATCTGATAGATATCTAGCAATTTGAAGAATATAACGCGAAATGCGGAACAATAATTACTCTTTGAAAATTATATCTACTCTTTGAAAATGGTTTTATTGGTTGCATTGTTGCTTGAGGGTTCATAATGATAAAATGTTGGAGTATGTTGGGATGGAAAGTTATCGGTGTATATAAAATTCTACGTGTGTGTGTGTGTTAATATTTCGCTCTGCAGCGAAAACTACAGAACGCAAACGAATGGTCTGTGTGTAATTGTTCTCCGAAGTCTCCCGTTGTACATCATAGCAGTTCCATGACGATAGCTATAAGGGGGTGGAAGATATGGTGGTTGAAAGTCGTCAAATTATAAAAAAAAACTCCAACTGGAGGCCAGCGATGACGTTTGTGACTCTCTAGCAAGGAGGTTACATACAGCGAAACGTGATGCCACAGACCATATCTTTGGTCTATGCGTGCTACAATGTCTTCAGCTCATTCTTTGTAAGGATAAGCATACTGAAATAGAGCTTATTTATGATAATCAACCAACACGCGAGCGGAGCCGCGGGTTTAAGCTAGTTAATAAATAATTTTTGATTTAGCAGCGTCTTTGATACATCAATATTTTTTACAATGTCGTTATATGACATATATGACGCAGCAGGCCCAGATAAATACAAAATTCACTGACTGGTCGTTTCTCCAGACAACCTTAGACATCAGTCCCACTGAAATTTATTCACGTCTGTTGGGCTGGAGGTGTTGAAAAGCTGTGCTGTGACTTACGGCGCTCCCCCGACGTAGAGCGGCAGCTCGAGGTTGAGTTCGGTGAGTGCGGGCCCCGACTGCCCAGCGGCCACGGGCCCGGAGTCCAGCTGCAGCGTCCCGTCGCGGTCCAGGCGGCTCACCTTCACCGAGTGCCACCTGCCCGCCAAGATCCGCTCCGACGACCTGCGGGACATACCACAGTGCCACTGGCTGACAGGGGAGCCACCAGGCAGGGTTCTAATGCTGACAGCAACATGAGCACAGGTCGACTGAAGCGACACAACAAAAGGAGAGTACAATGCCGGAATATACATACAGTACCGAATGTGTTAAAACTTGTAGTCTGTTTTTGTATGTAAATCAAACAACATCCTGCATCTGTTCACGTGTGCACATGGCACGAATGAGGTATAACACGACGTAAATCATCATTTTCAATATGAAATGTAACTTACTACTTGTTCTGTCATGTGAGAAATTTTGTTATTTTTTATGTTTGTAGATGCTAATCTGATGATGGTAAAGCCGAAACGCGTCATTTTTGAGGGCACGCTATACATGAAGTGTGACCTATAATAAAGAATTTGCGACCTAACCAGCTTCACAGCAGTACTTCCCAATCATTTCATTATGGTCGCCTGCCTCATCAATGACTTTATGTCGCATTTACAATTTTTAATCGGTTTGTTTTACGATATCTTCGGTTATAATTAAGGTACGCAGTTCTTTTTCACCTAACAACACTCTGCGGATCAAGCTCTTTCATTTGCGCTTTTAAAACGATTGCATTGATTGATTCTGAAGAAATCTAAGCGTGAACATTCAACTTTACTTCCATTTTTCCCAACTTTTTTTTCATTCCATTCACAGTGCGATGTATTCGCACGCGTCCTCTAGTAAGTTATATTATCAGCTGCTTAGTCTCATACAAGCAGAGAACTTAAATATTTTATATTTTGATTAACAAGGAGACCATATGGGTATCAGATTTTAGAATTCCTTTACATTTATGGTACGTGACGTTCAAAACGTACATAACAATCAGCCAAAGCCATTAGACGCAACTCTCGAAAATTCTCGAGAAAATAGACTTTGAAGTTTCAGCATCTGTCAGTGTAGTTCAGATGGTAGCGTTCTGGCCTCACAACCATAGAGTCGGTCGTTCGAATGCCACTATGACAGATATATTTTTTCTTTTTTGAATTAAGTTATATAAAACATTTTGGGATATTTAATTCCACGTCTTGCGTCAGTTTTTGTTTATTTGTATGTAAACGAGGTAAAAACCTTGTCGTCGCGTAAAGGGATGGTTTAGTAGGTTAACTGCTTGGAAAGCCAATAGTAGCTATGGAGATGGCTTTCCAAAAACAGTGTCGTAGATCGTAACAAAATGAACAATCAACGACTACCGTCGTCAACTAATATAGTGAAGCCAATAATGTAAAAAATGTAACTTTTTTTTATTGAAACCATCGTTATAAAAACCTTTTATAAAATTTTGAAAATTACGAATAAACAAAAATAAGTGCACTTTTCGTAAAAATTATCATGAGATATTAAAATTGTGCAAGTATTCCAACACAATGGAAAAAAAAAAAAATCTGTCACCACAGGATTCCAACCAGCGACCCTACGGTTATAAGGCCAGAACGCTACAATTTTTTTATTATTACTTTTTTTATTTTTTATTTTATTTTATTTAGGTGAGCTACACTGGCAGATGCTGCGGTTCATTTATGATTGGTAGTTGCTTGCAAAACTTCAAAGTCGATTTTCTCGAATATTTTTGAGAGTTGCGTCGAATGGCTTTGGCTGATTGTTATTTGACTTATGAACTTCACGTACCATAAATATCAAAAACTCTAAAATGCATGCGTGTGGTCTCCTTGTAAGTGTTTAACCACCATTAAAAAAATAACATGGCCACATTATAGAATTTTATGATAGTGGCATAGCCCGTTGAAACCTGTCGTCAGTAAGTTAAATGATCATATTGAGATCTTGGCGTTTTACTTTCCAAGATAATTAATATATGCAGATCGCCTCCATCCTGCGATGTCAAGTAATTTCGACACCCTCTTAGGGTTTTCCATTTCACTCAACACTTATTATTGAAACTGTGCATATGGAGTACATAAAATAACTGAAGCAGTACTGAGGTACCACGTTTCGATCTATGCTGGAATGACTATGCCAGTATTTGGTGTAGCCCCTACGGGCGGCGATGAAGACGCTGATGCTGGCATCGATTCGATCATACAGATGGTGACTACTGTTTTAGGATTCATCATTCCACGATTGTTCCAATTGTTCACGTAGTTCTGCATGAGTTGTGGCTTGATGACTCGCACGTCTCAGTTGTCGTCCCATCGTATCCCAACCATGCTCGATTGGAGACAAGTCCCGATACGATGGTGGCGAAAGAAGTACCTAAACGTGTTGTAGAGCACGTTGAGCTGCACGCACAGTGTGTTGGCGAGAAACGTCTTCCTGTTGCCAGAATGGCAAAAGACAGGGTCTCACAACGTCCTGCATGTACCGAGCGTTCCCTCCAGAAACACCAAAGGTGAAAGACTCATCGCAGACTGTAAAGACTGGGTTGGGACCTGTGTGTCTTGTACGAATTCACACTACGAAACAACACTCGTCAGGTCTACGTGAAGCACGCAAACGACCATGGCTTGTGTGCAGGCAGAATCTGCTTTTATCAGTGATGTCTGATGTGTGATGATCTGATGGTGCCAGCCGAGCCGGGCACGTAGATGCTGTGGCATGAGTGGAAGACGGGCTCGAAGAGTGTGTGACCGTAGTTTTTATTTTATCTTTAATTTTTTTTGTTTGGCTTATGAGACTTAACTGTGGGGGTCATCAGTCCCTAAACTTTCAAACTACTTACAATCTACTTATAAATAAACTTATACTAAAGACAGTACAAGGGTCCGGGGTATACGGGGTGCAGCCAAGACTGGAGGGTGTCATCTCTCTAGGGAAACTGGTTTCAGTATTCCAGGCCGAAATCACTGCCATCAGGGCGTGAATTTGCGTAGGTGCTACAAAGACCGTAGCATCTATGTCTATTGAGACAGACAGGCAGCCCTGAGATCACTGGCAGCTCCTGCAACAAGATCTAAAATTGTTGCAGAATGTCACAGGGTTCTGGTGGAGCTAGGGGAAAGCAATAGATAAACCTATTGTGGGTCCCTGGCCAGTCGGGGATCAGTGGCAACGAACATGCCGATAGATCAGCCAGGATGGGGGCAGAGACTCCATTTATTGGACCGGAACCTGTCCTGACAATCACCAAGGCAACGATCAAATTGGAGCTACGTAACTGGCTCAGAAGACAGCACGTAGAATATTGGACCAAAGTCTATCAACAAAAACATGGCAAGGTAATGATGCAAAAACCCTGTTTTAAAAGAAGCTCTGCAATCCTGGGCCTGAACAGGAGAGAGATTAGACTCATGGTTGGATTGTTGACAGGCCATGGGAATTTCAAAACACACCTACATACAATGGGAATAACAGAAGAGGACCCTAAATGTAGGATCTGTGATGACGGTGATGAAACTGCATCACATCTAATCTTCGAATGCATTGCATTGAAGAGTAAAAGGCACAGAATATTTGGGACAGCCAGACCCGAAGAAATTGTGTCTAATAAAGAACTCGTAAATGGACTCCTTGCACTGTTCAAGGGGATTGGTTGGCTTTACTAGATATACAGAGATCGATACTACACAATAAACTTAGTTTCGCTGCGGGCAATGGTGGGTTGGACAAAGACTGTTTGGCTTCCCTGAGAAAATCAATCAATCAAATCAATCAAAACAGCACAAACGTTCATGCCCGAGGAGGGATTCGAACCCCCGACGGGCAACGGCCACGCGCATCGGAGCATAGCGCCTCAATGCACTCGGCCACTCCGCCGCGGCTGTGGCCGTAGTCCCACTGCTAGTAACCGGTTGGCAACTGTGTTGCCACTTCCGGGTCTCACAAACCATTTTATCTGTGCTGTGGTGGCTGTACGATCTGCCACTGCTGCCCTTACAATACGATGATCTTGGCGAAGTCTGTGATGCTTTGACGTCCAGAACCGCAAATACAGGTGTGAGAATGTTCACGTGACCGTTGTAACGAGCATCGCTGAACAACTTACGCAGTGCGTCTGACTTGTGTGACAGTTCTCCGAAAGGTCGACCAAACATGGAATGATGAACACAGTATTCTCCATCTATAAGTTCGATTGCATTCTAGAAGGAGAGACCGTATTGCTGCCTGTGGCGGCTACATCATTTACTAAAATGGGTTTTTCGCATGAATCGGTACCTGCTACCTCAGGATAGCTTCAGCTATTGATCCGTAAATGTAATCATTTCCGGTACTCAACATGCACTCATTCAACTATAAATCTTACGGGAAATTGAAAACTCTAATATGGTGTACTAATTTTTAATTCAGGCAGTGAATTCTGAATATGTTATGAATGTACACAGGCGAACACTGTGCAAAGTTAAAGATAAGAAGACAATTAATCTGTTGTGCTCCCTCCTGGGACAAAACGGAACCATATTTATAACTCTAATATAATGTAAGGCCTATTACTGACGTACATCTAATTACAAGTTTAACTTCCACATTTAATCATATTTTCTGACACAGAAATATGAGAATCTGAGGTTATGTGTGGCCGGATTTTGGTGACTTTGCTTGAGTCCAATTACATTTCATACATTGTCAATTCCTGACAATAGTTGTGTGCCCATTTATTTAACACAGTATTAAAAAAAATGGCACAGTGATCATGAGGGTTTCCCCTCGAAGCCGAATCCTTGGGAGTTACAAACTCTGCAGGACGTTACGCGGGATATCCACTCATAAGGAATGCGTGTAGAATCGGATTGGTGTAATGAAATGATGACAACGGATGGAATGTGATGGTACGCAATGGAACGCGAAACAGTACGTCGTGATCATGGAACCGACTGTCCTTTATGACCTCACAGTCCATTAGCTGCCATCACTCCGTTACAACAATATGATTCTTTAAGAGTGGTATCCCGCTCAAAGTCCTGCAGCGTTTGTAACTCCCAAGAAGTTCGCCTTCGATCTTATAATCACTATGGTGCACTATTTTGCATTCCATTTTCCTGATGCAATATTAGTAGTTTGTTTTGAAGAAATCTTGGATTTAGATCTTGTACATTTTGAGAAGTATAACACACACGCGCGACATAGTACGTTAATCCGACTCGGTGAAGTGGCTGAGCGTTCTAAGGCGCCTTGCTGCGGAGCGCGCGGATACTCGCCGTTGGAGGTTCGAGTTCTTCCTCGGGCATAGATGTGTATGTGTCTTCCTTAGTATACGTTAGTTTAAGTAGTTTGTAAGCCTAGGGATGGTAACCGCAACAGTTAAGTCAGATTTACAAACATTTGAAGGGTGATCTCTCCCTGCAACTAACACCCTCCTCTCCCCAGACACTCACTTTCTATCGCCATTCTGATGCATGTAGTCAGTCAGTAGCAGTTAATAATTTCACCTGTCATAATTGTTACCGCAACACTTTGCGATGAGCCTTACTAGCGGTTAAACTTGTGGCCGTGCACTGAAGGAGTTCCTTGTGAGCCGATACATCCAGTCTTCATCCACTATTTTCTCATCTTCTTCTAATGAGAACTTTAGTTTGTTTTTCTTTTCAAATTAAGAAGATGATGTTTTCAACTCCATAATCGTCAGACAACTATGTGTCTTTATAAAATTTTCTCGGGCTTCCAGCCGCGTCATGTGGTTTACTGTGCACGACGTTTCGGCCGAGATCTCCTCGGCCATTGTCAAGTGATTGACTATCGAGTGTTTTTTTTTTTAACTTTTCATTCTCCTCCCTTATGGGGAGGAGCGGGCCTTCTTAGAGCATGCTTCGCTCTTTATCAACCTGGGTTATGTTATTGGTTATGCTGTTATGACACAGTTTATTTCGTTTGCAGGGGTTGGAGGGGGGAGAAATTTTTCCAAATTGGGAATATTCCGTGGGCATGGGGACAGCTCCGGTATTCACCTTACAGCCAACAGTGAACCACGGAAACCTGAGCCAGAGCTGCTGGTGGTTGGCCACCTTTAAACTTGACTTCGCGATGGCTCAGTCGAGGAGTCATCTTGATCTTCTTTGCCGCTGCTACTGCGCCGCTGCGCCATTTGCGAGGGCGCGGTGGGAGCTGGTTGTGGCTTCTCAGTTTTATCTACTTAGCGATGAACCTTGGTGTGTCTCCTCCTGTTGTTGGTAGCGCGTCAGTTGAGTGCTTCCATCGATGCTCCCGCTTTTCTTTCACGCTGGCTCAGGTTGTATGCTACAAGTTCGAAGAAGTCCTCGTATGCGATTGCTGCTGTCGTCCTCCTATAGTTGCACTGCAGGCTGTGACGTCACTCGTGCACCGCGAGAAGCCATAAAAGCCTATGTTTGGGTCGCCTGCCTGCCGCGCCCGCTTCAACCTTCGGATCGCCGGGCTTCAAGCTGTGCTCAGCTGCAAGCCGCTGTCTAAGAGTATTGTCAGCTATTTTGATCTCAATCGCCTCTTTCATTACACTATCCCAGAAACTGTTCGTTCTTGTAATTACGGATGTCTGCTCAAACGAAATACGACGTCTGTTTTCAAGTGCATGCTCCACAATTGATGACTTTTCAGGATAACGTAAACGATAACATAGTTCGTGTTCCACACAGCGTTGTTTAATAGTGCGCACTGTTTGTCCTACATAAAATTGTCCACAGCCACAAGTATTTTATATACTCTCGGTGTTTTTAGGCCTTTAACAGGTCTCATCAACTGACGTATATTCGAAGGAGTCCTGAAGACCTAGTTGATCCTGTGTCTCTTAAGGAGTCGGCTAATCTTTCCAGTGATTGAGCCACAAAACGGTAAAAAAGACAAGTTTCTTTGAGTCCTCCTCGGAGGTCTTCTGCTTCTGTGTCTTCGGGAAAATAGCGTTCGTAATCTGGATGTTGCTGTAACCGTTGTCCCTAAAACGTCGTGGACAGTAAACCAAATGACGCGGCTGGAAGCCCGAGAAAGTTTGATGAACATAACTCGCCGCGAAGCAATGCATTCATATGTAACAATGTGTCTTCTACGTCTTCTCTTTTGCCCGGCATGCTAACGTTAGACACTGACAAAGAAATAACGTACGATATCTAAGGCTGACGTAAACAGTTTGAAAGGCTGGCAAATGTTAATGTAACGTATTGACAGCTCTCACGTGATGTTGGCTGGACCACTGCCCAGGTTGTAGCAGAACTGCACGTGCCCGTTGACGAGGTTTATCGAGATGTAGTCCCCTCTGCCGTTGGTCAGCTGTCCGTTGTAGAGCAGCAGGCCGTTCATTGACCGAGACAGGAACCACAGCTCCAGCGAGAAGGCTCTCCCCACCCCTTCAAGGCGCGGCAGCTCGACGTAAGACGCGCCGTTGAACTCCGGGATGAAGATGTCTTCAAGCTCTGTGTCATCTGAAATTGAAGTCGATGAATCACTTAGATGCCACTTCAAATGATTGTAGTATTATTGTTCTGCACAAACTGCTTTCTTGTAGTACTGATTTATTAGAGTTGAAACTGCTACAGTGTATACATAAATTCCGAAAATGTTTGTGTTGCTGTACTTACAATCTTGACAAGACAGCCCTTTCGTACCAGGAGCACATTTGCACATGAAACCTCCATGCGGCAGGACTTCACACGTTGAGCCTGATACACAGGGACTGGAACTGCACGGGTTAACTCGACTTTCACAGAAAGCACCTGAATAAGAAGAAAGAAAAGAAGTAAATGTTCAACACCGCTTAGTATATTCGACTCAAATATTAACAGATCGTTATAAGAAGAAAAAGTGTTCTACGGCCGGTAGGTAACTTGTCTCCCTATCAAAACTGAAATTTCTAATCTTTGATGAACCATAGATCTTACATTTCATTGTAAACACACTGCTAAAGAAAGAATTTATTGGAAAATATAAGATTACGCTGATGAATAAATAATACAGTTTCATTACTTGAGTTACTGTTATATAATTAAATATATCGTCAGTAGCGTTAAAGGAATACCCATTTCGCACGAAGAACGAACAACTACTATAAAATCTTTAAAATAAGTGACTAAATATCAAGAAAGTACATGAAGTAGTGTCTTGTGAAATTAGTAATATTTGAAGTTATATAGTTAAGTGGCATATTATGCCTATGGAGAGCGATAAAATTTATATAAAACACACTTACTTCAGCCAACATCGCTAGTTTATTTGTTGGTTTTTTCTTACCGGTTTCGATGAACTATGTCATCATCTTCAGAAACAATTTTTTTATATATAACAATTTCCTCCTATTTTCAATAAAATACAAAGTTACTTGTGAAAATGAAATATAAGAACATTGTCAAACGATTAAAATTTGCAAACTAGTTGTACTTGTGACAAGAACACACACAATTTTTAAATATGCAATACAGATGACAACCATTGTGGTGATGCAAATTTTAATCGTTTGACAATGTTCTTATATTTCATTTTCACAAGTAACTTTTTATTTTATTGAAATCAGGAGGAATTTGTTATATATTAAAAAAATGTTTCTGAAGATGATGACATAGTTAATCGAAACTAGCAAGAAAAAAAAACCAACAAATAAACTAGCGATCTTGGCTGAAGTGTGTTTTATATACATTTGCAGTTATTTGTGTAATTAGTCCTTATCCTGGGTCATAGTTTTCCTTTATTTTTAAATGTAACAACCTTTTCTGGGTTCCACTGTCGAGAAGGTTGCATAAACATCGTAAAATAATTTACAGCTTGTGTTATCTTCTGTTTGTGTGTATCAAAATATCATTTTAACTAGAGTAATTTTTAGTAACACGAAAAATCTGTAGAATGGTTCAGTTCTCATTGTTATAATAGGAAACAAATCGCATCAGTGAAAATAGCTGTCAACTAAACTACTACTTGTATGTTGTTTATTTTATATTCAACAATAAATTTTGCAGATGAATTTAACTTTACTTTTTAAACAAAGATGATTCACCCAATCATATAGGCATCTTCAGTAATCTAAAATTGTAATGGCTCTGATGATTGTTTCCTTACGATAACTCTGGCATTAGCTAAAAGAAAGGCTTGTTTGAGACAGGACACTTTGAATACCAGATTTTTATAATTTTTGATTCTAGTACAGCCCAACAAGGTGGTGTAGAGATAACACACCACACTCGCTTTCTTGAATGATTGAGGTTCAAACCTGCCACCAACCATCCAGATTGAGGTTCTCCGTGATTTCCCTAAATCATTCGAGGCACATCCCGGGTTGGTTCCGTTCAAAGGGCACACCCGATTTCTTCCCCATTCTCAGCAGAAATCAATCCGAGCATGCGCTCCATCAACGGGACGACGACACATTAAACCCTAAACTTCCCTGAATCTAACATGCAAATATATTTTTATTCGATCTGTAGTAATATTGACTAAATTGGCGGTTTATTTTCGTTAAAAATGCAACCAATTATTTTATGGATTTTTTTAAAATTCCATAACTAGTTTTCAAGCCACTGCAGGCTTATTATCAGTGTATAAGTTGCAGGAACATGTATTATCTTCACCAAGTGTAGGTTTACGCTGTCATGGTGGTTTGTGTTTTTAATTGTAGCTATAAGCATCCAATGCTTATATTTTGTGAATTGTTACGATAAGTGTAGTAAAAAGTTGTCTTGTGTGAAAAACGTCAGTTCCCAATGCACAACATGGTTACGGTTATACCTACAATAAAAACACAAACCACCATGATAGCGTAAATGTACACTTGGTGAACATAATAAATGTTCCTGTAATGTATCCACTGATAATGAGTCTGCAGTGGCTTTTGAAACTAGTTATGGAATAAAAACACCCATAAAAACAGCCGTCTGAATTTTTTTAACGAAAATAAACAGCTAATTTACGCGCAGATTACATCCAATATGGATATTTCGAAAATTTTGACTAAGTTGCCTGTCATAAGACTATTTATTTTAACATATGTTTTTATGTGAAAAATAATTCTTTCTAATACAAAGTTATAGGACCTCTCCCAGTAAATCAGTGTCATTAGCATACCCTCCCAGCAGTAATATTATTCTTAATAACACAAACAGTCATAAAACCGTCACAAAGGTACAAAAAATCATTGGAAGTAAATTGATAATAAGTACATCACAATTAAAAAACAACACTATTTTATCTATACAGGCTGTATCAAAAAGGATGGCGCAAACTTATACGGTTGAAATTACACGATAATAGATCCAAA
Organism: Locusta migratoria; assembly: GCA_026315105.1. Classification (NCBI taxonomy): domain Eukaryota; kingdom Metazoa; phylum Arthropoda; class Insecta; order Orthoptera; family Acrididae; genus Locusta; species Locusta migratoria. Next base: position 836,992,785 of record CM048745.1, on the reverse strand, counting down.
AATGTCCCTGTAAACATGGCTCTGCGAATGAGATTTACATAGCATTTAGTTCACGATCTACTTTCCCACTCCATATACTTAAATAAATTGGTGACACCCATTTCTTTTTTGACTACACTGGAAGAAACGGAACTGTTGATAGTCAGGTTTTTCAAACTGTCGGGAGCCGTAAAAGATAGCCGTATTAAGCATTTGGCGTGTTGGGAGCGATGGAAGGCGCTCATATTAAGCAGTTAGATATTCAGCTATTTAAGTTGGTCATATCAGGTGGCTCTACTAGAGTGACAGTAAAAACAATTTTGTAAAAATCTGATAAGTGACTACAGACGAAATAAACAACGATTGAAATACGAAAGCGTGCTCTTTATTGCAAGGTGAATAGACAAGAAATACCTAATTACCACAATTACACCGATTATGAACGAGCCAGAGACCAGCGAAATCACTACAGCTATTGGCACACATTTATGAAGACTCTAGGTAATGGCTTTGAGGTAAAATTGCGAAATATGACGGACTTGCACCAACAGGAACCTCATATTTACAGTGCTCTGTCTCAACCAGAGACTGGGTCACGCAAGGAGAATGTTGCACAGCTCTCTGTTTGAAGTCAGTGAAGTAAAAATATGAAAGAACTTGAGAAATTGGAGCCGCGGTGGTGAGGCTGAGGGTTCTAAGGCGCCTTGTTGCGGAACGCGCAGTTGTTCGCCTCAGAGATTCGAATCCTTTCGCGGGTATGGGAGTAAGTGTTGTCCTTAGGTTAGTTTAACTTAGTTTAATTATTTTATTAGCTTAGGGACTAACAACCAAAGAATTTAAGTCCCATAGATTTACAAACATTTGAATTTTTGAGAAATTGGAAGTGTTGAAAGAGGAAGAATTGAAGCAAGCACAACAACAAATGATCCATAACTGCATGTGAGAATATGATTCGGTCCCAAAATACCTAAAATGTGCACCAGGACCTTCTGATTCTTTACAGTTAAGTAGTAAATGAATATACAATGAGAGGTTAACACAGCAGTGGACCCAACATGAAACCTTGTGGGACACATATTAGAATTTTATTCAGTATGAAAACTGTCATAAGTGCACAATACTGATTCGAAATATTGAAACATTTCGACCAATTTGTGGCGTTGAAATACACTCAATGGCGAAGTTGAAAATTTGTACTGGACCAGGATTCGAACACATTCTCCTTTTCAGGACAGCGGTTGCCTTAACCAATTAGGCTATCCAGGCACGCTTTCCTTCCAATCCAAATTGTCAACTGCTAGCCCCCTGCCCATTGTTTGCAGCTTATACTGGATTTCAGCAAGGGATCGAGTGTTTGAATGTGTCCACATTGAAATTGTAAATTGCTTGTTGGTGACATATTTTAGAATTATTGATATGGTGTTTGCTATTTTCGGACATGTAAAAAAAAGAACAGACACTATTAGTTGAAAGTTTGTTGTCGTTCAGCCTGCAGACTGGTTTGATGCAGGTCTCCACGTTACTTTGTCCTGTGCAAGCCTCTTCATCTGAGAGTAAGTTCGGCAACCTACATCCTTTTGAACCTGCTTACTGAATTCCTAACTTTGTCCCCCACTACGATTCTTACTGCACACACTTTCTTCTAATGCTAAGTTGAAGTTCATTGATGTCTCAGAACGTGTCTCTCCAACCTATCTCTTCTCTTAGTCAGGATATGCCAGAAACTCCTTTTCTCCCCAATTCTGTTGAGCACCTCCTCATTAGTTTCGTGATCTACCCATCTAATCTATATCATTAGTCTGTAGCACCACATTTCTTAAGCTTCTATCATCTTTTTTCTGAACTCCTTATCGTGCACGTTTCACTCTCACAAGATGCTACACTCCAGACAAATGATTTCAGAAAAGAATACCTAACATTTAAACTAATATTGGATGTCAACAAATTTTGCTTCTTCAGAAACACTTCTCTTCCGATAGTCATTCTGCATTTTATATCTTCTTTACTTTGGATCAAATAATAAACGGCAGTAATGTTAAGAAATCGAATTGGAAATATTGTGAAATAGAAGAATTGAAGCAAGCACAACAATAAAAGCTGCAAACCTGCATGTGAGAATATGATTTGGCACCAATATACAAACTGTGTACTAGAACCTTCTGATTCTTTACAGTTAAATAGGAAATGAGGAACTATTGAGAGGTTAAAATAAGAGTGGACCCAACATGAAACCTTGAGGAACACATGTGAGAATTTTACTCAGAATGAAAGCTGTCAGAAATATATACTAATGTCCACTCCCTGTCAGTGTTAGGTGGGTGGCAGCGTGGTGCGTTACCTGTAAATTCCGGCTGGCAGTGCACCCAACATGAAACCTTGTGGAACACATGTGAGGCTTTTATTCAGAATTAAAGCTGTCAGAAATACTGTCCGCTCCCTGGCAGTGTTAGGCGGATGGCAGCGTGCTGCGTTACCTGTAAATTCCGTGTGGCAATGGACCCAACATGAAACCTTGTGATTTTTATTCAGAATTAAAGCTGTCAGAAATATATAGTACTGTCCGCTCCCTGGCAGTGTTAGGCGGGTGGCAGCGTGGTGCGTTACCTGTTAATTCTGGCTGGCAGTGGACCCAACATGAAACCTTGTGGAACACATGTGAGACTTTTATTCAGAATTAAAGCTGTCAGAAATTTATACTACTGTCCGCTCCCTGTCAGTGTTAGGTGGGTGGCAGCGTGGTGCGTTACCTGTAAATTCCGGCTGGCAGTGCACCCAACATGAAACCTTGTGGAACACATGTGAGACTTTTATTCAGAATTAAAGCTGTCAGAAATATATACTACTGTCCGCTCCCTGTCAGTGTTAGGTGGGTGGCAGTGTGGTGCGTTACCTGTAAATTCCGGCTGGCAGTCCACCCAACATGAAACCTTGTGGAACACATCTGAGAATTTTATTCAGAATTAAAGCTGTCAGAAATATATACTAATGTCCACTCCCTGTCAGTGATAGGGGGGTGGCAGCGTGGTGCGTTACCTGTAAATTCCGGCTGGCAGTGCACCCAACATGAAACCTTGAGGAACACATCTGAGAATTTTATTCAGAATTAAAGCTGTCAGAAATATATACTAATGTCCACTCCCTGTCAGTGTTAGGTGGGTGGCAGCATGGTGCGTTACCTGTAAATTCCGGTTGGCAGTGCACCCAACATGAAAGCTTGTGGAACACATGTGAGACTTTTATTCAGAATTAAAGCTTTCAGAAATATATACTACTGTCCGCTCCCTGTCAGTGTTAGGTGGGTGGCAGTGTGGTGCGTTACCTGTAAATTCCGGCTGGCAGTCCACCCAACATGAAACCTTGTGGAACACATCTGAGAATTTTATTCAGAATTAAAGCTGTCAGAAATATATACTAATGTCCACTCCCTGTCAGTGATAGGGGGGTGGCAGCGTGGTGCGTTACCTGTAAATTCCGGCTAGCAGTGCACCCAACATGAAACCTTGAGGAACACATCTGAGAATTTTATTCAGAATTAAAGCTGTCAGAAATATATACTAATGTCCACTCCCTGTCAGTGTTAGGTGGGTGGCAGCATGGTGCGTTACCTGTAAATTCCGGTTGGCAGTGCACCCAACATGAAACCTTGTGGAACACATGTGAGACTTTTATTCAGAATTAAAGCTGTCAGAAATACTGTCCGCTCCCTGGCAGTGTTAGGCGGATGGCAGCGTGGCGCGTTACCTGTAAATTCCGTGTGGCAGTGGACCCAACATGAAACCTTGTGATTTTTATTCAGAATTAAAGCTGTCAGAAATATATAGTACTGTCCGCTCCCTGGCAGTGTTAGGCGGGTGGAAGTGTGGTGCGTTACCTGTTAATTCCGGCTGGCAATGGACGCAACATGAAACCTTGTGAAACACATGTGAGAATTTTATTCAGAATTAAAGCTGTCAAAAGTATATACTACTGTCCGCTCCCTGTCAGTGTTAGGTGGGTGGCAGCATGGTGCATTACCTGTAAATTCCGGCTGGCAGTGCACCCAACATGAAACCTAGTGGAACACATGTGAGAATTTTATTCAGAATTAAAGCTGTCAGAAATACATAGTACTGTGGTGGTGGTGGACATGAGGGACCAAACAACGAGGTCATCAGTCCCTTCAACCCCAAATTTTATACGCCACGGAACTCAACGAAAAATAGGTGAAAGCCAAAAGACCATTACACTAGGAAGTAAAATCGACTCGCCAACAAGACTAAGACCAACCCAGGGCAGCAAATGCTACAGTGTCCGATCCCACAGCTCTGGAAGTGACCTCTAGCCTAAACCACAAGGTACTAATGGCACAGTGGTCAACGTATCATAGCTCCAGAGCAGGGAGAAATAAAACTACATTAAAATGTAAAAGAGTGGGGGGGGGGCTGATGGGGATAAGGCTCTAAACCCCACAATCAGCCAAGAATCACAAACCCACTCACCCCGACCAAGCGAGTCCTAGAGCTGACAATAAAATCTACTTTCACGGAGGAAGGCAAGGACGCGATCAACCATCCGTGGGTCATCCGCCAAAACTGAAGGCAATGCAGGCGGTAGGCCACATAGTCGCCACGAAGTGTCGAATGGAGAGGACATTCAGTCAGAATATGAGACACGGATTGTACGGCTCCACAATCACAATGTGGTGGATTGTCATTTTGTAAAAGAAATCCATGGGTCAGCCTGCAGTGTCCAAGACGGAGGCGACAGAGGACAATTGATTCTCTCCGGGAAGGGCGTAAAGATGAACTCCAAGCTGCAGTCGTATCTTTGATGGTGCGGAGTTTATTGGAAGGGGCAGTAGCTTTCCAACTGCTATCCCATGAGGAGTGAAGCAAAGATCTGATCTGCACCCACAGATCCGCACCCGGAATTTGAAAGAGAGACGGGCAGCGAGTAATTGCCGATCTAGCCAACTGGTCAGCTACTTCATTCCCTGTAATACCAACATGGCTTGGCACCCAGAGAAAGGTAACGGAGCAGGCAGCACGATGAAGGTCAGCAAGGAGTTCATGGATGGAAATAACTAAAGGATGGGAGGGGAAACAACGATCAATGGCCTGCAGACTGCTCATGGAGCCAGCACAGATTAAACCACGTTCCACGGCAGAATGTTTAATAAAACAGAGGGTTCTATAAATCGCCATCAGCTCTGCCGTAAACACACTGCATGCCTCTGGCAGAGAATGGCATTCCGCCCCAACAGGAGATGTAAAAGCATATCCGGAGTGGCCCGCTGTTTTCGAGCCATCAGTGTAGAAGATAGAGGCTCCCTGAAACTCTTCTAGTACTGGGCGCACCAAACGCCGAAAGACCATGGGGGAAATTAAAGCTTTTGGGCCTTGGAAGAGATCCGTCCGAATTAGTGGTCGCGGCACCATCCACGGAGGTGTGCGTGCAGTAAAATGGGGAGCGCAATCTAGCGAAGGGAAATGGAAATCCCGGCAAAGAGAGGCAAGCCGCAGTCCGACGGGAAGGCCCGCCCGCGGCCGGGTATCAGGGGGTCGAAGCCCTTCATATGCAAAAAGAACCTGGTAAGCGGGATGAGCAGGATATTGCCGGATGGCGATGGCATAAGAGGCCAGAAGCTGATGCCGCCTGACCTGAAGAGGGCAGATTCCCGCCTCAACAAGGAGACTGTCGACTGGGCTAGTCGGGAATGCACCTGTAGCCAAGCGGACACCATAATGGTGAACCGGGTCTAATAATTTCAGGGTAGAAGGAGCTGCTGAGCCATAAACTTGACACCCATAGTCCAATCGGGACAAGATTAGAGCCAGATAGATACGGAGGATAGTTGTTCGGTCTGCACCCCAAGATGAATGAGCAAGGAAACGTAGGGCATTGAGTTTCCTCATACAACTAATCTTTAGGCGGCGAATATGGGGCACCCAAGTCAATTTTTTGTCAAAGAGAAGACCCAGGAAACGATGCTGTGCTACAACTTCCAGGCGCTGATTACCCAAGAACAGTTCTGGATCAGGGTGAACTGTAGTACGACGACAAAAGTGCACCACCCTCGTTTTTGATGAGGAAAACTGGAAACCATGGGACGTAGCCCACACTGAAGCCCGCCGAATGGCGCTCTGGAGCTGACGTTCAGTAGAGGCTAATGAGTAGGAGCTGTACCATATGCAAAAGTCGACGACATACAATGCCGGGGTTACCAGTGACCCAACAGAGCTCACCAACCCATTGATGGCGATTAGAAAAAGTGTAACACTCAACACTGAGCCCTGGGGGACACCGTTCTCCTGTATCCGAGGGGAGCTAAAGGAAGAGCCAACTCTGACACGGAACAGGCGGTGGGATAAAAACTGACGGATAAAAATTGGTAAGGAGCCTCTGAGTCCCCAGTCATGAAGAGAACGTAAAATATGATGACGCCAAGCAGTGTCGTACGCCTTATGCAGATCGAAGAAGACTACTACCAGATGATGTCTTTTAGAGAAGGCCTGTCTGATCGCAGTCTCCAGTCGAAGTAAATGGTCAATAGGGATCGTCCCTCCCGGAACCCACACTGGTAAGGTGAGCGAAGTCCCCGGGATTCAAGAACCCACCATAATCTGTGGGCTACCATCTGCTCAAGTAGTTTATAGGGGACACTTGTCAGGCTTATTGGTCGATAACTGTCCAGCGCCGACGGGTCCTTGCCAGGCTTGAGGGCAGGGACCACAATACTCTCCCTCCACTGGGAGGGGAACACCCCTTGAAGCCAAATACGGTTAAAAACTTGTAGGAGAAATTGTCGTTGTGAGGGGTTAAGGTGTTGCAGCAATTGATTATGGATATCGTCAGGGCCAGGTGCTGAATCACGAGAAGAGGAGAGGGCCCGCGACAGCTCCCAGTCAGTAAAAGGTTCGTTATATGGTTCCACCTGGTGAGAAGTAAAGCCTAATTTGAAGGTTTCGGCCTGGTGTTTCTGAAGGAGAAAGGTCGCCGGATATGAAGTTGTCGCTGAGACATTGGCGAAGTGAGTTGCAAGATGTTCTGCAACAACAGATGGCTCCGTGCAGACCCCATCAGGCAGGGCAAAACCAGGGACGGAAGACGGCCGCCAGCTACCTTGGATAGATCGGAGCATAGCCCACACTCTTGTCAAAGGGACAGAAGAACCCAACGAGGAGACAAAATGCTCCCAGCATGTCCGCTTACTTTGTTTGATTAAGTAACGAGCTCTGGCACGCAGACGTTTGAAATTTATTATACCAGCGAGCGATGGGTGGCGCTTAAGATGTTGCAAGGCCCTACGGCGCTCGCGAATGGCTGCGGCAACAGTTGCATTCCACCAAGGGACAGGCCGGCGAGTAGGAGGGCCTGTCGACCGGGGAACAGCGGCGTTGGCAGCTTGGGTGATCATGTTGGTCATTTGGCTTATAATATCATCTATACAGCCTGAGGGGGAAGATGGGAACACAACCTGGGATGTATATAGCGGCCAATTAGCACGACGGAATACCCAGCGGGGTACCCTGGCTCGTGGTAGGCGTGAGGGAAGTGAAAGGATCAACGGAAAGTGGTCGCTATCGCAGAGGTCGTCATACGCCGACCAGTGAAATAAAGGAAGGAGAGAAGGAGAAGTGAGAGAGAGGTCTATGGCAGAAAAGGTGCCGTGAGCGGCACTAAAATGAGTTGGGGAACCATCGTTGAGAAGGCTCAGATTGTGGTCAGCAAGAAACTGGTCTATGAGGCGGCCCCGGCTAGATGTATAAGCACTGCCCCACAAAGGATGGTGGGCATTGAAGTCCCCAAGGATTAGGTAAGGAGGGGGGAGTTGCTGAAGGAGGGCCACTAGGGACGTGAGTGTAGGTGACCTGTCAGGTGGAAGGTAGAGGTTGCAAATGGTCAATGGAGTGTCCAAGTGAACCCGGACAGCAACCACTTCCAATGGAGTTTGGAGAGGAATCCAGGTACTGACAATATCTGTCCGGACCAAATTACAAACCCCACCAGACGCCTGGAGGGGACCAACCCGATTCCGACAAAAAGCACGGAACCCACGGAGGGTCGGTGAATGTGCATCCATAAACCTCGATTCCTGCAGGACGACACAGGCCGCAGAAGAGAGAGAGATTAGCTGTTTAATCTCCAAGAGGTGACGGTAGTAACCATTACAGTTCCATTGGATGATCACATCACGGAGATCTAGGCGGGAAGCGAATGGCATAACGTCTGTCACGCTGCTTTGTCAGCGTCCGTCACCAAAGAAGAAGGGACAACATCCATAAATAGCTGATCAGCCTCGGGCTCAATGGGATGAGCGAGTTGCGAAAGCACAGTCGGCACCTCCGGTGGTACCGGAGGGGCTTTATCTTGTAACTTTGGTTTCTTCTTCTTCTTCTCCTTCTCCTTCTCTTTCTCCTTCTCCTTCTCCTTCTCTCGTGTGGGACGGGCAGGACCCACCCCAGATAGAGGACTTTTGTCAGTTAGGTCTGGTACTGGCGAGGATCGGGCGACCTTTGAACTCACTGACTGGGAGTCCGATGGCCGGCTGGAGGTCGAAGATCTCCGATCTGGGGAACGCCGGGACGGAAGGCCCTGAGATAGGGCACTGTCACCGGCAGGCGACGGAGAAGGGGTGCACTTCTCCGGCTGGGAAGGGGTGGGACACAAAGGGAGGGCTACAGGAGCTACAGGAGAGGGAGATGTGAGGGACGGGTGTGGACGGGGTGTAGGGGGGAGATGGGAGTGGGAAGGGGAGGGTGAAAGGCTAGACGATAACGTCGTAGCGAAGGTCGTCGCCATTTGCACGGGATGCAGACGTTCATATTTACTGCGGGCCTCAGGGTACGTCAAACGCTCCAGGGATTTGTACTCTTGTATCTTCTTTTCTTTTTTGAACATAGGGCAATCTGGCGACCGTGAAGAGTGGTGTTGTTGACAGTTGACGTACACCGGCGGAGGAACACAGGGGCTCCCCTCATGTAGTGGGCGTCCACAATCACCGCATACTGGGACTGCTGTACAGCGAGAGGACATATGACCAAACCTCATACATCGAAAACACCGCATGGGAGGTGGAATGTAGGGCTTCACTTCACATCGATATATCATTATCTTGACCTTCTCTGGGGGTGTGTCCCCCTCGAAGGCCAAGATAAAGGCCCCAGTATCGACGCGGTTATCTTTAGGTCCCCTCTGAACGCGGCGAACAAAATGTACACCACGCCGCTCGAGATAGGCCCTAAGCTCCTCATCAGTTTGAAGGAGGAGGTCCCGGTGGAATATCACACCCTGTACCATATTCAAGGATTTGTGCGGGACAATTGTTACTGGAATGTCGCCAAGGGTGGTGCAGGCGAGCAAAGCTTCAGACTGGGCTTCCGAGACTGTTTTAATGAGTAATGAGCCAGATCTAAGCTTACCCATAGATTCCACTTCACCAAATTTGTCCTCTATGGTCTCGACAAAGAACAGAGGTTTGGTGGTAGTAAAAGTTCCTCCATCAGTCCTTGAGCAAACGAGATAGCGAGGAAAGGGTTTTGCTCCTAACCGGCGAGCCTGGCCTTCCTCCCAAGGGTAAGCAAGGGAGGGAAACATCCTCTTATCCGTAGTAGCAGCATTAAGCGATCTCTTCCTGTCTTGAGAGACGGCCGATGCACGACCATTTTGGAGTCTAACTCTTTTCATGGGGCTAGACGTCCGCCATGGTGTCACCCACTCCGAAACCGGGGCTCTCTCCATGGGCGCCACCCAGCCTCAGAAAAGGCCACCTGGCACGATGGCCATTGCCGGGAGTTCTGATACCCCCGAGGACAGGTATCAACTCCTTGGCTTGCATGGAGAGGTCGCAGCTCAGACACCAGTAGTGTGATCCCTGTGGTGTCAGGGGGCTCAGCCAAAGGGTACATAACAGCCCCCCCCCCCACACGGACTGGCTACACGTGCTGGGGACCTAGCGGGGGATGGGGGCTACAGCGAGGAAAGGAAGTGGAAAGGAAAGGATAGGACCCGCGCCATAGGGGCTAGGTCGGGAGTTCTTCCCCAATTGGCTCACACATTATCGGACAATTTTGGTATGGAAGGTCAAACCCGAGGGGGACCAACCTGGGCCAAAAACCGGTGTACACAGCAGACAAAACCAAAGTGCAGGACAATCGGTACCATGGGATAGCCAAGCCGTCATCCAGAGTACCACCGAGAGACGGGGTTGGAGAGGGTGGGAAGGAGGAATTGGGATGGGAAGGAGGGGGAACTAGGAGGGGTAATGCAGCCTGGGGAAAGCAGGAAAAAAGGCTGCAATGGCTCGGGGACCCGTGCGCGCCACACACGTACCCACAAAAGAGCTGTGGGCCCCCTGGTGGGTACATAGTATTGTCCGCTCCCTGTCAGTGTTAGGCGGGTGGCAGCGTGGTGCGTTACCTGTAAACTCCGGCTGGCAGTGGAACCAACATGAAACCATGTGGAACACATGTAAGAATTTTACTCAGAATTAAAGCTGTCTGCTCCCTGGCAGTGTTTGGCGGGTGGCAGCGAGGAGCGTTACCTGTAAACTCCGGCTGGCAGTGGCAGTGGAAGGAGACGGCGCCGGTGGGCGTGCAGGAGCCGCCGTTGAGGCAGGGGCGGCGGCCGCAGGGGCTGTGCCCGCACTCGGTGACGCGGTGCGCGCGCTCCACCAGCGGGTCGCCCTCATGCAGCCGCACCGACACCTGGCCCAGCCGCAGCAGCTGCACGCAGCCCACCAGGCCCTGCCGCGCGCCCGCGTTCTCGTGCACCCTGCGACAACGCCGCTGCCGCTGTAGCCACGGTCTAGCAGGAGGGCAGCAATCGACGTGGACTAGCTCTAGGGACTGACTGATGAGGAGGTACAGATAAAAAATGGATTGCTTCCCTGCTGGAGACTGTTCACTGAATGATACTTGGTTACACTGACTGCAGTCCAGAGCCCACTGTCCCATAGTTCCATTAAGCACTGTTTCCTACTTGAAGTTTTACATCTACATATAAACTCAGCAATCCACCGTAAGGTACGTGGCGGAGGGTATACTGTACCTCTACTTCCTTTCCTATTCCACACCTAAACAGAACGAGGGAAAAAAAGTCTATACGCCTCTGCACGATCCCTAATTTCTATTATCTTCTCTTTGTGAGATTTTCGCGAAATGTAAGTAGCAGCAGGGAGCTCGTTCTACACTCAGCTTAAAATTGTGGTCCTCTAAATTTCCTCAAGATAATTTCATGGAAAGAACACCGTATTTCCTCCAGCACTCCCCATTTCAGTTCCTGCTGCATTTTCGTGACAATCGTGCATCGGATGAACCTACCAGTAACGAAGCTAGCTGATCGCCTCTGAATTGCTTCCATGTCTTTAAACCTATCTGATGCAGGTTCAAACACTTGTGCAATATGATGCATGAACGGGTATTCTGCCAATTGTTCGTGCTGCTCTGGCACAATATACCGCATGCGTACCTCGCTGCTTTCTTCAAGTCCTCCCTGAGACTGCTGTTTTGGCGAAACGGGTCTAGCAGTTATCCTCAATGGACAGTGGGCGCTCTGTTCAATGTCTGTGGCCTCCTTGCGCTTTTCCTCGCCCACCTTCTGTGGTCATGGCAGCTGCCTGGCTCTTGTTCTGCGTCGTGCACTCTGTTCGCGGTCCGCGCCCGCCTGGCATTGCTCCTGATGTGTCTTGTGGTGCCTTTCGTTGGGCCTTGATAAGCTTCAGTGCCGGACTCCATGCCGAGCTGAGGTAGTACCCGCTGTCTCGACTGATAAGGTTATCTTTGACCTGTATCTCAACGGGCTCCTTTATAACACTGTCCTAGAATCTGGGCGTCTGGGTCTCAATTTTTGTGTTGTTGTAGTCCATCGAGTGACCGAGCTCCAGACAATGCTCTGCTACCGGTGATCTTGTTGCCTGTCCAAGTCTGGTGTGCCTCTGGTGTTGTTTACACCTGACGTCGACTGTTATGATTGTCTGACCAATGTACGATTTCCCACACTGGCCCGGAATTCTGTAAATGCCTGGCTTATATAGCCCCAGGTTATCTATTGCATTAGCCAGCATCGTCCCAATTTTGGAGGGTGGACCTGTAATTTTACGGATCACCCCAATTGCCTTTCTTGAATAATGGAGTGACAGGTCCAACTTTCCAGTCTTCGGGTACGGTTGTATATGATAGCTAGGTATGGAGCTATTGCATCAGCATACTCCGAAAAGAACCTAATTGATATACAATTGGGACAGAAGACTTGATTAAGTGATTTAAGTTGCTTTAATTCTACAGCGGTATCTACTTCTAAATTACCGATAGCGTGGCCTCCTGCGTCGGAGGTTCGAATCCTCCCTTGAGCATGGATGCGTGTGTTATCCGTAGGTTAGTTTAAGTAGTTTGTAAGACTAGGGCCTGGTGACCAACGTAGTTTGGTCCCATAGGATTACAAACATTTGAACATCTAAACTACCCATGCTGGCAGCTGCTATTGATACGAATTTTGGAGTATTGGTAGAGTCCGATTTACTTCTGTTGTTGACTCGCCTTGTACACAATGGTTCAGTATTCGAATAGAGAGCTTTCCGACATGGAAGGCAGGCCCAAACGTTGTATCGGGAAACGTACACGGTGACAATTATGAACTAAATGAAACAAATGTAAATTATATATTTTTGACGACGTTACAGAGTTCATTTTAATGAAATAACTCGTAATTTGCGATGTTTTGGCTTCACTGTACTAGGTTTAGATGGAATACTCAAGTGCGGCGAATGAAAATGTGTGCCTGGCCGGGATTCGAACCCGAGATTTCCTGCTTACTTCAAGACACGAAACACTCTCCAGCTACGATGGGGTCGAGTTGCCTCTTGCATCAACCACATCTTGTAGAAATCGGAGTCACTTTGCATTATGTGGATGAAAACATCTTCATGTACTGTTAGATGTCACCGTGGCATCGAGGAATATCGCAGCGATTATTCCGTGACTGGGTATTGCGTACTACACAATCACCCGTTTAAGACGAAGAGACTTATTGATCGCAAAATGCGGTTTATAGATTCCCCAAATACGCCAATTTCGCTTATTGGCGAATCCATGCAAATGAAAGTGTTCTTACTCGCTTACGAAGCAAAATAATTTCCACAATGCCTCGAGGCCACCCTTGCAGTTTGATCGTCCTAATCCAAACCGATCAGAAGTTATGGCGATTTCATTTCTTATAATTCAGTAATTGTCACCCTGTATATTTGCCGACATCTACGACACCGTTCGATATTTCACAGTTTGTCTGAGACAGGGTCGTTTAAGGAAGCAGGAAATCATGAAAGACATATCCAACATGTTCGAGCACCAGATTTGGAGGAAAATGTGATTTACCTGTGGTTTTAGACCGCCGTGTCAGTACCAAGCATTTAGCCCGTAAGTACAGTACACCACCGAGTGCAACATTTTCCACGACGATTTTTTCTACCCTTGTCACTCAAAGCGTGTGCAGGGCATATTAGCAGCAAACTTTGTAAATTGGATATCAGTTCCGTCGCGGGTTTATTCATCTGGCAAACACGATTCCGGGATTTGTACCATTCATCTTATTCACAGATAAGACCATCTTTATGCGGAGTATTATCTTAAACGTTTGTATCAGTCAATCAGTCATCTTGTGGGATAGGCTGCAGAACCCAAAGGCACAGTGACGGCGACTCATCAGTATCATCTTATCCGGGATCAATGGCCCGAGATAATTGGCTACCGTACTTTCGGACCACTCTTCCTTCCACGTCGTCTAACAGGCCAGAGATATTGGCGTTTCCTGCGGGTTTATTTTGGCTCTGCTGCTGGAAGAATTGCCATTGACGATTGGAAGAGATATGTAGCTGCTTCGTGATGGCGTTCGAGCTCTTGTCCGTAGACATCTGAATTGTGTCTTCCCCGGTAGATGGATCGGACGAAATGGTCAAACTGCGTGGCTTGTACTTTCAGCGGATCTCAACCCATGCGATTTTTGGTTATAGGGTCGTCTCAAATGTTGATATTGCCTGACATCGCAGGTTGTGGAGGCTATCTGATAGATTAATGATCTTCAAAAGTGAAACGCCAAGATCGCAAAATACTTATTTATTTAATGAGGACCGATTTCAGTGGGCTATGCCAGCATCATCTGCTCATTACAGTATCACAAGTTGACCATCTTACTTAAAAATTGAAGATTACGTAATAAGTGCAACATAGCACTACTAGATACTTGCATCTTACAAGCTGTGATGTTTTAACTTGTGTATTTATATATTTAGACTAAGTGCTATGTTGCACTTATTAAGTAATCTTCAATTTGTAAGGAAGGTGACCAACTTATATAATTTGATATGACCAGATGATAGTGGCATAGCCCACTGAAACCGGTCGTCATTAAATATTAAATTATTTTGCGATCTTGGCGTTTCACTTTTAAATATTATTCGTTTCAAAAGTATCGCGTATGCAGAACCAAGTGCATATGTGGAGACACTGGAAAGCGTATTCGTCTGCATTTACATCTATGTCGGATACTCTGCAAATCACATTTAAGTGCCTGGCAGAGGGTTCATCGAACCACCTTTATACTATTTATCTTCCATTCCATTCTCGAATAGCGCGCGGGAAGAAGGCACACCTGAATCTCTCCGTCCGAGCTCTGATTTCTCGTATTTTATTCTGATCATAATTTCTACCTATGTAAGTAGGAGTCAACAATATATTTTCGCATTCAGAGGAGAATGTTGGCGATTGGAGTTTCGTAAGTAGCCCACGCCGCAGCGATAAGCGCCGTTGTTGTAATGATTCCCATCCCAGATCCTGTATCATTTCCGTAACACTGCCTCCCCTGTATCGTGATAATACAAAACGAACTGCCTTCTTTGGACTCTTTCGATGTCCTTCGTCAATCTCACCTGATAAGGATTCCACACTGGGCAACAATACTCCAAATGAGGACGGGCAAGCACAGTGTATGTAGTCTCTTTAGTAGTTCTGTTGCATCTTTTAAGGGTTCTGCCAATAAAACGCAGTCTCTGTTTCGCCTTTCCCACGACGTGCGTTTGTCACTGTTGCGATGCAGCCTGGCCTATGCGAACGTCTGAGGTAGATTACGCTACTGCGAGTACACACCTGAGTTGAGGCACATGGAAGCCACTTTCAGCACGCACCGTTAGACTGAGGCTGCGTGGTACTGCTCGTATTAGGCAGCAGCCTCTGTGAGAAAGTATGATTAAATGGTCTGTAGCATGGAAACTATGCGTTTTGAGATATAAGTTCATTAATCTTTTATTATTCCGAATCGTCTCCTTGATCAGTCCCTAGAGTTTGTACACGATGGGATAAATCGCTACGTATATGACATATGTTTCAAACATTTTGGTGTGTTAACCCTTTATTTGGCAATGTTGCGCAATGTTGCACATGGTTTTGTGAAACATGTTTTAAGTTTCGTCCTTGGATGGGCAACGGTGCTTGAAACTAACATTTAAGCTCTCTAATAAAGAGATGTTTCGTTGTTTATTGCGAAAACGTTAAGTGATAAACTTAATCTATAGCGGACACTCCAAGCATACGTTACCGAGGTACATGTTTGTTTCAATTTTGTAATGATATTTTTTGTGATACATGGAAAACTGCTTATAAAAGGGAAAGAGGAAGCCTTGAAGTTCAATTGTTATGGAAAATTTGTGATAAGTTCTTATATGGGACACTGAAAATGGACTTACATTTATTGGGAAGAGGAGGCCTGGTAGACAACTACAAAATAGGCAATAACTCCAAAAGAAGAATGAAACAGCACCTAATATACCAGTCAATGATATACGGTATGACAGATGTCACAATATGTTGTCACTGGACAAATTGCGGGCCAAAAGGCATTTGCAAGTTTTGTCTTCAGGGATACTTGACTATAAAATGTGGAAATCATGCGACTTTTCTGGAGTTTGTACCAAAAACGACTTGTTTTCATACGTTTCACATGAAGTACTCCAAAATACACTAGTTTCTACAGTCATAAGAATAACACTATAGTATTCAACTGTACCACCATGTGAAGTTTTTGGGCAATGTTACAAATCAAAAAGTATTTTTTTTAAAGTCGTATAAATCTGTTCACGTGGCCCTACACATTTAATTTAAGTAACATAATAACTTTTCTTCTCGTGATTTCTGTGTGTGCTAAATAAAGGGTTTAAAAACATGCTCGTATTACAGTACAACCTTGAGCATTCCGACAAGAACTTTCGCAGTTATAAGATTTTTAATATAATACTAAACAACGCTCTATGATAGACTGAGGTGCAAGTGGAAGTAGAAGAGGGGGAAGAAACTCACACAGGGAGATGGTGACGAGGTGCTGTTCGCCGTCGGGGGTTGGAGTCCCCCCCTCGGGCATGGGTGTTTGTGTTGTCCTTAGGTTAGTTTAACTTAGTTTAAGTAGTTTTTAAGCTACGGACTAATGACCACGCAGTCCGAAAGATTTAAAAACATTTGAATTTGAACGGTGTCGAGGATGTGGTCAGAGAGAGGGAGACGCTGGAGGTGAACCGGAAGGAGGACAAAGGGAGAGTACATGGGCAAATAGGGGGATAAGGGAAGCAGCGACTGTAGGACGCGAACCCCATTCACAGAGCACTGACAATCGCCTAACATTAAAATGCACTGCTATGTACAAAGAATTTTGAATGACATTTTTATCGCGTTTAGTTTGGAAGCTACAACCGTTCAAAGTTTCGGGGGCGCAGGCTGCGATAGCTTAGCTAACTGGACGAGTGGCTAGCCCCTGGGGCACGGCCCACTGTCTCATGACCGCCAGGCACTCGGTCTCCGCTATTGAACGGTTGTAGCTGCCAACCTAAACGTGATAAAAATGACATTCAGAATTCTTTGTACACAGCTGGTGTCAGAAATTCCACTGCATGATAGAAACAACCACTGTTTAATTTGAATTCTTTGTACACAGCTGGTGTCAAAAATTCCACTGCATGATAGAAACAACCACTGTTTAATTTGAAAAATTGTACGTTTGCATAAAAATACACTTTCTACGTATTTTTACAATCTGTTTATTGGCTAACAATACGAGTCCTTGACTACCAATCCATTCTATGAAAACCGCACAAAACCGTTTCCGCAATATTTGCGGTGCAAGTGTTAGGTGATTCACCCTGTATATCCCATCTCCGCATTGAAGTCCGAAGTTACTCAACCGATCTTAATGAAATTTTGCACAGTGTATGTGGTAGGGCAGCAAAGATCATCGCAAGGGCAGCAGTGGCACATCGTACAACTACCACAGCACAGATACGAGAGTTGTGAGCCCAGAAGTGTTAACACTATCTCTTCCCAGCAGTGTTACGACGGACACGCTCATCATCGCAGTTTGGTGTACAAATATTAGCACACTTTCGGGAGAATGGCGCGGCCTAAAAAGTGGGAGCACGTTACAGACACTCAGTGCTAAATCGCTCTTATTTAAGGAAATGTCTCCGAAACGCTGCGAAATGTGGAAAATTCATAAGTGAACAAAGTAGTAGAGAATTTTATCCCCTACAAATCTTTTTATTTACTATTTGCCACAAATGCTCGTTCAAGATGTTACATGTCAAAACGCCATCGCAAAAGGCCCACGTTTAGTGTTACTGACCAATACTGGGCCAAAGTATGTTCAAATGTTTGTGAAGCTTATGGAACTTAAATGCAGGGTTATCAGAATTAAAAACTTACAAACTACTTATGAACTACCTTATACTAAAGACAGCACAAACATCCATGACCCGAGGGGGGATTCGACCCCCCGACGGGGGCATAGCGCCTCAATGCGCTCGGCCGCTCCGCCGCCGCGCCAAAGTATGCGTCTCATATTTGACGTAGACTACAATATATTCGAAGTGTATCGGAATCAGTAAGTGTTGCTCGGGTATTTTTATCTGTTAGTAGGACACAGTGACGGGCTCTAGATATTGTGCGAACTCAAGATGAACGCTTGAGGAGGGCGGGGGCAACAGTTTCAAAGGCGGCGTCGGCGCTTTGCGCCAGCTGACACCTTCAGCTATGAGGCCGGCCGGCGCTGCTGAGGGCCCCTCAGCTCGCATTCGCATGCCGACATCTCTGGACCATATCTGGAATGTTCCACGCGCTGCTAGTGCAACTATATAAGCGGAACAACGTCGATCGGCATTTCCTCGTGATGACCATGCTGGATACAGCAATCAAAAGAGCGATTCGTAAAGTAAGCTTGATAATTTCTTTCTGGCAAAGTATTTACTGTGGAGACTGTTGCGTCTTCGGGATGCTGTAGTAGAAGTAGCTGGGCCGTGGCTGACAAGGATGTTGACATGGGTATACTGCTAAGGCAATGTCCTACGTCGCAGACAAATATATACAGACGGGAAACCTCCGTAAGGGCCTGGTCACACGCTCAGGGGTGCAGGGAGGGAGGGCCAGAGCAGTTCCGTAAGATGTCCCGTGATGGCGCTGAGGTCAGAAGCATCCCTTTAAAACTGGCCACAGCAGGCGGCAGGTAGCGGCTGTCCCCACCACCACTTACCCTCAAACACCGGCACGACGGACACAGCCGTGGCCTCGTGGAAGGCGGCACGAGCTCTCCCCTCAGTCTCCCCTCCACGCTACCTTCTGATGTGCCAGAGGCACCCTCAGAAACGCCTCTAGTGTCGTCTACCGGTACTAAGCCGGGATCCGTCTGACATCTGCTGGCATCTTACGAAACTACGAGGGGAGTATAGGACATAGGTTTAGGGAGGGCTTCTTCTGTGTATATGTTACTCTGTGCCTACGTGAGTGACAAAAGCGAGTGACATACAGCTATGCGACACTGCAGCTACAAGCAGCGTCATTCGGCGACATCGCCGTGTGTCCTACATGAGCGACAACTTCTCGCTACAAGATGGCCGCTAGAACCAATGAGCTGTTTCTAAAATTTGGCGCCTGTAAACCGTAGAATAACAATAGCTCTAGAGAAAGGCAATAAAGTTTTATTTACTTTAGGAAACAAGTAAAAAGTGTGCTGTGCATTAAATTTACAAAGTGAATAATGTTTGTGAACTATTTTGTTCATTACTTCAAATACGAAAATAGACGGTGAAGATCACCAGCCAGATACAGTACAGATACTTTCGAGTTTTTCTTTTGTGACTACAAACTATCAATATCGGAATAAGTACAAAATGATGCTTCTTGTAAGACGACAGTAAATCGTTTAATTCTGGACAGAATTGCTAGCGCTGCATAGGGGTGGTGATGTGGGCTGCCAAGTTGTAATTTTTTACCAAGTTAATACGAATATATTCATCTTTATTGCAAACATACGTATCCCACTGAAGGCCTACCAAACACATTAAATTCCTATTGAAACATTACATAATTTTATTCAAAAACGTAATTTTACACACATCTCGAGTGACGTCATAGTGTTCCCTCTCTAGAATGAAATTTTCACTCTGCAGCGGAGTGTTCGCTGATATGAAACTTCCTGGCAGATTAAAATTGTGTGCCGGAACCGGGATTCGAACCTGGGACCTTTGCCTTTCACGGGCAAGCGCACTACCGACTGTGCTATCCCGACACGACTCCCGATGCCGCCTCACAACTTTACTTGTGCCAGTACCTCGCCTCCTACTTTCCAAACTTCACAAAAGCTCTCCTGCGAACCTTGCAAGACTAGCACTCCTGGAAGAAAGGATATGGTGGAGACATGGCTTAGCCACAGCCTAAGGGATGTTTCCAGAATGAAATTTTCACTCTGCCAGGAAGTTTCATATCAGCGCACGCTCCGCTGCAGAGTGAAAATTTCATTCTGGAAACATCCCTTAGGCTGTGGCTTAGCCAAGTCTCCACCATATCCTTTCTTCCAGGAGTGCTAGTCTTGCATGGTTCGCAGGAGAGCTTCTGTGAAGTTTGGAAAGTAGGAGGCGAGGTACTGGCAGAAGTAAAGTTGTGAGGCGGCATCGTGAGTCGTGTCGGGACAGCACAGTCGGCAGTGCGCTTGCCCACGAAAGGCGAAAGTCCCAGGTGCGAATCTCGGTTCCGGCACACAATTTTAATCTGCCAGGATGTTTTGTTCCCTCTCTCTTTCTCTCTCTGCAGTAAGTTTGTTGTTACTGCAAATGCTTAAAATGCACACAAATGTAAATGTTCAAAACATGTTCATCTTTGTGTAACTCAAACTACCACTCAGAATAAAAACAAAAGACTGTCATATCAAAAACAATTTAAAAATTTAACCTGAGTCGTCTTTAAAGTCCAAAAGAAAATTTTTGGCTCTTCTTATGCTAATCAAAATTCTTAATTATATGTACAACTGCAATATTATATTCTGTTATTTCAGAAACATTTGCAGTTTGATAATCTTCAGGGGGGTATTAGTTCCCAGAATTCTTGCGACATCCTATATAAACTCGACAAGCAGACGATTCTCAACGAACTCGACACTCTGTCGCGCGTGCGACAGCGACAAGATTAAACCAGGTTTGAGATTCAAACGTCGCTCATTGTCGCGTCTGACTCGCAGCGCTGCGGATGTAGCTCTCGTAGGACAGACGCGTAGCGGTACATGCTGTTGAGATTTGTCGCTTGAAGCTGTCTCTCGCTTTTGTCGCCCACGTAGGACACGGCCTAAATGAATTGATTAGTCCACAAATGATTTATTAACATGATGAAATCAATACTTAACTTTGATGTGATTGTGTGGTACAAAGTCTTCTTATCGATTGGACAGTTTGAAATGTAATAATCAACTGTTCTGGCTTGTGCACGGACAGTCTGCCGGCCCTAGCCGATGGAACTCCTGGATCGTGACTGACGATCTGCATGGAACTGTCCCGTACTCGTAGATCTGCTTCGTACTCTCTAGTACTGGTCTGTCGTTGCGCTGGTGCTCCGGCATTTCTAGGCGAGCCCCCCTATTGGCGAAGCAGGCAAAGAGATAACGAGACTGCGGGCGCTCCCGGCGGCCGAAGTACTGTAGAGTAACGTATCGCTTCTTCTTGAAGTTGCGTCGCGACTTATGTAGACAGCCGGTTTTGTGGCGAATAACGACGCCACAGAGACTTTTGTTACCTGCTCGTGAATAGTACTCGATTTGTTCACAACCAATACAAAAGCGTTACATGTTTCCACGTATTACTGTTCTTCAAAGTAGTTACCAAACAGTGACGTAGCGTTGATATTTCTGCCACCCGGTGCCGGGCCACATTTTGCCGCCTCCCCCACCCTCCCACCGTATTTTCGGAACTGAACAACAACAACAATAATTGTGACTTTGGCAATAACTAGCAATCCTGTTCCAGTGTTTATCAAAATAAAATACGGAAGCTGCAATTTCTTTTCCCAAAACATTTTTTGGTTCTTCTATTGGCCCACTTTAGGTTACGGTACTAACACTAAAAGTGGGCCTTTGCGATTGTCTTTTGACAGTTCGAAATTTAAATGAAAATAACGGCTTAACCATTCATTTGACACGAAAATTGAATAATCGACTTTGTAGAGGAGAAGATTCTCTATAACTTTGCTCTTTTATATTTTTTTTCATATCTCGTATCGTTTCAGAGATATCTGCAAAAATAACGGCGATTTTGGGATGTCTGTGTGTCGCTCTGTCCGTAACGTGTTCCCTGTTTTTAAGACGAACCGTTCAACCGATCAGCACCAAATTTTACAGGCTTAATTGTTTGCTACCAGACCACAACCTCGCTTTTTGAAATATTTCAGTGAAGAAATACGTTATCAGAATGAAAGTTTGGAAAGTAGGAGGCGAGGTACTGGCAGAAGTAAAGTTGTGAGGCGGCATCGTGAGTAGTGTCGGGATAGCTCAGTCGGTAGAGCACTTGCCCACAAAAGGCAAAGTTCCCAGGTTCGAGTCCCGGTTCTGGCAAACAACTTTAATCTGCCAGGAAGTTTCAAGAAATACGTTAGTAATACCAAAAAAAGCCGTTTGTAATATAATTTTCATTGCAAATAAACTGTTCATCTGACGCGAAAATTGAATAAACGAATTTGTAAAGGAGAAAATTCTCTAAAACTTTGTTCCCTTATGTTTTTTTTTTTTTTTTTTTCATATCTCGTATCGTTTGAGAGATATTTGCAAAAATAACGGAGTTTTGACACCCTCTATTGAATTAACGAAAACCAGCCGTTCGCAGATGTCACGTGACATTCCTCGCCCAGAACTCTCTCTGGCATACGCCATCTTGCGTTTCGTATTTGATGGTTTTCTTATCGTAACTTACACGTTGTCATTTAAAAGCAATGGCGCAATGTAGAATTAACAAAAACACGTCGTTCTTCGTACGATATCTGATAATCTAGTGTCTACAAATGCCATATTAGCATTTGTTAACAGCGGCCATTAATAGTAAACTGTTAGCCGTAGCGTAGTGGGCAATGCGTTGGACTGTGGTGGTGGAGGCCAGTGGCTCGGAACCCGCCACTACCTAAACTTTTTTGTTCCTAAAAAGGTTTTACACACTTATTAATTAATTTTATTATTATTTAGAGTATTGTTTTGGTCCAAAATGTTTGCAAAAACTTATTAAACTACATGTCTAAAGTGGGTCGTAAAACACGTGAGTGCGATTTTTTTTTCATTATAATTGCTGTACACAATCAAACATTTGTCATACCGCTTCGAAATATCTTCTGCATAAAAATGTGCCACCTGTGGTAAGTTAGGTTGCCTGATTGAAAGACTAAAATACCTGGAAAATTTTCAGAATGTTTGGTTTTCGGAGTTGTTTGTCGGAAAAATAAATATCATAAATTTGAACGTTATTTTTTTAATTTTTAATACGACCTGTCAAAAGATTTAACAGAGATGAAAGTAATTAATTTACATTTAATTACTATGTTCTAGCAGCGTAGTGTCATCCACTAGAAGCACACACCTAGAGACACTGGTGGGTGGGGCGACGAAGGAGGTCGTGTCATCCTAAGTAAAGTGAGTGTCGTAACTGAGAGATTACAGCAAATTAGGCCGTAACCAAAGAAAATAAATGTAAACCT
This sequence comes from Locusta migratoria, assembly GCA_026315105.1. NCBI lineage: Eukaryota > Metazoa > Arthropoda > Insecta > Orthoptera > Acrididae > Locusta > Locusta migratoria. The sequence continues at coordinate 836,969,800 of CM048745.1, read as the reverse complement.
GTGTCAACTATGCCTTCAAGAAAGAGAAAATCATTTCCAGCACCTACTGTGATAATGGTGAGTGCATTGTATTTTTTGTAATTAATACAACTAATTTTATTGTTTTAACTGCAATACTGTTGAATCCTATCTCGCAACTTAACTGCAGCCAGTAGCAGTGAAACCCGTCCGCCAGCTTATACAACGACATGAATGTGCTGCCGCGCTTACGTGCCCTGCAAGGTGATACCCGCGGAGCTCGCCGCTGCGGAGAGACTTTGCGGTCACACTATATCACTCCCATACCGCCTCATCTTTAGTCTCTCAATGATCACAGTTCAGGAAACCACCCACGTGGGCTCGCTACCATTCATTGTCTCTGTGGCTCCATTACACGACTCCAAGCTCTCATTCCCTCACCTATCTACTCCAACTGTGCGGCCCCAGTACCGGAAATCAAGCTCATACTTCTGTATCCACTCACTCACACCATCCTATTTTACTCTCTCAAACCCAAAATCAGCATCCCTATGTGCTCAGTCCACCCATCAATATCTCCGTGTCCACAAAACAACAAACCTCACTCCAACACCCACCTGTGCTTGTACTCTCGTTATCACCGCACTCACTTTACTCAGTAATAATAACTCCCTGCATCAATACCCCACCCACTAATATCTCTACGTTCTTCCACCAGTACATGACACCAAGCTCTCACACTCAACTGACTCGCTCACACTATCCATTCACGTACCCTACTCAATTACCACATTCACTGAACTCAGCACGACACCACCTAAATGGATGCCCTACTGACCAGCATCTCCAAATGCGTTGCCACAGTACCCCACACCAGTATCTCACATCCTCACACTTTAGCCTCTTGTGATAATTTCCTAACCGATTTTGTTGTACTCTGCAACATGATGTCCGAAATGTCGTCTAGCTTTAGTACTATTAAAACCGTGGGCCTACCAGTTCGTTGTGTACATGAACTGAACCTAGTGTGCGGAATTTGCGAATTAAATGACGTACAGTGTCGCGATGTGGACACCTCGACGTAGGAAAACGCAATCTAAATTGCCGTCTCAAACGCTCTGTGAAGTTTCCTCCTGCCTGGAAGACCCCTGCCACTAAAAAGGCTTTCCCTGCAACAGCAAGCATTCTCACTACATTCAGCGGATACAAGAACAAGGCAATAACTCAAGTAACAGGTGTAGCGCACACGCAACACCAAGGTTATTCTATTAAAGGTTGCGAAACGACCTGCTATTGGCCGTTGAAATGACGTCAGCGGCGAAGCAGCACTGCAAGCGCTGCGCCGTCACATACAACACCACTGAACACACAAAAGATAGCTGTTTACGCAGTGATTATTGCAAAAATGATCAAATTTTTGTAGAGCTTATGGGACTTAACTGCGGGGTCATCAGTCCCTAAACTTACAAACTACTTATGAACTACTTACGAACTAGGACGGCACAAATATCCATGCCCGAGGGGGGAACGAACCCCCGACCGTAGTGGCCGTGCAGACCGTGACTGGAGCGCCTCAGTCCCCGCGGCCACCGCGACCGGCGTGATTATTGCAATTAAATACCTCGTTAAATCCTTCCGACAACAGAAGAATGCCACTGACGTGATTTTTCGCCTCATTGATACCGCTGCTTCTTCAGCTTCATGTTGAGATAGCGCACTCCAATAAAAATTCGGGTCCGTAAGAATATTTTCATGACCTCCGGCATCACATGAGGACATTTCTGCGAAATTAAGTCGGCTTATGTCTTAGAAAAATATATATATTTTTCTTTTGGAAGTATATCACTTCCGTTAATCTCGTTGAACAGCAGCTCAAACTGAGATCCGTCGCATCCACTCGTGCCGCGCGGGAGTAACCGAGCGGTCTGGAGCACCACGTTGCGGATCGTGCGATCTGCCGCGTCGGGGGTTCGAATCCTCCCTCGGGAATGTGTTGTATATAGTATAAGTTAGTTCATAAGTAGTTTGTAAGTTTAGGGACTGATGACCCCACAGTTAAGTACCATAAACTTTACAAACATTTGAACATTTTGCATCCACTAGTCAGACGGCACTAATAAATCTCCTCGTCATAGAAATTCTATCCACCGCACCGGTATTCTGCGAGGTGTTTTGGAAGAGAACAAAATAGTTCATTAGATGACAACCGCAGTGAGGTGTCATATTTCTCAGCACGGCGTGCAAAGTAGCGTGCCAGATATCTGAATATTTCAGCTGGTCATTCAGTATCGCCGGCCGAGGGGACTGAGGCGCTCCAGTCACGGTCTGCACGGCCTCTACGGTCGGGGGTTCGAATCCCCCCTCGGGCGTGGATATTTGTGCCGTCCTAGTTCGTAAGTAGTTTGTAGGTTTAGGGACTGATGACCCCGTAGTTAAGTCCCATAAGCTTAACAAACATTTGAACATTCAGTATCTGTCACAGCAGACGGTGCAGCAGCGTCACAAGTAAAACTTCTCTGCTTTCCCATCTGACATAGCCATTGCTTCAGACATATCCGGCAAAATTCCGCACAGCGAACTAGATGACAGAAATTGTTGTGAGTCTTCTTCCTTTCTCACAGACGATGTATTAGACAGTGGAATTATCTTGGCAATTCTTTCCCAGGAGCAACAAACAGCCGATGTTTTACTTCTTTAGGGCGAGGATGGTGATAGAAATGGCCTAGACCTCTAATCTGTGAAAACAATATTTTCAAGACAGTTCTGGTTCAGCCGTGGTGTTAATATATACTTAATGCCTAGTGACAACACGTCAGAATGAAGGCCAAATAAAGAATTAATTGACATTAAGAGTCCTTTCTGAAATGCTAAGAGTTGCCTTCGGTTTCCAATCTACATTGTTTCACAGTACAAATACATTTTGCTAAGAATTATTTTTTGGATTTGCTCGTTTGTTCCACAGGCGCTTGCTAATGTTTTTTTGTCAACTATTCTGCGACAATTTAAAACGTCAAACGAATCATCAACATATTAAACTGAATTAGAGGCATCGAATTTTCTGTCGTGAAACACACGAATAAGCGAAACAAAACGTTCCCGCTAATACACAGTAAAGAACATGCTACCGCTACAACTTCCGCCATGTGCCTCGGCGGTGACGTCATGCGCAGTACGACGAATTTTTACCTCGGACTGCGCAGTCCATTCGGGCCCCCTGTGCGCAACACTACCCCCACCCTACTACCACTGCAGGTCCACGGAACACGAGCAGGTGCGCTTTGTCTGAGCTGCCAACCTTAGGGTACGGCCATAGTGAGCCGCTCCACGCTTCCTGCAACGCGGCGGCAGGGAAGCGGCTGGAAAACCCAGTGGGTGATCCCATTGGGGTGGCCATAGTGCACCCACGCAGCCGCCTCAGCTCGCTCACATTGCTTTCACTCGCGCGTGCAAGAAAAAATTTGTTTCAACGCTGTGCGTTGCGCGTCGTGTTTAATGGGAGCTGATAAAGAGGTGTTTTTCTCAAGTGTTGAATGAAAGACCGTTAATTCACTGTAGCTGAATTTTATTGAACTTTTGTAGACTCGCACTACCGGCTTTGCAATGTTTTTAGTTGCATCTTATTGTTCATATTGGTGCAAGAATACCAGTTCTTTAATATAGCAAACAACTACATATACAAGATAATTTACGTGTAGATGGGTTATTTAGCTCAGAATAAGAAATGGTTACTTCTTTGCTAAAGGTTTCACGTGAAATTGACTTTTTTGTGAGCCAATATCACGAGGCTACTTTATTCATAATTACTTTGCTGCCATTCCTTGTCATTTTACCTTATCACACATTTTTTTTTCTTGAACGGTATAAAATGTCGGTATGTGATTAGGAACCTTGACAGTGAAGTAATTGTAACTGCTGTCCTACTATAATCTCAAAATACATACACTCTGAGAGACGGTACACTGTCTGTTACAATATAATTTCAAGTAGAAATAGTCTTGGTTGCAAAGTGGTGTTATTAATTACCAATGACGCGTTTTGCCCTCACAGCAGGCCATCATCTTATCTGCATGACAAAAGTTACACAAGAATTACTACAACATTTAAAGTAGTGAAACAGGGACTGTTATAGTAATTTCTGTAACCTTTGTCATGCAGATAATGTGATGATACCCTGCTGTGAGGGCGAAACGCGTCATTGGTAATTAATAAAACCACTTGCAACCGAGACTGTTTTTACTAGAAATTAAAATTTGACTGGTTGCTGTATGAGCCACACCATGGACTATAGAAAACCTTTTGTAGTTACGTTGTATGTATATTGAGATTATAGGACAGCAGTTACAACGTTTTCCCTGTCGTGATCTAACGGCTACTACCCCATGCCAGCAACTAGTGAGCCTAGTTTCGGCATTTTATGCAATTTGCGATCAAAACATTTTTTTTTCGTTATCATCATCCGTGGATGATGCCAAGTTATAACAGCAGTTTCATTATAGCGCCACTGATTTACTGGGAATAAACTGAACTAGAAAGAAGATGCACTGAAGCTACACAAACGAACTGCACATTCCAGCTAAACAGTGCCGTTGTAAACATCTTTAATGTCTCTTGCTGTTGTTCCTTGTGGAGAAAGTCTAATTAAATATTGATTCAGAGGAAAAATGCTGCAGCGCCTTGGATAACATTTAGACGCTTGCTATTGGATCCTATCAAAAATACTTCTGTAATTTTAGTCTTCCCATTTCTGTTGCATGTCGCAACGTGCATTCAACAAAAACACTAGATTCTCTTTTCTTGCAATTTCCGTCAGTGACACCTAGCAATCCAGTGTTTGTAACTATAATACATAGAACCAGATTTACTGTCTTTTTTAAAACAAGTTAGAGAACTGGCAACTGTTCCAGATAAACTTTGCTATTTTTAAAGTCATTTTCTGTTGGCTCGGGCATGTGCTTTATTACGAAGGTTGACAGACTGAGCTGCAGGCTAGAGGCCCAGTAGTTGTGCACATGGCGCGCCGAAGGAGAGCGCGCGGCGCCAGCGGCCTCAAATTTCAACACCCTGTTCGCTTTAGTGGAGCGATGTATCGCTTCCTTTTCAGCTTTAAAAACAATTTCACAATGTTGGCTACATTTCGTACGCAATAATGTATAACCGAAAGTTAAAGAAACGAAAAGTAGTCAGGGACTATATTTTTCACTGCAAAAGCTTCAAATGTTATGCGATAGATTAACTGGAAATTAAGAATCGTAATATCTATGGTGAATATCGAAAAAACAGACACTCCGTTATGAAGCTGTTATGTTAGCCTGGAAGATGTGCAAAACTCAGTGATTTACGACAATTAGTTTCCTCAGAATCGAGTGAGAAGTATCCTACGTCAAGGAAACGCTCAAAACTGGGAGAGGTGTTTTTTTTTTTTTTTTTTTTTTTTTACAGCAGAAGGGGAACTTTTATCGAAAAACTGACATCGGAGTGCGATGTAGCTTTCTTTCATACACATGCAGCATTTTTTTCAGCAAGAAAATGGAAAAGTAATTTTGGTCATGTATTGGCATCAACCGGCGCGCAGTCGGCTGCGCACTGTGGCCACCACCAGCTGCCATCGCGCCATTGCAGGAGATCGACACTGCGGAGAGACTTTGCCGACACGCTTTAGTTTGTTGTCATATACAATAGCCACACAGTTTGAGATGTTTTGGGTGGAGTATGCATATAGGTGGTGCCAGGAGCAGTGGCGTATGAACGATCGTGGTCTGGTGGGGCTGAGGTCAATCGGAGTTGAGATGATTTGTAAAAAAAAAAGGTCGCCATACAATATTGGGAGGATTGATCCATTCCTATTTTTTTCCCCCTCTCTCTCTACCGGGGGTTCGAGGACGGTCTGGGGGGGGGTTCTGCAGCATGCTATGCGGAGGTTCGAAGACGGTCTGGGAGGGGGGCTGCAGCCCGACAGTTCCCCCCACCCCCCACCCCACCCCTAGATACCCCACTGGCGAGGAGTACAGTTGGTGTGAAGGAGCTGTTGGTGTAGGCGACGCACCTGGAGCGGTTGCCGGGCGGCGCGCCCACGTAGGCGGGCCCCCTCAGGTCGAGCGCTCTGAGCGGCCCCTGCGACTGGCCCGCCACCTCTGGCCCGCCGTCCACTCGCAGCTGTCCGTCGCGGTGGTAGCGGCGCGCCGTCACGCGGTGCAGACGGCCCGGCGCCACGCGCTCCGCAGACGCCAGCCACACCGGCCCGTTGCCCAGGTTGTACCGGAACTCCACATGCCTGCGGGACAACAGCACACTCAGGACACCGCACTGCAAACAAACACGGCTTGCAAATCAAATGTTCAAATGTTTGTTAAGATTATGGGACTTAACTACGGGGTCATCAGTCCCTAAACTTACAAACTACTTATCAACTACCTTATACTAAGGACGGCACAAATATCCATGCCCGAGGGGGGATTCGAACCCCCGACCGTAGTGGCCGTGACTGGAGCGCCTAAGTCACCTCGGCCACCGCGGCCGGCAACACGGCTTCCTCTCCAAAGTAACCAGCTAATTAACCCATTTCTATCCAGTCTTGCGTACACGCAACACAAAATTTAGCCATACAAAATCCAGTCGAAATGGACTTACTATACGAAACTCACCACACATGTGTTATAAGGCCTTCACTGCTCTCTCTATACATGTGTTAAAGATTCACAATTACCTTAACACTTCGTAAAAAGATGCAAGATGTACAAACGTCAGACGATCTACATACACAAGAAATGTCAAGTTCAGCTTCACACAGAGTGTTTTTCAATATTTCATGAGTGATACCATCAATGTAAGTCAGAGTTATCATATAATAGACAATATTGCACAGTTTGAACAAATAGAAGAATGTGATCACAAAAACTAAATTTTTCTATTTTTTTTACTAGGAAACAGCGCAACATTATGGGTGGTGCAAATTACAACATATACTGCTAGTTTGTAATATTTGTAATGTTATTTCAATTATTTTAAAGAGAACCTGATCACTAAATATAACACTTTTTCACAATTTATATATTTGGGAAGAAATGGGTTAAATCAACACATAATACAGGGTGTCCAGAAAGGGCTCCCTGATTTCAAAATTAAATATCTCGAAAACAATGATCGATAGAGGAATGCAGTAAACGATATGTTTATTGTGAAAGCAGTAACTGTCGGCCGTGGTGCCCGAGGGGACTGAGGCGCTCCAGTCACGGTCTGCACGAACACTGCGGTCGGGGTTTCGAATCCCCCCTCGGGCATGGATGTTTGTGCCGTCCTTGGGGGTTACAGGATTAGCTAGTTCATAAGTAGTTTGTAAGTTAACGGACTGATGACCCCGTAGTTAAGTCCCATAGACTCTACAATCATTTTTTTAAAGCTGTAAAAACTTTATACAGCAGTTTGAAATAATAGTTACAAAAGCTCCTAACAGATGGCGCTGTGCGCTCTACAGCTCATATCATATATAAGTGAAATAATCGTATGAAAACACTCTTTGCAAACAATCACATCACAATGTTTTCAAAATGTTCGCCATTGGCACTACAGAGATGGCGCAAACGAAGAACGAAATTCACGATCACATTTCGTATTGTCTCAACCGAAATGGATTCACATGCCACAGAGATAGCCTATTCAGGCTCGTCCAGCGTGGTGGGATGCTTCGGGTGGACCATGTCTTTCACTGTGCCCCACAAAAAAAAGAAGTCACAGGGAGTCAAAGCCGGCTAATATGGAGGACAATCCATGCCTGCATCAGTAAATTTGGGATATTCCAAAGCAATGACTCGATTCCCGAAGTAGTCCTCAAGAAAACGAAACACTTGTTCGGTCCGATGTGGTCGGACTCCATCTTGCATAAACCATTCACTACCTGGTCGATCCTCTAACGCTTCCTGTGTGGCGACAAAATGTTCCAAAATTGCAACGTAACGTGCACCAGTGACCGTTTCTGGAATGAAAAAAGGGCCAATAATGCCTCTACTGCATACTGCAGCCCTCACAGTAACTTTAGGAGAATACATGGATTTCGCTTCACACCAATATGGCTTTACGGAACCCCAAAATCGCCAGTTCTGCGTATTCACGTATCCATTCAGGTGGAAGTGTGCTTCATCTGTAAACCAGATGCAGCCAACATCAAATCCTTCACTATCAATCATTGTGAGCATCTGATTAGCAAAGGCAACCATTTGTTGCACAGCTCGTACGGGTATCGCCTGGTGCGTTTGAATTTTGAATGGAAACATGTGTAGACTCTTTCTCAGTATTTTCTGCATGCTGGAGCGCTTCAAACCGGTCTCAGATGCAATTCTACGGACGGATGACATTCGATTTCGCTGAATAATTCCAGAAACTAGCCGGCCGCGGTGGCCGAGGGGACTGAGGCGCTTCAGTCAGTCTGCACGGCCACTACGGTCGGGGGTTCGAATCCCCCCTCGGGCATGGATATTCCTGCCGTCCTAGTTCGTAAGTAGTCCATAAGTAGTTTTAAGTTTAGGGACTGATGACCCCGTAGTTAAGTCCCTTAAGCTTAACAAACATTTGAACATTTTTCCAGAAACTGTGACGATATTTTCAGGCATAACTACGGTTTGCTTGCGGACAACATGCCCCACCTGATCATCAGTTACGCTGCCTGTTCGTTGAAATTTTGCGCAGAGCGTACGAATGATTTTCGCATCGGGCCTTTTGAAACATTAAATCGTGCTGAAAACTTCGCCTTGTTGCCGTAGGACTGTCTTCTAACCTGTGGTACTCTAGCACCAGAAAAAGGCGCTGTTCAATGGAGTACGCTAACCTTTCACGTTTCAATAGTGAAACTGATCGCTCTGGGCTTCGGATCACTATTTATACTAGGCATTACGTATGGAGATTATAACGCCATCTGTTAGCAGCTTTTGTAACTGTTATTTCAAACTGCTGTATAAACTTCTTCTGCGGTTTTTACCCCACACACTTTCCTCCAACGCTAAATTCACAATTCCTTGATGACTAAGAATGTGTCCTACCAATCGATCTCTTCTTTTAGTCAAGGTACGCCAGAAATTCCTTTTCTCCCCAATTCTGTTCAGTACCTCCTCATTAGTTACGCGACCCACCCACCTAAACTTTAGCATTATTCTGTAGCACCACATTTCAGAAGCCTCTATCTCTTCCTGTCCACACTGTTTATCGTCCATGTTTCACTCCCATACAATGCAACACTCCACACTAATGCCTTCAGAATGGACTTCCTTCGAATCAATATTCGATGTTAACAAATGTCTCTTTTTCAAGATTGCTTTTCTACCCATTGCCATTCTTCATTTTATATCCTCTGTACTGCGACCATCATTTGTTATTTTACTGCCCAAGTAACGAAACTCATCTACCTGCTTTATTGTTTCGTTACCTAATCTAATTCCTTCAGCATCACCTGTTTTTCTTAGACTGCACTCCATTACCCTAGTTTTGCTCTTGTTAATATTCATCCTATATGAACCTTTCAGCACACTGTCCATTCCGTTCTACTGCTCTTCCAGGTCCTTTGCTGTCTCTGACAGAATTACTGTCGTCGGCAAAACGCAATGTTTTTAATTCTTCACCCTGAACTTTAATTCCTTCTCCAAATTTCTCCTTGCTTTCCTTTATAGCTTGCTCAGTGTACAAATTGCATAACATTGGAGAAAGGCTAAAACCCTGTCTTACACCCTTCCCAACCACTGCATCGCTTTTATGCCCTTCAACTCTGACAACTGCGTCTGGTTTTTGTACAAGTTGTAAATAACCTTACGCTCCCTATATTTTACTCCAGCTTGCAGCAGCACTTGAAAGAGTTTATTCCAATCCAAATGGTCAAAAGCCTTCACCAAATCTACAGAAGCTAGAAATGAAGGTTTGCCTTTTTTTAATCTATCTTCTAGGATAAGTCGTAAAGTGAGTATTGCCTCCCGTGTTCCTACATTTCTCCGGAACACAAACTGATCTTCCTCAAGGTCGGCTTCTATCAGCTTTTCCATCCTTCTGTAAATAATTCGTGTTAATATTTTTCAACCATGACTTATTAAACTGATGGTTCTGTAGTTTCCACACCTGTCTGCGCCTGTTTTCTTTGAGATGGGGATTATAACATTTTTATTAGAGGGTAATTCGCCTGTCTCATACATCTTACACAGCAGGTGAAACAGTTTTGTCATGGCTGGTTCTCCCAGAGACTTCAGTACCTCTGAGGGAATGTCATCTACACCAGGGGCCTTGTTTCGACTTAGGTCTTTCAGTGCTCTGTTAAATTCATTTCTCAGTATAATATTTCCTATTTCATCCTCATCTACTTCTTCTCCCGTTCCTACAATATTTCATCTCCTTCGTTGAGCCTCTCTATATACTCTTTCCACCTTTCAGCTTCCCCTTCTTTGCTGAGAACTGGTCTTCCATCTGTACACATAATATACCACACTTTAAAGACAAGTGGGTGAAAGTATTATATACAAGCAAATATAAAAATTACAAGAAGATGAAAGATCAATTGTGTTATAGATTATCTTTACTGCCATGCATTTAAAGCAAATTAAATATGCATGGGAACTTCCACTACTCCAGTACAGCCATCAAAATGGTTCAACGCTATCCCACTTTGATACTTGTTTAGAATTGATGTGCCGTTAGATTTATACGACTCTGTAATGTGTAAAACGCCTACCAGAGTTATTCGTAATGTCATCGCCATTTTATTGTTAAATTTCTACCTGTCAACTGTCGTGAATCAGACAGTGAAGTAAAAACTAATAATGGAAAGTCCAGGTTGGAATTAACAATATCATAGTAAGGACAGTTTACAACTCACCGCAAAGACGATGAGCTGCGCCAGGCGCATAAAGAAGACACATATATACAACATTTCAGCTATAAGTCATCCCAAAACCCGAAATCTCTCGTCTGGTTCAGGTTTATTGATGATGTTTTCATGATCTGGACAGAGCCAGGACACCCTATCCTCCTTCCTCCAAAACCTCAACTCCTCCTTCCCAATCAACTTCAATTGGTCTTCCACAACCCATCATGCCACCTTCCTTGGTATCAACCTCCACCTCAATGATGGCTCCATCCACACTTCTTCCATATTAAATCTACCAACCACTTACAGTAACTACACTTTGGCAGTTGCCATTCCTTCCACATCAAAAAAATATCTCCCTTTCAGCCTGGCCACCCATGGACAGCATATCTGCAGTGACAAGAACTCCTTTTCTCATTATGCTGGGGGTCTCACAAAGACCATATCCCCACACATACCCAAACGACCAGTACTACCATGGACTCGAACAACTAAATTGTATCCTTCGTCAAGGTTTTGATTTTCTGTTCTCAGCCCGTAAATGAGAGACATCCTGCCCAATATTCTTCCCACCGCTCCTGAAGTAGTGTATCGTCGCCCACCCAACCTCCATAACATCCTAGTCTATCCCTATGCCACCCTGAAACCCAGCCCACCGCCACAGGGATCAAGTCCCTGTGGAAGACCCCGCTGCAGGACTTCCTATTCCATTCCTGTCGCAGAATTATCCTACTATATCAGAGACTGGGCTAAGCATATGCTTGATTTCAATGGCTACTTCACAATGGGGGCCATCTGGTTCCTCCCCCTCACCATCAACTTTTCTGAATCGCACAGTACATTCTCCGATCGCAAAATTCTCCAGGCCTCAACCTACGATAACTTTCCTTTTTTCCCCACACCCAACACTTCCTACCTCTATATCCCAGACCTCTCCTATTTTGAGTGGTGTATGTGTGTGTGTGGTGCACGTGCGTTTTTTTGTCTTGTTGTGTTTTATTTTACTCTATTTATTTTCCTTCCCTCACCCGCCTTTCCACTCCATTCCTAAGCTGTATCTTGTTCCTCCCATCAAATAAGTACATGCTCTGCAAGGCCGTGCAGTATCCATCCCCACCACCGTGACGCAACCTTCCTATCCCCTCTACCCTCCCCTATTTCCACACCGCAGAGCGTGATCCGGAGTGCGGCTGTTGTGCGACTGTTTTTTGTAACTGTTCCTATCTTCTGAAGAATGCCGTGGCCGATAGCTGAAGTGTTGTAAGTCTTTTTTATGTGCCTATCGCAGCTTGTCGTCACATCTTTATGGTGAGTTGTAAACTTTTCTTATTACTACTTTGTAAACAGTGAATTAAGACGTTTACGTTCCATATGAAGCGCCCACGATGCCTCGCAGACGCGTTTGACAACCTATCCAGCCTGTCCACCAACTGAATGTAATTGCCAGGTGCCGCATCGGTAGACTTCCTGAAGCACGGAGGTCATATCGCACGAACGTTATGTACGTCGGCCATTCAGATGTCACAGTGCTCCAATGTTGGAATAAATAGATATACCAGGGCACTCAGTCACCTTATACTGGTTCGGGTAGACCAAGAAGCACCACCCTCAGGAATGACTGTTGTGTTGTGCGCCAAGGAATGCAGGATACCCAAATCTTGGCACACGTCATTCGTGTACACGTACTAGAGACCCTTCACCATCCTTTGAGTTCCGCACAGTATCTCGGTCACTCACATCTGCCGGATTGGGGTCCTACCTCCCCGTGCGTCGGTTGCCATTGACACCACAACACCAAAGGAGGTGTTTGTAGAGGTGCCGTGACAAGGAGGCATGGACAGGGATGAAAGGCGTTGCATCAACGTCAGTACAACTTGACCATCGTGTTTCGGTTTTGCGACGTCGAAGAGTATAGGGCACATCCTGCCAATGTTGTGGAGACACGCACAGGCTCAGAATTTGGCTTCATGGCATGGGGAGTAATAGGAGATGCGTTCATGTTACCTACAATCATTCTTCGACTGCCTCTAATCCCTGATGACATAGCACCCTGGGACTGTGTTTCAAGAAGGTAAAGCACGCCCCGCTCACATCACGTATATCTATGGAGTGCCTACTATCAGTTCTCTTGTGGTCAGCAAGAACCCCTTAGCAGTCCATCTTTGAGCACTTGGGGAGTGCACTGAAAGAGGCCTTCGTCCAAGTATTAACCTGCGAAATCTGGAGAGTCATCTGCAACAACTGTGGACAAACTGTTTGGCTTCATTCCATACCGTATAAGGTCAAGCATTGACGCCAGAGTGATTGCGACATTCCACTCACATGGCATCAACGATCCATCTCTCTTTCATTCTTTCAATCAGTTCAACAGAATCACATGGTCTTTCATCACTATAATTAATTTCCAACATCTCGTCTGCGAGCATAATATTTTTTCCCAGACAGTGTAGTTAATGAAACAATCAGCAGATGATGGATCCTTGTTCCGTAGTTTTTAAAAACCTAAAGGTCCATCGAAACCAACGGTCCAGTTATACCTTACCACTCCGATTTACTATTGTTTGATACTCTGCAGATACCACTAGATGAAGGTATTGAGAGCTGATAGCAATGGCGTTTGTGAATAAAACGAAAGCTCAACTAGTATGTATATTATTCTTAACTGTTTCCTGAAGAAGGTCAATAACTGTTCGAAACCGGTTGTGTTTAAATATGAAACCCTGCAACTGATGGCTGTTTTCTTTTCTAACCTATAAACCACAGTTGCTGCAATGGATATTTAATTTTCTTCTAACCCATTTCCACATTTGAGGATAGTTACCTATATGAATACTGAATAAGAAATTGAACCAAAAACATATTCACATGTTTGTAAGGTTTATGGGACTTAACTACGGGGACATCAGTCCCTAAACTTACAAAATACTTATGAACTAGCTAATACTAAGGACGGCACAAATATCCATGCGCGAGTTGGATTCGAACCCCCGACCGTAGTGGCCGTCCACACCGCTTGGCCACCGCGGTTGGCTTAAACCAATGAAAGTCAAATGTAAAGAGTACAAGCAGAAACAAGATCAGTGAGAAACTCACCATAAAATATGTGGACCATGAAGGAAACGAAGTGAATGAATTTCACTATTTTCTAAGCAAAGATGGCAGATGAAGTAAAGAGGAAAAAAAAGAAGAACTGCACAGAAAAAGAGGGCGTTTCGTACTAGAAAAAATGTAATAGATCAAACATGGGCCTAATTTGAGAACGAAGACTGGAGCACAGACTTGTATGGTAGTGAATCAATAACAGCGAGAAAACTGAAAAAAAAAAAAAAAAAAAAAATCTTATCGATAAGTATGCGATGTAGTCCCAGTGTAGGGATAATTTTCTGGATTTATAAAATAATGAAACAAGAAGATTTGCGCAGAATCGCAGAAGAAAGGAACATATGGAAATACTGACATCTATGGTACTACAGGGAGGTAAAGAGGATGTACAGCGTAGGAGAAGATACAATCTAGAATTAATTTATCAACTAACTGATGACGTATGCAAGTGCTACTCTGAAATGTAGAGACTGGCAAAGAGGACAATGTTGTGGTGGGCCAATAATAAGATTAATGACCAGAAAAAATGCAGTATAAGGTCATCGAATAAACATATCAATCAATCTCTCTCCTCATTATTTTATAAAATCTTATATAAAAGTCTGGATCGTTTGGATACAATTTTATTCATATGTGATGACCTGTTCCGACTCTCTGTGAATTAGTTGATGGCATAAACAGTTCCTGCTACCTATCATCGGCTCCACACGTTAACACTGGAGTGCGGTCTGATGATTTTTCACATCGGGACGAAACCGGCCACATTTATGAATACAAGACTTGTCGAATTATCCAGACTGTTTTATTAAGTCTTTTATTGCTTTTATCACAGTTCTTCTCAATATATTTACTAATATAATCAGTCCAACATAGATTTCGGAACCAGGTTTTGAAGTGTAGGACATACCCAGGGGCAGACATAGACTCTGACCATAACTTGTTGGTTATGAACTGTAGGCTGAAACTGAAGAAACTACAGAAAGGTAGGAAAATAAGGAGATGGGACCTAGATAAATTGAAGGAACCTGAAGTTCTTAAGAATTTCAGAGGGAGCTTCAGGCAACAATTGACAGAAACAGGGGAAAATAAAACAGTAGAGGAGGAATGGGTAAAATTGAGAGATGAAATAGTGAAGGCAGCAGAGGACAAAATAGGTAGGAAGGCAAGACCTACAAAGAATCCTTGGATATCACAGGAGATACTAAATTTAATCGATGAAAGGAGAAAGTATAAAAATGCAGTAAATGAAACAGGCAAAATGGAGTACAGACGACTAAGAAATGAGATTGACAGGAAGTGCAAAATGGCTAAGCAGGAATGGCTAGAAGGCAAATGCAAGGATGTAGAAGAATGTATAAATAGGGGAAAAATAGATACAGCCTACAGGAAAATAAAAGAAACATTTGGCGATAAGAAAAACAGCTCTATGAATATCAAGGACACTGATGGAAAACCAGTTCTCAGCAAAGAAGGGAAAGCTGAAAGGTGGAAAGAGTATATAGAGGGGCTCTACAAAGGAAATGAACTTCGAGACACTATTGTAGGAAGGGAAGAGGATGTAGATGATGATGAAATAGGAGATACTATACTGAGAGATGAATTTGACAGAGCACTGAATGATCTAAGTCGAAACAAGGCCCCTGGAGTAGATGATATCCCGTCAGAGCTACTGAAGTCTCTGGGAGAACCAGCCATGACAAAATTGTTTCACATTGTGTGTAAGATGTATGAGACAGGTGAAGTACCCTCAGACTTTAAGAAAAATGTTACAATCCCCATTCCAAAGAAAGCGGGTGCAGACAGGTGTGAAAACTACAGAACCATCAGTTTAATAAGTCATGGTTGCAAAATATTAACACGAATTATATACAGAAGGATGGAAAAGCTGGTAGAAGCCGACCTCGGGGAAGATCAGTTTGGGTTCAGGAGAAATGTAGGAACACGGGAGGCAATACTCACTTTACGGCTTATCCTAGAAGATAGATTAAGAAAAGGCAAACCAACATTTCTAGCTTTCGTAGATTTGGAGAAGGCTTTTGACAATGTTGATTGGAATAAACTCTTTAAAGTTCTGAAGCAAGCAGGAGTAAAATATAGGGAACGTAAGGTTATTTACAACTTGTACAAAAACCAGACAGCGGTTGTCAGAGTTGAAGGGCATGAAAGGGATGCAGTGGTTGGAAAGGGAGTAAGACAGGGTTGTAGCCTTTCCCCAATGTTGTTCAATTTGTACATTGAGCAAGCTATAAAGCAAAGCAAGGAGAAATTTGGAGAAGGAATTAAAGTTCAGGGTGAAGAATTAAAAACATTGCGTTTTGCCGACGACATAGTAATTCTGTCAGATACAGCAAAGGACCTGGAAGAGCAATTGAACGGAATGGACAGTGTGCTGAAAGGTGCATATAAGATGAACATTAACAAGAGTAAAACTAGGGTAATGGAGTGCAGTGTAAGAAAATCAGGTGATGCTGAAGGAATTAGATTAGGTAACGAAACAATAAAGGAGGTAGATGAGTTTTGTTACTTGGGCAGTAAAATAACAAATGATGGTCGCAGTACAGAGGATATAAAATGCAGAATGGCAATGGGTAGAAAGGCGTTTTTGAAAAAGAGAAATTTGTTAACATCGAATATTGATTTAAGCCTAAGGAAGTCCTTTCTGAAGGCATTTGTATGGAGTGTTGCCTTGTATGGGAGTGAAACATGGACGATACGCAGTGTGGACAGAAAGAGGATAGAGGCTTTTGAAATGTGGTGCTACAGAAGAATGCTGAAGATTAGGTGGGTGGATCGCGTAACTAATGAGGAGGTACTGAACCGAATTGGGGAGAAAAGAAATTTCTGGCATACCTTGACTAAAAGAAGGGATAGATTGGTAGGACACATTCTTAGACATCAAGGAATTGTGAATTTAGCGTTGGAGGGAAGTGTGTGGGGTAAAAATCGCAGAGGGAGACCAAGAGACGCGTATAGTAAGCAGATTCAAATGGATGTGGGTTGTCGTTCTTATGAGGAGATGAAAAGGCTTGCTCAGGATAGAGTAGGGTGGAGAGCTGCATCAAACCAGTCTCTGGACTGAAGACCACAACAACAACAACAATCAGTCCAATTCACGTTGCTGATACTTTGGATGTTTTGTTACTCACCCGTCCACTACGGCCAGCGACACGAAGTCTCCAGTGCCGTCCTCTTTCTGCTGGCTGTACAGGATGATGCCTTCGCTGGCGTACGTGATGAATTCTACTTCGATACTCAGCTTATGGTACGCTTTCAGTCCCCTCAATTGTACGTACGAGGTTCCGTCAAAGGCAGGAACATGATACGCTGTAAAAGAAGGGAAGATTTTGATAATTGTCCAGAATTCAAATATTCATTAAGAAAATCTTACAAGTCATTCATATATACAAGTTATAAAAATATATGTATGTGTGTTTGCATGTTCCATATCTCCTGCTAAACTACTGGACCCATTTCTACTAAACATGGTACAACTATTCCTTACTATCAGGCAATAATCGCCGTGCGGTGATAACATATTACGGCGCTTATTTCGGGAGATATGACGTCAGAAACAGTGAAATTCGAGTAAAAGTTCCACATAGTGCGGTAATCTTTCGTGTCTCTTCATTAACAAATGGACGATTTCAACCAAATATGTTACCAAAATCGCCACGAAACCGTCTCTATTGGGTTAAAAACTATCGACGGCATATAGTTTATGAGATATGGCGTCATAAACATTGAGAGACACAAAATTAGCCGATCATGCGAAGCGTGGTTAACGAGACTTTATTCATCCACTACTCGAAAATGACAGCACTTAACGGCTTGAAACAAGTTTCACACAAGATTTGAAACCGTTAGCCGGCCGCGGTGGCCGAGGGGACTGAGGCGCTCCAGTCACGGTCTGCACGGCCACTACGGTCGGGGGTTCGAATCCCCCCTTCGGGCATGGATATTTGTGCCGTCCTTAGTCTTAGCTAGTTCATAAGTAGTTTGTAAGCTTAGGGACTGATGACCCCGTAGTTAAGTCCCATAAGTTCTACAAACATTTGAACATTTGAACATTTTGAAACCGTTAAAGTTTTTTATTCTCGCTGACAACCCAACAAAAAGACTAAAGGAAAGAAGTTTATCACTTACTACTTTTCCCCTGTTAACGCATTAAAACTACGGCATGCATCATGACGTTTCAATCTATTACTTCTACACTCCAATTGCATTCGCGAGACATTTTACAGACGGTGTACACACATATAACTGAATAGGTCTTCGAAATTGTTAGTGTGATATTAGGCCAAAGGCAATAAGGTTAATTAAAAAACAGTACATCACGCACGAGGTTTCGATTCATTACGTCTTTACTACAAACTCCATCGCAACACAATTCACAGACTTTTCCTAAGATTCCACTCCACCTGAAAATTTATGTTATTGTAGAACACATAGAACCTCAGACAATGTTCGGTGAATAGTCCTGTAACATTAACGTAGAATAACTATGAACTACAGTTACTGTTCTTCGAAATAGCTCTGCGATTGATTGTAAGGTCCCTATGGTCCCGACATGTCGGTTTTCTGTAATATCTTGTACATATGTAGATTGGCCTCAGATTTATATTGTGAGTGGCACAGTAATCTTTGGAAGTTCGATTGTAGAGAAAGCGCTCTGGTTGCGAGAGAAGGCAGTCAGTAGCAAGTCTGTTGCGAGCTGTGTTGGGAGTCTGTTGCTAGGAGTTGGCTGTTGGGTGAGGTAGCGCGAGGACGCTGTTGGAGAAGGCTGTTGCTAAGTATCTGTTGCAGCACGCTATTATTGTAATGCATGATGTTAATTTAATTATCTGTAATATTTTTCTACTTCATATATTTTTTTAAGAATACATATTTTCTAATATAGAAATTTGCAAGGTATCTGGAATAGATTAATGTTTAATGGTAATTGATCAATAGTACGTACATAAAAGAAAATTAAACTGTTAAAATCCGAACAACGTGGTGACTACGACCACCGAGGTAAGCCTTAGACAACATTAATATGTACCCGGGAAATTGGGAAACTCAAACATCCTTTGGGGTGGTGTACAAAAACCTCGTCTCATTTCGTTAGATGTCAGGAGTATTCTCAAATCTCTTTCCTTACAAAGCGAGTTTAAGTCGAGCGAACTAGTTGGTTGTTTGGGACGGGGGGACCAAACTGATAAGGTCATCAGTCCTCCGGTTGGAAGGGGAAGGAGGATAGGAAATGCTGTCTAGGGAGGAAGGATGAAAGACTGCATTAGTTCGAGGGCCTGTGCTCGCTAAGAAAGAACCGTGAGCCGCCTGGGGGAGGGGGAGGGGAAGTCCAGGGAATAGAGAGAATTGTGGATTGATATCTGGAGAGTATGGTGGATGTTCAGTAGTTTTGTGTAGTTCACCTCTTAGTTCATCCGCTCCTTTTCCGAAGACTGACGGGGAACAGCGACAGGACGCGAAAGCGTGCAGAATCGCGTGATTCCTTTCTGTCAGTTACCGTCATTTCGAGCTGAGATGCAGCTCAGCTGTAGTTTCATAGTTCACTGCCACAAATTTTCTTTTCTAAGGTATTCAGCAGTGTCTAAATAATATTTACTACGAGTACTCTATATGCAAAGTAGTTGAATGCCATTGAATCACCCATTCGTGTAAATAACTGGTTTATTTGTTTCAGTATTTGATGTCTAATTGCCCAAAAGTACGGCTAGTAGCACACGCTTGGGCATTATATAAAAAAGCTGTCATAACAAAAGAAAGAGCTCTTTTAGTAGCGGTAGCAAAAGCCAAAAAGAGCGGACGAACTAAAAAGAGCGACCTACTTCGTGGCCGAGCTGCGAACAAAAATATGCGCGATCGGTCGCGGACTAAAATATGTGCAATTGGTCGCGAACTAAAACATGCGTTACCGGTCGCGAACTATTATGTCAAACATATCTCGCTTCTTAGTTTCTTGGATTCTTTTCCGAATACCGACGGGCAATAGCGAGAGGGTGCGCAGCAGAATTAAAAATCTACGTGTTTGCGTGCTGCTGATGAGAGCCATTTCGAGGTGAGCGTCTGCCTGCTAGATTACATAGTTCAGCGCTACAAAATTTCTGTTTTGAAGTATTCTGGACTCTGCAATATCTGACTAATAAATTCTATAATGCTAAGATATAGAGATAACTCTAATCTTAAACGCAAGAAATTATCCACAAACTGTTTCTTTCGGTTTGCATGATATCATTAGCGGCTCAAGCAGCAAGCGCATGAAGCAGCTAGGTGGGGGAACTTCTCCCTCCACCTGCAAGAGCAGACCACGCCGCTCGGCCGTCACTGGGAGCGGACGAACTAAAAGAACGAACTAAAGTGAGCGCTCCCGATCGCGAACTATTATGCGCAAGTCTAATGTTCAGGTTGCACGACAACGCTCACCCACACCCACTCAATATAGTCAAACATTTTCTGGCAAGAAAAGGGCGTGGCGCAACGTGAAGATCCAACACACTCACCGGATCACAATCCTTCAGAATTCTTTCTGTTCCCTCGAGTGAAACTAGTTTTAAAAGGAAAGAGATATTTTGCAGACAGTATCCAATTGAATGTACCTAGAAAATTATTTCATTGTACGACTTATAGTTTAGGAGATATGACGTCCTAAACACTGAGACGCGTTTGTTCGTATTTCATGCGCTACCGTACCGGTCATCCGACAGTGATGAAACTTTGTACACTTGGTCTTTAGAGGAAAGTCACCGTCTACTTAAAAGTTTGTATGGTATATGGCAGAGGATACTTTGTCTACGAACTTTGTCAAAATCTACCATTTTATGCCGATTTTGATGAAGTTTTGCACTTCACCTTCAAAGCAAGATGAATATCACCGTATACGTAACATTTCATACGGTGCAAGGCCGAGGGTAACTTGGACAACATTTGACTGATCTCCCTGAATGTTAACACAAGCTATATAGTTTTTCACACATGGAGGAGGCAATAGAATGAGGAGGTTGAGGAGGAGTTCAACAGAGGCGAGAAAGCGATAGGCAGGGAAATGGGAAGGTGGAGAACGGCAAAGAGAGCGGTAGGAAGAAATGTACAGAAAGAGGGAAGATGAACAGGAGGATGGAAAGGGAGATGGCAGAAGGAAAGAGAAGCTGGACAGAGAGAGAAAAGGTAAGAAGTGGTGGAATAACTTAAGACTGTAATAAATATATACCCGGGCAACGCCTTTTTTTGCTACTGCATGTTATGATTATGGTCTAAGATTTGTTTACGATGGAAAATGTGATGGAAACGAACTGACTAAGACATTTTACAGTTGTATACAGTGCCACAAATTCAAGATGAACGTGATTGTGTCAATAATCAATGTGACGACTCTCCGTCACACTGCGCCATAATTGTTCGGGAATTTCTGGTTACAACATTCCCGCAGCGATGGATAGGAAGGGGTATATTTAAGCATGGTCACCACGATCTCCTGAGTTGATGTCCCTAGACTTTTCCTGGTGTGGTTATATGAAGCAACGTATCTACATTGTGCATATCAACGACAATGACTATTTAAAGGAGAGAATCAGAAACGCTATTCACTCCGATACATTTGATGTCCTTCAACGTACGTGGTATAAAATAGAATATGGTTTAGATATGTGTACATCTGCAGATGAACACACATCTAAATAAACTGAACATATATACAAATATTTGGTGAGTGTTTGTCATTTCTATCTGGTATCGTTGTTTTCCCGTGGTGAGTTGAAACTTCAGTGTGATTTTAAGGACACACCGTATGTATTGCGGTGTGTTTGCAGCTGCTCCATTTTGTTAAGGGGCTTCATGATGTCAGAGTGAAGTGTGGAAACCGGTTACCCCTGTAATATACAAGGAAAGGAAAACTTAAAACTCCAGGTTTATTTAATAAGTTCTTAGACTGTCGTGTGTTTGTTTACTTAATTGTAATTCTTGTAAATTTACAGTTTAAGTCCGATATTGATACGATTTTGCTCGCTAGACCTTTGATAAAAGAAGTACGCCACTGGTACATAAAATTTTTTACTGAGGATGGCGGAGGACACCTTACAACCGTCTTCGACATCAGTCTGTAGGCATTAGTCCTACATGGATGAAATTTTAGACGTCTTCAAAACAACGGGGAAATCACTGTCTAGATAAGATTTGGTTCGGTGCATGGCGGTTAGCCCGCATCTACAATTTTACTCCGATTTTGATAAAACTTTACGCACTTAACTTTAAAGAGAGGAGAAGCCACTCTCCATATTAAAGTTAATACCTTGCGTGGCGGAGAGTGCCTTAAAACAGACTTCGACTCCGTTGAACCGATCACCATAAAAGTTGCCACATGTATGTGGTCCAGATCGCAAATATCGAATTTTATTTTGTTACAACATACATTTGTGAGGCCTGCTGCATCCTCCGCCACTACCTAGCATCACAGTGGTCTTTGTCTGAAGATGGCCTGCTTTGACCGAAAGCGATTAAAAAAAATCTGATGTGAACAGTTTTAATTACGAGTATAATATTACAATAAGGTCGTTGTTGGTTTCTATAATGCTTTCAAAAATTACATGTACACATGTTTTTAATGGAGAACCTTTTATGCTTTCCAAGCCACGGTATGGTGTAGAGGGTACTTTGGAATATACATTCACACCGTCTCAACGCATGACATAGGGGGAGCAGGAGAGATGGTGAGAGAGCGGAGGAGCAAATAGACAGAAAGAGGAGGGGGAGATCGACAGAGGGGCGGGGAGAGCAGATTGATGTAGAGGAGGACGAGATGAAGAGAAAGAGGACAAAGGAGGGAGATGGAGTAAGAGAATATTTGATTAATAAATATCCGGGCAAATCCTCTTCTTTTTACGTAGTTGCCGCGGTCGAATGGCCGAGCGTTCTTAGGCGCCTCGCTGCAGAACGCGCGATTGCTCGGAGTCGGGGGTTCAAGTCCTCCCTCGGGCATGGGTGTTTGTATTGTCTTTAGTATAAGTTACCTGAAGTTAATTTAAGTAGTTTGTAAGGCCAGGGACTGATGACCAACGTAGTTAACTCCCTAAGATTTACAAACATTTACGCAGTTGATCACTTTGCTAAACAGGAGCACGACTACTCGTCGGTGCTAAGCGTCGTACAGTCTGCCTTGTGTGTGTGTGTGTGTGTGTGTGTGTGTGTGTGTGTGTGTGTGTGAGAGAGAGAGAGAGAGAGAGAGAGAGAGAGAGAGAGAGATAGAGATAGAGAGTGACAGACAGGTATAACAAGAGAGAGAGAGAGAGACAGACAGACAGACAGACAGACGAACAGGCAGAGAGAGAGAGAGAGAGAGAGAGAGGGGCGATTGGGGGACTGATAGAGAGAGAGCGAACGAGAGGGAGAGTGAGTGTGTGTGTGTGTGTGTGTGTGTGTGTGTGTGTGTGTGTGTGTGTGAGACAGAGAGAGAGAGAGAGAGAGAGAGAGAGAGAGAGAGAGAGAGAGAGAGAGAGAGAGAGAGAGAAAGAGAGAGGGTGAGGGAAGCACAGAGAGGGAGAAGGGAGAAAGAAGACGGGGAAAGAGATAGAGGGAAGGAAGCGAGAGAGGGGAAAGGGAGGGAGAAAGAGAGAGGGCGAGTAAAGGGAAGAGAGAGAATTCAAATGTTCAAACCTTTGTAATTCTTATGGGACCACTCTACGTTGGTCATCAGTCCGTAGACTTACAAACTATTTAAACTAATTTAAACTAACCTAAGGACATCACACATACACGAGGGGGGATTCGAAGCCCCGACGCGGGAGGCTGCGCGATCCGTAACGTCACGCTCCAGACTACTCGGCTACTCCCGCGCGGCAGAGAGAGAGAGAGAGAGGCAGGGGGAAGCAGAGAGAGGGAGAAAGGGAAAGGAAAAGAGAGAGGGAGAAAGAGGGAAGGTGGTGACAAGGGGCGGGGGAGAGACAGGATAGGGAGGGAGAAAGAGACAGAGGGAAGAGAGAACGGGAATGCAGAGAATCATGAAGATAAAATGAGAGAGATTAGAGTCCACACAGAGACACATCGACAGTCTTTCTTTCCGCAAACAATACGTGACTGGAGTAGGAGGGAGAACCGATAGTGGTACTCAAGGTACCCTCCGCCACACACCATCGGGTGGCTTGCGGAGTACGAATGTAGATGTAGACGGAAGAGAGAGAGAGAGGGGGGAGGAAGGATGAGAAAGAGAGAGAACAGAGAGAAAGGGAGGGAAGGGAGAGAAAGAGAGGGAAGGAAGAGAAAGAGAGGGGAGAGACAGAGAGGGAATTGAGAGAGCGAGAGAGAGAGAGAGAGAGAGAGAGAGAGAGAGAGAGAGAGAGAGAGAGAGAGAAGGGATAGTGGGAGATACACGTGGAGAGAGAGGGAGAGAGAGAGAGAGGGGCAGCTCACCCAGACAGTGCTGCCGGTCGTGTGAGGGCGTGCGGCCGGGTCTGCAGCGGCAGGCGGCGTTGTCGCAGCGGCTGCCCGTCACGCCGCAGTCCTCGTCGCCGGAGCACAGGTCGCCCAGCAGCGGAGACAGCGCCTGCACCGTCGCGGGGGTCGGCCGGTACATGCCCGCGTAGTACATGTCTGCGGGCACACGGACACCCACTGTACTCACTGTGCGACACCACTACCAACTGCTGTCTGCTCAAAACACACTGCCGGAAAATTAGTAATAATAATAATAATAATAATAATAATAATAATAATACATGCCCGCGTAGTACATGTCTGTCGGGCACACGGCCACCCACTGTACTCACTACCAATACCAACTGCTGCTGTCCGCTCAAGATATAGGATAATAAATTCCGACAATAGCTAGCGTAGTGACATAGCTGCGGAGGCCATGTGTGTGTAGCCTTTAATCGCTAATGTGTATTTCCGGCAGTGTATATAGACTTGTGTAATCATCAGGTGGCTGCCTCACCGTTGGCCCTGCGGCCGGCCTGCTCGTCTGGCGCGCGCTGCGTCAGCCCCCTGCCCTCTGCGGCCGGCCGCTCGCGGTCGAGCACGGCGACCACGTGGCAGCGCGGCGCGCCCGCCAGCAGTGTATGTATACTTGTTTAGTCATTAGGTGTCTGACTCACCGTTGGCCCTGCGGCCGGCGTGGTCGTCTGACGCGCTGCGTCAGCCCCCTGCCCTCTGTGGCCAGCAGTGTATGTATACTTGTTTAGTCATTAGGTGTCTGACTCACCGTTGGCCCTGCGTCCGGCGTGGTCGTCTGGCGCGCGCTGCGGCAGCCCCCTGCCCAGTGCGGCCGGCCGCTCGCGGTCGAGCGCGGCGACCACGTGGCAGCGCGGCGCCCGCCAGCAGTGTATGTATACTTGTTTAGTCATTAGGTGTCTGACTCATCGTTGGCCCTGCGGCCGGCGTGGTCGTCTGGCGCGCGCTGCGGCAGCCCCCTGCCCTCTGCGGCCGGCCGCTCGCGGTCGAGCGCGGCGACCACGTGGCAGAGCGGCGCGCCCGCCAGCAGTGTATGTATACTTGTTTAGTCATTAGGTGTCTGACTCATCGTTGGCCCTGCGGCCGGCGTGGTCGGCTGGCGCGCGCTGCGGCAGCCCCCTGCCGTCTGCGGCCGGCCGCTCGCGGTCGAGCGCGGCGACCACGTGGCAGTGTGGCGCGCCCGCCAGCAGTGTATGTATACTTGTTTAGTCATTAGGTGTCTGACTCACCGTTGGCCCTGCGGCCGGCGTGGTCGTCTGGTGCGCGTTGCGTCAGCCCCCTGCCCTGTGCGGCCGTCCGCTCGCGGTCGAGCGCGGCGACCACGTGGCAGCGCGGCGCGCCCGCCAGCAGTGTATGTATACTTATTTAGTCATTAGGTGTCTGACTCACCGTTGGCCCTGCGGCCGGCGTGGTCGTCTGGCGCGCGCTGCGTCAGCCCCCTGCCCTGTGCGGCCGGCCGCTCGCGGTCGAGCGCGGCGACCACGTGGCAGCGCGGCGCCCGCCAGCAGTGTATGTATACTTGTTTAGTCATTAGGTGTCTGACTCACCGTTGGCCCTGCGGCCGGCGTGGTCGTCTGGCGCGCGCTGCGTCAGCCCCCTGCCCTGTGCGGCCGGCTGCTCGCGGTCGAGCGCGGCGACCACGTGGCAGCGCGGCGCGCCCGCCAGCAGTGTATGTATACTTGTTTAGTCATTAGGTGTCTGACTCATCGTTGGCCCTGCGGGCGGCGTGGTCGTCCGGCGCGTGCTGCGGCAGCCCCCTGCCCTCGGCGGCCGGCCGCTCGCGGTTGAGCGCGGCGACCACGTGGCAGCGCGGCGCGCCCGCCAGCAGTGTATGTATACTTGTTTAGTCATTAGGTGTCTGACTCACCGTTGGCCCTGCGGCCGGAGTGGTCGTCTGGCGCGCGCTGCGGCAGCCCCCTGCCCTGTGCGGCCGGCCGCTCGCGGTCGAGCGCGGCGACCACGTGGCAGCGCGGCGCGCCCGCCAGCAGTGTATGTATACTTGTTTAGTCATTAGGTGTCTGACTCACCGTTGGCCCTGCGGCCGGCTTGTTCGTCTGGCGCGCGCTGCGGCAGTCCCCTGCCCTCTGCGGCCGGCCGCTCGCGGTCGAGCGCGGCGACGACGTGGCAGCGCGGCGCGCCTGCCAGCAGTGTATGTATACTTGTTTAGTCATTAGGTGTCTGACTCATCGTTGGCCCTGCGGCCGGCGTGGTCGTCTGGCGCGCTGCGGAAGCCCCCTGCCCTGTGCGGCCGGCCGCTCGCGGTCGAGCGCGGCGACCACGTGGCAGCGCGGCGCGCCCGCCAGCAGTGTATTTATACTTGTTTAGTCATTAGGTGTCTGACTCACCGTTGGCCCTGGGGCCGGCGTGGTCGTCTGGCGTGCGCTGCATCAGCCCCCTGCCCTGTGCGGCCGGCCGCTCGCGGTCGAGCGCGGCGACCACGTGGCAGAGCGGCGCGCCCGCCAGCAGTGTATGTATACTTGTTTAGTCATTAGGTGTCTGACTCACCGTTGGCCCTGCGACCGGCGTGGTCGTCTGGCGCGCGCTGCGGCAGTCCCCTGCCCTCTGCGGCCGGAGGCTCGCTGTCGAGCGCGGCGACCACGTGGCAGCGCGGCGCGCCCGCCAGCAGTGTATGTATACTTGTTTAGTCATTAGGTGTCTGACTCATCGTTGGCCCTGCGGCCGGCGTGGTCGTCTGGCGCGCTGCATCAGCCCCCTGCCCTGTGCGGCCGGCCGCTCGCGGTCGAGCGCGGCGACCACGTGGCAGAGCGGCGCGCCCGCCAGCAGTGTATGTATACTTGTTTAGTCATTAGGTGTCTCACTCACCGTTGGCCCTGCGGCCGGCGTGGTCGTCTGGCGCGCGCTGCGGCAGCCCCCTGCCCTGTGCGGCCGGTCGCTCGCGGTCGAGCGCGGCGACCACGTGGCAGCGCGGTGCGCCCGCCAGCAGTGTATGTATACTTGTTTAGTCATTAGGTGTCTGACTCACCGTTGGCCCTGCGGCCGGCCTGTTCGTCTGGCGCGCGATGCGGCAGTCCCCTGCCCTCTGCGGCCGGCCGCTCGCGGTCGAGCGCGGCGACCACGTGGCAGCGCGGCGCCCGCCAGCAGTGTATGTATACTTGTTTAGTCATTAGGTGTCTGACTCACCGTTGGCCCTGCGGCTGGCCTGGTCATCTGGCGCGCGCTGCGGCAGCCCCCTGCCGTAGGCGTCGCCCTCGGCGGCCGGCCGCTCGCGGTCGAGCGCGGCGACCACGTGGTAGCGCGGCGCGCCCGCCAGCAGGTGCCTCGTCGACTTGGACATGGGCCACGCCTCGTCGTCGCCCGGCTGCGTGAACCGCCGGCCCACCGTCCAGCGACCGGCGCCCGGCCGCTCCGTGCCGGACTCCTCCTCTGCCGGCAACACCAGCGTCACTTGCCAACGACACGTAACGAGGGAAGCAATCACACAAATATTCCATACCATGTTTTTTTATTATTCGTGTCAGAAGCATCAGGTATACATGATTATAAAAGTTGGAACAGACAGAAATTATATATACAGGGTATTTCACTAAGTGTGTCTGCCTCTGTAACTTATGAAATAATAGGTGACCGGAAATTTTAATGCGGTAGGTGAACATAAGAAATGTTACACTTTCTGCGGAGCTATGAACATAGTTCATTGTATCATTTTCCAAACAGTTACAGCACAAAGATATAATTTTTTAAATGGAGCAATAGTTTTTTTTA
The DNA here is from genome assembly GCA_026315105.1 of Locusta migratoria. Lineage (NCBI taxonomy): Eukaryota > Metazoa > Arthropoda > Insecta > Orthoptera > Acrididae > Locusta > Locusta migratoria. The sequence goes on along the minus strand of CM048745.1, from coordinate 836,941,743 downwards.
TCGTGCATTGGATTCTTTGAAACCAGCTGCGTCCAAATCAATTTAAACTACATTCCTATCACTGTTAGTTTGGGAGCTACAACCCTTCAAAGTTTAGGGGGCGGAGGCTACGACAGCGTGGATAACTGGCTGGTGGTCATGAGACAGTGGGCCGTGCCCCAGGGGATAGCCACTCGGCCAGTCAGCTACGCTATCGTAGCCTCCGCCCCCCAGAACTTTGAAGGGCCGTAGCTCCCAAACTAACAGTGATAGGAATGTAGTTTAAATTGATTTGGACGCAGCTGGTTTAAACAAATCCAATACACGATAGAAAATACTATTGTTACATTTAAAAATTATATCTTTGTGGTGTAACTCTTTGGAAAATGGTACAATAAACTATGTTCATAGCTTTGCAGAAAGTGTAACATTTCTTGTGTTGACCTACCGCATTAAAATTTCCCGTCACCTATTCAAATGTTCAAATGTTTGTACAGCTTATGGGACTTAACTACGGGGTCATCAGTCCCTAAACTTACAAACTACTTATGAACTACTTACGAACTAGGACGGCACAAATATCCATGCCCGAGGGGGGATTCCAACCCCCGACCCTAGTGGCCGTGCAGACCGTGACTGGAGCGCCTCAGTCCCCTCGGCCACCGCGGCCGGCGTCACCTATTATTTTATAAGTTACAGAGGCAAACACACTTAGTGAAGTAAGGATGTTACCAAAAGGTAAGGCCAAACTTCATGGAAACATTCCTCACACACAAAGGAAGAAAATATGTTATGTGGACATGTGTCCGGAGACAATTTCCATGTTAGAGCTCTTTTTATTACTTGTCTTCAAATCACATTAATCATGGAATGGAAACACACAGCAACAGAACGTACCAGTGTGACTTCAAACACTTTGTCACACTAAATGTGCAAAATGTCCTCCGTTAGCGAGGATACATGCATCCACCTTCCGTCGCATGGAATCTCTGATGCGCTGATGCAGCCCTGGAGAATGGCGTATTGTATCACAGCTGTCCACAATACGAGCACGAAGAGTCTCTACTTTTGGTAACGGGGTTGCGTAGACAAGAGATTTCAAATGCCCCCATAAATGAAAGTTAAGAGGGTTGAGGTCAGGAGAGCGTGGAGGCCATGGAATTGGTCCGCCTCTACCAATCCATCGGTCACCGAATCTGTTGTTGAGAAGCGTACGAACACGTCGACTGAAATGTGCAGGAGCTCCAACGCGCATGAACCATGTGTTGTGTCGTACTTGTAAAGGCACATGTTCTAACAGCGCAGGTAGAGTATCCCGTATGAAATCATGATAACGTGCTCTAGTGAGCGTAGGTGGAAGATGAGCTCTAACATGGAAATTAAGCGTTTTCGGACACATGTACACATAACATATTATTTTCTTTCTTTGTGTGTGATGAATGTTTCCTGAAAGTTTGGCCGTACCTCTTTGTAACAACCTATATATATGACGTGTTGTGCCTATATTTCACTCTGCAGCCAAAACTACACATCGCAAACGAATAGTTGACTTTGTTTATATTGTGAAGGGGCGATCCAATATTATGATTCGTTCCAATAATGGCAAGGCGAAGACCGCTGGAATATACTTTATTTGGACGACCGGTTTCAATGTTCTGACATCATCATCCGGTCAAAAAATGTTTTACACAGCCGTCATCTTGCGATGCCAACAGTTGTTGTATAAAATAATTTAAAGTGCATAGGTGCACTATGTCATTGTAGTAAAACTTTAAATATCGCTATAAATGACAGTAGGATAGTGATATGTAAACTTTTACTACAATGACGTAATACGTCTATTAACTTTAAATTATTTTATACAACAATTTTTGACATGACGGCTGTATAAAAACTTTTTTACCAGACGATGATGACATTGACCATTGAAACCGGTCGTCAAATAAAATTACACTCCTGGCCTTTAAAATTGCTACAGCACGAAGACGAAGATGCTGTGATATGCAAATGATAAGCTTTTCAGAGCATTCACACAAGCTTGGCGCCGGTGGCGACACCTACAACGTGCTGACTTGAGGAAAATTTCCAACCGATTTCACACACACAAACAGCAGTTGACTGGCCTTGCCTGTTGAAACGTTGATGTGATGCCTCGTGCAAGGAATAAAAATGCGTACCACCACGTTTCAGACTTTGATAAAGGTCGGATTGTATAGCCTATCGCGATTGCGGTTTATCGTATCGCGACATTGCTGCTCGCGTTGGTCGCAATCCAATCGGTGGGTTCAGGAAGGCAATACGGAACGCCGAGCTGGATCCCAAGGGCCTCGTATCACTAGCAGTCGCGATGACAGGCATCTTATCCGGATCGTGCAGCCAAGTCTCGATCCCTGAGTCGTGTACAATATGTGTGAATACGCTATCTTATTACGTGAAAATCCCCAGAATATTGAAGGTTATATCATTGTAATACTGTTAAACCGCGTGTCACAGGCTGAAATTAAGTATTTGCGTTTTAAGTTATCGGTATCGAACAATTCAATTAAGTTTCATGGTATCGGGTTCTTAATATATAGTGTTATAAGGAAATGTTCAAATGTTTGTAATTGTAACGGACCAAACTGCGTGGTCATCAGTCCGTAGCTTACAAACTACTTAAACTAAGGTAAACTAACCTAAGGACAAACATACCCACCCATACCCCATACCTCCGACGGCGAGCAACCGCGCGCTCCGCAGCGAGGCGCCTTAGACCGCTCTGCTACTCCACCGCGGCAGTAATAAGCTCTAGTAGCAAATTAAGCTCAATATTCCTAACAGCTTTCACTTAATTACCTTTCCGTTCCCCCTGTCATCCGCAACACGCTTCAGACTTCAAATACCCAGCAGGATGCTATCGCGACAGGCTTCGGCTCGCGCAGTGCCCTGCTAAATAATCCGGAGGGAGCAGCTCGTCTCCGCTGCTCCGCCGCGCGTCGCTTGTGTTCCCGCAGACGGGCGGCGGCGAAGAAAACGCGCCTCCATATTTCGTATTCATAGGTCATGAATACTGCCGTGTGAGCGGCCTGACAGCCGTCAGCGAATTTACATGACAACTCGAGGACGCGCCAATTCGCCGCTTCTCGACGACTGCAGCACGGCGCGCGAAGAGCTCGTAAATTTCTCCAGAAAATTCAGACACGACATGTCTACATCTACATCTGCGCACTCGGCCTGGTGCGCGGTGGATGGTACTCGTGCTACTGCCAAACAAAGCGAGGGAGAGACGACTTTTTTTTGTATAATTACAGTTACTGATATGATGTCTGTTCTTTGGAAAATGTCCGAAAGAACAGGCACCGCTGGTTGGCAAAACGACCGTAAATTTACGAATTCGAAATCACCGTTGCAGAGAACTGAAAAAAAAAAACAATGTCAAATTCGTACCAGACCGGGATTCTAAACTGGATATTCCGATTTGGGTCAGCGGTCACCTTAACCCATTAGGCTACCCAGGCACATGTGTTCTTGTTGTTGTGATCTTCAGTCCGCAGACTGGTTTGATGCAACTCTCCACGCTACCCTGTTCTGTGCAAGTCTCTTCATCTGAGAATACGTTCGGCAACCTACATCCTTTTGAATCTGCTTACTATATTCGTCCCTTGGTCTCCCTCTACGATTTTTACCCAACACGCTTCCTTCTAATGCCAAGTTGACAATTTCTTGATGTCTCAGAATCTGTCCAACCAATCTATCCCTTATCTTGGTCAGGATATGCCAGAAACTCTATTTCTCCCCGAGTCGGTTAAGCAGCTCGTCATTAGTTACGAGATCTACCCATCTAATTTTCATCATTCGTCTGTAGTACCACATTTCAAAAGCTTCTATCAACTTTTTATCTGAACTCCTTATCATCCACGTTTCACTCCCATACAATGCTACACTCCAGACAAATGCTTTCAGAAAGGACTTCCTAACATTTAAATTAATATTGGATATCAGCAAATTTCGCTTCTTCACAAACGCTTTTCTTCCCATAGTCATTCTGCATTTTATATCTTCTTTACTTCAGCCATTAGAAGTTATCTTGCTACCCAAATAACTACATTCATCTACTACTTTCATTGTCTCATTACCTAATCTAATTCCTTCAGCATCGCCTGATTTTCTGACATTGCATTCCATTACCTTCGTTTTAGTCTTGTTAATGTTCATCTTATATCTTCCTTTCAAAACACTGTCCACTCCATTCAATTGCTCTTCCAGATCTTTTCCGGTCTCTGGCAGAATTACTAAGTCATCGGCAAACCGCAAACTTTTTATTTCTTCTCCCTGCACTTTAATGCCCTCTCCAAATTTCTACTTTCATTCCTTCACTGCCTGTTCAATGTACAGATTGAACAACATTGGGGAAATGCTACAACCCTGTCTTACTCCCTTCCCAACCTCTGCGTCCCTTTCTTGCCCTTCGACTCTAATTACCGCTGTCTGGTTTTTGTATGGGTTGAATATAACTCCTATATTTTACCCCTTGATACCTTAAGAATTTGGAAGAGTGTATTCCAGTCTACATTGTCAAAAGCTTTCTCCAAATCAACAAACGCTAAAAACATAGGTTTCCCTTTCCTTAGCCTGTCCCCAAACATAATTGTATACATGGCCGCAACAGCCATTTGCCAAGTTCTGTGTGGATGATCAAACACGTCCGATTCTTGAGTTAGGCCGAGAGCAAGAGGAAGTAACAGGCAGGGGACACTACCTTGGTATTATGTTACAAGGTGAGAACTTGGGCAGTTCGGCGTTTGGGTAACCTAATTGGATAAGGCGACCTGTGGCACGAAGTGGGAAATCCGTGTTCGAATCCCTGTCCAATACAAATTTTCAACTTCTCCGTTGAATTTATTTCAATACTCTGCAAAGGTTGAGACCTTTGAATGTTTTAAATTCGGATTTTTTGTATGCTTCAGTATCATCCTCAATTTTCCTATTCTCTGTGGTCATTCTGCGAAATTTGTGAGCACTATAAAGAACGTAATTGAGGTTTCTTAAATAAAATATTAACAACATGCAAAAACCAAATTCTACTTTAAACATTTTAAAGGTACACTTTGAGGTCTTTTTCTACATAAAAGTAATTCAGATTACTTCTACATCCACTCTGCAAATCACATTTAAGTGTCTGGCACAAGGTTCATCAACCTGCTTTCATAATATTTTTCTACAGTTCCATTCTCTAATATCAAGCGGGGGGGGGGGGGGGGGGAGGAAATCCTACATGTTTCCGTTTTCGATCTAATTCTTCTTATTTCATTTCGATAATCACGTCTCCTCCGCACGTGAGTGGTATAATAATAATTTCGTGTGGTTCACTTCGGCGACTTGCGTGTCCCTAGCCTACCCCAGTTATCCAACCAGGGAAAGGAGACCTACAGCTTAACGTGGAATCCGAATCACGTGTCTTTTCTGGCGACTCCTCACATCATTGAGAGGTGAAGGATGGGTTAAAACGCAGACTGAAAAATTCCGAGGACCGGGTTTCGAAACCGCGACCCTTCGGTTTCGAGTGCTTTACCCCAAGACCAATGGACTCGACAGGTGAGCGGTAACAAAATATGTTCGCATTCGGAGGCGAAGATTGGCGAAAGAAATTTCGCAAACAGATCTCGACGCAACGAATAACAGTTGTCTACAAATGATATCGACCCCAGATCGTGCATTATTTTTATGACACTCTCTGCCCTGTATCACGATAATTCTATAATTCTCTGACCTTTATGTCCTCCGTGAGTCCAACTTGGTGTGGATAACACAATGCGTAACAGTACTCCAAAATAGGACGCACAAGTGTAGTGTAGGCAGTTTCTTTAGTAGAAGTATTGTATCTTCTATCAATGAAACGCAACGTTTGTTTCGCCTTCCCAACGATGATTTACATGTGTTCTTCCCAATTAAAACTGTACATAATTTTAATTCCTCGGTATTTAATTGAATTTACGGCTTTAATTTCTGACTTATTTATCGTGTCAGTGAATTTCAACGGACTTCTTTCAGTGCTCATATGGTTGACGTCACACTTTTCATAATTTAGAGCCAGTTGCCGATTTTCGCACCATACAAATATCTAATTCATTTTGAATTTGCTTTTGATCTCCTGGTGACTTTAATATCAGATAAACGACAGCAACATCCGCTCACAGTGTCTTATAAATCGTTTATAAATCCAAGCAACAATATGGACGTAATAACACTTCCCCGGGGAACGACAGATCTCACTTCTGTTTTACTTGATTACTATCTGTCATTCTGTGAGCTTTATGACAAGGAATCACGAATTCAGTGCCACACCTGAGAGGCACACAGTATCACTGGAAGCTGCGTGTGAGGTACAGTGTCAAAATCCTTCCAGAAATCTAGGAATACGGAATCGATTTCATATCCCTTGTCGATAGCACTCATCACTACGTGTGTGTTTCTGAATCTGTGTTGGCTTTGGGTCAATAGGTTGATCTCTTCGACGTAATTCATAATATTGACAAAAGAATATGTTCCAAAATCCAGCTCCAAATCGACTTGAGCCATACGGATCTGTAATTTTGCGAATACTCCTATTGCCATGTACAATTTTCCGGCCTTTCGGTACGGATTCTCATGTGCGCGAGCGGTTGTTTATGATGACTAACTGTGGAACCTATTTGATATTTAGTCTGGACTGGAAGATTTAGTTTTTCTAAGTGATTTAAATTGCTTTACCATCCTTAAATTAGATTTTTCTTGATTTTTATTCTGGAGTGATTACACCGTCTTCTTCGGTGAAGAAATATTGAAAAGCTGTGTTTAAGAACTCTGCTTAACAGCAGTTTCATCGGTAGCATCATCATTGGAAAAGAGAAAAGCCTCCCGAAAGGTTTCCGATTACAGGGTAAGATAGTTTCAGTAAAACATACTTAATGTTGGTGTAACTAGATACTTAGATTAGTTTTGTGGCCTGAGTAAGATTCCTGCTCCTTCCGAATTTTTTTACTTTGTTATTCCTTACAACCTTACACTAATAACTAAAAAATTTAAATCTGCTAAAACGCTCCCGTTCTTCTGAACTGCAACGACAATGAAGACTTACCGTCAACAGAAGAAACGAATAAACCACATTAAATCGTACAGCACAATGCGGAAAAATTATTTCATAAAATGTGTGTAGTGTGAACATTACGGTTTTTGACGATTATCATCCTAAAATTTTAATGTAACTTCCACCTGCTAACTAACTGCTTAAACTTTCGTAAATATTATTTTGATTCACAACGTAAGTGAAATATACATTTATTGATAAAAGTAATTATATCTGAATCGAATATATTAATTTGATGCAAACGAAGGGAAAGTTTGCAATGTTTGTTGAACATTTGTAGTTGCTAATTCATGTCAATCAGGCTGAACAAAAAGACATGTTGATGTCATAAAGATGTAATTTAGAACGTTAAATTAGGGTTTTAGATTAATTTGTATCCTCAATGTCATATACGTTTATGAATGTTTCGACCGCCATTTGATTGATATATGTTGGTTTATTTTCAGGAACCAGATTTCATTCTTTAGCTATTTTCAAGTGGGTATGATTAAATTCAGCACTATTGGTTATAACGAGTCACTGATGATGATATCAAACACAAAAGTTTCGAAATAGTCGTTAAAATATATTCACAATGTAATTAGTACATTTTGCGTACTTGCATGGTTCAGATTTAGTAACTGAAATTAAAAACTGCAAGAGAATCTTCGTTTAGGGACACAATTTATTTTAAATATAATAGAAACTTATTTATTTTTTACAAAGTTACATTCGCTATTAGAAAACGACGTCTAAGTGCGTCGAAACTAGTATTGTAACAGCAAAATAATAATTAAAAAATAATTACAGTGATAGTGAGTTAACTCCTTTAATAACTATCACACTCTGTCGACGGTACGTTAAACCCTAATACTTCTTCTTTTAAAGATAAAGTGAAGTGTTTAATTAAAATTTGTGATGCGGCCGGGAATCGTACACGGACCTCTATGCTTACTAGGCAGACGTCTTTCCACTAGATCACCGCACCACTAGCGGTTAAGTCGGCAATCATAAACGGAAATGATAAAGTGAATTTAAAATTTAAACTGAAAGTTTGAGGTTGAAAGGAAATAATAAAATGAAGAAAAAAAGAAAGGATTTAGGTGGAAGAGGGAATCGCGCCTGGGCCATAAAACCATTAACTTTGTCTCTTACTGACAAGGTTACGCTAACATGTTACGTACTGTTTCTCAAATCCACTTCACTTATACTGTATTCGACATCGCCAGTGATCGTTTTTCCCTAGTTGTCATCAGTCCCACGAGATTTTTATGTATTTGAAAAGTTCGTCTACCTGCGAAATTGGTGAGACGCATCCTACGACCTCCCCTAATAAGTCGATATCAATTTACTTAGAGCTCGTATTGTGGAAGCCCTTTCTGACGGGGCTCGTTTATAGCGGACAAGGGGTTTCGGATTCGCGACGCAGAGAAAAGACTCGAGGGTGGTGTAGTAAGAGGCGGCCACGGTCGCTGGTGATATATCTGCCGCAGAAGGAGGACGCGAATTAGTCCGCCGCTTGAGGGTTCTTATTGCGGCAATAGTACGCAGTTGTTGGACTTCTGAGTCCCCGGGGGTGGGGCGAGTCGGCTTCCCGACGCCCTCAACCCAGTTTCCTCCCCCTCTCCTCCACTGAGGACTTGCTCACTCCACGTCTGAAGCACTGTTCGCCCCTTTCGGTCTTCGCTTCATCTCGCCAGCCTCTGGTTCTCAACAACTCTCAACAAAGGGCCACAAGCATCGCGTAAGAAATAAATGCTGGAGCTCTCTTTCGTTCTCTTATAACTGAATTTAGGTTAGGTACGATAAAATATGAGGTCAATATCACTGCTTCTTTTGCAACTGTCTATGAAGAAAGTTGTCCAGTTCTTGAAAGGCCTACTTAGATTTAGTTTTCTGTTATTATTGGATGTTGTCGGATGCGGGTAAGCGATCTGCTACGTGAAAAAGTATTGTCTTAAAATTATTTTACTGTTATGAAGTTGTAAATCTAACTTAAAGAAATGGTACAGCCACTGTTTCTGTGTTAATACTAGTCAAGCGCCGGCCGCGGTGGCCGAGGGGACTGAGGCGCTCCAGTCACGGTCTGCACGGCCACTAAGGTCGGGGGTTCGAATCCCTCCTCGGGCATGGATATTTGTGCCGTCCTTAGTGTTAGCTAGTTCATAAGTAGTTTGTAAGTTTAGGGACAGATGACCCCGTAGTTAAGTCCCATAAGCTCTACAAACATTTGAACATTTGAACTAGTCAAACTTTCGAATGTATCATACCAGCTTTGTATCTTTCTTTGTTAGTACTAATATTTCAAATTATTCTGTACTCTGTCTTTAAAGTAATTCTTTATTTGTGACCACTACAATTGAATATGTTTATTTTCACCGTTATTCAGTTCGACTGCATACCTCCGATGTGTTAAGCTTCACAATTCTCCAATGCACCCACCCCTATGATTTTGCTTATTTGTTTGTTTAATTATAACAGTGTCCGAGGTTTTCTAATATTTACATATTTCTTAGTTTTTGTGTCACCTTGTGTTTTGAGCAACCTTTCAAACTTTAGGTTCTTGTTTAAATTTATTTCATTCACTGTAGTCATTGTTGTAAGAATTTGTTACGTTTGCAATGTTTCTCGATGTATAGTATCTATGTTTCCTTTTGCAGTACTAGCAATTTACATATTTCATTTACATCTTTATTTACACTGTAACTGCTCCATCAAAGAAGATAATTTATTTTCCTGTATGTAACATCTGGTTTGTTGACAACGCAGGTTCTTTGATTAAACTTCAGTAAATATCTGATAATGGCCTACGAAGCTGAAAATCGATAAAGAAAATAATTAAATCTGTAGGACAAACACAAAATTCTGTATTTTAATTTTAATAATGAAACAGTATAGTTAAAAAAATACTAAGTCAAGATCTTGAATGAAGATATTTTGGCGATATTGAGTTACGAGTTGTCAATCCATACACGATTTCTTTCAGTGCGTTTATAATTGTCGGGCACGGTTGTCCTGGGGTAAAGCGCTCGACTGGAAACCGAAGCGTCGCGGGTTCGAAACCCGGTTGGACCTCGGATTTTTTTCAGCCTGCGTTTTAATCCATCCTTCACCTTCTAACGATGCGAGGAGTCGCCAGAAAAGACACGTGGTTCGGATTCCACGTCAAGCTGTAGGTCCCCTTTCTCCGGTTGGATAGCTGTGGTAGGCTAGGGACACGCAATTCTCCCAAGTGGTGTCCTATTGAAAGACTTGCACCAGGCCAATGAGCCACAAGAAATTATTATTATTATTGACAGCTTTTACCAGGAGTCTTCCTGCATCCATACATCCTACATATTCCTACCAATTCCTTTTAGTTTAGCTTTTACTTTTCATTATTCCTATATATTCCGTTATTTCTTCTACAATCTCCCCTCTTAGAAACCTCACTTTTTGAACATGTATTCTAATTTTCCAGGTGTCTTGCTGTTACTCATGCTTCTCTGCTACAAAGAAATGCTTAGTACTTACACGGTTTGGTAAACTTCAGCAGCGTTTCTTTCCATCCAACTTTATGGTGCTCAGATAGTGGGTGCAACTGGGACGAAAACGGTCGCGTTCTTCAACGTTTCAATAGCGATAATATCATTAGTAATGATAGCGTACAAAAAATTAAAAAGTAATTGTCAAGGAGGAATAGGGGGAGAAACCCGAAGATAACTAACAACGACCGACGAGCGTTAAGAAAGATTGTGGCCAGACAACATAAAACACGCCACTAGCGACTGGAAAATTTGACACTTACTTGAGGAGTATTGTTTCTACCAGTACGGCTGGAGATTAACTTTCATGGAAGGGCTGCAGATGCTAATTCCTTAATAATGCGAGGGTTATTCCAAAAGTAAGGTCCGTTTTGCCCTAAATATTTGAAAGCGGCACCAAGGACAAAACACGCATGCGCGTCGAATCCTGGCATACCTTGCGCCTTAAACGCCACAAGTATCGTTGTTTTGTTGCCGTGTGCTGTTGATAGTGACAGTGCACGATGTTTAAGACGATAAGTCAGCCCGCCGAATGTGAAATAAGGGCAGTGATACGGTTTTGTCTGCAAGAAACATTTCGGCGGCAGAAATCCATCGGCAGGTTACTAAAGTGTAAGGTCCTAACATAATGAGTGACAGTAAAGTGCGCGAGTGGGTGCGAGTCTTTAATGAAGGACGGGGAAATATGCACCATGCACCACGCTCCGGTCGACCATCCGTGATTTCAGACGAGTTGGTTCATGCAACTGACGACAAAATTCGTGACGATCGACGATTCACATTTTCAGGTTTAGAAGTGCATTTCCTAAATGTGAGTAAAACAACGTTGCACAGAAATATTTCTGATCATTTGAAGCTTCGAAATACTGGTTATCTTCGCAGGCGGCCGATTTCTACGACTTAAGCATGCAAAAGCTTGTTGAACGATATGACAAATGTCTAAATAAGTCTGGAGATTGTGTAGAAAAATAGAGAAAAACGGAAGGGATTGCGTTGGAAACAAGTTTGATTTGGAATGTTTTTGTTTTAACCGGATCTTACTTTTGGAATATCTCTCGATGGAGGACAAAGTAAAGCTGCGAAGGAAGTGATCATCAAACATCGTCACTTCATAACTGGAAGAGTGTGGTCCGATGAATCATCGTTTACATTGATTTATACAGACCGCGCGGGAAGAACAGCTCTGTGTCAAGAGTTGCGCGGCTGCTCCCACCCGAGGTTCGAGTCCTTCCTCGGACATGCTTGTGTGTGTTCTCCTTAGAATAACTTACTTTCAAATGTTCAAATTTTTGTTAAGCTTAAGGGACTTAACTGCGGGGTCATCAGTCCCAAAACTTACAAACTACTTATGAACTACCTTATACTAAAGACGACCTAAACATCCATGCCTGAGAGGGGATTCGAAACCCTGTCGGGGAACGACTTCGCGCATCGGAGCGTAGCGCCTCAATGTGCTTGGCCACTTTGCCGAGGCAATAACTTAAGTAGTCTGTAAGTCTGGGGACGGATGTCTTGACTAGTTTGGTCCTATCGGTTTACAAACATTTTAACATTTTGATTTGCTTCCTACAAACAACCGGGTTCACGTATAAGAAACCACAAAACCGTACTGTATATCCTATTAGAATTCAATGACTCAGTTCAGGTCGGGATATTAATTGATTGTATTTGCCTTCTATCTTCTCTGGTCAGATTGGGATAATATTTATGAGTAAGTCCGTTTCTTATTTAATTTCTTTGAATAGTTGGATCTCCGGAAATATAGCCAATCATTTATTTATTTTTGTATAGTATTGTGCCCATAATTTTTGTAAAGCTATACGACAGTTTTTTTCATATTTTCATGTTATTGTATTGTGAAACTTGGTCACATAATGTTGTAAGTCGTTAGGTTATACTTCTGAATTTTCATTTATAATCTGAATTTCAGTAAAATAAAATGAATTCGCCTTCAGTCACAAATTGTGTTCTATTTTACACAATGCACTTCGAGCCATGAAGGCTCTTCATCAGGTGCCTCTATGATTTATTATAGATGTTTAAATGTCTGGACTTATAAAAAGTGGTGCTCAAATAAGTCTGGTGCAGTATGATATGTATAAATTGTATGTATAAATAACGACTAACACAAACGCTTCTCATCTTGAGACAACACTATGGAATAACAACAACTCAAAGAATTGTTATTCCACGGTGTTGTCTCCTGATGAGAAGTTTTGTGTTAGCCCACAGGGCTCTAAATGCATTGTGTAAAATAAAACACATTTTGTGACTGAAGGCGAATTCCTTTTATTTTACTGAAGTACAACAGTCACGGAACATAACTCTCAGTGATGGACAAAATTAATATAATATGAATTTATTGCAGTTATTGAATAACATCATATAACAACCCCAATCACTATTTTGGAGAGGAATATAAACGTTTGCTTATAATATCAATGGAGAGAAAACAAATTCCTGTGATAGAAGTAGGGCAAATAGAGTAACTAATCGAGTCTTAGTATGGTGTGTGCCACTGGTCAAATAGTGGTGACTCAGTTTATCATAACGATTAATCAGATAATTTGTATTAAAAACAGTAAGTTGTTTTTCATATTAATTTTCAGATTAAATAAATCATAAAGTGCCTTTTTTATTTTGTTACAATTTGCATATCAAAAGAGAGAGCCTACGGTCGTACAGTAACGACAGAGAAACCAGTATATGTTACACAATGGCACCGTCCTTGCCTCCCTTCGACCTGTTGCGTCCACTGAGGTCGCACTGCGGTTACGTAAACGTCTCCAGGGGTCGACGCAAATAAAACACGCGTGCCTCGCGTGATCACCTGACAAGCCTGATACCGTTCTGGAGCATCATCCTCTTGTAGGGCACTGTTATGACAAATGGCTGTAACAAGAGAGGCACTGGAACGCTGGGCATCGCATTACAGGGATGTGCAGGGAAGGGGTGGGAGAGAGAGGGGTCTCACGATTTTTCCATCGTGAGAAACATCCGCGGTGGTCTTCGATACAACTGTGGTGAAACTTAGTGCTGAAGGGACACTATGGATTCATCTTACTTCTTACATGAACTTCTGATCTCTGGCCTATTTCTTCACACGTTTCGACACTTTCCTTTCTCAGACAGATAGAAGAAAATGTATGGTCTCACGTAGAATATCAGGATAGTGTTACAAGAAAATATTGTTAGAGGTAAGAAAGGTCCAACATGAGATTCACTGCATTCAGAACTACGCCAGTGTTACAATATATAGGGTGTTAAAAAAGTGTAGAATACCTTGAGATACAAGGGAAGAAATCGCACTGGCGTTTTTACGGCCTACTTTGTTTTTTCCTGTAGTTTCATAATTTGTAATTTGTACTAACATTTCAACAAAATATTGATAAAAATGTAAATCATATAAAATTAAATATATCAAAATAAGAATATAATAAAAATAATTGAAAATTAAATACATAACATGTTAGTAAATCTAAGGGACTTAACTACGTTGGTCATTATTCCCTAGGCTTACAGACTACTTACACTATCTTAAAGTAACTTATGCTAAGGACAACACAAACACCCATGCCCGAGGGAGGACTCGAACGCCCGACGGCGAACGGCCGCGAGCACCGCAGCAAGTTAGCAGCCCGAATGCTGTAGTATCCAAGCATAAGAGTTTTTTTTCTAATTTAAGTAAAATCGTTATTTATGCATTCTAAACGCTCAGATAATTGCCAGTTTTTTTATCGGAAGGAAGTGTGGGCGTAAAAATCACAATGTGAGACCAGGAGACGACTAGAATAAGCAGGTGAAATGGAAATGTGTTGCAGCACTTAGTTTCATGAAGAAGTTCTTGAGGAAATGGTACATGAAATTAGCAGCTTTAATACTAAGGGGATGCACCATTTACACTCCCCTCGAGGTCAGACGACAAGTATCTCTAGTTTCAAGTTCTAAAGTTTCATCTACATGTAAATGGATACTCTGCGTGTCATATTGAAGTATATCACAAAGAGTTCATCGAAGCAGTTTCGTGGTATTTCTCTGTAGTTCCATTCTCTAATAGTTCGCGAGAAAAAGGAACACCTAAATCTTTCATCACAAGTGATCGAAATGAGTTCACAACCATCATTAAAACTAGGGATGGGTATATAGGACAGACTCTCCGGCAAGAAGGAATTGGATAATGGAATGAAGTGTGGGTTCAAGAAGTGGCGGGTTGGAGGGGAGGAGCGTTGGGGTTGAGGACATAAGCTGGGCCTCAGCGAGCAGTTTGGATGAACTCTGATGAGCACTCGCCTGTCAGCATTCAAACAGCGAATTCAGGCCACGTTCGGAACAAAAATTCGAACATAAAAACTTACAGAGTATTAGAAACAAAGTTCCCGAATTTGCAGCGCTGCATGGAAGTTATTGCGGTCAGATAGTTTTAGGCACCGAAAGCTGGCTAAATGATGATGTGGCAAGTTCAGAAATATTTAGCGAAGCGTGGAATGTATATCGGAAAGATAGATCTGATACAACTGGAGGAGGAGTGTTCATCGCTGTGGACAAAGATATTGTTTCTACTGAGATCGAGGCTGAAAGTAACTGTGAAGTTATCTGGGCACGCATAACAGGTCTAAAAGAAGTAAAGTTAATAGTTGGGTGTTTTTACGGGCCCCCCAGTGCTGCTGTAGCAGTTTTAGAATCATTCAAGGAAAGTCTACACCAGGTAGTGCATAGGTATCCGGGCCTTGTAATATTAGTCGGAGGTGACTTCAACCTTAAGAGTATAGATTGGGACCTCGCTAGTTACATTTCAGGCGGTACAGACAAGCAGTCTTGCGAGCTACTTTTGGACACAGTCTCCGAAAACTGTCTTGAGCAGTTAAACCGGCAACCCACGCGCAATGGAAATATTCTAGACCTTATAGCCACAAACAGGCCTGACCTTATTAATGATGTCTGTGTAGAGACAGGAATTAGTGATCATGATATCGTCATAGCGTCGATGGTGACCAAAGTTCATAAACCAGTCAAGAAGGCTAGGAGCGTGTTTTTGTTGGGAAAAGCCGACAAGCAAATGTTACGATCGCACTTAGAAAATGAATGGGCATCGTTTAATTCTGGGACTATGGATGTAGAGGAATTGTGGACTAAATTTAAGTGCATTGTTAATGAAGGGTTAGAGAAATATGTGCCAGTAAAGACGATTAAGGATGGAAAAGATCCACCGTGGTATAATAATAATGTTAGAAAGCTGCTGAAAAAGCAAAGGCTGTTGCACTCTCGATTCAAAAAAGAACACGCAAATGATGACAGGCAAAAGTTAGTAGAGATTCGGGCGTCTATAAAAAGATCGATGCGTGAAGCATACAATAATTATCACAGCCATACCTTAGCAAAAGATCTTTCCGAGAACCCGAAAAAATTCTAGTCCTATGTAAAATCGATAAGCGGGTCAAAGCCCACTGTCCAGTCACTAGTTGATCATTCCGGGGCAGTAATAGAAGAAAGCAAACGGAAAGCTGAAGTTCTAAATTTAACCTTTAAGAAATCTTTCACGCAGGAGGACCGCACAAATGTAGCATCATTTGATCAACGTACTAATTCCGAAATGGGGGACATAGCAATAGGTATATCCGGTGTAGAGAAGCAGCTGAGAGAGCTAAATACGAAAAAGTCTGCTGGTCCGGATGGAATACCAGTTCGGTTTTACAAAGACTATTCTGCGGCATTGGCCCCCTACTTAGCTTGCATTTATAGCGAATCTATAATTCAGCGCAAAGTTCCTAGTGATTGTAAAAAAGCGCAGGTGACTCCCGTGTATAAGGAAGGAAAGAGAACTGACCCATACAATTACAGGCCAATATCGTTGACATCGGTTTCATGTAGAATTTTGGAGCATATTCTCAGTTCGAATATAGTAAATTTCCTTGAAACGGAAAAGCTTCTTTCCATGAATCAGCACGGGTTTAGGAAACATCGTTCATGTGAAACTCAGCTTGCCCTTTTCTCAGATGACATCTTGCGAGCTATGGACGAAGGGCAACAGGCGGATTGTGTTTTTCTCGACTTCAAAAAGGCGTTCGACACGGTGCCACACTGCAGACTGCTAACGAAGATACGAGCTTATGGAATAGGTTCACAGATTTGTGACTGGCTGGAAGACTTCCTAAGTAATAGAACGCAGTACGTTGTTCTCGACGGCGAGTGTTCATCAGAGACGAGTGTATCGTCAGGCGTGCCCCAGGGGAGTGTGATACGACCGCTATTATTTTCTATCCATATAAATGATCTGATGGACAGAGTAAGTTGTAATTTGCGGCTGTTTGCTGATGATGCTGTGGTGTATGGGAGGGTGTCGTCTGTAACGGGCTGTAATAGCATACAGGTTGACTTAGACAAAATTTCTAGTTGGTGCGAAGAATGGCAGCTAGCTCTCAATGTAGAAAAATGTAAGGTGATGCGCATGAGTAGAAAAAACAATCCTATAATGTTCGAATACAGCATCAGTAGTGAGCTTCTTGATGCGGTCGCGTCGTTCAAATATCTAGGCGTAACATTCCAGAGCGATATGAAATGGAACGAGCATGTAAGGAGAGTTGTGAGTAAGGCAGACAGCCGACTTCGGTTTATTGGGAGAATTTTGGGTAGATGTACTTCACCTGTAAAGGAGACCGCGTACAAAACGCTTGTACGACCACGTCTTGAGTATTGCTCAAGTATTTGGGACCCGCAGCAGATCGGTTTGAAGGAAGACATAGAGGCGGTTCAGAGGCGAGCAGCTAGATTTGCTACCGGTAGGTTCGACCAATGCGCGAGTGTCACGGAAATGCTCCGGCAACTCAATTGGGGATCGCTGGAAGAAAGACGACGTTCTTTTCGTAAATTTCTGTTAAGTAAATTTAGAGGGCCGGAATTTAAAGCTGAGTGTAGTACAATCTTGCTGCCGCCTACTTACATTTCGCGTAAAGATCACAAAGACAAGATAAGAGAAATTAGGGCTCGTACGGAGGCATATAGGCATTCTTTTTTTCCTCGTTCAATTTGGGAGTGGAATAGGAAAGGAAATACCTAGTAGTGATACAGTGTACCCTCCGCCACGCACCTTACGGTGAATTGCGGAGTATGTATGTAGATGTAGATGTAGATGTAGATGTAGAATTTTGCAATAATTATGTAGAGATGAAGAGGCAGACACGAGTCGGAATAGCGTGGTCAGCTGCAGAAAGGTAAAGTAGTTGTGTGGTAGCAGTGCCTACTTACCCGGCACGCAGCCGTCGGCGGCGAGCACCATGCTGACGCCGGTGCAGACGGTGCACTTCTGGCCCTGAACGCCCGGCTTGCACATGCACCGGCCCGTCATCTGCTCGCAGTCCTCCCGCACCGCGCCCAGCGGCGAGCAGTCGCACGCTGCAACACACCAATACCTGCCGTCACACATGTGTCTGTTCAAAATGTTCAAATGTTTGCTTAAACCTAGGTAAACTAACCTAAGGACTAGAGGTCTGCACGTCGCTCGGATGCTCGCTCGAATCGCGTGATACATATCGTTCTATGATAGTCCGGCAGGTGTCGGTACTGCAGCTTGCGGCAAGGCGTGTGGCTGCGCTCGACTTCCTCCACGCTCGTTCGAGCGGAGCACGCTCGACAGGCCCGACCGTCCACACTGCCCGCTCGCCACTCGGTCGCCCACAGCAGCGTCACTCGAGTCCAAGGCGAGTGTCGGGAGCAAACTAGACGCTTGAGAATACATCTCCACTGCGAAATTTGGAATTGTTTTCTTTCCCGGGTGCTTCGAAAGCTGTTCTCTCGATCCTCTTGAACTAGCCATTCAGTTTCGCATTTTGTACCTTACCATACAAGTTATTATACGTGATTAACATAAAGTATCTGTGCTAAGATCATTTACTAAATGAGTTTTCAATGACTTTTCTTACTTTATTGTTCCCATTTTGTAGACTGTTAGTTCCTGTTTAGTGGTAGGTGTTACTTGACGGCTTAACGAGCAAATGATTGTATTTTATATCCATTCCTCTTATCACTCTCAAGTCCTGGAATACTTTCCCCGTCTTTTATATTGATCTTAAATACACGATATTGATGTACACCCGTTAGGTTAGTTTTGTGCATCTCTCTCTCTCTCTCTCTCTCTCTCTCTCTGTTGCATCCCGTTAATATATATTCCCGTAGCATTTTGGCACCGTGCGTGGTTGCTGCGCCTCTACCTAAACGGGAATTTTTCCAATTGCAACATTCATATATTCCCCACTGCCACTGTCGTATTTCTTATCTACATAATAAAGAACGCTTGCAAGCTTTTGTACAATATATAGGATCCGCCCTTTCTTCTGTCGTCAGAGTCATTTGCTGGTCTAATGCTCATATACCCTGTACCTGTTTTAAATCCTCATCTTCCAATTGTTTAGTTTACACAGCTGTACGAATTTATGGTGCTCCTTGTGTTTCAGTGATATCTGTTTTATATTTATTTAGGGCTGTCTGAAGAATGTCACCTGGGTGCACCAGCCAAAAGAATGAACTGCATGTTTTCGGAATGGCAGGATAAGAGATCGGCCTAGGTACATTGCAGGGGAAGTGACAGTTAGGGGGGCAGCTACCCCTAAAGTGACCATTTTTTGTGCTCAAAAAATTGTTTTGATGTAATGGAAGTTGAATATATGAAATTTATCTATTATCAAAAGATACTTTCACACCAAAAATCATTAAAATCGCTTTACTAATCTCTAAGTTATCGCGATTTTTCTAATTTGGCCCCAATTTTGGAGGGACGGATTCACCCCTTAAATATGTTTTTCCGCCGCTAAAAAATTACGTGTCCCATAGTTTTTCATGTATTATATGCAAATTTAATAAAAATCGGAGAGTGACTTGGGTAGGTTTCCTTGTGAGTACAGCGGCAGCACTACGTTGTGCGGCCTCTGCCCGCCCCGCCTCACGTAGCCTCGTTCGAGTGTCAACACGCTCGCTGCGAGCGTAACACACTCGGCGCGCCACCGCCGAGCGTTGCGCACTCGACCGAGTACGAGCGAGCGAAACCGGTGATTTGCAGACCTCTACTAAGGACAACACACACACCCGTGCCCCAGGGAGGACTCGAACCTCCACGGCGAGCAACCGCGCGCTCCGCAGCGAGACGCTTTAGACCACTCGGCTACTCCACTGCGGCAACATGTGTCTGATCCATCACTTACGTACACTCCACTCTACTTATGGGCACACTTACACTGCAGGAAAAAATATGTCCTCTGACAATAATGTTCTGTAACATTAACGTTGATGAACTAAGAACTACAATTACCTCCCATAACTATGCTCCAATGAGCTCTACGATACCTACTCTTGAAATTTTTCACGGAGTCTTAATCTTTCTGTACAATCTTCGCATCGTAAGGCGAGCACACACACACCCTCTTACTATGACCTCATTTCTTTTCCAAACATTCTCAAATTCATGGAACACATCCGAATCCTTTACGTTTCACGTCACCCTCTGGTTTACCTCCTCTTATTGAACCTCGGGCCTCTGCCATGCCGTTACAAAAGTCACCTCTCGCTCCACACGCTGCAAGTTCTTTCCGTTGGTACGTAACTAGAACTTAGTTTTATCACTAAAATTAGCAAAAAATGTTTGTAGAGTCTATGGGACTTAACTACGGGGTCATAAGTCCCTAAACTTACAAACTACTTATGAACTAGCTAATCCTAAGGACGGCACAAATATCCATGCCCGAGGGGGGATTCGAACCCCCGACCGTAGTGGCCGTGCTGATCGTGACTGGAGCGCCTCAGTCACCTCGGCCACCGCGGCCGGCCTAAAATTAGCAAATGAGGTCCGTGTGAAGTACTGGTTACTCTCTGCTACAAAGCCTTGTTCCCTGGCCCAAACTGAGAACTGACACGTTTCAAATTACTTCAATACCATGAAGAAGAGGTAAGGCCGCAGGACCTGATGGGAAAGCAGTTCGTTTTTACACAGAGTACGCGAAGGAACTGGCCCCCGTTCTCGCAGTGGTGTATCGTAGGTCTCTAGAAGAGCATAGTGTTCCGAAAGATTGGAAAATGGCGCAGGTCATCCCCGTTTTCAAGAAGGGTTCTCGAACAGATGTGCAGAACTATAGGCCTATATCTCTAACATCGGTCAGTTGTAGAATTTTGGACCATGTATTATGTTCGAATATAATGACATTTCTCGAGACTATGAATCTGCTCTGTAGGAATCAGCATGTGTTTCGAAGAAGGCGTTCGTGTGAAACCCAGCTCGCGCTATTCGTCCACGAGACTCAGAGGACCATAGACACGGGTTCTCAGGTAGATCCCGTGTTTCTCGACTTCCGCAAGGCGTTTGATACAGTTCCCCACAAACGTTAAATGAACAAAGTAAGAGCCTATGGTCTATCAGACCAATTGTGTGATTGGATTGAGGAATTCCTAGATAACAGGAAGCAGCAGGTCATTCTCAATGGAGAGAGGTCTTCCGAATTTGGAGTTATGTCAGGTGTGCCACAGGGGAGTGTCGTGACTCCGTGGCTCCGTTGCTGTTTACGATATATATAAATGACCTTGCGGATAACATTGGAAGTTCACTGAGGCTTTATGCGGATGATGTGGTAGTATATAGAGATTTTGTAACAATGGAAAATTCAGATGCAGGAGGATCTACATCGAATTGACGCATGGTGCAGGGAATAGCAATTAAAGCTCAATGTAGACAAGTGTAATGTGCTGCGAATACACAGAAAGAAAGATCCTTTATCATTTAGCTACACTATAGCAGGGCAGCAACTGGAAGCAGTTAATTCCATAAATTTTCTGGGAGTAGTCATTAGGAGGGATTTAAAATTGAACGACCATATAAAATCAATAGTTGGTAAAGCAGAAGCCAGACTTAGATTCATTGGGAGAATCCTAAGGAAATGCAGTCCGAAAACAAAGGAAGTAGGTTACGGTACACTTGTTCGCCCACAGCTTGAATACTGCTCACCGGTGTGGGATCCGTACCAGGTGGGATTGATAGAGGAAGTGGAGAAGATCCAACGGAGAGCAGCGCGCTTCGTTACATTCGTTACATGATCATTTGGTAATATTGAAAGCGTTACGGAGATTGCTAAACTCCAGTGGAAGACTCTGCAGGAGAGACGCTCTGTCGCTCGGTACGGGCGTCTAGCAGTATATTGCTCTTTCCTACGTATATCTCGCGAAGAGATCGTGAGGATAAAATCAGAGAGATTAGAGCCCACACAGAGGCATACCTACAATCCTTTCCGCGAACAATACGTGACTGGAATAGGAGGGAAAATCGATAGTGATACTCAAGGTACCCTCCGCCACACACCGTCGGGTGGCTTGCGGAGTATGGTTGTAGATGTAGATGTAGAAGTTAATACTACAGTGGTCAATATACATAGCATCTCACACGTTATTATACACAGACATTAATAAGCAAGCCATCACAATTAAAGTTATCTTAGAAATGTGGTTAAGAAAACATTTATGGCGCAACGGAATTTAGACATAAGAAACATTGCATCTGATCTTGTGCTCAGCACTTGTGAAGAACAAATTTAAACAGAAGAGGGAAGGTGCTCTAAAACTACAATTTATAGGTAACTTACGGATTATGCTGAACTTAAACTTGTTTATTCAGATAGAAAACAAGCAAAATGGGTAACCATGGGCAATGATATGTTCTTCTTCAGTGCGGAGGCACTCTTGGCCCTTGTAATAACCGCGAGCGTATTACTGGCCAGTGAGAAGTTGAAAACTTGTATCTGACGAGAGGCGTGTTTGCGTAGTCCATGCAGGTGTGGTGATCGCTGTGTCCCCAATGGTGTAGGGGTCATTGCAACTACGTAGGAAGGCGGAGTCCCAGGTTAGAATCCTGGCTGGATAGACATTTTCAACTTTACCTATTCGCAGTTAACGCCGTAAATTCCGTGAATATGAAAACAGAAATAGTTGACGGATCAAGGGCAAGATGTGCAACATTTTGAAAGGGACCACACATATGACATCAAGGAGCTGGCCTGCGGAGATTCGTGTTTAACTCACCCTAATGCTCCACATTTTAAATTTTCGTTTTTCGCAAAATTATGAACTCCCTGTCCGTTTAATTGACGTCTCTATTCTCTTTTTGTACCTTTGGCTACTGGCAAAATTCGATCAAAATGTCGGCCTTTCCGTTACCTCTTTAGAAATGCAACAACTATTTTACTCAGTGATGATTCCTCATTTCATCTGATACGTCAACCGGGAATAATGATTTGGCTGCATATAGGAATACGTTCATCCACTGTACTTACGATTGTGTTCCACCTCCTCTTTCCTCTGTGCCTCGCATATAAATATTCGCAGTTCATTTTTCATTTTCTTCTTTGAAACGATATAAAATTGGTTATGTACTTCACATGGTCATCGAGGTAGCCCGCAACATTTTGCAGTATAGTTCTTCAAGGCCATGACGATATACGATTAGTATAAATCTTTACCTCAGGCCTAAATTCCGATGATGATATCATGATATCGAAACGCGTTAATAAAGGAACAACCGCATCACCACTTGTGGCCTTTATTTTTCTACAGCGTCCCTAATAGCACTGTTTAATAACTACAACTCATAAATCGTTGCATACCTCATCAGAGAGATTATGTCACGTGTGGAATTTACTGCTGAGCACCCATCACATTTTAGAAGTCAGTACATCCGGAATGAAGTTAGGGCTTCTCTTTATTCATGCAGTTTACCCAACGCCTAAGCCAGGGCTCAAGACGAAGGAAAAGCTTGTTTCCCCGTTGCGTCCGCATAATCTACAATTCTTGCTTTATATTTTATTCATAAATTCCGCGGATTAAGATTCGAAATTCGAAGTATTTATGTTACATTATTTAAACGGTCCAATGCATTCGTTAAAGAGTAAACAAGGCTACTGCACGTTGAATTTCAAGCCAAATAATAAATAAAGTACTCGACAAGTACGGGAATCACTGCTACTGTGTGAACGCCATAGGTTAGAAGTAGGCTGTGTGTGAAATGTAATTTGGGAGTTTGCCGCGCTCCGCGAAGTGTACCTAATGGTTGAGGTCCCGCTCGCGAAAACCTGGAAATCCGACATCGTGTCACATCCGCCACAGATTTTAATGGAGCTAACAAATTTCAAAGCTGATTCGTAGTCGTATTAAAAAGTGTGAATTCTTATATTACGAGATTCATGAACAATACGGAAACTCCAATTAACCACTGAGCTGCGTACATTCTGCTCTTCTACTAAACGTCTCGGAAATGGGCGTGATCCTCAAAAGTGTATAGTGGAACCGTATACAAAAACATTTCGGTCAATTTGGAACCGTGTGGTCTAACGCACCGCTTTCCGAGACGGGGAGGCGTACCGGCCCTGGTTCGTACCCGCTCGGCGGATTGACGAAGAGGATCGGAGTGCTGGCCAGCCTGGATGTGGTTTTTAGGCGGTTTTCCACATCCTACTAGATGAATACCGGGATGGTCCCCAAGTCCCGCCTAAGTTACACGATTCGCAAACATTTTGTAACACTATACACTTTTCACACATATAACACAATACGCAGACATTTGGTGTTCACATTTCCTCATGGGGTGGCGACTGGAAGGACAACCAGCCACGTCATAAATATTAACACGCCCAATCCGAATTAACAAAGCCGACCATACAGGTGCTGGATCATGGCTAAAGAGAAAGATAGAAAGAAATTAGCAGCTTGTTATAACTTTCCGGCCGATAAGCGTATATTTTCTAGGAGGAGCCTTGTAAACTCAGCAAGCCACCGTTCGATGTATGGCAGAGAGTACTGTGCAATAGAGTTTGACATAATTTGAGCGATCACCATGAAAGTTAACAGATACTTATAGGTTCTGAAACTAGGGGGGAAGGAGGAGGAGAAGATGGAGTTTGAGAAGGGGCAGGAGCAGAAGGAGACGGACAGGAGATAATGCAGTAGTGGAGTAGGGGAAGTTGCTCTAAACTACACGTTTTGTAATTTATATAAGAGGGAAGGGGGAGGATGAGATGGATAGAGAAAGAAGGCAAGAGCAAATGGACTTGCGCAATGCATTCGATACCGTTCTGCACCGTGTCCTGATACGCTCCTAAGGGATATCACACCATCTGTGGGATTGGATTGAGGACTTCCTAGCTGACAAAATGAAGCATATCGTTCTGAACGAAGAGACTTTTCAGTAGTAAAAGTGATTTCTGGAGGACCCAGGGCATTGTTATCGTTGCTCTTCACAATATATACAAATGGCCTCGTTGACAACATCGGAAGATGCTGTAGTTCATCGAGAAGCCGCAAAATTGGAAAACGGTAGCGAAATGCAGGAGTAATTTCAGCTCACAGACGCATGCTGCAGGTAATGGCCCTCATCATAGACAAATTTAAAGTCCTGAGTTCACATAAAAGGAAAACTCCTTTATTATATAAATAGCTTCGAAACCCAGCATTGCTCTGGTACACATGTATTTTTCAGTCTCTCTGTCAGTATGTCTGTAATCTGTTGCGAATAGATTAAAACCTAATTCGTAATGGGAAAGGGGGTTCCATCAACCTAATTGTTGTGAAACTTCCTGGCAGATTAAAATTGTGTGCCGGAACCGGGACTCGAACCTGGGACCATTGCCTTTCGCGGGCAAGCGCACTACCGACTGTGCTATCCCGACACGACTCACGGTGCCACCTCACAACTTCACTTCCGTCAGTACCTCGCCTCCTAATTGTTTATGTCCTGATACCTCATGAACTACCTCATGTGCTGCGATACATTTCGAAGAAACAATTACTTCTATGTGTGTATACTGTCTGTAAAGGTTTCCGCGAATACAGCTTCTAGTGTAGAAGTTATAAACCCCAATGTGATTCTGAATGCAGTATTTTTACTGCATGAACAGCGGGAAAGTAGTAAGCCAAAAAATGTATTTCCCTTCAGAATTTTGACAAGGATGGCAGCGGGAATAAGTTATTAAAAAGGTTTGAAAAGGTGGATAAAGTTTGTTGCAAGTCACTACGTACTTTCATTATCGTATAGTGCATGCCTAGCCTCGTCAAATGGTGAGGCAGTTTTTCTCGCTTAGTATTGTTTATGATGTCGAATCTCATGAACTATGTTCGACAGTGGATTCGAACAACGGCACATGTACTGCACACATTATCTCCTGGACACCTCTCTTTCTGTGCATTTTTTCCCTCCCTTTCTCTATGCCGATTCTCTGCACCACTCTGTTGCAGCTCCCACTACACTTTTGTGTCGTCCTCTCTCTCCTCTTTGCATGTCTCCTCCATACTCTATCTGCCAGACTTCCTTCTCCTCCTCTCGCTGTCCATTTCTTCCTCACATGTCTTTTTCTACCCACTATATGTTTGCTCATCTCCTCCTCCTCCTTCATATCTCACTGTTCCACCTCATTTATATTTATCTCTTCCTTTGCATTCTATCTTCTGAATGCCCACGTTCTACGCCTATCTCCTACTCCCAAATATATGTTTGTAAATCATCCTCAATACTTTCTATACCTTTCTCCTACTCACAAATATATGTAAATCATCTCTTTGTATTCATCTCTTCCTTCCTTTCTCTCATTCCACCTCCTCATCCTATTATTTATCCATCTTTTTTAACACCCCTCTATCCATTCCTTCATAATATTACAACTCTTTTTTTCCCTTCTCTCTCTCTCACCATCCTCTCCTTCACCCTGCCCTCTCACACCAAACCTCCACACCTGTCTCTCACCTTCATACCCCATCTCCTATCTCCTTCTCTCTGTTCATCTCCTGCTGCCCCCCTCTAAGTCCTCCTCTCCCATATACTTCATCTTTACTCTATACTCATTCTCTCTGTCCGTCCTCTACTACTCTCACTGCTTCTTGTCCCTGACATGTAGACTGCTCTGAAGAGCAAGTCGATAAGGCAGGCTAATACTATTCCCACACAACACACCGGTTGTGCAGGGCAGTCTACATGGCATAGGTTGTTCGAATACAGCATTTAGTAGTGATCTTCTTGATGCTGTCGCGTAGTTCAAATATCCAGGCGTAACATTGCAGAGCGATATGAAATGGAACGAACATGTAAGGACAGTTGTAAGACGGACAGCCGATTTCGGTTTATTGGGAGAATTTTGGGAAGACGTACTTCACCTGTAAAGGAGACAATATTCTTGTAAGGTCACGTCTTGAGTATTGGTCAAATGTTTGGGGCCTGCAGCAAATCAGTTTAAAGGAAGACATGGAAGCAGTTCAGAGGCGAACAGCTAGGTTTGTTACTGGTAGGTTCGACCAGTGCGCGAGTGTCAGGGAAATGTTCCGAGTACTCAAACGGGATGCTGGAGGAAAGACGACATTCTTTTCGAGAAATTCTATTGAGTAAATTTAGAGGGCCGGAATTTGAAGCTGAATGTAGAATGATCTTCCTGCCGCCTACTTACATTTCGTGTAAAGATCACAAAGACAAGATAAGAGAAGTTAGAGCTCCTACAGAGGCATATAGACATTATTTTTTCACGCGTTCTATTTGGGAGTGGAATAGGAAAGAAAAAGCCTAATAGTGGTACAGTGTACCCTCCGCCACGCACTTTACGGTGGATTGCGGAGTAAATATGTAGATGCAAACACGTTTTTGGTGTGCTTCAGCTATTATGGGAGTTTGGAGGTTACAAAATCCACGATGGCGATTCTCGTATTGCAAGCAGTATGTGTAACAAATTTGGTTGAAATCGATCCACTAGCTTTGGGGAAGATGTGGAAAATTATACACATAGACTATTACAGCCATTTTTTATAAAATGAATAGATTACTGATTAGCAGTACAAACACTGTAATCAGCTACTTCC
Organism: Locusta migratoria; assembly: GCA_026315105.1. NCBI lineage: Eukaryota > Metazoa > Arthropoda > Insecta > Orthoptera > Acrididae > Locusta > Locusta migratoria. Next base: position 836,914,299 of record CM048745.1, on the reverse strand, counting down.
ATACGATTACCGGAAGTACTGGTTAGGAGCGAATTGAAATGCAGCGATCATATAAAATTAATCTTGGGTAAGACAGGTGGCACACTGAGGTTAACTAGAAGATTCGTCAGGAAGCGTATTTCGTCAACAAGGGAAGTAGGTTAGAAAACTGTTGTTCGGTAGACGCTCGAGTTTACCTCAGGAGTGTGGGATCTGTACCAGATGTGTTTGATAGAAACGATAAAGAATGGAGAGCATCATCCTTAGTTTCAGGGTCCTTTAGTGCGAAAGCATTACGGAGATGATCGGCAAACTCCAGTTGCAGATGCCAGAAGAGAGAGACATCCTGTATTGCGGTAACTGCTTCCTGTCGAAGTTCCCAGTGCATACGTTTCTTGAAGAGTCAACAATTATATAGCTTCGTCCTTAATATATTTCACTAAATTAGCAAAAGGGTAAATTATAGAGCTTTAAGCAATCGTCTTTTTTCGCGGAGCGATCGTGACTGGAATAGCGAGAAGTAGTGACTAGTACAAGAGCTGTAGTAAACCGTATTTATTCAGTACTGAACGAACTCTTTGGCTGATACGAAGTACTGAATCTTTACTCATGAATACCTCCCGTAACTCGCATCTACCGTATCTATACGAACTTACTAATGCATATATTTTGTTTTTGGTATCTACCATATCGATACGAACTCTGTAACGAAAACCAATAGAGAGAATACATATATTCTGTGACACTATTTATTATGAGATGAGTAATTTATATAGTTTTATTGTATTTTTTGCTTATAAAGTTTTCGAAATTGTTATTTGTTTTCGATCTTGTCTACCAATATGTTTGCAAAAAGTACTCAAAAGTTATCATCTACACATTTTCATTCAGAGGGTTTTATTTTAGGTCCCACTGCTCACAAATTTAGTGCTGGTACTGTGATCAGTCACACTGGCATTCGTCACGAAATATTCCGATTGAATCTGACACTCCACGCCTCTAAGTAAAGTGCGGGAAATTTTGACCAATTTGTATGACAATAGTATTTTAATCACGAGGGAAATGGACTGTACTGATCCTTTCCTTAGTAGTATAATTGCCTCAAAAGAGCAGTCATAGGGTAGCTACGTGGCAAATTTAATTGTTGACTTGATATTGACATTAACAGTTAATTGTGAATGAAATACACAAGATAACTGTGAGATATTCTGCAAACTTAATGGTTTACGAACCGGTTTTCGGCTGTTATGCCATCATCAGGTAAACATTAATGTTTCACTCATAATGCATCAAATATTCTGTCAAGAACCGACGGAACAGTCAGTGAATATGATTAACACTTAAATTTTTTTCACGGTTTATTTTTTTTTATTTTTTATTTATTTATTTTAATTTTTTTAACGAGAAAAAATCGTCCTTACGTCGATCCCAGAATTATAACGAAGAAATTGAAACAAACCGCATCACGATACGTTCTGCAATGCTCAAGTTAAAGGACTTTAACCGTGCAAAGTAAGGGCGGATTCAGCTAGTTTGTAATAAAATATATAAAAGTATTAAGTCATAATTATTGTATACCGAAAATTGTATCGCAGATTAAAAAATGTTTATCGAAATTGGTCACAAAGTACAAGCTGAAGGGGCAACAGAATCTACTCGCTGTTGGGCAAGATCGCTGAAGGTAACCGCTCTGTTCTATCCAGATTTCTGGGAAAACTAGGGGAGATATAAAAACAGTTGTTTAAATAAAAAGAAAAGTTCATTTTATTGTCTGCTACTTTCTCGCTGACGAAAATATCCTGACCCCAAAACAAAAATGTTGCAGGCGACTAACTTTTCATATGGTAATTTTAATTTCGTAAAAAAGTAATAGTTTCAGCTACTTTCTTTATACTAATATAATACGTATTGTACTTGATAAGAACACTGTTGCATTCCTTCACTATTCACCTGTCTGCGTGAAAAATTTGTTAATTTTTTCCTATCCTAAAGGGTTTAAATGACAATGTAACTGAGGCGAGCGTCATTTGAAGAACGACGCATTTATCGGCCCAACTGCATTTCTGCACCCCTCCAAGATGGCAGCCGTAGCTTCACTGCCTATACGATGATGTAGGCGGTATAGACGCTCTATGTTATTCTGTGCTCACTGATTATTTCACATCAAGAAATTCATGTCGTACTGAAATTGTTTGCATTTATTTTAAGTTGCCATATTTTCTTGGAAAGATTAGGTTGGAGGAATCTTTTGTCGACTAACTGACTGACTAACAAACAACACACTGTAGATTGGTGAGTGAGTGATCCTAAGCCCACTTGTAGAGGGTTCAGGCAAAACCACCTAGAGAACAAGACCTCACAACCGGCCGTGCCTACGTCAGACCTAAAGTCTGCGAACGCTAGCTGACTGGCCGGCTGCTACGAGGCGGTGGGGGTGCCACAGCGGCTGGCCAGTTAGCTGGCGGCCGCTGCCTCTCGGTATGACGTATGCCACGATCAATTGTGAGGCTATAGTCGGGCCGCGGAAAGAACGACCCTGACAGTTCTCGCACGTGGGCCGCAGAGGGTGGGGGAGACACTCAACCACCAACCTGAGCTCCGGAATTCGTAAACGTTGCCAGGGTAACGGTGCCGCGTTGCCACCCAACCACTCAAGGTCGCACGGGGTGGCATGCTTCAGTCGCTGCAAAGCATCTGTCGTGTGTTCATCGTTACCGGTTTTGTTCGTGCAGTGTTACGTGTCGTTAATTTCAAACGTGTGTGAGATGGCTTCTTCCTCTAACCGTAAGAAATTCACTTCTGTGACCAATAGACTGGCTGTCGAAACTGATCTCATGATATTACTCGGTCACTATACTATGACAGTCGACAGCGACCGTAAACAAATGAGGCAAAAAACGCTCTTCTTTTTATGTAAGAAGACAAATAATTTCACTGGACAAGGCGATTTTACTACTTGTAAAGTGGTTGTCCCGATTTGTTTACCCTCTCGGCAGACTGCCACAATACAGTGTCCGAGTAATAACAATGAGTTTGTGGAAGATGGCTATAGAAGATGAAATATATAAACAAAATTCTTCAACTAGCGCCCTTTGGCTGAAGACTAAATTAAACATTATATTTAATGGAATACTGGAACATATAAAGCTTTACTTTAACTCGACATATATTTTTAAATCTTTCTTTTTAACTGCAAAAGAGTGTTTTTCATCACTTCGTGGTTGTTATCGTTCGTTCACACTTTAGCAACGGTTCCAAAATATTCGGACTTGATATTCGTATGCCGGCGACTGGTACGGCGTAACAACAAACAGCCGCGTAGCAGTATTGGCAACATAGCCGCTAGCTGTCAGAGTCGTTCTTTCGGCGGCTCCACTATAGGCGGTGTTGGATCAGGTCCCTGGACGGGCTGTGTGTTTGGAGCGGCGCGGTACGTACCGATGCAGCCGTCGTGTCCCTCGGAGATCTTGGGCAGTCCCCAGTAGCCGTGCAGGCAGCGGTCGCACTTGTCGCCGCCCACGCCCGGCCGGCAGCTGCACAAGCCCGTCTCCGCGTCGCACACGTCCGACACCGAGCCTGCAGCACACACAAAGCTGTCACTGCGCGGCGGCACATGGCCGGGGTACCGCTCCAGAAATAGGGCTAGGCAACGTCACACCATGGTTTAACGTAAATAGTCGTGACAGTCACTGCTGTCAAAGTTATTACCAACTGACAGTTGCAACGACACTAGCGCTCTTAGCGGTGGACAACCTGCAGAAGGAGTAATGTTTGTTTATAATTAGAAAAAATATTTCGCGCAAATTGTAACACACTGAGATGTTGTTGTTGTGATCTTCAGTCCGGAGACTGGTTTGATGCAGCTATCCACAATACCCTATCCTGAGCAAGCCTCTTCATCTCCACATAAGAACGGCAACCTACATCTGTCTGAATCTGCTTACTGTATCGATCTCTTGGTCTTACTCTGCGATTTTTAACCCAGACACTTCCCTCCAATGCTAAATTCACAATTCATTGATGTCTAAGAATGTGTCCTACCAATCTATCCCTTCTTTTAGTCAAGGTATGCCAGAAATTTCTTTTCTCCACAATTCTGTTCAGTACCTCCTCATTAGTTACCCGATCCACCCACCTAATCTTCAGCATTCTTCTGTAGTACCATATTTCAAAAGCCTCAATCCTCTTCCTGTCCGCACTGTTTATCGTCCATGTCTCACTCCCATACAAGGCAACACTCCATACAAATGCCTTCAGAAAAGACTTCCTTAGGCTTAAATCAATATTCGATGTTAACAAATATCTCTTTTTCAAGAACGCTTTTCTACCCATTGCCATTCTGCATTTTATATCCTCTGTACTGCGACCATCATTTGTTATTTTACTGCCCAAGTAACAAAACTCATCTACCTCCTTTATTGCTTCGTTTCCCAATCTAATTCCTTCAGCATCACCTGATTTTCTTACACTGCACTCCATTACCCTAGTTTTGCTCATGTTAATGTTCATCTTATATGCATCTTTCAGCACACTGTCCATTCCGTTCAATTGCTCTTCCAGGTCCTTTGTTGTGTCTGACAGAATTACTATGTCGTCAGCAAAACGCAATGTTTTTAATTCTTCCCCCTGAACTTTAATTCCTTCACCAAATTTCTCCTTGCTTTCCTTTATATCTTGCTCAATGTACAAATTGAATAACAATGGAGAAAGACTACAACCCTGTCTTACTCCCTTTCCAACCACTGCATCCCTTTCATGCCCTTAAACTCTGACAACCGGTGTCTGGTTTTTGTACAAGTTGTAAATAACCTTACGCTCCCTATATTTTACTCCTGCTTGCTTCAGAACTTGAAAGAGTTTATTCCAATCAATATTGTCAAAAGCCTTCTCCAAATCTACAAAAGCTAGAAATGTAGGTTTGCCTTTTCTTAATCTATCTTCTAGGATAAGCCGTAAAGTGAGTATTGTCTCCCGTGTTCCTACATTTTTCCTGAACCCAAACTGATCTTCCCCGAGGTCGGCTTCTACCAGCTTTTCCATCCTTCTGTATATAATTCGTGTTAATATTTTGCAATCATGACTTATTAAACAGTAATACACTGAGATACACTGAGATACAAACGTAAATTCGTTTGCCGCATGTTCCTATGTCAATAAATGACAATCCAATTGAATGGCAAGAATCTGGGAATATGAGGTGGACTTTTGGCTGTTACTGTCTGCCGTCATTGACTAAGGGAACAGATCGGCAACAGGCCACAACATGCGAGTGTTATAGTCTAGCTGCTGACGAGAAGGCGAGGCTTGTGGTGTCAAGCGCGGTCTGCGTGACACTGCGAGCAATGGCAGTGTTCACATCTATATCGTACCGTTTTCGCTGGCCAATATTACATCGTGGATAGTTGGCATAAGGAAAGGAACTTGTGCCCTGTTGCCGATCTGTCCCCTTGGCCAATGTCAGCGCACAGTAACACCCAAAAGTCCACTTATATTTCCAGATTTTTACCATTCAATTGCATTGTCATTTATTGACATAGGAACATGCAGAAAACGAATTTATGTTTGTAGCTCAGTGTGTGGCAATTTGCACGAAATATTTTTCCTCATTTATGACTCACCCTGTATTTTTGTACGTAATTAACGACATAGTTAATATAATTTTTGCATTGCAAGCATTAATAAAATTTCAATAGACGTACATAATACGGAAAATAATGTAAAAATAGCCGAATTTAACTGATTCACTGGAATAAAGAACAACTTCGTCATGATCAAATACTTACGAATATATTTTTGCAGCTTATTCCGCTGGAACTAAGTACAATATAAAAATACATAAATTTCTATTATGCTCTGGTGTTACTATGACAGGCAGTTTTTCGGCGCATATCAATTCGGTGTGGAGTGTAAGGATTCGCACATTTTTACACTTCTCTCATTCTCTTATAAGCACATACTCTTTTGAGTGTAATTGCATTAGCTTGAAAAGTCTAGTCGTTACAAACTACGACTAGTCACTGGAAAAACATTTATAGGAATTAAGCAAGGTGCCAAATTTTTATTTTAAAGATTTTCAATTTTTAACATGATGTGACTGGCTAAGCTCTTCTGGCGCTTTGAGAGTGGTACATTAACCGAAACCAGTAGCTATGAGTTTATAAATTAAGTAGCTGTGGTCAATATGTCGTTTTACAAATATTTAAATGCTTTTAAAACCCACCTTTTCCTTTTCCCTAGAAACTTAAACTAAGAACAACAAACAGAACCATGCCCGTGAGAGAACTCGAACCTCCACGGCGAACGGCCTCGCGCACCGCAGCACAACGCCTCAGTGCGCACGGCTACTCCGTCGCGGCAGAGAGAGAGAGAGAGAGAGAGAGAGAGAGAGAGAGAGATAGGGGACATACTAACTAAAGAGAGGAGTAACTAAATACCCGAGCGACGCCGGGTCCAAAGGATAGTCCTTTACATGAGAAGGATTATGTAAATTTACAAATATGTCAAGGTACTAAGACTTTTACTATGTAAGGCACTTGATGGTACTAGTGTATACTTTTGTCACACTGGTTTCGGGCGCAGTCCATATTTAGCCGTATCTGAATTATAAAAGAAAACACGTATTTCTTATATTACTTAGATTAAGCACTATTTTTGCCTTTGTGCTTTTCGATACATGGCAATGTGAATGTAAGTTTACAATATCTAACGTTTAATAAAAGGTCTGATGTCATGATTGCTTTCTTAATTTAATTACATAACCGGTTTCGGCGTCCTAGACGCCATCTTCAGACCTGTAGTAATTTTTTACATGACTTCACTGCTATTGCAACAATGTTTAACATAGCAAAATGGTGTACATCTACATTTTGCTATGTTAAAATAATTGTTGTAATATCAGTAGAGTCATGTAAAAAATTACTACAGGTCTGAAGATGGCATCTAGCACGCCGAAATCGGTTATGTAGTTAAATGAAGAAAGCGATCTTGGCTGCAAACCTCTTATTAAACAATTCTAGATCGCACAAATAAGGTTCCTTATAATATCTAACGTTATCTACCGCGTGTCAACGTCACTTCTTAATATTCCTTCTCCGTTTCCAGCCCGTTTCTGCTTTCACTTCTTGTCCATCTATCTCCTCCTCCATATTTGTCTCCACGCCGCTCTCTTCCTGTTCTTTTCCTCGCCCCTCTCTGTTTCCTATCTTACACCTCTGTCCTACGTAGACCCCGTTTAGTGATATGTTCAAAACTTAAATCTCCGAGAGTTATTCATTGAATGCTCTGAAATTTCGATACATTTCACTGGAATTCTGTCGGCCTCCGCAGTCCAGTAAACTACGCGGTAGATTGCTATGCAAGGGACTCGGGTTCGATTCCCGGTCGTGGAGACTTTCTCCACTCGGGGACTGGCTGTTGTCTCGTCCTCATCATCACAGACGCGCAAGTCGTCCATGTGGTGTCAGTTAAAGACTTGGACCAGGCAGACCAAACACGATCCCAGCTGGGGCTTAATGGTCAACAATGCAACACAAAATCATCATCGTCATCATTGGATTACTGCCATGTTTTTATATACGTAATTTTTTAAAATGCACGTCGTATGTATTTCGCTGTTACATACAAACCGCCAAAGTTACACATATATAGGTTGTACATTATATAGTATGAAAAGCGGTGTTTAAACTTTGCTTTATTAGACTGCAAAGTCGTGCCAAAATTTCAAAGCAATCGTTCCAGAACTTTGGGAGATTAACGATTCTGCACATACAGACATTTACGTTTCTAGTAATATTTAGGGTGATTCCGTAAAGCGTGCAAATTTTAACAGGACATGATGATCTACTGATCAGTTTGAGGCAGGAAACAGATAATGGGAATAGAATCACATGACTATGTACAGGGTTTATCAAAAACAAAGAGCAGGTTTCAAACATCCATTTCTTCCTAACTACAAAAGATAGAAACATGATTCCAACATTTATGGAAAGAGAAACGTTTACAGTTCACTATTAGTAATTACGATAGGCATTCAACATGAGCACCATGTTTTACACGACAAATGTCAAAATGGCGGCTTATTTCAGGATGCATTGCTTGCAATAACTGCAGTTTGTATGGATTCATGTGCAGACGAAGTTTTAGAACTAGCAATACCATTGGTTGAAGAATGTTAAGGTCTTTACTTGCTCGTGATGTGGATATTTGTTTGGGCTCCTTTCGCAAATTGTACGAATACGCACGACATTCTCCTTCGATGTGCGTTGACGTCCCGTGCTATTCCCTTTGCAGATGCAACCATCTTCTATGAATTTTCGTTGCCACTCGTAAATTTGCTTATGACGCGGCGGTTGTTTATTAAACTGAACTGCAAAAATGGACTCTAGTTTTGCCAACTGCAGCACACAAAATGCCTTCTCCTGTGGTGTCGCCGCCATTTTACTAAAACTATCCACAAACAACAGCGACAAAGTGGCCGTGATTGGAATTTCTACCAGGACTGTTGTAAACTATTTTTAATCCATTAACATTGGAATCATCTTTCTATCTTTTGTAGTATGGAAGAAATAAATTTCGAATCTGTAGTTCCTTTTTTTAATAACAGTCTACTTTTTTGTTTACACTTCTTACAGTTTACTGGAAATACCTCTAGTGACACAATGAGCGTTCCATTTTCACTGTATCTTACAAGATATGTTAAAATTGACGGCCATCAACCTCAATACAAGTATGGCATCGATGACGCACCCTGACAAATACTCTGGTGTGTTGCGCATCACGTCACAAGCAGCTTGAATTATAGCAACCAATTCCGTCCCTGTATGCATTTCGGTCTCATTCTCAACTGTCGTTTGATATTCCGCAACGAAATAATCAAGCGTTTTCAGGACAGGTGACCTCGCAAGACGTTGAATAGGACCCTTTCCCCTTCCAATGCAGCGACTAGGGATTACAGCACTGAGATGGTTGTAGACATTCTTCTTGTTTTCTTACAGGAAAAACAACAACAAAAAAAGTACATACAAAGAATGTGAGAAGCGTAATTGTAAATAATCTGGTATATAGTAATGCGAGCTAAAGCGGTAGACAAGTTTACTTCCATACCTCTGGCTTCTCCGACTCCATGTTGTTCAGCGGAACATTCTCTACGTCGTGCTTCTAGCGGAAACACGCTGTAGATTTAATGTTAATCCCAATAACTCTGGTTCAGCATGTGTAATGATTTTAACGTCATAAGCTCTGGGAATATTATTTTCAATATGCATGCATTTTGTTTCATTGAATGGTTAACAAATTCTAAAATAATTTTAAAAAATCCTGCCTCTGTATATTGTATAAAAAATCATGCGCCGTATGGGCACATCTGGATACTAGGTACCGCAAGAGACAGTTGGTGTGATATTACAATTCCAGCCTGTATTTCCACATTTGGTTTAGGTGTTTAGATGGCTAGCAATATGACCGTTACTTGTTGTTGTGGTCTTCAGTCCGCAGACTGGTTTGATGCACTTCTACACGCTACCGTGTCCTGTGCAACTGTAAATACGTACCACAACCTACATCCTTTTGAATCTGCTTACTGTAGTCGTCCGTCGGTCTCCGTCTACGATTTTTACCCCACACACTTTCTTCTAATACTAAGTTGACGATTCCTTGATGTCTCAGAATTTGTTCCATTAATCTATCCCTTCTCTTAGTCAGTCTACGCCAGAAACTCCTTTTCTTCCCAATTCGGTCAAGCACCTGCTCATTAGTTACGTGATCTACCCATCTAATTTTGATCATTCGTCTGTAGCACTACATTTCGAAAGCTTGTATCATCTTTTTGCCTGAAACCCTTATTGTCCACGTTTCACTTCCATACAATGCTACACTCCAGACATGTTTTAAGAAATGACTTCCGAACATTTAAACTAATATTTGATGTCAACAAATTACGCTTCTTCAGAAACGCTTTTTTTCCCATAACCATTCTGAATTTTATATCTTCTTTACTTCGGGCATCAGAAGTTATCTTGCTACCCAAATAACAAAACTCATCTACTACTTTGCCGCATTACCTAATCTAATTTCTTGAGCATCACCTGATTTTTTGACACTACATTTCATTACTCCTTTTTTATTGTTGTTAATTTTCATCTTGTACTTTCCTTTCAAGACACTGTCCAGTCCGTTTAATTTGCTCTTACAGGTCCTTTGCTGTCTGTGATAGAATTACTATGTCGTCAGCAAACTGGAAAGTTTTTATTCCCTCTCCCTGGACTTTAAGTCCCTCTCCAAACTTCTACTTGCAACATTTGAACAGCACAGGCCAACATTTGAATATTGTCACCAGATTTATTTTAAAAATCGCATATTATAGTCCCGTACAGGGGACGCAGGCAATCTGCGCTGCGACGCTTACCCAGCTTGTTGCAGCCGCAGAGGGAGGGGCAGCCGGCGTTGTCGGGCCCCTGGGCCGCCGTCTTGCCGTCCGGGCAGCAGCCGAAGAACTCGTCCTCGCAGCTGCGCAGCGCCGCCGTCACGTCTGCAACACCGGCACTCGCCGTCACACTCTCGCAGCAAGCGAGACCAGCTGATTCACTGCAGCACAAGGGCTGGATAAGACAGTACATCTTCGAAAAACGTACGGGTATGCTGCCAGGTACAGAAGAATGTTGATGTGGTGTCGCACAAGTACATAGTGCGCGCCACCTACTTTCGCCGCGCGCCGCCATGCACGCACGGCGCGGCGTTCTCACGACGACAGCCACGAGCGCCCTCTGCGACAACTCCGCTCGTGGCCACCGCGGAACGACATCGTGACTTCGGACGGAGATAGCAACGAGTTAGGACCTTCGTAATCAGATAGGCACCAGTGAAGACTTTGCTATTGTACAGGCACTAGGCAGGCCTCTAGCTCAACTATGTATCAGCATTCTGCAGTACTATGTAAAAGTTAAGTATTGTTACATTCTGTGCAATATATATATCTCTTTCTAATTTACTCTAGTGTTTATAGTTTCTGGCTGCTCCCCTCCGTACCTGCAACGGCGTGCTATCTTTGTTACTGTGTCGGTCTCATTCCACTCGGCCACCGACACCTACGACGAGGCTGGGACACAAAAGCGGCGACGAAGTTGGGATACAAAAGTTGAAAATTAGGTGGGTAGATAGCATAACTAATGAAGAGGTACTGAACAGAATTGGTGAGAAAAGGAATTTTTGGCATACCCTGACTAAAAGAAGGGATCGCTTGGTAGGACACATTCTTAGACATCGAGCAATCATAAATTTAGCATTGGAGGGAAATGTGTGGGGTAAAAATCGCAGAGGGAGGCCAAGAGACGCGTATAGTAAGCAGATTCAAGTGGATGTGGGTTGCCGTTCTTATGAGGAGATGAAAAGGCTTGCTCAGGATAGAGTAGGGTCCAGAGCTGCATCAAACCAGTCTCCGGACTGAAGACCATAACAACAAATGCTGCCAGGTACCAAAATCGACGACGGCCGATATTTCGGCAGGGGACCACCCTGCCATTTTCAGGGCGAAACTGCAGTTTCGCTCGAAAATGGCAGGGTGGTCTCCTGCCGAAATATCGGCCGTCGTCGATTTTGGTACCTGGCAGCATACCCGTAAGTTTTTCGAAGTTGTTATTCGCCAGGAGAAATGAAGGAATCACAAAACAGTACATGTTTTGCATCGCCAAGTGACCGTAAACGTTGGTTTGTGACAGATATTTCCACTTGGTATCTGAGACATTTATTGAGAAAAAAATGAACTAACGGACAGAGTCAGTGTGTGTGTGTGTGTGTGTGTGTGTGTGTGTGTGTGTGTGTGTGTGTGTGTCTGTGTGTGTGTGAGAAGAGAGAGAGAGAGAGAGAGAGAGAGAGAGAGAGAGAGAGAGAGAGAGAGAGAGAGCGAGAAACGGACGACAACATTTATCCTGCAACGATTCGTTGTTGCGACTGAGATACCCAATGTGATCAAAAGTAAACCGATTCCTGGCTGAAAATAACTTCCAAGTTGCTTGCCGTGGAGGTTCGAGTCCTCCCTGGGGCATGGGTGTGTGTGTTGTCCTTAGGTTAGTTTACCTAGGTTTAAGTAGTTTGTAAGCTACGGAGTTAGGACCACGCAGTTTGGTCTGGTAGATTTACAAACATTTGAACTCCCAAGTTCGTTACGCCCTCCATCGGTAATGTTAGAATTCGATATGGTGTTGACTCACCCTTAGCCCTGACAACAGCTTTCACTCTCGCAGGCATACATTCAATCCGGTACTGGAAAGTTTTTTGAGGAGTGACAGCCTATTCTTAGTGCTGCACTGAGGAGATGTATCGATGTGAGGCCTGGCACGAAGTCGGCATTCCAAAACATCTTGAAACTTCTACAGGACTCAGGTCAGAGCTCTGCGCAGGACAGTCCATTACAGGGATATTATTAAACGTTTTTAATACATTGCATTTGGCAGCTCTTAAATCTTCTAGGAAAGACATTTTTATATTACAACAAAGCTGCCTTTAGTTTAAATAATGAGTAGTTTCGAGGTTTGCCCATTTTCTTAAGCCACCTATTATAGAGAACAAAGTTTCTTTTAGAGGAAGATACATGAATATGGCAAAGTTACATTGTATGTACTATTCGTAATTACTTACATTCATATATATATATTATTTGCATACTGCGTAGGTCACGCTGTTTGTTTTAATTACTTTGTGTAATTTTTTAAGCTTTTGATCCAAAGGTGTTTTGTTAAGTTTTAAATATTCTTTGCTTTATTTTGTTTGTGGCAATATCGGTGGTTATATGTAGCGTGACATAAACAGTTCCATTACAAATATTCGTACAATATATTTTTAGTTTTAATTCCGAAATATTTTATGTGTTATAAATTACTTGTGTTTATTATTTGTAATATAAGGACAATATTTCTCTGCTACTATAATTTATCGTGTCTTGTTGCAAATTTGGAAGCATATTACGGTAGGATGGATTGTACTTTATATGCTGGTCAAAGTGTTATGGAAATTTCCGATGAATTTCTTATTGCGCGTTTCCGTTTGTTCATTTAACATTTGTTCTGGGTATTTAAGTCATGTGCGTACAGATTTGAAATTCTTCTAAAACGTCCTTGCATACGATATGTAAAATTTTGAGATTTTCTTCTATAGCTCCAGTCGATTATTTACTTTCTCAGAGCTGTGTGTCGAATGCTGAGGCATTATTTTCGCTTGTATTTATGTGTTCTCTAAATCTAATTTTGAAAGATCTGCCTGTCTCTCCAATGTAGTCCATGCCACATTTACTGCATTCTATTTTGTAAACTCCAGACAGACTATATCGTTAAGTTTTTTTTCTATTTTCTGTACGATATTGGTTCCTAAAGTGTTGTTGGTGTAGAAGCCTATTTTAAGAAAACTCTTAGCCTTGATAAAAGCTTCCACTCTCGTAGGCATACGTTCAATCAGGTGCTTAAAGGTTTCTTGAGGAATGGCAGCCCATTATTCACTGAGTTTTCCACTGAGGAGAGGTATCGATGTCAGGCCTGGTACGAAGTCAGCATTCCAAAACACCTCAAAACTTCTACAGAATTCAAATCAGATCTCTGCGCTGGAGAGTCAATTACAGAGATATTATTGTCACGTAACCTGCATGGTGCAAATAAAAAATATGGCAATTGACCTTTAAGTCTGAAGTCATCCATATGACCACTAAAAGAAGTCCGCCAAACTTCATTTACACGATAAATCAGTCAAAACTACAGGCCGTCAATTCAACTAAATACCTAGGAGTAACAATTACAAACAACTTAAATTGGAAAGAACACATAGAAACTATTGTAGGGAAAGCGAACCAATGACTACGTTTCGTTGGCAGAACACTTAGAAGATGCAACACTTCTACTAAAGAAACTGCCTACACTACACTTGTGTGTTCTATTTTGGAATATTGCTGCGCATTGTGGGATCCCCACCAAGTGGGACTTACAGACGATGTAGAGAAAGGTCAAACGAGGGCAGCTAGTTTTGTACTGTCGCGATATAGGGGAGACACTGTCACAGAAATGATGCACAAGTTGGGGTGGAAATCATTAAAAGAAAGGCGCTGTTTGTTGCGACGAGATCTATTTGCGAAATTTCTTTCACCAATTTTCTCTTCTGAAAGCGAACATATTTTGTTAGCATTCACTTACACAGGAAGACATGATCATAAAAATAATATAAGAGATATCAAATCGAAAAAAAAAGAAAAGATTTAGGTGCTCCTTTTTCTCGCGAGTTATGACAGACGAACTGTAGAGAAGCATCAGAAAAGCGGTTCGATGAACCCTCTGCGATGCATTTCAATGTGACTTGTAGGGTATTTATTTAGATGTAGAACAGGTGTTGAAAGATGCAATCGTCATCCCCGTATATCTCTTCAACAGTGGAAGCCAAACAATCTAGACCTGTGCTGTGATAGTGCCTCGCAAAACGACGCGGGGTGCAAGCCCCTGCATGAAAAACACGACCACACAATAACACCACCAACTCCAAATTTTACTGTTAGCACTACACACGCTGGCAGATGACATTCACCGGATTAGGATCCCCACATTGTGTGCCGCAATTTGACACTCCAAACTACTTTTTTCCACTGTTCAATGGTCCGCTTATGTTCTTTACACCAAGAGAGGCGTCGTTTGGCACTGACCTGCGTGATGTGTGGCTTATGGGAAGCCACTCGACCATGAAATCCAAGTTTTCCGATCTCCCGCCTGTTTTAGTACTTGGAATGGACCCTGATGCAGTTTGGAATTCCTGTGTGACAGTCTAGATAAATGCCTGCCTGTTACACGGTCGGTGGTCTCTGTCGATCAACAGACTAGTTCGTCTTGTACACTTTCGTGTTGTACGTGTCCTTTCACGTTCCCACTTCACTATTACATCAGATAAGTAGATCGAGGCATGTGTAAGGGTATCGAAATCTTGCGTACAGACTCCTGACACCAGTGACACCCAATCACCTGACCACGTTCGAAGTCCGTGAGTTTTACAGAGCGCCCCATTCTGCTCTCTCACGATGTCCAGTACTGCTGAAATGTCTGATATGGAATACGTGGCAGCAGGTAGCATCACAGTGCAAGTAATATAAAAAGAATGTGTGTTTTGGGGGTGTCAGGATATTTTCGATCACATAGTGTATGAAACGCTCAAAACTGTAACAGGCCTATACAGGGTGATTATAATTAAAATTTCAAAACGCTATAAAATAACACCACCGGTCAGAATGATGTCAAATTGTGACGGAATATTATCAGAGAAGGAGGATAACGTACGGCAGACTAAAAAATTGTGTGAAAATTGATCAATAGATGGTACCGTATGTGTCATAATATGTAAATGAAAATACCAGTTATGCGTACGACCTCTAAGTTGGTACAAACACGCCGAGTATACGCTTTTCCTCATTTCGCGTCAGAGACGTTTGCCATGACTGTCTCATTGCAGCATCGCAACCTGCTAGTAAACCTGTGTTACAAGAATGACGACTGTGCACAAGTCGCTCTGCAGAAGTTCCGTACACTGAGGGGTTTGAGAAAAGGTGTTGGTCCGATGACTGCCGTGGCTCTGGAGAAAATGATTCGGAAAATCTAAAAGACGGGTTCATTTGCTGTGCAACCTGGTAGAGGGACGAAACGATTTTTTAGACGTCAGTGGAAGAAGTGGCCACAGCAATTCAGGAGGAGTCGAGTGATTGGTGTACAAACGTTTAGTGGACGGATAATTGCCCGAATTCTGAAAAAAAAAACCTGTGAGGACGGTGCCTAAAATCCAACAAGAGATACTTCTTTGCTATCCGTTCAAAATTACGTATGTGCACGATTGCTTCCGTTGACCTTCCAGCAAGAGAGACTTCTGCTATAGAATTTCTTTCTTGCATGGAAATGGACAATTAATGGCAGTAAAAGATTTAGTGGATAGATGAAGCCCACTTCTATCTGACAGGATATGTAAATATACAGAGTGGCCGAATATGGACAGCAGGAAATACGCAGGAAATCAACCACTACTGCTTCATCCTGAAAAGTTCGCTGTGTGGTGCAGGATTACGATATCATTTGTCAGGTGCTTCCGATCATGTGGCCTGTACCGACACTAATAAGCGCTATGAGTCTCTTGTGCGCATCCACGTCATTCCAGCTCTACAAAAGCGTGGATGTGTGGATGGGATCTTTTTTTTGTGGAAGTGGCGCACCTTTGCACATTGCAAATCCAGCTAAGCAGCTGATGAAGCGCCATTTAGGAAATCTTGGATTATCAGCCGCCTTTTTTCTACAGTATGACCATTCTGACCACGTGTTTTTAATTCGTATGACTTGTGGCTGTGGGGCTATCTGAAAAATGTTGTGTTTAGCGTTAAGATTCCGAACGTAGCTGCATTGAAGGCACGCATTGCGCAACACATTCTGACATTCTGTACGTTGCGACCTTCCTATCGGTACTAACCAATAAAAATTGGGCAATAAATAATTCGAGGTAGTAAAAGGTTTATGGCACGTTGTCTCTGTTCATAGGGGTGAGTTATGTATGTCAGCTTCTATGCCCTAAACAGCTACCAAATCTGCTTAAACAAGATCATTAATTAATCTGTAGTTTAGTCAATCAATCTGCATATGATGACGCGAAAATATATTTAAACAAACATAAATGAAACCTTTGAATAACCAACAAAATTGATTGTAAGATAAAGTACTGATTCACTCGCAAAGTAATTATTTATAAATAGAGTTTATTACTCTTTTTGGTCATCGGTAAATAACCGAATTTTTCTCCAACTATTGTTCATGAGAGGCACATTAAGTGGCACACGCACTCGAGAGTAAAAGTTCCAAATTATCACTCGTAAATTAGTGAAGTCCATCGAACATTGCAGTTCCAAATTAATCCGCGATTAATTACAGTATTTGTTATAAAATACAGTTTGTCATCACACGAGTACACGATTGCTGAATTATCACAGTTCCACAGCTCTACTAACGTCCATAGTTTATCACTTTTAACCAGAGACTAAGTTCTTCAGTCACAGTCCCGTAAATTTTCTAAGTCCACAGATGCCTATCTCTTCAAATCACAAGTTCGTAACGCGGCTTCAGACCGCCCAGCGTCACAACCTTTCACCACCGCGTCCAAGTTACGAGTCCCTTTCCAAGCGTTCGAAAGCGTCCTCTCCCTGCTCCCAGAATTGTATCCTTCCGCGCATCCTAACACCTCTTCTTTAAAATACAATTTCCCTTCCAATATATTATACGTTTGAATATCACAGAATTAAATGCTTTGACCACCTCCCTACAAATGTTGTTTACATTTAACAGACAAATATATATTGAACAATACTAAAATCGTTGAAACTGAAGCTCTTTGCTCAGATGGATATTAAGTGTGGCGTCTCACTGTTCAAATATACTGCCGCCGTCGAAATATAGTTACACAATTAATATCACAGAATTAAATGCTTTGACCACCTCCCTACAAATGTTGTTTACATTTAACAGACAAATATATATTGAACAATACTAAAATCGTTGAAACTGAAGCTCTTTGCTCAGATGGATATTAAGTGTGGCGTCTCACTGTTAAAATATACTGCCGCCGTCGAAATATAGTTACACAATTAATATTTAATTTATCTAGGCTTTTTATGCAAATATATTCAGTTTCTTGTCCACAAATACGTATAATAAATTATCTGTTGCGTATCTACTATTTTTAGTCGGCCAAGAAATATTTAAGTGACAGTCTGCAACATAAAACGAACATTACTAAGAATAATATTAAATATAATAAAACACATATATAAATGAAATGTGCTTTGCTGGGTTCATCTTTTGTGTTCCTCAGGTGGAATCTATGTTCTGACACAAGAATATTACTACTGTGACGAAAAGCAGAACAAGAGAGTAAAACAAAGTTTATTGAAAGAATACGGAAATAACATGGTGCGCCTTTTAAGATAGGTAGCGTAGTGCGCCTCGGTTGCACAGTGATAGAGTGCCAGACTACAAATCCAAAGGTCGCGGGATCGATCCCCACCAGGGCCTAGGATTTTATCTGTCACTTTCCACTTCTTTCACCTCTGGCAGTATTACCAATGTGAAAAATACCGAGTAGCACCGTGGTTCGGAACCCACGTTCACCTGTAGGTCCCCCTATAACTGGCTGGGTAAGTCAGTTCGAAGGTCGGAGGAAGGCAACGGCATACCACCTCCAAACAGGACCATGCCTAGTAAAGCACTGTGGTGTTCAAAGCAATCTTCGGATTGTTGACTGCTTTACCTTTTAGCGTGGTGCAATGCTGCCCGTTTGCTTCTTAAACTGTTACTGATAAACACTATTGTAAATATAATTTTTATTATTATTGTAGTACTGAAATTTATCGTTTTTTTTTTTTATCTGTAAGGGATATTGAAATTGTGATTACTGCGTTTGATTCTCCAAGTCCCCTGAATCCATTCATATAATTATATTTGCCGTATGATCATTCCCTGATTGTATATGGATTTTTAGAATGTGTGTGGCTAATTGTATTTCAGTTGAAATCTGGGAGAGCCTCCCTCGCTCAGCCAAGAGCGTCGTTTCCGGTTTCCAAGCAGATTGGGAAAATCCTAACTATCTGTATTCCATTCACTAGGTCCAAACTGTTAGCCGGCCGGCTGGGGAACCCAGCAGCCTGACAAAACCCGCCTTTCACATGGAAACAATCAGCTTCCCCTGTATCTGTAATATCACAAAGTGACGCTGAATACATTCCGATCAATGGTAGAACATGCTGTTTCTCGATTTCAACTTGTTTCAGTATACAGTGGACAGCCTTCAATCACACAGAAATTAAAAATCCGATTTGATTTTGCTGTTGCTGTTTTTGGCCCCAGGTCAATTAAAAACCTTGACGTGTCGGATGGGCTTGCGTAACTAAATGTATCACACCTGTACACGAATGCACACTGAGTAATACAGTTTATTAAATGTCTGATGTACACCATAGGCATTGTTGTATGATTAATTTGTCATTAGTATTGATCACTATTAAATTACGATGCTTACAGTGTCATTTATATATCAGTTTCTAACACCATTTAATTTTCTTTCGCCGTACGTTTTCCCCTTCTACGATAATATTTCGTTGCAACTTGACGTAATTCTGATCAGTGGCCGACCGCAGTGGCCGAGCGGTCTGCGGCGCGCCAGTCACAGTCTGCACGACCGGTACGGTCGGGGGTTCGAATCCCTGTAGTGATCGGAAGCGAAAGTTTTCGAAAAAAATGAAAACAATTAAAAAGATGTGACTCTAGCTAATTCGGCCATTCCTGGTACATTTGGATGTCGAATTACCAAAAATTTCGGATTATTAATAGTGCGGATACCAATACAATTCTGCATAGAGTATGTACATGGAAGAACTCCCTTTGTAGCAGCTGTGCTCTGTATTCCGTGGAAGCGTGCTTGAAATAAATCACAGGTCATTTTCGTTTTCCGTTTTCATGAAGAATCATCGAACAGATGGCCTGGATCTCTGACGTCGGTCTGAAATACGATTTCACTTTTTGTTGTTACGGCAACCGTACGCAGCTCTATCGAACGCTTGCTATAGGAATCGGAAGTCAGCCTCCACGAAGGCGCCTGTATTGAATAGTTTCTAGGTCTTGTTTATGAACAGAGAGACAGCTGCGATGACACGATCGTTGACTTCGGGAACCCTGTTCATTCTTACGTAGTAGATTATCCGTCTCCTGGAGCATAAATTGTTCCAAAATAGTTTCCCTTTGGAAGATATACAGAACTGTAATGCTTTAACTAATAAGTGTTGCACAAAATAATTCATTATTTTTCGCGTGTTTTAGGATGTGCGGCGGATTTGTGGAAGGCCGGAGTACTGAGGGCTAATAGAGTATTCTGAAAAAAGAAATGCTTGCTAAGACGTCAGTGTTTATTCACTATTATAGCGTCTCTCATAGTAAGGTTGTAAATATACCATTTTCACATCAGAGGCGCTGACTTTTGAAAATCAGTGTGGGTGCTCTATATCACGGTTCACAAATCTTCGAAACCAACCCTCCTGAAAGAGGAGTAATACTTGATAAAAGTAAATAGGCAGTTGTCTGGCGTTTTAAAGATAGAAGGAAGAAGGAGGAGGAAGAAAAGGAAAGAATGACTGCATTACGACAGTACAATAAAGCGATCTAATTGGCCGAAGTGGATATTTCGATATAAGTAATAACCCAAAACTTCTACACGACCAATGAAATAATTTTTCACTGTACGCTAATGTATCACTTTTTGTGCGAAGCTATTCTTTATGACAACAGCGTTTGGTAGAACACCGTCACCAACATTGAAAGAAATTTTTGAAATATTTTAAGATTTTGAAGTCCGACATCAAACTTTTTTGGTCAGTTCGAGGGCAAGTATTGTATACTTCATCGAAACTTTCATCACTTCGAGATAACATCATGACATTTCTGACGGTATTAATACAGTTCAAGGTTTTTTTAAGCCTGAGAGAAAACGATTATAAATTTCAACTGAATCTATAATTTTAATAACAAGGGAAGTGACAAAAATAAATGAAAAACGATTAACTTTTGCATGAGCATCAGATTCTTCAAGGTAAATTCCTGAAAGAACACAATTGAATTTTCATAAATACGTACACGTGAAAGGTTAAAAGGACCGACGTGCTTCAGGATGAATAAAGCTAGCATAGTGGGTAAAACACGAACACTCATTACTACTCGCTTGGGGACCCGCGTACAAAACTCATCATTTCCTTCACGTATGAAATATCATCTCTCGCTATGGTCACGTTTTGCATTGCCTCTTGAGTCATAAGGTAGATTTTGATTTTTCCCGATTTTTTAAGAATTTATACAATTTTATTGTCCATCTCAATTTTATGTGGGTGCTCAGCACCCCCAAAAAATTCTTGGTGGGGGTGCACAAGCCCCGGAGCACCCCCGGAGTCGGCGCCCCTGCTTCACATTATTTTCACAACCACCTCTTTCTTTTAAGAACAGATCCTTTAGAGTGTTATGATTATCGACTGGGGCGCAGTTGGCGTTTTGAGGAGAGAGTTAAGAGATGTGACTTTATAGCTCCAGACATACACTTGGGTTGATGAGGCTGTAACGTCAACGGCCCCCCTCCTCCCAACATCCCCCTTAGTTGGCTGCCCTTAACTTCACCACAGTTGTGTCCCGTCTCAGCTGCACGACACCTTTTTTATGGTGGCTGCTGTGTAATAACTGCACTTGGCACTTTAAAACCTCTCCTGCCTGCGTCATAAGCATTCTGCGTCAGTGGTAACGACGAGGCTGTCGTGAACATTTCTAAGCAGCGGTCGAACTTGTTCTTTTACGACATACGGGCTGTAGCGATACATTAATTTTTTTTTATTGAAAATTATATCTACGACGCTTGTCGCAAGCATCCGTTCTCTCTGCCAATAAATCTCTGATTATCCTTGTTTCAATTAATACCTTCAACTATTTCAAACGATCTGGAGAGAAAACGGAATCGCTTGTCGTCTTTCGTTTTTCTACCTTTATACTGAGCGGACGTATTTTACTCTACCTCCCGAAATTTGTAAGTGTGAGTCTTGATTAGCATCCTTTAACGTAATAAGTTTTAAATCTTTCATTTAATTGATAACTTGATTTTCAGCAATATTAGTAAATTGATGCTTGGTCATTGTTGCCTATTGTCTCATGATGACAAAAGAACATTCTCGATGCAAAATTTATATACTCTCATTTTATATTAAAAATTGAATTCAATGCCTGCAAGAAATCTTCATTCTGTTAAAAGCGAAGTCCGATAATTTCTTTAACTTTCGATAACCATACTGATCAAAATTGCACACGGTCTTAAAACTTTAATAATTAATAGTCATGAAACCAAGCATCAGTTTACGAGAACGAAGATATTAATCAATTCATACAGGTTCAACTGCAGTGCCACGGCTTCCACCAATGAATGCATACCAGGTAATTGATTCCGTTATTTTCTTTTGTAATGGTGCTTTCTGGTGGTGTCGTAATTTTTAACTTACATTGCTACTGAGAACTGACGGCGGAATCTTTTGTGATCCTTTCAATGTATTAACCATTTCAAAAATTAATATTCACTGCTGATCTTACGGTTAGTTAAATTTCAATTCTGGTTTTCAACTTTGATGTTTTGACAACACCAGCGATAAAATCCAGAAAAAAAGTATCATTACAGGGCGAGAATAGTTCATAACGTTACTATAACGCAAACTGAATTATTCGTTTAAATTACAGGCGAACTACAGGAAAACGAACAGTCGAGACACACGTAGAAAAAAAGTCATTTTAATAAAATCACTGTAATTTATACCACCATCAGCTGAATAGTGTCGCTTGCCAATTTCAGTGTGTACCGCTATACCGTCATATTTGTGGATGCATATAAAATACAGCTATGATGTTTATTTGTAAGTAAGCGGTGTTGCAGTAAATACGAACGAGAACAAGCCTTTCATATTCGCGAATGCTTTAAAATAACAGTAGTACCGTAGAGGCATATGTATGTAAACATGCAGAGTGTGAACAGAAATATGAAAATTCCAAAAACACATTTAGCGTGCCTGATGTGGTGTAGAAAAACAGTTGGAATTTAAATCGACTTCCAGTCGTTTCGAAATGGATGAATACGGGGCTATTAAAAAGGAACATCTACATAAATATTCCGCTGATCACATTTAAGAGCCTGGCGGAGAGTTCATCAAACCGCTTTTATGATATTTCTCTACCGCTACATTATCTAATAGCGTACAGGAAAAAGGTACACCAGGATCTTTCCGTTTTTTATCTCTTTTCTCTTATTTTATTCAGTTGACCACGTCTCCATATATATGTGGGTGCTAGCAAAGTATGTTCCCATTCTGAAGAGAATGTTGGTAACATTAATTTCCTAAATAAATCTCGAAGCAACGAATAACGACCTTGTTTTAATGATTTCATCCGAACTCGTGTGTCATTTCTGTGACACACTTTCTCCATATCATCAGTCAGTCCCACTTGGTAAAGATCCCATAATGGGTGTAGTGTAATGTAGGAATTTTCTTTAGTAGAAATGTTCCATTTTCTAAATGGTCTACCAACAAAACGTAGCGTTGGTTTTCCTTCCCTGAAATATTTTCTATGTGTTCTTTCCAATGTAGTTATTCATATTTGTTACTATTGAGTATTTAGTATTTACGGTCTTAGATTTGACTGATATATCCTGTAAATGAAGTTTAACGGATTTATTTTACTGCTCAAAATGGATGACTTCACACTTTTCATTGTTTAGGATCAATTTGCAATTTTTGTATCACACAGATATCTTATCTAAATAATTTTGGAGCTGTTTTTGATCTTCTGGTGACTTTACTAGCCGATAAACGACAGCATCATCCGTCAACAGGAAAAGAGAGCTGCTCACATTGTCTCATAAATAGTTTAGAAGCAGTAGAGGCCCTATATAACTTCCTCGGGGAACGCCAGATATCGCTTCTGTTTCACTCGATGACTAACCGTCAACTATTAAGTACTGTGTACTGTCCTGACAGCAAATCGCGAATCCAGTCGCACAGCTGTGGCGGAATTGCCTTTCTTGATTATTTGGGTGACCTGTACAACTTTGTAATCTTGTGTACGGAACGTTGAGCGAGCAGTTGAATATGACAGCTAGGTATGGAGCTACTTCATCGGCATAGTGTGAAAGGAACCTAACTGGTATCCATCTGAACCGGGATAGTTGCATTTGTTTAGTGATTTAAGTTGCTTTAATAGTCCAGGAATATCTACTTCTAATTACGCATGCTGGCGGTTGTTCTTGACTCCAATTCTGGAGTATTTTCTTCTTCTTCTTTGGTGAAGGAATTTGGGAAAGATGTGTTTAGCAATTCTGCTTTAGTGTAGCTGTCTTACAAACTACAAAAGATAGTACCATAATTCCTGGGCAGACAACAGTGTAATGTTATAACAGTCTAACAGTCCGGATAGACATTACAACCACGGTTGCATTGGCGCGGTTGCCTGTCGTGATGGTAGTCTGTAGTGGGCACAAGGACGACCCAACAGGAAAGAAGCATTAACGTTTTGCAAGTAGCAAAAATGTAGTCTGTTATTGGAGTTCGCCGCCGGTTTAGTAAGCAACCGCCTCGGCACAAACAGATTTGTCAGTGATATCGAAAGTTCTCAGCAGGTGGTTAC
This sequence comes from Locusta migratoria, assembly GCA_026315105.1. Lineage (NCBI taxonomy): Eukaryota > Metazoa > Arthropoda > Insecta > Orthoptera > Acrididae > Locusta > Locusta migratoria. The sequence continues at coordinate 836,890,087 of CM048745.1, read as the reverse complement.
ATCTGCAAAGGAAAATGCCCGGGGCGTCCACGCACATCCTATGAAAATGTCGAGCGTATTGGTACAGTGTATGCAAGGGATCCATAATAATCACAGTACGAGCAGGCATGGAACTTAACGTTCCTCAACAATGGTATGACCAGTTCTGCAAAATCGTCTGCACCTGAAATCTTATAGGGTGCGGCTAGCATTGCATCCTGTCGACCACATCAAAAGGTATGGTTTGCTTTCTCATGTCAAATTATACGTAAGAAGACAGTTTTTTTAACGATTAATTTTTTCCGCCGAATCTACTTTTAATCTTTCCACGTTAGAACTTGGGCAAATGTAAAATCTATGTCAGTCATTGAACATTAAACAATTATTAATATACCTCACGCACCAGTTGTCAATAATAAAATATATATGTCAACACGACATGTTTCGGGACGACATTACCCCATTATCAAGTTCTGTACAACAAGGAAACGTAGAACAATAAGGGCACTATATACAAACGACTGTACCACAAATATTCCAATGAAACTAGCCTCCTACCTACCATAAAACTTATCTGCTGCTAGGAAGCACCGTTAAACAAAATAGCTGTGTATGTACATTGTCAAAAATAAAACTTTGCGCAGTACCACATGTTTCTCAGATGGCAGCAAGTTGTGCACTAACTGACAGCTGATCCAGCTTCAAAGATTGTCCATACGCTTAACCGCTGTCATTGGTGGCCAAAGATATTCTCTTCTTGCTTTTAACTTCACCGAAAAATTTATAGCGTAGGTCCGTTACAAAACCTTTAATTTAGTGACTGATTTTTATGAATAAATGTTAGGTATCTTGACTAGAATATCTGAGAAACATGTGGTACTGCGCAAAGTTTAATTTTTGACAATGTGTGTTAACGACGCTTCCTAGCAGCAGATAAATTTTATGGTAGGTAGGAGGTTAGTTTCATTGGAATATTTGTGGCATAGTCGTTTGTATATAGTGCCCTTATTATTCTACGTTTTCTTGTTTTACACAACTTGATAATGGGTTAATGTCGTCCAGAAACATGTCGTGTTGACATATATTTTTTATAATTGACAACTGGTGCGTGAAGTACAGTAGTAATTGTGAAACAGTTGTGTGATGGCTTCAAAACAGATGAACATTAAACCGAATTACCGAAGATTAGCGTTTTCAGTGCCGTATTCGTAAGCAAATTTTATGGGCTGTTACAGGATCATGCTGTCTAGACGTGTTTCAGAACTGGTTACTCCCTCAACCTCGAGAAGACTGACAAGGAGACCCGTCGGTCATCTAATTTGAGAATTTTCTAATATTTATGGTACGTAAAGTTCAGAACGTAAATAACAAACCAGTGAAAGCCATTCGACGCATCTTTCAAAATTTCTCGAGGAAATCAACTTTGAAGTTTTGCAAGGTACACGTAAGTACCAATAATTAAAACAGTGCAGCATCTGTCGGTGTAGCGCAGGTGTTAACGTTCTGGCCTCGCAGTCGGAGTCGGTGGTTGGAATCCCATCGTGGCAAATATTTGTTTTTCGTTTTCAAATACAAAATGTTTATAAAATGTTTATAAAAACATTTGGGGATCTCTAATTCCAAGTTTTGTGACAGTTTTTGTTTATGTGTATGTAGACGAGCTGAAAACCTTAACGTCACATAAAACAATGGTTGAGTACAGAATGAAACTTTCACTCTGCAGCGGAGTGTGCGCTGATATGAAACTTCCTGGCAGATTAAAATTATGTGCCGGAACCGGGACTCGAACCTGCGACCTTTGCCTTTCGCGGGCAAGCGCACTACCGACTGTGCTATCCCGACACAGTTTGGAAAGTAGGAGGCGAGGTACTGGCGGAAGTAAAGTTGTGAGGCGGCATCGTGAGCCGTGTCGGGATATAAGAGTCGGTAGTGCGCTTGCCCGCGAAAGGCAAAGGTCCCAGGTTCGAGTCCCGGTTCCGGCACACAATTTTAATCTGCCATGAAGTTTCATATCAGCGCACACTCCGCTGCAGAGTGAAAGTTTCATTCTGGAAACATCCCTTAGGCTGTGGCTAAGCCATGTCTCCACCATATCCTTTCTTCCAGGAGTGCTAGTCTTGCATGGTTCGCAGGAGAGCTTCTGTGAAGTTTGGAAAGTAGGAGGCGAGGTACTGGCGGAAGTAAAGTTGTGAGGCGGCATCGTGAGTCGTGTCGGGATAGCACAGTCGGTAGTGCGCTTGCCCGCGAAAGGCAAAGGTCCCAGGTTCGAGTCCCAGTTCCGGCACACAATTTTAATCTGCCAGGAAGTTTCAATGGTTGAGTAGGTTAGCTGCTTAGAAAACCTTTAGCAACTATGGATGTGACTTTCCAGAAACAGTATCGTAGCTTTTCACAAATTGAACAATCAAAGACACCCTTCATCAACTAATACTGAAGCCAATAATGTAAAAAATGTAACTTACGTTTTTTTATTGAAACCATCATTATTAACGATCTTCTATAAAATATAGAAAGTTACTAATAAGCAAAATTACAGTCTCACACGCAAAATGCGTACAAAATAGAGCGAAACATATATACGAAAAGTACGGTGCATACGATAAAATTGTTAGATAAGCGTAACTTCATCGTACTAATAAAGTAATTCTGCCATTATATATAACCGGCCGTGGTGGCCAAGGGGACTGAGGCGCTCCAGTCACGGTCTGCAAGGCTATTACGGTCGGGGGTTCGAATCCCACCTCGGGCATGGATATTTGTGCCGTCCTTAGTCTTAGTTAGTTCATAAGTAGTTTGTAAATTTAGGGACTGATGACCCCGTAATTAAGTCCCATAAACTATACAAAGAAAAACATTATATATACAAATAATATTTTCACTAGCATGAATGGTAAAATAATGTTTGGATTTGAAACAATGGAATTCATGTAACTCAAAAATATAGGGGAAAGGGTTGTACCTTGGGACGGTTTTACCTTGGGACACTTTTTAATACAGACAGTGCACTCTAGTGGAAACTATAAGAACTATGAAGATGTCAGGCCTATTTTCAGAGGGAATAGGTGGCCATGTTGTATTCGGATGATATTTGAGATCTGAGGAGGAGTTTTACAAGTTTTCGTGTTTGAAAGTAAAATTTAGCCACTATCCTTAGAAGATATAAATTAAAGCTAAGTATCATTATTGATATTTCTTAAATACATTGTTGTAGGGCATTATTTAAGTAAGCTATTGATACCATAAGTTATAACGATATAAATGTGTACATAGATTAGGATACTGTTTTCTGTTATTGTTTATTTGGTTTTACCTTCGGACGCTGCTCTCGTTGCATCGTGGGACACCTGGAAGATGTATGAATGTCACTGATACACCAGAAAAATAAAGAATTGAAGAGGAAAAAAAGTATTTTTTCAAATAAAGAAGCCACTAAACGGACAAAGGAGTTTTCATCTTCCAGTTCTTCTGATGAAGAAATTCCCCAGCTTGGCAGTAGCTCTGGACGTAGCATATTTGATTTGTCATCTGAAGAAGAGGATTTGCCTACCATCTGGAAAAGTAACACTTTCTTGTTCTCAAGGAGTTGGGTCTTGGTAAAAGTTGACATCAGTGCCAGATCTCATGTGTACTATGCTGGAGTAGTTTTAGAAAACACAGAACAAGATGTAACTGTGAAATTATTAAGGAAGCAAAGGGCCATTTCGTATTCCCTAATGTTTAGAACATTAGCACTGTTAATCGCAGTAATATAGTGAAAGAAATACCACCTCCATTGGTGTGTTGTGGGTTTCATTCATTTAACATTTTATTCCCAACATCTCCCGTTTTAAGGTAAAATAACGTTCCTATTTGGACTAAAAACATTTACTACCTAATTCCAATACGATTTTTTCAGTCATAAAGCTAAGAAATGTCCCAAGGTAAAACCAACACTGTTCCAAATTGAAACCGTAGGTTGTACCATGGGACAAGTGCCACAAAGTGCTTTATTGGTGAGTAATTGTATAAATATTGGAGCTAGCCTAAACTGCTGTTCGTTCAACACTACCTAAAATTGGTGCCTGTGATGGCGAGAATTTTCAAATTTCTTGTAAAAAATTATAGTATAAAAAATTAAAATGCAAAAATCGCCCCAAGGTACAACCCTTTCCCCTATATACTGGATAAGGCAAATTAATGAAATTGGTAAAGATAACCTGTACTATACAATCAATCGCCCATGAATGGATGGTAAGTTTTAAAAATAACCTGAGTTACGTAGGCACTGACCATACCACAACTAACAATTTTTCGAAGCTCTAATTCACTTTGCACCGATAAAATGCACTCACTGTAGTACGGTACTTTACTGACCACGTTTAACAGTAGTCAGATATCTAAGCGCAACTCGGTGGTATGGCTGCCATCTACATCTGTAATGCATTTCTTCTGTATGTCAGAAACAGCTGTTTACTGTAAAGTGAACACTGCGGAATGAAAACGGGTAAACCAACTATCTGCGCGATATACTGTTTTTACGCTTTTTACGTACGTACAAAGCTACGCGAGTAATGTTATTTTAATGCGTCTACGAATATGTAACGTTGTTGTCACTCATGTTCTATACGTTACATATTAAATTGACAGAGGTAAGTTTGTATACAAATGGTGACTGTGCAAAATTGTGAGTGTAGGAGGTGGACCTACAGAGTTGAAAACAAATAACTACGGAAATGAGCAGTTTTTTTTTTGACTGTCACTATCAGAAGAAGATGAAGAATTAAACCGTTATTTAATACTGGTTTTCATCATCCTAGGGTATTATAATTGCTTTACACAGCTCTGTTATAAATTCCTTACTGTTGCGTAAAATAAAAAATGTTCAAATGTTTGTACAGCTTATGGGACTTAACTACGGGGTCATCACTCCCTAAACTTACAAACTACTTACGAACTAGGACGCCACAAATATCCATGCCCGAGGGGGATTCGAACCCCCGACCGTAGTGGCCGTGCAGACCGTGACTGGAGCGCCTCAGTCCCCTCGGCCACCGCGGCCGGCTGCGTAAAATAAAACTACCCTTTGTTACTGCCAATTACAGTAATGTGCAACGTAAAATCTTATGTTAATTTTAGTACACTTCGTTAGGGCGTTTTTCCTTGTTTTTCATCAGTGTACGTGCGGGTTTGATATGCTCCCTGTTCAATTTCTCTCTCGTTTCAAACTCCCGATCTCAGTGTAGAACTTACACCACATGTCCTAATTTTGTTTGTTGGATATTCCTCCACAGTTTGAAAGATCTCCTTAAGAGCTCCTTCGTAATATTTATGTGAATTTTACATCACTTTTACTCGTTCTTTCCATCTCAGTTTGAAATGTCTCTGTGGAGTCGTTTCGTAAGAGTGTTTTAAGTTCGTTTATGTTCCGTTTCTCTTCACCACCTATGTGCAGTGTAATTTTCTTAACTCTCCCAGACCGACTGATCGTTCTCAAATTACTTGTGTTATGTAATACCTTATTTTGCATGTGTTGTTAAGTGAGTGAATGGGTAATTTTACGTTGCTTTTAGGGCCTGTTTTGTATGAGAAGATGAGTTACCTGCTACGAGTGTAGAACAGGGTGATTCACTCTGAATCTCTTACACGAGAAAAAAAAAAAAAAAAAAAAAAAAAAAAAAAACGCCCCTTTTGTCCGAGCGATTGTTGTTTGTTTGTCAGTTTGGTGGCCGAAACGAACCTCTTGATGCATCCATTTCACCCTGGGCGTTCTGAACATTCTGGAAGCAGCATTACGTGGTTGCCAGCACTTGGTGAGTATGACTAGCTGCTCTTACGTAAGCCTTTCACTTCTACCTCCACTCGTGGTTTTTGCAAAGTCTTTGCGAATACGTAAGTTCTTCAGCCTATCCGAAAGTATTTTATCCGACTGTCGTACGGATTACTCTAGTTAGGTCTGTAGTATTAGCAATGGTTCGAGTTTGCTATGTTCCTTTCTTCGTCTTCATTAATCGCCTGTTTTGTTTTCATGTTGGTCCACGTATTTCGTTAAACTGAGAGCCACCACTGCTTTATACAGCGTTTTCCGTGCATGCTTAATTATTCTGTACTGGGTGTATTTATTTAAATATTGCGTTGTTGTGTCGTGTGCAAATTTTAGTGTCTGTGGGAACCACGTTTGTGTTGAACTATTGGAAACTACAACTTTACTAATGCAGTAACATCGAATACTGGATATTTTAGTACCTAGTTTTTTTTAATCATTCCTCACGTGCGTGTGAATTCGATATTATTCAGGGGCCCATATCTCGGCTTCTGTTGATCACAGAAATAAGGGGTAAAGTCTTCTGCATAGCCCTTGTCCTAGTGACCATTTGCATACATATTAGAAAAATTGAAATACTGTTGCTGTCTCATATTACAGCGCCAACATTTTAAATATTAGTTACTTCCTGGAGCTTATCCAAATTGAGCAAAATCGATTGGTTTTGTCTCAGTACGTGTGGTCTATGGTGATGTACACTGGACTGTATCTACTTACGAAACTGCCATTTATTCATGGGCGGTTCCTGAGAAAATCACGAAAAACCATGATTTTGGTCATTTTGACTGATTCCTCCGTCGCCATCTTCAGATGGCCTAATAAGCCGAAAACCGGTCAAGTTAACAAAAATAAACTTGTAGAACACACACAAAAATTGTGTTTTTTAATTTACATGATTTTTGTATTTACTAAAATCATGAATGGTGCGGTTGGACACTTCGATGTTGATATTGAACAGAAATTGAACATAAAATATCGGTATCCATCCTCAGAATTCGAAAGCATCATTTGAGGCGTTCCGGATACGAAGGTCGTTTGTAGGAAAATGAGGTTGATTAATTTATAACAATAAACATATTACATAATAATTAACCTGGAATTTGTGTCAACGTCGCTTCATGCTCTGGAACTTACCATGCAATTAGAAAAAAATCTGCTCGGCGAAAAGATTTGAATTTTATACATCTTACAGAGTGATATCTTCGGTCGATAAACAGGTGCTTTATTTCCGTTATTCATCAGTTAATGCATAACATCTAATTTAGTCAAGTATTGCAACCTATTTTAGAGTTTGCAGAGGTAAAAACACATGGCATAGACTTATTTGACTTTAGGTCATAAATAGCTGCATTTCAAACGTAGATAACATATATTATAAATTAATGAAATGCAGCAACCAGTTGCTTGTAGTTATTTATTTTTAACTTTAACGACTGGTTTCGGGCGCTTGAGTGCCCTTCTTCTGGTCTATATTTTTCCTGTTGCTTAATAAATATACATGCTACTAGTGGAATCAACACGTTGATTCCACTAGTAGCATGTATATTTATTAAGCAACAGGAAAAATATAGACCAGAAGAAGGGCACTCAAGCGTCCGAAACCGGTCGTTAAAGTTAACAATAAATAACTACAAGCATCTGGTTGCTGCATTTCATTAATTTATAATCTGAACAGTTGCTGAAATGGATGAAATACTTTATAACATATTTTATTTCAAGTTGAGAGTAAAATTATGACATGTTTGGTTCACGAGAAATTTGTGCACGATAACATGCAATAGAAATATGGAAATGCGTATCTTGGGAAACAGCAAATGACTCGAATGTTAAAAGTGACATGCGGTAAATAAATATTGTATATGTTATTGTGTGTGTTTACCCACTTGGTTAGCCGTGTGGTCTAATGCCTCACTTTCGGAGATGGGGAGGCGTACCGGCCCCGGATCGAATCCACCCTGCGGATTAACGAAGGGGGTCGGAGTGATGTCCAGCCTGGATGTTGTTTTTAGGCGGTTTTCCACATCCCCCTAGGTGAATACCGGGCTGGTAGCCAAGTCCCGCCTCAGTTACACGATTTGAAAACATTTCATAACACTTTACGCTTTCACACACATAACACTATACACAGACATTTGGGGTACACATTTCCTCCCGGTTGGCAGGGGGTGGCGGCAGGAAGGGCATCTGACCACCCCGTAATTACTAACATGCCAAATCCGCATTAACAAGCCGACCCTGTAATGTGTGGGAACACGGCTAAAGAGAAAGAAGAAGAAGATGTTATTGTGTGTGTTTGAAAGTGGTGAAGTTTGGTAAGATGGCGGCAGAAGGGAGGGACTGTGTCTTCAAAAGAAGAGAAACTGCGTTTCTGCTTGTGCACGCGCCGCCGTCGTCAGGACTCACTCTTGCTGCAGCACTTGGCGAAGGCGGGCGTCTGGTGGCAGTAGGAGCCCGGCGGGCAGTCCTGTCGGTTGGGCCCGCTGCCGCAGTCCAGCTCCTCACCGCTAGAGGCGCTCACCAGCGGCCGCTCGCCGCCGCACGGCTTCACCTCCATGCCTGTGGGAGACACGTCCGGTTCAAAGAGCAAGCGGCGCAGCTCAACAGCGGTGCCAGAGGCAATCAGATGGAATGCTTTCAAACATCTTACCAAGAAATGATGTTACCAATATGCAAGGGGGTACTGAAACGTAATGGCTCCATAGTTTTTACACGTTTTTATTTGATGACTTTCTTGTTTCTTTGTTGGTTTGGTACAAATTTTGCAGTTGAGTTTAAATCATCTTTTACAAGCCAGAGTTCTGAAATTTTAAAAGCAGCTCAGAACTCCCAAGAAAGATGTCAACAACTGATTCAAATACTGAACGAAAACGTCTAGAAATCTGTCGGTCAGAAATTTGCAAGCATCGATAGTAATATAGGTAATAATAATAATAATAATAATAATAATAATAATAATAATGCTTTGTAGCTGATATCACATGTTGTAATATTGTTATTTTGTTTTTAAGGCGATTCTTCAGATCTCAAATACGTTTAGAGTGCAGAAACCTCACAACTAAAATGAGAGTACATTCCAATTATGAGAGTGCCACTTACGCTTGTCAGTTGCATAACTGCAGATAAATATCAATAACACTGATGGTGTGTCTGAATGTGGAAACAAGATTGAGTATAAAATTATTTCCATAAGATCCGAAGATTGGACAAAACTGGACAGATTTCCTACTAAAATAAAAATATTACAGCACTATCTCACATGCAAAATAATATTATTGTTACTGAAACCATAATTTGCTAGGAAGTTTTACATCAGAACACACACTCCTTTGCAGAGTGAAAATTTTATTCTGGATTATTATTATTATTATTATTATTATTATTATGAACAAGAGTTCACTGCACTGACATGTGAAACTATGAATAATACTTTGCAGGATCACTGACAAAATATACTGTTCTAACAGGCACCCAGTAAGGGAGCCGAGAGGATATTTTTAATTTATTTTTAGTCGCTATAATACTACAAAACCAGGAAAAATCGGAAAACTAAAGAACTGAATTCATTAATTGTCTGCAAATAAGCATTGAAGTACACAGACCAGAATTTCATCCTGGATGTCCTGCTGACTAAGTATTTACTCTGACCACTACGCCACTTGCACCCAGTAATCATGCTAAGTGCTGGACTGACAGAATTATTATAGTGACATTACCAATATAAATTGTACATCAAATGAATGAGAAACCCAAACAATTGTAACATGTCTTGGTTTTGACATTACTATATGGCTGCAGGCTAGCTCCTTTGATATGCCAATTGTAACAACAAAAAAAGGACTTATGACTTATTTAATCTGACAATTTAGTATGCAAAACAATGTATTGTATTTTTATACAAAGTATCTGATTAACCGATTATGAATTGGGTCCCTAGTATGTTTTCCTAAACATAGAAAAGTCAATCTTGATCTATATGACCAGTGGCATACACCATACTAAGATCAAGGTAGAGGAGAGACGAGAAAATTGCAGTTCCGCAACAGACGCTGAGCTGTGAGACAACTACTTTTGATTCAATAGTAGTAGTTTTAACTGGATTAGTGTTAATATAAAAGGTAAGTCTCTATATCTAGTTCCACGAACAGTAACTTCTGTTGGGTGCCTTTTGATTCTAGTCCAGCCATCTTGTGTGCCTCAATCACAGAGTCATAGGGTACGCCGTTTGTCCTTGATAGTTGGTAGATTGGGATACAACCAACAATGGAATCAGGTATATGTACTGCACTTTTTTTGTAGGGATACTTGCCGCACAAGTGAAATTAAAGTTACGATCCGGATTTCAACAAACACAGGCCTAGGCCTACATCAAAACACGCATCTCTTCATAAGACACCATGTAAGGATTGCAATGAATTGTATTGTGAAACCACTAAAATGTGACTGGTTATGCTGCTTGGCATGTAAGCTTTTAGGTACACGAAAATTGTACAATCTTTGATACTTATTGTGTTGACTGTACCAGGGAAAATACGAATAAAAGCTAATAATAGAGAGGATTTCCTTTGAAAAACTCTGCTAGGCCTAAGTTTAATAATTAAAAATAAATATTTAATTTAAAATTTAATCCAATGTGGTACAATCTTTGATACTTATTGTGTAGACTATGGCAAGGAAATTAGGCATAAAAGTTAATGATTGAGGCGATTACTTTTGAAAAATTCTGATAGGCCTAGGTTTAATCTTTAAAAATAATATAAAATTTAATTCAGTGTTTTGATATAACAAAAATAAAGGATATGTTTGCCAATTCTTCAGTGTTTGTTTTTATTCCTCAATTGTTACAATCAAAAATTAGAAATTGCAACAAATATCACCATGCGGCATGTCACCTGTAACCTAAAGCCACTCTCACAGGGAGCAAGATTTGCGGGAAGCATGCCGCAAAGCACACAAGGCAGGTGACAGGTCGACCCTGCGGCCTGCTGGAGGGCTGTTTGCTGCAGGATTCTGGACATAGCGCGTGTTCTATTATTCTCGCATGATTTCGGATTGCTACCTGCGCAGTCCAATCAGGAGTCAAGTTTGGCGTGTGACCTAGCAGCCAGCAAGGTGGGAACTTGAAAAGAACACTCCAGACCGAATGCAGTGCCACGCGCCTGCCAGCGAAGTGCAGTTTTTCTCAATCGATTATAAAGAAACTATTCTCACACAACTTATAGATGCATTCTTCTGCTTCATGATGGACTGAAAATTATTTTGTTAGTGGTCATAGTTCTTGTGATATTTACGGATTTAGTACAGCACTAAAAGGAATCCGAAAATTTTACATTGAAAAATAGAGGTCGCTATGAATTTGCGTTTGGTGCATGTTAGGTCATACATTGCTGTAGATGAAATGTTGGTACAATATTGAATTACTCTTCGAAGTTGGAAGTCGCTATCTATCACCAATCTCGAGATAATGGGTTGAATGTAAAGCACTTGTTCCCGATCCCGCGCGTCAGCGAAGAAAACGGGACGAAATTTTCATATATCACCTCATATCTCATAAATGATTGGAGATATTGAAGCAAGATTTTATCAAATGATAGTACGCAAAGAGGAGTTCATTTTGTCACGCTATTAATTTATGAAACTTGAATGTGAAACCGTTATTCGAGCAACTATAGATTTTATTCAATGAAGTAATAGACTTAGAGTCACATATACCTGGTAAAAGTAAATTTGCTTTGTCTTCAGTTTTACAACGTAAGGGAGCACTTTATTTGTTTAATTTTATACCTCTTATGGTTAAGTTCATAGAGTAAAAACTTGTCTTGCCCTCAGTATTACTAAGTACAGTTCAATGTTCGTAGTAACTTCAAATCCATAAAAACGTTTGTAAACTCTACTGTTTTGACAAAAGAAGTGGATTTTAGCATTACAACAAAAGTGTCTGCATATTAACGAAATCGCATCACTGAAATAGTACTCTGGAAAAAAAAAAAAAAGAAAAAAGTAGTGCTGTGAAAATAAATAGCTTCTTGATTTGAAATTACAGTGGAATTCGATATGTTTTTAAATGATATAGAACAAACCAATGACATGATTTTATATGTATACGTTCAAATTTCTGAGAAATAATGAAAACCATTTAGAGTACATATATTTTAGATAGTGTCCCAACACAAACATCTCTCAGCTTCTCAAAAGAATTCAATTTAGACCATGGTGGCTGGTTTACAGGATTCCAGTAAGGTAAGCATTTTTGTATTTCTAAGATTGAGATACAAAAATAGATGTTTTCGCCTGTTTTCAAACACAATTTTCACCATTAAACTATACTAGTGTATCAGATTCCACGAAAGTTTCAATATAACTTTACATTTATGTGCCTTACCAGACTTTTCTTCTTCTGACAAACGTATTATTCTCTTCCTGTCCCTGACAATATAACTTCCCTTGTTCTGATGTTAAAATCCGCTGCTTTTACCAAAACATAGCAGAGCTAACAAATATTATTGTGACAAACATTTTTATGCAGATTAAATAACAACAGAACATTGAGTGTTCCGATTTGTAAGGGGACTAAACGACAGGGTGATCCGTCGTACAAAATATAAAAACTAATAATACTGAGGGCAAGATAATTTGTATTTCATAAAAATGCCCAATCTAAAATTAAACGAGTAACTTCTTCACTTACAAAGACAAATAGCAATTTTCGTTTTAGCAGCTATTGATGGCCCTTAAAAAGCCCACTATTTCATTCATTAAAATCTGTACTTTGTTAAATATTGCGATTCGTGTGAAAATTTCGTAAATTGATCACATGAAAAAATAATCTCCCCTTTGCGTGCTATCGTTTGATAAAATTTTGCTTCGATACCTCCAATCATTTAAGAGATATAAGGGGTTTTATGAAAAAAATTCCGTTTTCTTCGCTGACGCGCGTGATAGGGAACAAGTGCATTACATACAACCCATTATCTCGAGATTGGTGACAGATAGCGACATCCTTCCGCCTTCAAAGAATAATTCAATATTTTAGCTACATTTCATCCGCACAAACATATGGCCTGAATTGCACCAAACGCAAATTCATAGCGACCTCTATTTTTAAATGCAAAGTTTTCGGATTTCTTGCAGTACTATACTGAATAATCCCTTAATATCACAATAACTGTAACCAGAAACAAAATGGTAGATAGATCTTCATGAAGCTGAAGAATGCAGGTATAAGATGTGCGAGAATCAAATTTTTTTACCGAATAGTTTCTTCACAATCGTTTGATAAATAAAGCAGCTCGGCCATGTTGCGCGCCTTGGCGTCCACCCAGCAAAGCAAGCCTGTATGCTTCCGCACCCAGTCTAGCACCGTGTGAGAGAGACATAGTGTTTTTCAGCTGCATTCCTACTGTGCAGCCGACTGACATGCACGCCAGCCAGGAAACTTCTGGCAAACCATGCTCGGTGTGAGAGTGGCTTAAGGTATAGATGCCACACTGTAAAGTTTTCTGAATGGTGAAATATCATGATGAATGTGTGCATGTAATATTCTATATATATATATATATATATATATATATATATATATATATATATATATATATATATAAAGGAAAACTGCTTTGTTTACTTGTAAAAGAAATTATTTTGATAGAAATTAAGAATCCCAGAGACGGATTTACGTCTCAAATATGTCAAAGACATTATTGATAGATCTGAAGCATTGAATTAAAATTTGTGGTGCGACTGGGAATCGAATCCGGACCTCCATGCTTACTAGGCAGACGTCTTAACCGTTAGACTACCACACCACTAACGATTAAGGCGCCTCGGAATAGTCTATGTACGATTTCCCTCCACAACACAAACTTTAATTCAGCTTCTTTGTTCCAAAGATTTTTTTTGACTTAAGTGCATTATGGAATTTTTTATGAATAATTCTGAAAATGTGCGCCATCTTTACCGGATTTACCCTATAATTTGTAATTTTAAGGCCATTGTAATATATGTTGGCACGTCCAGTATTTACGAGTAGTTTGGGGCAGGGCTCACCGACGCAGAGCTCGCGGGGCCGGAGACGCAGCTCCTCGCCGGCGCGGCAGCTGGCCTCCTGCAGGTGGCAGGTGCTGGCGTGCAGCGCGCCGTCCGAGGCGCAGAGCCAGCTGTCTCTCGGGCCCGCGGGCGGCGGCCCGCAGCTGAAGCGGCACGCACAGTGCGGCCGGCCCGCGCCGTCCAGCTCGCACGTGGCGCCCAGGTCGCAGCGCACGCCGCGGCACCCGTCGCCCGCGGCCGGGGACGAGGCCGCGCCGGGCGCCGGGGGCGGCGTCGTCGGCTCGCTGCCTGTGGGAGCCCCACAAGACGACACTGTACTCAATCCACTACAGCAACATCTGAGGTGAATAGGACCTATCAAGGTTCCTTTGCAAGTTGCTGATTGATTGATTGATTTTTCCAGGGAAGCCCAAACAGTATTGGTCCAACCCGCCACTGCCCACACCAAAACTAAGTTTATTGTGCGGTATCGCTCCCTGTATATCTAGTAAAGCCAACCAATGCCCTTGAACAGTGCAAGGAGTCCCTTTACCAGTTCTTTATTAGACACAATTTCTTCGGGTCTGGTTGTCCCAAATATTCTGTGCCTTTTATTCTCCAATGCAATGCATTCGAAGATTAGATGTGAGGCAGTTTCATCACCATCATCACAGATCCTACATTTAGGGTCCTCTTCTGCTATTCCCATTGTATGTAGGTGTTTTTTGAAATTCCCATGGCCTGTCAGCAATCCAACCATGAGTCTAATCTCTCTCCTGTTCAGACCCAGGATTGCAGAGCTTCTTTTAAAACGTGGCTTTGGCATCATTACCTTGCCATGTTTTTGTTGATAGACTTTGGTCCAATATTCTACATGCTTTCTTCTGAGCTAGTTACGTAGCTCCAATTTGATCATTGGCTTGGTGATTGTCGGGACAGGTTCCTTTCCAATAAATGGAGTCTCTGCCCCCATCCTGGCTAATCTGGCGGCATGTTCGTTGCCACTGATCCCTGAGTGGCCAGGGACACACAATTCATTTACTCTATTGCTTTCCCCTAGTTCCACCAAAACTCTGTGACATTCTGCAACAATTTTAGACCTTGTTGCAGGAGCTGCCAATGCTCTCAGAGCTGCCTGGCTGTCTGAATAGATATAGATGCTACGATCTTTGTAGCACCTACACAAATTCTCCTCCACAAACGTCCTGATGGCAGTGATTTCGGCCTGGAATACTGAGGCCAGTTTTCCTAGAGAGATGACGCCCTCCAGTCTTGGCTGCACCCCATATACCCCAGCCCCAACACCTTGGTCTGATTTTGACCCATCAGTAAACCAGACAATATCCCCCATACGTTGTCTAACTATTTTCTCCCACTGCTCCCTACTTCCAATTGTTATATTGAAAGGCTTGTTGAAGCAGTATGGGGTTATAATATAGTCGGCTGGCATTTCCCCAACCTTTCCTATATTTACCTCACTCACTATTTTAGTGTGTGATTCTGGATATCCCAAAGAGTTTCAGTTGTAGCCAGATTTGAGTCTGTATGCACCAGCTGCTGCCTCCATGTTGACCCAAAGGTGTAATGGGGGCATATCCAGCATGGTTGCTTATACTAGCAGTGAAAAGTACGAAGGCACAGAGGTACAGAAAGGTATCGCTGATAGAGGTATTCACCAGTTCAACACCAAACAATTAGATTTATTGCAGTGACATATCAAATTTAGATTCATAAATACATGGTTTAGCTTTTGAAAATAACTTCGATCTTACAACTTCACGACTTTACAACTGAAAACAACAAGGTAAGACAATGTATTGGTCTGATAAAATCTTGCAAGGCTCTGACAATTAGCGAAATCATTAATAAATTTGACAAGATTACAAGGCAGATAACAATGGCCTTCCAAATATCTTGTTAAAAAATCTGCATTGTACAATTACAGGCACCAATGTATAATTTAACAAGACCTCTTTTTTAAGCAACAAATACCAATAGTAAAACAATAAAAGGACTTAAAAGTATCAAAAGGTGGATAGCTGCCTTTGAAATATCTGGCCAAAATACTTTGACAGAATGACAACTACAAGTGTCATTATATAATCAGATAAGGCCTTCTTCCAAAGGTTGCATGTAAAGATAAAAAGAAGTTACTGATAGGATTAAGAAGATTGATAATAGACGCGTTCGAAAAATCTTTTAAGTGACTTGAACAGTACAACCAAAGGCGTCAGTATGTACTTCATAATACCAAAACAACAACCGCAGCCGCGGCGGATTAGCCGCGCGTACTGGAGTGCCGTGTTGCGGTGCGCGCGGCCGTCCGCCTTCGGGGATACGATGGATGTTTGTGTCGTCTTCAGTATAAGGTAGTTCATAAGTAGTTTAGGGACTAATGATCCCACAATTAAGTCTTAATAAACTTTTGAACATTTAAGGTGAGAAGCCATATGACTGTCATGTCCCAGTGTTCTACCATGCTTGCTTCTTTGACATTTTCGAGTGGTCTTTATACTGTATTTGGCCACGTCCAATCCAATCCTTCTCTCCTACCAGTCCCGCCCTTTTCGTACGTCCGGTACTAATATGTTTAACGCACTTATACTACGGTACCTGATATTTCTCAAATGAATTAACACGGCTTTAGACATGTTTTTTCATACCTGCTGTGTCAGTGAGCAGTACAGAGTGCGCAAGATGATGTTATTGTAATTTTATTCAAATAACTTTTAATTTTAAGTCTGCGCTATCTGGTGGCTCTCACACTATGGTATCCCAAAGAAACAGGTATGTTTGTTGTGACCTTTCGTTCCTTACATTGGATCATCCTTAGTATGTGGGCAACAGTGTTCAGAATGTGAGTGACAAGTTCTTCACGTGTGCCTCCATTGATAAGAGTACACTTTTCCCTGTAACCAGCCCCATTAGCGTAAATTTAATGAGGAGGGGGGGGGGGGTAGGTCGTGTGATCTGGCAACCCAGTCTGCGGATAATCCACCGTTGAGAAAACGTGTTTTCAGATCCTGGAATATTTGTTAGGTACAGTGAATCGGCCATGCATACTATTGGACATACATTTTGTCATCGTTGCTCTTCGAAGAATGCAAGTAAGTCTTCTGTGTCTGTCATGAGATTTTTCTGGAGTACAGACTCTAATACCAAGTCATCACCCTCCGAAAGCGGTGCGGAAGAAATTAACGCAGAGAGACAGACCATTGTCCTCACGCCCGGCTGTGTCGTTATGTACTAGCGGTGTGGTATTCAGCTGAACCCTATTGCGGATCGTTTCGGACAGTATTTAGAGTGGAAGTGCTGGCATGTAAGGCAGGGGACTGTGTCGTGCAGCAGTTTGCGCAGGCGTACCAACCTGGCGGCGGCGGCGCGAGCGGCAGGCCCAGACAAGGCCCGGCGTGCAGCACGGCGAGCGGCGGGCTGTCGGCGGGCAGCCGGCAGGAGGCGCGCCGCAGCTCGCACTCGCTGCGGTACGTGCGACGGTCCGAGCCGCACACCGGCGACCGCAAGCCCGAGCACTCGTGCGGGCACAGGCCTGCCAACACGACACACAGACACTCAGCTCTCCTCCTCCAGCTTTTACTATTTGGTCTATTGCAACATATCTTGTTCAATGTTAAGAAACTTCCTGGCAGATTAAAATTGTGTGCCGGAACTGGGACTCGAACCTGGGACCTTTGCCTTTCGCGGGCAAGCGCACTACCGACTGTGCTATCCCGACACGACTCACGATGCCGCCTCACAACTTTACTTCCGCCATTACCTCGCCTCCTACTTTCCAAATTTCACAGAAGCTCTCCTGCGAATCTTGCAAGACTAGCATTCCTGGAAGAAAGGATATGGTGGAGACATGGCTTAGCCACAGCACAATGAATGTTTCCAGGATGAAACTTTGCAGCAGAGTGTGCGGTGATATGAAACTTCCTGGCAGATTAAAATTGTGTGCCGGAACTGGGACTCGAACCTTGCCTTTCGCGGGCAAGTGCACTACCGACTGTGCTATCCCGACACGACTCACGATGCCGCCTCACAACTTTACTTCCGCCAGTACCTCGCCTCCTACTTTCCAAACTTCACAGAAGCTCTCCTGCGAACTAAGCAGGACTAGCACCCCTGGAAGAAAGTATATGGTGGAGACATGGCTTAGCCACAGCCTACGGGAAAGTAGGAGGCGAGGTACTGGCGGAAGTAAAGTTGTGAGGCGGCATCGTGAGTCGTGTCGGGATAGCACAGTCGGTAGTGCGCTTGCCCGCGAAAGACAAAGGTCTCAGGTTCGAGTCCCGGTTCCGGCCCACAATTTTAATCTGCCAGGAAGTTTCATATCAGTGCACACTCCGCTACAGAGTGAAAGTTTCATTCTTGTTCAATGTTAATAGAACAATAATAAGGATAGTTTACAACTCACCGCAAAGACGTGGCGACGAGCTGCGACAGGCACATACAAAAGACACACACATACAACACCTTCAGCTATCGGCCATGGCCTTCTTCAGAAAATAGAACACTCACGCTATCACACAAGCTCACAACTCAGTCATACAACCATCACCTCCGGCTGCCGCTCTGCGATGTGTAAATCGAAGAAGGGCGGGGGGGGGGGGGGGAGGGGATAGGAAGGTTACGTCATGGTGGAGGGGATGGGTACAGCACGGCCTAGATGGAAATGAGATGCAGCTTAGGAATGGAGTGGGGAGACGGGTGAGGGGAGGAAATAAAATAAACTAAATAAATATACATTTAAATAAATAAAAAATAAAAATAAAATGCCCGCACACTGCGCGTACACATGAGCGCGTACACACATATATTATCTTTAATATCTTATTCGCTTGGTTTTTAAAACAGGGTTTTGTAGGCGGTTGTGTGTGTGTGTGTGTGTGTGTGTGTGTGTGTGTGTGTGTGTACGCAGTCATGTGTACGTGCATGTGCGGACATTTTATTTTTATTTTTATATTTATTTAAATGTATATTTATTTTGTTTGTTTTATTTTTCTTCCCTCAACCGCCTCCCCAATCCATTCCTAAGCTGAATCTCCCCTCCCCTCCCGTCCCCGATTTACACGCCGCAGAGCGTGAATCGAAGTGCTGCAGCCGGATATGATGGTCGTATGTGTTGTGTGCCTGTGTGATTTTCTGAAGAAGGGCATGGCCGATAGCTGAAAGTTATGTATGTGTGGTCTTTTGTATGTGCCTGTCGCAGCTCGTCGTCACCTCTTTGCGGTGAGTTGTTAACTGTCCTTATTACTGTTTTATTAATTCCAACCTGAACTTTCCATTATTATATCAATGTTAATAGAAATTCGAAAACCCTGATACTGGTTTTGTTTCCAACATGTCAAACACATTAAAGGTGAAGGTTATGATGCGGCCGGAAATCGAACACGGACCTCCATGCTTACTGGGCAGACGTCTAACCACTAAACCACCGCAC
Source organism: Locusta migratoria (assembly GCA_026315105.1). Taxonomy (NCBI): domain Eukaryota; kingdom Metazoa; phylum Arthropoda; class Insecta; order Orthoptera; family Acrididae; genus Locusta; species Locusta migratoria. The sequence goes on along the minus strand of CM048745.1, from coordinate 836,870,846 downwards.
CACTAGCGATTAAGGCGGCTCGGAATAGACTGTCCGAATTCCCTCCATGTCACAAACTTTAATTCAGCTTCAGTGTTCGAGACGAAAATCAGTCTCACGGTTTGTAAATTTCTTTTAACGTTGATATTTATATCACCTTAGCCTAATTTTAAAGGCAGGAATGTTCCAATATGTCCATTGCCGAGGTGCTATTCCGCTGCATGGAGAGCCGTGACACTAGTGGCAACAATCTATGGAACACAGAAGCTGAATTAAAGTTTGTAACATGCAGGGAATTTGTAGAGGCCGCGGTGGAGTAGCTGAGGGGTCTAAGGCGTCTCGCTGCGGAGCGCGCGGTTGCTCGCCGTCGGAGGTTCGAGTCTACCCTGGGGCATAGGTATGTGTGTTTGTCCTTAGGTTAGTTTACTTCAGTTTAAGTAATTTGTAAGCTACGAACTGATGACCACGCAATTTGGTCCGATAGATTTACAAACAAACATTTGTAATTCTTAGTTAGACTATTCCGAGGCGCGTTAATCGCTAGTGGTGCGGTGGACAAATAAAGCTGAGCCAATGAATCAACGAACAACCAAGAATGAACTGAAACAACGGCCGCAAAACACAAATCTACGTGAAAAAAAGAAAAAAAAAGTATCTAAGACGTTTGCCTTGTAAGTATGATGGTCCGGGTTAGATTCCCGACCACATCACAAATATTAATTCACTGCTTCACCTTTATCTTTAATATCTTATTCACTTGGTTTTTAAAACAGCAGCACCATTTGAACTAATTTAACAGGGAAAACATAAAATGTATTCCAAGCCACAGTTGCTTGTTAAAAATATTTTAATGAGTTCACACTTAACACTTAATGCAAAACTAGTTTAGACGTACTATTCCAGCCTCTTCAAACCTTCCGGAATGACAGGTGCTCCCTGTAAGCTGAACACAGGGTGTTTACTCACCGTGTTACAGTCAGTTTTGTACTTGTATTGAGCTTGGGCAGACAGGCATATGGAGCTTCTTACACAGAGGAAGCACTATCGAATTGACGAAAACTGCTAAAGGTTTGTCCTAGACTGGTATGATGTTACTACAAGGCTGAATAGGAATGACAACTCTAAAGAGTAGGTTATTGTACAACTTGATCGAAAAACAGCTGTAGTCCACAATGATACCTACAAGTTCGTATTTTATAATGTTGTTCTGGCCGTTTTCATAAATGTAATGTATCCAATTTTATATTTCTGCCTTTTTATTTTTATAAGTCTTCCTTACTGTGGTTGATTTCAGCAACGCTGAGCACTTGAGAAACTAGTTGTGCATTAACTGTGTGGTCATTAAAAGATTTTTTAATAAGCAACTGTTGCTTGGAATACATTTTATATTTTCCCTATTAAATAATTTACTAACACCACTCTTTAATGATATTATGTCATATTATGATCATTTGAACTTAAAGTAGTAATTTTTGTGAAATTGGGATATGTGTAATAAATGAAAAACTAAGGGACACGTATTTTTTAGCGGTGGTGAAGCATATTAAAGGCGTGAAATGGTTCCTCCGAAATAAGGATTAATATGGAAAATTTTCAATAACTTAGAGATTCATACACGTTTCCAGCCAAGATCGCGTTATTTATTTATGGATGAGTGGTTTCGACGTTCACAGACGTCATCTTCTGATCTCCTGCTTTCAACGATAAACTTCACTGATGACATGTCTATACTTACTGAAAATGAGAATTTACAAGATCTGACGAATGGAACGAATTTTATAGTGGGTACAGAATGTGGACTGAATGTGAACTTCAGAATGACAAAAACTAATGAGGCGTTCTACAAATAAAAGCAGCAAGAAACTTTATATCATAATTGCTGATCACGACGTAGATAAAGTGGAATGCTGCTACATTGGAAGTAAAATTAAAATAAAACAACCCTACGGCGAACGAAGGAAACAAGTTGGCTAGCTCATGCCAAGAGGGCAACAATGGCTAAGAGCAGTCAACTGGTTTCAAACACAGGAAGAAATTTCTCAGTTTGTTGCCTTTGTATGGAAGTGAAACAAGGATGCAAAAGAGACTCTAAGCATTTTAGATATGTACTAAACAAGAATATTGAAAATTTGGCTAACTGAAAAGAAATAAGGAACTTCTACGCTTAATCAGCGAAGAAATTACAGTAAAAATTGTGGGGGGAGACAAAGACTGGAATGCATGCAGCATATAATTGACGACGTAGGGTACTCTGAAAGGAACAGGTTGTTGCAGAAGAGAACTTCGAAGAGGTCTGAACAATTTATAAGACTAATGACTCAAAGACGATGGTCGTTGGAGTCATTTACAATCGGATACTTAACAGTAGAAAGGTGCAAAGTGTCAAATGTATGAACTAAAGTTAATGCAAAAAAACTGTCTGTAGTGCAGAGTTTTAAATATTTATTCATCAAAACCTTCACATGCTACATATGAGAGTATCTTAACATATATTAGTGGTTTCATGACACAGTTTGAATTGTTTGGTGCTGAGGGCAATTCAAACATAAACATTTATGAAATGTGCTAAGTCCCATCAAATTATTATAGGTGCTAAGTTGTTAGTCACTCTCCACAGAGCTGCATATAATATTCTTTATGCTCATTCTTTTCGAGATAAGGTATCATAGCCTTTAAATCTTTCTTCTTTTCATCTGTAATTGAATGGATAGAGGAAATAGATTCAAAGGCAGCAATTGAATGTTTCTTGCATTTTTCTCTTTGTTGAGCACATGCACCTTACGGGTCGTTTCAATGTCGGTGTAACATTCTTTTATTCATACATGTGTTACATTGTTGAATCACATGTAATGCTGACAACTTTTGAAACGTTCAGCTTTTTTGTAGACAGTATCTCGTTTGCCACTGCTTGAGTTTTAAAAATCGGAAGTATTCATAGAAATTACTTTCAAAAGGTCTAACAACCTTTGCATCCTCGACCATTTTGCAAAGGCCGCTTGCTACAAATGCTTTCGACGCCGATTTCATTCTCTCTATCACAGCAAACTCAGAGTCACAGGGGAGGAAGAAGGTTTCTTTCTTTTAGGACGCTGGAAATATGTTACGATTCAACAGCCATAATTCCTTAGATAGCGAAGGGCTTAAAACCATACGTACGGTGAAGGACCGTTTTTAGCTGGTCTGTTTTGTGTTTCATACGCCAAAGCCTTCGTCTTTAATTTATTCTGTTCAGCTCTGAATGATCCACTACCACTCTTCCTTCGTCTCCTACCTCTGTGGCTTTCAGCCTCCATTCTCCAACATATGGATATCACATATGTAAAAAATGATTTTAAAATAATACACCGGTATATAATATTTGATTTATATGACAATGTTATGTGATTGTATATCTACATCTACATCCATACTCCGCAAGCGACCCGACGGTGTGTGGCGGAGGGTATCTTGAGTACCACTATCGGTTCTCCCTCCTATTCCAGTCACGTATTGTTCGCGGAAAGAAAGATTGTCGGTATGCCTCTGTGTGAGATCTAATCTCTCTGATCTTATCATTATCTCTTCGCGAGATGTAGGAGGGAGCAACATACTGCTAGAGTCCTCGGTAAAGGTATGTTCTCGAAACTTCGATAAAACCGCGTACCGAGCGACAGAGCATCTATCCTGCACAGTCTTCCACTGGAGTTTATCGATCATCTCCGTAACGCTTTCTTGGTTACCAAATGATACTGTAACGAAGCGCGCTGCTCTCCGTTCGATCTTTTCTACTTCCTCTATCAACCCCACCTGTTACGGATCCCACATTTCTTTGGGATTCTTCCAATGAATCTAAGTCTGGCATCTGCTTTACCGACGATTGATTTTATATGGCCGTCCTAATGCCTACTCCCAGATAATTTATGGAATTAACTGCTTCCAGTTGCTGACCTGCTGTAGTGTAGCTAAATGCCAACTATCTTTCTTTCTATGTATTCGCAGCACATTACTCTTGTCTACATTGCGATTCAATTGCCATTCCCTGCACCGTGCTCAATTCGATGCATATTCTCCTGCATTTCAATACAAATATGATCGTAATATTATGCAATTAATATACATATACTTTATAAGTTGAAGAGCAATGATTCAAAATAAAGGAGATAACAGAAGTCTCTGCATACACTTATCATGGCATCAAAGTGAAACAAACACAACCGAATGGCACACTGCACCATTCTTATGAAATCAGCAGGCAAAGTAGCACTATTGCAATCTACTGGTTGAAAGTATAACCACTTGGAGTACTCGGTGGACACAGCGCTCTTCATATGTGATCCTCTTCGGCATCTTGCACCTTTCAAACCACTTATCACATTTTTCATGAATCGGCACTTAGCATCTTTCTACAGTTAACCCTTTAATGCATGAATTTTTATTCGAAGCTATAAAAACTTCCATGATTAATGTATAGTGCGTATATATTGACAAAAATAATGAAAAAAAAAGCCTTAAAAGTGGTATGCCCTAGTAGCAACGTAAAGTACATAGCTAGTTACCTAATATAGTGCTTCCACAATGTACCCGATGCAGTAATTGTCACTATTATGCCTCCCATCTATCCAAAAAATAACTCATAATGCAACAGTGTACGTGATTAGCTACTTTTAAATGGCTAAGAGGGAATACTAATGTAAACAAATGCACATATTAGTAGTAACTCCGTGCAGTTTACCGTCTAATGTATAGAAGCAGCTACAAAATAATTTGTGATTATAGGCCTATGTTGGGCAGTTTGAGAGATAATAGAAAAATATAAGGTATGTAGCTGCTCAGGTACACTATGCATTAAAGGGTTAAGTATCCAATTTGTGTGGAACAATGGGACGTAAGTAGGAGGTTTCGAAAAGTGTGTTGCGCAGTGAGGTTTCCATTTCTGTTGCAGTTAGGCAGTTAGCAAGAGTACGTCATTCGTAGCCAGCGGGGAGCAGTACATCTCACTGAGCAGTCGCGCCTCCCGGCTGTTTGAATTCAGGGTAACAACGGTCCACACAGAGGACTCGTATGCACTCCATCCTCTTACCGCAGGCGCCCTCGTGCGCGACGTGCAGGCTCCTGTTGAGCAGGCAGGCCGCGCGCCGCATCTCGCACGCGCTGGGGTACGTGCTGCCGTCCGAGCCGCACACCGGCCGAACGTCGTCAGAGTCCTGCCGAAGGAAACAACAACAGGAAAGTCACTCCTAGAGGAAAGGCTACAGTTGCAAGAAATGCATTCGCTAGGATATTGCCGCAAGACCACAAGTTAACCGACTGCGGGCGTGGCGCAAGGGATAGCGTCACCAAATGCGGTGCTGTAAGTCGCCGGTTCAAACCCGTGCACCGCCAAATATTTATTCCTTTGAAATTAACATTTCCAGAATGTTCTACATGTTTCTTATGTTCACTTGTAATTTCTACATGTTTCTACTATTCTTCTAATTTCTGGCACATTCTGTCTGTGAATAAATAGCGGAGCACTCTGCCCGAGAGGCAGTCAGTGCTGCGTGGGTGTTTCAGTTCGCAATAAACCTGCTTTCAGTATTCAGTTGACAACCCTCACTTCGAAGTCAAGCCTGCTTGCAATTCAACGCGACAATATTATTCGGAGGATCATTATATAAATACGTTAACACGAAACTGAGGGTGCAGATTTTTAATATTAATCATAAAAGCAGGTCAATAAAACGTAATTCCAAAGGTGGTTTGTCATAGATTTTGCGAATATAAAAATTATATGTGCACGTAGCCGTTAAGAGTGGCAAAAAGAGAAAGAAATTTTATGATGATACTCCAAATTCTCCATAAGTTTTGCCACTATATTATGTCATTGTAGGTGGCATACTGGTACAGGTAAAATGAGCTCCCACATCTTTTTAATTCTTTGTAATGTTCAATTGTTAACTTTCAAATATAATTTTTAAATATAATTAAATAATTCAGTTTATGAACGCAGAATTAATATTTTCAAATTCATTACAAAAATTTGGATTAATGTGTTTAAAGAGCAATTGTTTTAAATAATATATTTCAAGTGTTTCCGTTGATTGCTGCAAGAAGTGGAGTTTCCCCTACTTCTGAATGAAGATGGCAGCTCTCCCTCTTACTGCACAATAATAAATAATGATATACTCAGTGCTATGCCAGGGGAAGATAAAATTTACATTTGCATCTACATACAAACTCCGCAATCCACCGTAAGGTGCGTGGCGGAGGGTATATTGTACCACTACTAGGGATTTCCTTTCCTATTCCACTCCGAAACAAAACGAGGAAAAATGCCTATATGCCTCCGTACGAGCCCTAATTTCTCTTATCATTGTGATCACTACGCGAAATATAAGTAGGCGGCAGCAAGATCGTACTACACTCAGCTTCAAATTCCGGCCCTCTAAATTTCCTCAACAGAAATTCACGAAAAGGACGTCGTCTTTCCTCCAGCGATCCCCAATTGAGTTGCCGGAGCGTTTTCGTGACACTCGCGCATTGGTCGAACCTACCAGTACCAAACCTAGCTCCTCGCCTCTGAACTGCCTCTATGTCTTCCTTTAAACTGATCTGCTGCGGGTCCCAAACACTCGAGCAATACTCAAGACGAGATCGTACAAGCGTTTTATACGCGGTCTCCTTTACAGATGAAGTACATCTTCCCAAAATTTTCCCAATAAACCGAAGTCGGCTGTCCGCCTTAATCACAACTGTCCTTACATGTTCGATCCATTACAGCTATGACAATACAAAGGAAGGATTAGTTGAACGAACCAGAATGCGTATTAAATGTTTATATAAAAATTCCATTGATTGCCAAGTTTCAACTGGGAACACAGAAAATAGGCGAATTTTGATTTCCCACATACCTATGACTTATTCAGGCACTATTTTACCTTTCCAGTTCCAAAGAACACAACTCCCAATCATTCCTGCATTTGCAATTATACTATTAATAAGTCTCAGAGGCAAACAAAAAGTTGTGATTCTATTACGAAAACCTGTTTTCACACATGATAGCTACATGTTGCAGCAAGTAGAGTTCGATTCTTTGATGGTTTGAAATTTTAAATTTGTGAACATACAGAACAAGGACATTTAGCAAATAATGAAAGAATTTTTACAAAAAATGTTGTTTTTATTGAAGTTTTGTAATGTTAAATTGTGAAATAAAGCAGTTGATTTCATCATTTGTTTCTTTCATTGTCTCGTCTTTCCTCTTTGCTCTTTCTTTCACCTGTTCTCTTAGCATTCATATAAAACCTATAAATTGGCAGTGCTCAATAAATTCCAATTACATTAAATTTTCTTTTTCTTTTGCATGACTTTGCAAACACAAGTGGTCGAATACTAGTGAGTACATAAATGCTGCTTCAATATTTTATTTTTGGATACAAGCTTATTTCTGCCTTATTGCCTTCAACAGTAGACACTTCATTTGAACTGCTTACATCATTCAGGGAGTCAGCCATGACGAAACTATTCCACGTGGTGTGTAAGACTGGTGAAAACCCGTCATACTTCAGGAACAATTTCAAATAAGCTACAGAACTGTCAGTTAAATAAGCCATGGTTGCAAAATAATAACACGAATTGTTTACAGAAGAATGAAAAAAAAAACTGGTAGAAACTGTCTTCAAGAAAGTTCAGATTTGATTCTGAACAGTTTAGGAACACATGATGCAATAATCACCTCACGATTTATCTTAGAACGCAAGTTAAAGAAAGACAAACTTACTTTAATTTATTTTTGTAGATGTAAATAAAGTTTTTGACAATGTTGACTGGAAAATACCCTGAAATTCTAAAGAAAGCAGTGATAAAATGCAGGGAACGAAAAGTTATACATGGTGTACGTAAGTCCAGGAAAATTTTCATTTATTTATTGGACAAGAACTAAACGTTGTGCAGATATCATACATTTTGAATCGTTTTGAGTTTTGTTCGCAGTTGCAAAAACTAAATAAGGATGTGGATGGCATTGTTGACCACTGAATTTTTAGTGACGAAGCCACGTTTCAAAATGTTGAAATGTTTGTAAGTCTATCGGACCAAACTGCGTGGTCATCAGTCCGTAGTTTACAAAGTACTTAAACTAGGTAAACTAACGTAAGGACAACACACACCCATGCCCCAGGGAGGACTCGAACCTCCGACGGCGAGCAACCGCGCGCTATGCAGCGAGGCGCCTTAGGCGCCTTACACCGATCGGCTACTTCACCGCGGCACCACGTTTCACACCAACGGGAAAGTGAACTGAAATAATTCTCGAATCTGGGGTACGAAGCTTTGACACGAATCCATTGAATTTGAGCGTGATTCCCCAAAGAATTTTTTTTTGTTTTGTGCCTTGACATGTCGAAAACTGTAGGGGCCATTCTTCTTCGCCGAGACACTGTTACTGGATATTCCTACTTGGACATGTTGCAGCCACTTTACCATGTTTCCCGGTAGAGCATATTGCCATGAATGTTGCCTGCTCTGTGTCCGATATAGCGCCAGAACTCATCATGTTTGTGACTAGCGCTGAATATCGGCAAATCACCAAAGTACGCTGTGGCACTATACATGAGGGGAAAAAAACTTTCAGGGCGTCTCTTCGAAATGACATGCATATTATATCTGTAAAAGGTTTGGTTCTTATGTAACAAATAATTTAAAGTGTTCCCGGACTTTATGTATAAGCGATGCTGAAGGAATTTGATTACGAAACGTGACAATAACTGCGGTAGATGTATTTTCTTATTTACGCAATAAAGTAACTTTCGATGGCCGGAATGCAGGAAATATAAAATGGTAATGGGAAGAAAAGCATTTCTCAAGTAGCAAAATTTGGTAATATCGAATATTAAGTTATAAGTTGTATTTTCTGAAAGTGTTTGTGAGGAGTGTAGCTTTGTAACGGAGTGAAACGTAGGTGATAAAAAGTTCATACAAGAATATGATAGCTTTGGAAATTTCGTGCTGCAAAAGAATGGTGTAACTAATGTAGAGATATTGAACAGAAATGAAAAGAAAATATTGTAGTATTGGAGGGAAATGTGTGGAGAAAACCGCAGAAGAATACCGAAAGACGAATACAGTAAGCAGGTTCAAAAGGATGTGGGTTGCCGTTAAATTGCACAGGATAGGGTAGCGTGGAGAGCTAATCAAACAAGCTTCACGAGTGGAGACCACAACAAAAACACAGTACATCTGTCACTAAGCGCGATTGTTAATATATGACTAAATACACGACCTATGGGTATTCTATAATGTTAGTTCTATTCATGGCCTGACATTGAGAGAGACATGTGCCAACTTTGCGTAGACAATTACTGTCTTTAGTTGTTCGATGTAATATTTAACACCGTTTTAAATTTTAATTATATAAATTATAATTATTTATTATATCAGTTTAGGGTATTAAGTGCCCTTTTTAAGACACATTTCGAACCCTTATATGTTCAGTCTAAACATGATTCAAGGACACTCAGTAATTGGTTGCTGCTATTGTAAAGATCTACTGAATTACAATTGTTGCCATGGACAAAATACTGAACTATTTAAACTCGAACGTCCCTAGAATGCGAGTTTCTATCATTATGCACTCTGACATTATCAGAGGATGAGAAGCTGGCGTTGTATAAGTTATCTGAATTTAAAAACATTTATTGCAAAATTTTTAAAAGTTTTACACTTTTTTTCATAGCACCACATCGAAATACAGGTCAAAAGTTGAAGCATTTAAATTGATGTTCAGATGCTGTTATTGGAAATTTTAATGCATGATAGAGAGAGAAACATAACCTTTAAAGATATGAAAGCATGCACTTTCTTCTACCACTCTTAACGGTTACGTGCATGCATGATTCTTATATTGTGTACATCTGTGACAAAGTAGCTATCAAATTATAAACTCCTGGAAAATGAAAGAAGAACACCATGAGTTCGTCGATTCAGCAGAAGGAAATTTTATTAACCATTCTTGAGGCTGTATACAACACATGATTACACAGGCAGAGCAATGTCGACTCAAATTTTTGCATTAATACAAATTCTCCCATGGAAACGATCGTAGATGTGCCGAATGTAGTCTTGCAGAATGGCCTGTCATGCAGTTTCCACCTGGTGCCTCAGTTGAGCCACATTTCGTGCCGCTCATGCAGACCGCCCAACATGACATTCTTAATGGGGGACAGATCTGGAGATAATGATGGGCAGGGTAATTGACGTAAACATAGGAGAGTACGTTGGGTTGTACGGGATACATGTGGACGTACATTGTCCTGTTGCAAAAGCATATTGCCTTGTTGGTGCATGAACAGTACTGTGCCCTGTTCAATTTCCCCTCGACGTTCACCAGAGGAGAACGGCTGGTGCAGGATATAGACCCATGCTGCCGGGTGTCGGCCCCGTTTGCCTCTGTTGAATGCACTCCAGATTTGTGCGCTCCCCTGCACACCACACACGCTTACGACCATCATTGGCACTGAGGCGGTAGCGACTCTCTTCAATGAAGACGACACGTCTCCATTCGTCCCTTCAAAAGTGCCTACCGTGACACCATTGGGGCGGGTTGAACGATGTTGGGACGTGAGCGGAGGAAACCTTAACGGCAAGCATGACCGTGCATTATTGAGTGGGGAGCCATATCCTACAATGGCTGTTCTGCTCTAGAGGACATTGAACAGTGCACGGTACACTGAAACCACAATTCAACCCGTCTTGCTATCACTCATGCACCAACAAGGGGGTATGCGTTTCATAAGGACAATGCACGTCCACATGTATCCCGTACCACACAACGTGCTCTTCAAGGTGTACGTCAACTACCATGACTAGCATGACCCCAGATCTGTCCCTCATTGAGCATGTTTGGGACCGCATGAAACGTTATTCTGGGCGGTCGGTATGAGCGAAACGAAATGTGGCCCAACTGAGACACCAGGTGGAATCTTGGCAGGCCATTCCACATAACCACATTCGTCACCTCTACTATCGTCTCCATGAAAGAATTACAGCTTATATTAATGCAAAAGTAAGATATACACGGCAATAACGCCGATACTGCGCACGCACTGATGACTGTACTAACGTGCGTATGGGTCTTCCTGTGTGATCGCGTGTTGTATATATTATAGTGAACGTGGAAGTTCCAGTGAAGGTATACCTTGACTGGTGATGGTGTACCTTCACTGGCCTCTATAGTGAATGTGGGTTATTGCTTCCAGTTTGGCCTTAACAGTACACATTCAGTAGGAATTGCGCACCTGTTCTAATGAAGGTATACCTCCACTGCCAAGAAGCAGGGAATATGTACCACGACTGCCATAAAGCGAGCGCTGCTAACACACAGCGGCTGCTGCAGCCTCCTCGACGCTTCCCCCTCCCCTCGCCCAGCAACATGGAAGGCGCACCTGTTGTTCGCTGAGCGCCATTTGCTCCCACACAACATTAAACAACCCACATATTGCAAAAACTAAAACGTTTGAATACAGCACTCGAACTTTGCAAAATGTTGCAGAACTGTCACTAATTGGCACATGTAAAATTTCATAAAGATATGATTTATAGTTTACGTAAAAAGGGGTTTTCACGATATTTTGAACTGGGCAAAGTATTAGAATTATAAACTTCAGATTTTGGACAATTAACGGTATCTACAATATATCAATTTTTTATTTTTTTTATTTTTTTTATTATTATTATTTTTATTTAATCATACTACGGAAGCTGCCGAAAAGATAGAAAGTGCCCTTGTTGTAGATTATGTTGTTATATTTTACTTCCAAACGTATAATTTCAGCCCTAAAGTTATGACAAATAATGATAAACTTGTACCAATAGTAATGGTACAACAAATTACAATAGAGTCCAGCATCCGCTGCCTATTCAAGGACTCAATTAAAAATTCAACAACCTAAGTCGTTTCCGTCCTTCTTTCCTCCAGATTTTAATGTTTTAACCTCGCTGATTAGTTACTCGTACTTTTCCTTGTCCAAAAACACACTATTATAATTCAGATTTTCGCGTTCCACCTTAAGATGTTCGTAGACCTTCACCGAGTCAACCATTGCTGCAGTGTTGTCAAGCCTGCCGTGGTGACGAAAGCACTACTGGAATGCTGCAGCGGTCGAAGCCAGCTCGGCACTTCTCCAGCACCTCCCCCAGATACGTGTAAAACGCATCTGCTGTGCGCTGCTCCCAGTCTCTACCCACAAATGAACACATCTACTAACTGGAGCCAGTGATGGTACACCTTCACTAGTGGATGAGTATTTCTCAATTTATGGTACGCTTTCACCGACCGTTTCAGTGATGGTACACATCCACTAGAGAAAGTATATCTTTTCTAACCATCATACTATATCAGATACATCCTCAGGAATGTGTCAATAAAATTTCCCTCTGCTGGGTCGACAAATTCATGGTGTTCTTTTTTCAGTTTTTCATTTTCCAGGAGTCGTAAGGTTGTCTACAACTTGTACAAAAGCCAGACAGCAGTTGTCAGAGTTGAAGGGCATGAAAGGGATGTAGTGGTTGGGAAGGGAGTAAGACAGGGTTGTAGCCTTTCTCCAATATTATTCAATTTGTACATTGAGCATACTCTGACTAAAAGAAGGGATCGCATGCTAGGACACATTCTTAGACATCGAGGAATCGTAAATTTAGGATTGGAGGGAAGTGTTTGGGGTAAAAATCGCAGAGGGAGACCAAGAGACGCGTATAGTAAGCAGATTCAAGTGGAAGTAGGTTGCCGTTCTTATGAGGAGATGAAAAGGCTTGCTCAGGATAGAGTAGGGTGGAGAGCTGCATCAAACAGGTCTCCTGACTGAAGACCAATAATAATAACATTGAGCAAGCCATATAGAAAAGGAGATATTTGGAGAAGGTATTTAAGTTCAGGGTGAAGAACTAAAAACATCGCGTTTTGCCGACGACATAGTAATTCTGTCAGAGACAGCAAAGGACCTGGAAGAGTAGTTGAACGAAATGGACAGTGCGCTGAAAGGTGCATGTAGGATGAACATTAACAAGAGCAAGGTAGATGATTTTTGTTACTTGCGCAGTAAAATAGCAAATAATGGTCGCAGTACAGAGGATATAAAATGCAGAATGACAACGGGTAGAAAAGCGTTCTTGAAAAAGAGAAATTTGTTAACATCGAATATTGATTTAAGCCTAAGGAAGTCCTATCTGAAGGCATTTGTGTGGAGTGTTGCCTTGTATGGGAGTGAAACATGGACGATAAACAGTGCAGACAGGAAGAGTAAAGAGGCTTTTGAAATGTGGTGCTACAGAAGAATGCTGAAGATTAGGTGGGTGGATCGCATAACTAAAAGAAGGGATCGATTGGTAGGACACGTACTTAGACATCAAGGAATCGTGAATTTAGCCTTGGAGGGACGTTTTGGGGTAGAAACCGCAGAGGAAGACCAAGAGATGGATACAGTAAGCAGATTCAGACAGATGTAGGTTGCCGTTCTTAGGTGGAGTTGAAGAGGCTTCCTCAGGATAGGGTATTGGGAAGGGCTGCATCAAACCAGTCTCTAGACTAAAGACCACAACAATGTCAATAATGCAAAGAAATTGCCGACATTGAGACAAAGCGACGCCATGATCAGAAGTGTTACATATTGAAACTTCATTACCATCCACGTATAAGTAAAATGAAAAATCATTACTTCAATATTAGAAATTCGTGCGTTTCCACTGATTAAGAATAACTGTTTGACAAGTGAACGGATTTGGAGAGATTAAATGGAAATTGCACAGGCACTCGAAAAATCTGCGCTGCCGCCCCCGAGATTAGCGCAATAAGTATTCACGACAGCGGCGGCCTAAAGAGGCGGACGGGCAGATCCGTCGACCGCGGTGGCTGAAGCGCGCGCGACAGCCCTGAGAAACGAGACGCCGTTACCGGAGCCGGCAAACCCAATTTTCCGGAGAGCTCCGATACAAAGGCGCGCTCTTAGCATTCAGCAGCTCCTTCTTAATATAACACAATCAGCGAAAAGGGGGCCGTGCAAAATAAATACAACGGCGCGACGGTGTTCCGGCAGTGTAGAAACTTTCAATTACCAGGCGCGGCTTTCTCGGAACATCTCAACAGCGGCGCGTGACCGGAATGTGTGCGCCGCGGGTTGCCGGGGCGCCAGGCGCCGGCAGGTAGCCCAGCTGCCAATGGCCACAGCGCGCGTGGGTAATTGCAGTACGTGATGATTAATTCATTCTTGAATGTTTTTATTAAGCTTTATTTTTATAATTTCATTGTATTCTTATTCTGATTTAAGAATAGTTTGTTATTATTTTTGTGTTGATTTTTATTCTTTTATATTGATCTTATTGAGTTTTTGAATTTGTTGTTTAACAATTACTGCAAGAAGATCAATTTATTTTTTATCATTCTAATTTTTTTACTGTTTTATTATTAATAATTATATTATTTTGTTCTTCTTCTAGTTTCAATTTATTTTCTTTTTACGAGGTACGTCGAGAAAGTAAGTTCCGTTTGGTTATATAAAACAAACGTGTACAGATACAGAACAAATATTTATTGTACAAAAATCTACAGCTGTTAAACTACTTTTCTACATAGCTGTCGAAATTTTGTAGGCACTTGTCATAGCGTGGCACAAGTTTCGGTATGCTTCCTTCATAGAAGGTTGCCGCCTGTGTATTCAGCCATGTGGTAGCATGTTCTTTCAGCTCGTCATCGTTGAAGTGTTGACAGGGCAAATTTTAGGTGTAAGAAGAGGATTTCCATCCAAAGGTGGTGTTTGTTTCCACGATAGTGGCCGACCTCATGTGGAGAATGTGACCAAACAACTCTTAAGGGAATTTCACTGGGACGTGTTTGATCATCATCCGTACAGCCCGGGCCTCGCTCCTAGCCACTTTCATCTCTTCTTACACCTAAAAATCTGTCCTTGGTGGTCAACACTTCAACGATGATGACGAGCTGAAAGAACATGCTACCACATGGCTGAATACACAGGCGGCAACCTATGAAGAAGGCATACAGAAACTTGTGCCACGCTATGACAAGTGCCTCCAAAATTTCGGCAGCTGTGTAGAAAAGTAGTTTATCAGTTTTAGATTTTTGTACAATAAATTTTTTTCTGTAACTGTACACGTTTGTTTTATATAACCAAACGGAACTTACTTTCTGGACGTATCTCGTAAAAACAAAATAAATTTAAACAAGAAGAACAAAATAATATAAATAATACTTGAATCTAGACTAACACCAACATTCAGGTACCTATTTGAACCCTCCAGTAATCGTGTGACATGACGTGAGCTATACTCATACGTTTATTAGTAAAAGTTCTGATTCCAAAAAGAATAGAATTCCCGTGTACAGAACTGCTCGAAACGTCTGATTACCTTAGAAATGCACTAATGAGCTTAAACATTGCCTTCAAGGATACAATTTACATTTACATAAATGTCAGGGGGTTCATCGAACAGCTTTTATGATGTTTCTCTATAGTTCTTTTCTCTAAAAGCGCACTGGAAAAAGGAACTTCAAAATCTTCCCGCTTTGCATCTGTGGAACGACGTTATTCATTATGGCGTGATCTGTTTCCGAAGATTCAATCACCGACTATTACTTCTGAATGTGAAAATATCTTGCTAGCACCCACCTTCTTAGGGAGACATGACCATCCCAGTAAAATAAGAGAAATCAGGTCGAAAACGGAACGATTTAGGTGTTCTTTCTTCCCGCGCGCTATTAGAGAAAAGTTATGAAAGTGGTTAATGAACCCTCAGCCAGGTACTTAAATGTGATTTGCTGAGTATCTATGTAGATGTAGATATAGAGGGCCTATACAGAGGAAATAAACTTGAAGGCAGTATTGTAGAAGTGGAAGACGAAGTGGAGGAAAATGAGATAGGTGATATGATACTGTGAGAAGAATTTGACATAACGCTGAAGAATTTGAGTCGAAACAATGCCCCTGGAGTGTATTTGTTCCACCTGGTATGAAAAATGTGTGAGACAGGGGAAATACCCTCATACTTCAAGAAGAATATTTTAATTCCAATTCCAAAAAAAGCAAGTGCATACATACGTGAAAATTACAGAACTCTCAGTTTAATAAGTCATGGTTACACAATATTAACACGAATTATTTACAGAGGAATGGAAAAACTTGTGGAATCCGACCTCGGGGAAGATCAGTTTGGGTTTAGGAGAAATGTAGGAACACGGGAGGCCATACATTACGACTTACCTTAGAAGATAGGCTAAGGAAAGGCAAACTACGTTTTCAGCATTAGTAGATTTGGAAAAAGCTTTTGACAATGTCGACTGGAATACACTCTTTCAATTTCTGAAGGTAGCAGGGGTAAAATGTACGGAGCGAAAAGTTATATTCAACCTATACAAAAACCAGACAGTAGTTATTAGAGTCGAAGGGAAAGAAAGGGACGCAGAGGTTGGGAAGGGAGTAAGACAGGGTTGTAGCCTTTCCCCAACGTTGTTCAATCTGTACATTGAGCAAGCAGTGATGGAGTGCAACGAGAAATTTGGAGAGAGAATTAAAGGTCAGGGAGAAGAAATAAAAACATTGCGGTTTGCCGATGACATAGTAATACTGTCAGAGACCGCAAAAGTTCTGGAAGAGCAATTGAATGGAATGGACAATGTCTTGGATATAAGATAAATATCAACAAGAGTAAAACAAGGGTACTAAAATGTAGTGTCCGAACGTCAGACGATGCTGAAGGAATTAGATTAGGTAATGAGACAGTAAAATTAGTAAATGAGTTTGTTATTTGGGTAACAAGATCTGGTGGCCGAAGTAGATATAAAATGCAGAATGGCAATGGGAACAAAAGCGTTTCTGAAGAAGCGAAAGTTATTAACATACTATATTAATTTAAATGTTAGGATGTCCTTTCTGAAAGCATTTGCCTGAAGTGTAGCATTGTATGGGAGTGAAACGTGGACGATAAGGATTTCAGTCAAAAAGATGATAGAAGCTTTCGAAATAAGGTGCTACAGACGAATGATTAAAATTATATGAGTAGATAACGTAATTAATGAGGAGGTGCTTAACCGAATTGGGGAGAAAAGAAGTTTCTTGCATATCCTAAGAGAAAGAATAGATTGTTGTGACACATTTTCAGGCATCAATAAATTGTGAACTTAGCATTAGAAGGAAGTGTGTGGGGTAAAAATAGTAGAGGGAGACCGAGGGACGAATACAGTAAGCAGATTCAAAAGGATGTAGGTTGCCGAACGTATTCTCAGATGAAGAATCTTGCACAGGACAGGGTATCGTGGAGAGCTGCATCAAACCCGTCTGCAGACTGAAGAGCACAACAACGTACGTGGGTACTAAGGAAATATGTTCGCTTTCGGAGGAGAATGTTGGTGAAAGACATTTCACAAATAAAAACTCCACGCAACGAATAACACCTTTCTTTAAATGCTTTCCACCCCAATTCGTGGATTATTTCCGCAACACTCACGCCCTTATGTCACGATAGTACAAAACGAACTGCCCTTCTCTGAAATTTCGGCACTCCAACTTGGCAGGGATCCTACAATGGGCAGCAGTAGTCCAAAATAGGAAGCAAAATGATGTGTAGGCACTACCTTTATTAGAGCTGCTGCATCTTCTACGTGTTACCCTTCTCTACAATATTTTCTATGTGTTGTTTTCAGTTCAGGTTGTTCGTAATTGTAATTCCTAGGTATTTAGTTTACGACCGTTAGATGTGTCTGATTTATCATGTAGATGAAGTTAAATGGATTTATTTCAGTATTCTTATGAATGACATCACACTTTTTAATTATTTAGGATCAACTGACAATTTTTGCAACTCACAGATATTTAAATCGTTTAGCAGCTGCATTCATCTTCGTGACTTTACTAGCCTACAAACGCCAGAATCATGCGCAAACATTCTGATAGAGCTGTTCAGATTGTCTCCTAAATCGTTTGTAAAGATTAAAAATATTGGGGGCCTATAACATATCCCTGGCGGAGGTCGGACTTCTGTTCTACACGAAGACTTTCCATCAGTGACACGTACTGTGTGTTTTTTGACAGGAAACTGTGAATCCAATATGGTGATATTCTGTAAGCATGTAATTTGATTTGTAGACGCTTCTTAGATATAGTGTCAAAAGCCTAGCCTAGAAATATGGAATAGATTCGATATCCCTTGTCGATAATCATGAAATAGTTTAAAAAATCTCATAAACCGCATAAAAAGCTATGTGTAAGTCATAAGGGAACTGTCACTATCAAACAGTGAGTAAATATAGGCTAATCAACGCTCCGTTTTAGGCAAAAGCTAGTTTCTTACTCATGTCAATGTTTATGATGTGATATATCCTAAACTAGGAGTTGTACTGTAATATAATTTTGCATGTGGATTTAGCGATAACCGTGGATATTGTCTGTAAAACTTGTTTTAACATATTTTTGCTAAAGAAGTAACAAATTAAAATGTCTAGTCCGATGGTGAAGTTATACATCATGAAACCGAAAATGTTGTTAGAGATTTCTTCCGTTTTACGTTTTTGTGAGGCTTGTCAGCGTGAAAGAGTTTCTTAAATATTTGAAATCATGAATTACCTCAACAGAACGATCTACTGAGCCCCAGTCAACACGGATTCTGAATGCATTTTTCTTACAGGAAGTGATGAGCGATATCGCCAAGGGATCTCAAATAGATTCCCTACTTGTAGACTTTCGGAAAGCTTTTGATACGGTACTTCAAACAAGATTTTTAATCAAATAGTGTGGCTATGTAATATCATCTCAGATATGTGTTTAGACTGTAGATTTCCTGTCAGAGGAAAGAGATCGACTAAAGCATGGGTGATATCTTGCGTTCCGCAGGCTAGTGTTACTGGTCCTCTGCTGATCGTTACTATATAAACGATTTAGTAGAGCTCTGGGGCGTCCTCTTAAGGTTGTTTGCAGATGTGCTGTCATTTATTGCGTAGTAAAGTCACCTGTATATCAAAAACGCCGAAGAACGACTTAAATAAGATACCTGTATGGTGCGGAAATTGGCAATTCACCCTGTATAATGGAAAATAGTAAGTTATCCACATAAATTCGTTAAACTTCGTTCATAAGAAACATCAGTCAGATATGAAGGCCGTAAATTCAGATAAACGACTGAGAATTGCAATGAAGACCGACTTAATTGGAAAATAACACACAGAAAATCAAGCCGGGAAGACGAACCAATAACTGTTTTTTGTTGGCAGAACACTTTGTAGATGTAGCAGAACTACTAAAGAGACGACCTACACTACGCTTGTCCGTGCTGTTTGGTATTTTTATCGAGTGGGTTAGAAGGAGAACATCGAAAGAGTACAAAGAAGGGCACCCTATGTAAATCCGTAGGTGCGTGGCTATGCTCTGTTGAGACTGAGTAATGTAAATAATCGGGTGCAGGCTAGAATAATTAGCTTGACTGTTATTATTGTTTGATTACTGCGTTAAGGTTTAGTTATACTTTTTTAGTATATTGGCGGTGGAAACTAAATCATGGAACCACATTCTGACTGTAACCGCATTTAAGTGGTTACCTTAAGTTTATTTATTTACTTATTCAATAAATATAATATCCTCAAGAGCTGGTGTCAAACGACAGTCTCCTGCGAGAAAAACATTTTGTCCCCTAAGCCAGTCTCGCCCTCAAATAAAAACTTGAACATGTTTATATTCATGCAGGGAAACTTGTACCTATGTAATATCTCATGACTTTACAGTAAAAACTAAACAATTAAACTGTTTCATTGTTTACTTTCGAAGTACTACCATTCTTACTGAAGCAACTGTAATACGTTTCATTCATTTTCTACGCCGTCAACATAAGGTTTAGTATTAGGAGTTAATCGTTAACTTTATATTCATGTTAAGCGAAATAATGCTTTAAAGTTTAACGTAGTAAACTTTTTCAATAAGGAATTAACATTTACTGAAGTGCAATATTGCTGTGGACTGGCCTTGATCGGAGGTTAGATGAGAAACTTCGCATACTCTTATGTTACTTTATGGACTCAGTAGATCAATCGAAAAAATAAACGAACTGTTATAGGATGACTTAGTTTGTGTTTGAAATAAATAAGTCAAATGTAAATAAAACATATCGAAAGAAACGAATAAATTTCACTAACATTTTATTTAACACACACTGCGAAATCAGTGAATTCATATATCATTGACGAATAAAATCAATGTTAGTTTGTAATCTTAAAGATAAGATTGTTTATGTAATTATATCACTCACAAGATCATCCGATATTACTGCTGTCACTGTAAGGCCAGTAAATTAACAAGTAAGATTTGATAATGACTCTTTAACGAGTCAAAACTCGTCTTCATGTAAAAACAATAAGCGTATGGCAAATAAAGATCTCATAAAGGGATTCATAACCAAGTAAATTAACAGTTTCGTTTATTGGTTCTTTGGTATAGCACGAAATTAACAGCAACATCTAGAGGTCCTTCGGGTTACTAACGGACAGAGTCATTAATAATCAGAGCAAACGTTTAAAATTTTAAAGTTAGATATCTTTTTGTTTTTCCTGCTCCGATTGTGATAAAATGAAGCCACAAATGTACTCCCGGGAGCAAAGATATCCGAACGATCTGAATTGGGTTGCGACTGACGTGTATACATCCCAAATAACGTTCTGTCTTGCGCGAACTCTAATATCTATGTGGTATACTAGTTCGACTGCTCTAAACGAATCCACTAGAGAAAACTGCTCTTTATTCCAGATGTAAATAAGCACCAAGATATTGCAATTAAAAGAAACACATTTAGTTCTTAACGTTTGTTAACTCCACACTCATTACATTCTGATATAACAAACTGCCTCACATTAAACATTCAGTAACCCGTAAACAACATTTAATATTGCTATGAACAACAGATTTTACGATAATATCTGAATTCCCAAAGTTCTATAGAAATTCGAAGTACTTGGGCTCTCTATATCGTTTTCTCGTAACTGCGAAACGGTTTTCCGGTGGCCAAATGGTCAAACGTTTGTAAACGTATTGGACCAAACTTCTATGCTTATCAGTCCCTAGGCTTATTAAATTCTTAAACTTAAACGACGGACCACGCACACAGGACTCAAACCTCCGGCGGGAACGGCCGCCCAGTCCGTATCATGTCGCCTTAGACCACGCGACTATTCCGCGTGGTGTTCCGGTGGCAAACGATTTTTTATTAACCGATTGTTGAACTAACCATATAATAAAAACTCGATTAACAGCAGCAAACGCTCTATGGAAACTTCAATATTAAACACGTATATTTCTCTGTACTTATACCTGATCATATATTTATACACATCTTTGAACTTGGAACGACAAGAAGAACTATCTTGTTCTGGTCTCAGACCTGCAGCCCTTGCTAACGAAGCAAAGAAATCGTGTCTTATCGATACTCGATCATGACAAAGATTGTCGTAGATGACTAGGCATAAAGGTGTGTGAAATATCGGAGTTATCATCACAAATATCAGAACGCAAATCTGAACTCGTGATATGCCAATTTTTTATTTTTACTGAACCAGGAAATTTATAACCATCCTTGGCGATAAACGAAGTGCACAGACCTAGGACTGTGCGGGGCTTACATATGAGACTGCTCCCGCCGGAGTTTCGAGTCCTCCCTCGGGCATTGATGTGTGTTGTGTCAGGTCAGTTAAAGAACTTTCTAAGCCTAAGGAAAGATGAGCACAGTAGATTGGCCCAATGGATTTACAAATATTTGATTTGAAGTTACATACCCAGTAGCTAAATGTTTGATAACTAAGTAAAGGAAGATGTTAGTAGTTGAATTGTTTTGACCAGAACTTCCCTCTAATACTAAACCGGGTCCCTATTACTATCTTCAACTCTTCTGACAGCTATTTTCGTAGTTACATAGCTACGGTCGATTTATGTTCCGCAAATGTTTGGCTTTCCTAGACTGACTCGATCCATGATGCTTTTTGCTGTTGGAGTTATTCATTCTACTGGTGTATTCCGGTAATCACTTTGTGTCCAATGAGGATTTTTCTTTCTTTAACTCATTTCTAGATTACGATTTTATCTGATTCGTGTAAAGTAATCAGTCTTTTTCGGGTCACGCAATTGTTACATTAGTTCTGTCCCATGTCAATAATCGTCCATTTTCGTGCACTCAGCACCTGTTATCCAAGAATAAAAATTCTGTGTCGTATTCTATTCGATCATGGGTATTAGATTGAAAGTGATCTAAATTCGTTAAATATACAGTGTGGGCCAATCATAGTGACCGGGTGAAACATCTCAAGAAATTAACATCAAACGAAAAAATAAGAACACATCTTTTCGAGCTTGAAGGAGCAAAAAAGATGGAGCTAGGTCAAATTGATGGGAACTGCATTAAAAAAAAAAACATTATTACCCATTTATATTACATATTCATGTGGTATGTAAATAAATGTGAAAGTTTTATTTGGAACATTTTTTTCGTTTTGTGATAAATGGCGCTGTAATATTCTCACAAATTTAGACAAACGCCCGATAGCGGCTTGTTACAATTCATTATGGGTAAAGGTGAAATGTGTGATGATGTAGAATTTTCAGAAGAGAAGTTTTTGAAATTCTAGATTTACGCTCATTTTGTCTGCTAGTGATATGCGGCTTAGCCTCCTACTGCGGCTAACACACTTGTTAGAGCAACTTCATTTGTTGTAGTTCTTGGTTGCTTTTTCTTATTTGGCTGATCACTTCCAGTTTCTTTAAATAAATTCACTATCTTGCGAATGGTCCGGACACTTGGTTGATGTATTTCAGGATAGCGATCAACATAATATATATCACAAGTTAGATGGGTATTTTGATCACAATAACCATAAATAAGAACAATAACTACTTTTTCTACGAGTGTTAAGCGTTCCGTCTTAACAAGATTATTTTTTTTCGCATTATGATGACTGGACAAACTTATTATGATATCTAACTGAAGTAAAAATTGTAACAAACTTTTTTTTTATTTACTGGGTGAAAGCAAAAAGACGTCTAGTTAGTGTATGTCTGTGATTTCAACACACTATTCTGCAAAACTACTAGATGGATTTTCATTTTCTATGCGTGTATAGAAAGTTCTTCGGTAGGTATGGGATTCGATTCCCGGTGAGGCTTAACATAATTATATCCTTATTACAGAGTCAGAGAGAGACCACAAGAATTATAGATTTCAGAGGTGTAGAGGGATGTGGGTTGCCGTTCCTATTTGGAGGCGTGGCGAGCTGCATCAAACCTATCTCTCACCATATTCCGCAGCAAGTTGTGTAGAGGATTGTGAGGGCTAGCTGCAACACAGGAGCTACCGATTACTTGATCCGCTGTTCTCCATATCTGAAGACGATCGCCTCTCCTCAAGGCCTCCATACGAAGAGTACTGATCCGTTCGCGAGACGAGATTACTAGTACGGAGTTTATTATTTTCATTCCATGCTAATGAATTTCTGCTGTAAAAATGGAAAAGACTCTGCTAAGAGCTGCCTTATTATATCGTTGGCAACAAAGCAACAATCTCCCCTCGTAGTAGAAGTCTTACAATGTTAATCGGTCGTCTCATTCCTATGTAAGCAGTTTTTTAGCAGTTATGAACTCCACTCTTAAAGGCATAGCTTTAAACAGAGTTCACCCCACAGTTCTTGCATCTGAAGAAACACAGATGTCTCTATTACCGACTTCTCTTTGCACTTCCTTCTCGGTAGACGACCTGTCGGGTTTAAACAAATTTCCTTTGAAATATGTTTTGCATAGGTACTACTGCTTGTTAAAACCTAGCTGTTGCGCTAGTGCGGGAATTCCTCACGTTATACAATTTGTGTGAATGTAGACCTTGACTACATATTACGCAGTGTATGTGGTATTCAAATACAAATGATACACTTGCATAATACTACACGCAGTGTTGCCAACCGTAGGGACATGTCGCTATACGTAGGCACTCCAAAAATTTCTCTCCACTGCTAAACTGACGACTCCTTGATGTATCAGAATATGTCCTACCAGCCTGTGCTTTCTTCCAGTCAATATATGTCAGAAATTTATTTTCTTCCTAGTTTTGTTCAGTACCTCCTCGTTAGTTACGCGATCTACCTACTTAATCTTCACCATTTGTCTGTAGCATCACATATCAGTGCTTCCAACATCTTTTTGTCTCAACTCCTTATCGTCCAGGTTTCAATCCCGTACAATGCTATACTCCAGAGAGTCACGTTTAAGGTTTAAATTAATATTGGATGGAACAAATTTCTCTTCTTCACAAATGCTTTTCTTCACATAGTTATTCTGAATTGTATTTTTTTTTCGGCCATCAGAAGCTATTTTGGTACCCGAAAAACAAAACTCGTCTACTACGTTTATTGTCTCGTTTCCTAATCTGACTCCTTTAGCATGGATTTTCTTAGACTACAAATCACTGCTCTTGAGTTGCTTTTAATTTTTCAACTACCTACATTAAAAACAATTACTGAGATGGACGCCGTCTTGCTGTGAAATCGATTTCAGTATACAAAACAAGAAGCTCTGATTCAAATGTTCAAATGTTTGTGAATCTATCGGACCAAACTACGTGGTCATCAGTCCGTAGCTTACAAACTACTTAAACCTAGATAAACTAACCTAAGGACAAACACACACACACACACACACACACACACACACACACCCATGCCCCAGCGAAGCTCTGATTCTTCTGTTGACAAAAACCTGGTTGACAGAAAGAACTCTAAATGTTTATTTACATAGATCAAAACCTAGTTGACTGAAAGTTCGGTAAATGTTTATTTACGGGTACAATAAAAAGATGTTTCTGAAAAAGTAACCAATATTTCTCATATGTTCAAATGTTTGTAGAGCTTATGGGACTTAACTACGGGGTCATCAGTCCCTAAATTTACAAAGTAACTATGAACTACTTTATACTAAAGACGGCAGAAACACCGATATCCGAGTGGGGATTGGAACCCCCGACGGGGAACAGCCTCGCGAATCGCAGCACAGCGCCTCAATGCGCTCGGCCGCTCCGCCGGAATCCAATATTTCTCCTGTCCCATGCTAACTGCAGACTTAAATAAAGAAGATCTTCCTTCAAATTAGAAATACAATACCACATTGTAAATACAAATGGCAAGAATTTGTTTCTACCGAAGTGTACGTAAATGTGTTAAAATGCACGTAGCATGGTTATGTAAATCCAAGATAAAACTGTTGTATTTTCTTTCCTTTTTTTACACACGTGAAGATTACCTGCAGTAGCTCAAGCTGGTCATATTGTAGGAAACATGTCGTTGGTATGTCAGTAAAGAAAAATTGTACGAAGGCTGCGGTTCAGTCAGAGCATACCTAGTATTAGTGAAAAGCATAGTAAGCATTAACCGTGAAATTTAGTACGGTGTGAAACCATCTGTTGTTTTAGTGCGGCAAGAACTAAAAATATAAAAATAGCGTATATTTGCACCAGCTGAGCGTGAAATATATATTATTTCCTCAGCTTTTGTTTTACACAGGAAAAGGGGTCAAGTTTATAGCTGTTTTATGTTTTATCGAACGTTCTGGAACAGAGAAATCACTCAATTTCGAAACGTACTATTTTTATAATTTTAACGTTGTGTATTTCCGGTTAAGAATTTGTTAACCGATGAAACATCAACTGCGAACATTTGATTTACAAGGCATTGCTTATATCGAGAGATTTACAAGCTACTGGACTTTCAGTGATAAACTGCTGTTAATATTTCCTACTAGTTGCAAAATTAAAACACTGAACTACCAAAACGCGTCAGTATATTAAAAGGAGCAGCCAACATATGACTGATAAAGGACACTAGTGCCAGAAACTGACCAATAAAACGAATTAATTGCAGCTGCTTGCTGCTGTTTTAAAAACCTAGGAATGAACTATAGTCCGTGGCTTCAACCGATATCTTACGAACATTCAGACGCGTTTTGGTACCTCAGTGATTTTATTTTGCAGCGAGTGGGAAATGTTATCAGCAGTTTACAACTGAAAGTCCAGTAGCTTGTAAATCTTCCGATATAAGGAGTGGTTTGTATGAGATAGAGGAAGACAAGCAGACTCATGTTCCCTAGCACGAAATAAAATTTAGCTGCCTAAAATTTTTGACAATCTTCCGTCCTGAATACCTCTAGTTCGTCACCGTTTTACACCTACTGCTTGACCTGAGAAAGCAGAGACAGTTGCATTTTCTTTCCTTCTTAGTCGTGCAGTAATTCTTATAGTTCCGTAATCTAGTTGCGTTGTAATGAAACATATCAGCTATTAAAAGGTTTCGGCTTATTCTTCTTAATGTGAGTTCTACGTGAAGACTGCTACTTACGTGTTCGCAGGGCTCTGGACACACACAGCGTGGATTTCCCGAAGCATCCACCCTGCAGATCGCATGGTTGGAACATATCTGGTTTTCACAGCCATCTGGAAAAGAGAATCCAACTGGAATGAACAACGATACGACAAAAAATACTTCTGTATGACAGTTGGTACAAATTTCTGTGTGTGTTATTAAGGGTGTATTTTAAACAATTGCATTTTAGAAGATATACTGGGGCAGACACAAATCACATCTTTACTCATTTCCTCTACGTAACTCGCGAAATTTAGACTCCTATTTCTTTAACAGAAGATAAATTTATATATAATATGTAACTTATCTATACGTTGTATTTGTTATTTCGGAAATGACCGAAAGAACAGACGCCACTTTTGATCCTGCAGTTATTATCTATTCATATTTACGGAATGTTTGACATTAACTGCGAATGTGTAAAGTTGAAAACGTGCACCCAGCCGGGACCCGAGACCGGGTCTCCTGCTTTCTAGGCAGTTTCGCTGATCTCTACACCACTGGGGACACAGCGGTCATCGCACCTGCATGGAATTAACTCAAGCACGCCTCTCGTCAGATACAAATTCGCAACATTACCCTGCCCAATAGATCTGAAACTCGTAGTCACTTTGTACTAATTTCCGTAAGAGTAAGGGCCTAGGAGTGCCTCCGCAATGAAGAAAGAATCATTGCCTGTCATCAGTAAATTGTATTGTTACGGCAATTAGTAGAAAGTGACTACGACTTTGAGTTCTAGTGGGCAGGGTGAAGCTGCAAATTTTTATCTGACAGAAGGCGTTGAGAAGTTGCGTGCCCCGTGTGAATGGGGCTTAGGTCATCGGTAGGGTTGCTTGTTACTAAAGCACTCTAAGCCCCACAACGAATCAAACTTCAAAAAAGAGAAGTTCTTGGTCAAGTTAATAGCAGCACATTCTCCAAGGTTCTTCTACCAAAATAAAGTCTTTGTTAGATGAGATTTTTATTGAGTCTTCCATCACACTACTGCACTGTATACATTTGGTCTATAGCTTACAACTGCCATCAACTGCCCCTTGCCCCTTGCCGTCAGTAGCAGCATGTTTATATACATAGGGTTTGGCGCCAAGTCGCGAATACGTCACGTCAAGTGACGTGAAGTTTACAAATTCTGTTTCAAACAAATTGACTACAAATTTTGAAGAAATTTATACAGTTCGATTTAGTTGTTAACAAATAATATAACTGGTTACAAAAGTTGGTAAAAAACGGTTACAATTCATGGAATGAATTAATTATTTCAAGGTAAGTGGTGCGTATTTAGCTACGCGGCCGCTAGGTGATACAATAACCTTTGAGCTGTCAGTTCATTTAAACAAACGAGTCCGCACCAGACGTCTTATGATTGATCTTCAAATTCAAGATTTTAGCAAAATTTTAAGGTAATAACAATTTAAAACTGAAAAAATGTTCATAAAGGTGTATGGTTTATCAAAACATAATAGAAGACAATTCTAGTTTTTCGTAAATAGTTCGAAACTGATATCATCGTTAGACAAACTGTTAGGTTCATATAATTTACAATATTTTCGTTAAAAAAATCTTTGTAGTGACTGTTTTATCGTGAGGTTTTTTTAACTCAGGATCTTTAACATTTCCTATGACACGTCACACCGTGCTTGAGTAATTCCGTGCAGGTGCGATGACCGCTGTGTCCCCAGTGGTGTAGGAGTCAGCACAACTGCCTAGAAAGCAGGAGACCCGACTTCGTATTCCGGCTGGGTGCACATTTTCAGCTTTACCCATTCGCAGTAAATGTAATACATTCCGTGAATATGAATAATATGTAACTGTTTTTATAACACTGTTTCCTCAGTATAAAATTTATATACATTTGTATGTGAGATGAATTAAAAATTATAAATATTGAAATACGCGTGTATTAAAAGGCACCGTTGTGTAAACATTTCAACGCATTCTATCAAAATACTTTCGGGCTTAGGAACATCAACCTTTTTTGATATAAGTACAAATGTAATTATTCGCATCTCTGAAAATTATTCCCAGAGGAAGATACAATTGAGATCACTTCCTGGTACAATATTGATCAATGGCATCTTCCACATAAAAAGCATTTTTTCCCTCGGACACCAACGCATACTTCATGGTACCAAACATTGCATTTTTGGCAGCGAATCCAGCCACCCTTAGCTACTGATTTATAACAGCGCGTTAGACTAAGTATCTTCACGTACCTCTTAACAGGAAAAAATTAATATCTCCGTAGCACAAAGAGGTGTATTCTTGGAAAAGACAGGAGGAGCTGTAGAAACCTGCTACACTACAACGCCACACGAAGGCAAGTGCTACAAAGTGCAATGGCACGAAACCTTATGTTGATCGAAATTGTACCTATATCGAATTTGTACCACCTTACCCTATGTGCAATTCTGATACATATTAGCAATTGCAAAGCATTTTCGGATTCGCTAATAGTTAATAAATGACGTAATTACTCGTAGTAATGACAACAATACTCGCTTTTTATTTATTTTAATTCACTATGCTAAGTATTATAAGACTAACAATATGCGAAAATATTGCCACATAATTACTCCTATAACATATAAACTTTAATATCACACATTATGTATTTCGTCATGTAACTCGTGTTAAGCAATTTGCTTTGATTTGTTTGTCATGTGTAGTGTCTTTATATAATAATCAACCACAAAGGATTTTTTATGACTTTTTCTAATAATTCTAAACGAAATATACATCACAGAAAGGACTTACCGTGCGTATAAAATGTGGCCGTTGCGTCCCTAGTAATACGTTTCCGATTGCTCAGCAGTTCTTTCTCCTAAATGTGTTGAATACGGCGCATATATCTGCAGACGTCGACCCTCTCCGAATAAATCCACGATATACTGCCCGAGCACGCCTGACGTATCGCCAAATTCAGACTTACTGGCGTTATGGATGGCTCTATAGAAATATGCACCAGCCGACCGCCACCCGTGTACGCGTATATAGCTTTCCTTCGAAACCTGGAGGATGTTATTCATCGTATCTGTTTAACCTTGAGGTAAAGAAACTTTCAAAGAAACACCAAATACATCAGGAAAATTGTGAAACAAAACCAGGAACGGATTTAGATGTTACAAGGACAGCGTGTGAAGCATTCGGGGACTACTGTGGTAAAATAGTATTGATAAATCTCTCAAAAAAAACTAAAAGATACTCTGTCATATGTGATGGCACCAAAGTTAACGTTCGCAATCTGTAAATATAAAAATATATGCCCTACATCTCCTAAACTACTGGGCCAATTTCAACTGTTATACACGTATTCAGGAGTATCAGATAATAATCGTTGTGGGTGTAAGAACTATTTACGACAAATAATTACGGGTATATAACGTCATAAACAATGAAATTAGCAAAAAACTGCTAAATCATGCGATACGTTCCACATCCCCTCAAAACTAAAGGACCGATTTCAACCAGATTTGGTACAATTATTCTAATTGAGCGCATTGAGGCGCTATGCTACGATGCGCGTGGTTGTTCCCCCGTCGGGGGGTTTGATTCCGCCACCTGGGGTTTGGATGTTTGTGCCGTCCTTAGTATTAGTTAGTTCATAAGTAGTCTGTAAGTTTAGGGACTGATGACCCCACAGTTACGTTCCATAAGCTTTACAAACATTACAAAGTAGCAAGATCACGCTAAAGCGACGCGTGATAACCGTGGCGGTAAAGAAATAGGGCTAGTCCTAAATTAGGTACTAGTGGATTCACTGTGCATGCGCCAACTAATAGCTGTCTGCTGCAGTCAAGGCTCCTATCAGTTTACCATTTTGCTTCCTAGTTATGTGTTTGTGGTTGTTTCATCGTCGCAAGTAAGTTTCTGAGCAACTGACTGTGTTGCATTTTTCGTAACTATTTTAATGAAAGTCTTTAAAACTGTGTAAATTTCATAATTACTTAATGATGCGATTAAAATGAAATAACGACTACTATTGTTACAGGTATGGAATGGAACAAAGCCGCTATTCTACTTTTAATAGATACGTATATCGAATGATGTTGGGAATGGATAGGGGATTTTCTGTCAGAGAGGGCACAGTTTGTAGTAATCGATGGTAAAGCATCGACTAAAACAGAGGTGATATCGGGCGTTCCACGGGGTAGTGTTATTAGTCCTCTGCTGTTCCTTATTTACATAAACCATTTGGGAGAAAATCTAAGTAGCTCTCTTAGGTTGTTTGCAGATGACGCCGTCATTTACTGTCTAGTAAAACATTTGATGATCAAAACCAACTGCACGGCGATCACTATGGTGTAAAAATTGGCGCAATTGGCTCTAAATAATGAGAAGTGTGAAGTCGTCCACATGAGTACGAAAAGAAATCCGTTAAACTTTGTTTACAAGATAAATCAATCAAAAGTGAAGGCCGTAAACTCCACTAAATACCTAGGAATTACAATTACTTCTGACTTAAATTGGAAAGAACACGTAGATAATGTCGTGGGAAAGGCGAACCAGAGACTGCGTTTTATTGGCAGAACCCTTAAAACATGCAACAGAACTACAAAAGAAACTGCATACACTACGCTTGTCCGTCCCTTTTTGGAGTATTGCTGCCAGAGTGGGATCCTTATCAGGTGCGTTTGACGGAGGACATCGAAAGAGTCCAGAGAAGGGCAGCTCGTTTCGTATTGGCACGATACAGGGGAGACAGCGTTACGGAAATGATACAGGACCTGGGATGAGAATCATGACAACAACGGCGCTTATCGCTGCGGCGTGACCTACTTACGAAACTCAAGTCGCCAACATTCTCCTCCGAATGCGAAAATATATTGTTGACTCCCACTAACATAGGTAGAAACGATAATCAAAATAAAATACGAGAAACCAGAGCTGGAACGGAGAGATTCAGGTGTTCTTTCTTCCCGCTCGCTATTCGAGAATGGAATGGGAGATAAATAGTATAAAGGTGGTTCGATGAATTCTCTGCCAGACAATTGAATGTGATTTGCAGAGTATCCCATGTAGATGGAGATGTACCATAATACGGTATGTATGTTTCCTCTCATAATCACAGAAACTAGTAAATATTCCTTAAAAATGATTGAAGTTAAAGGTGCATCAGGTGTCTTTACGTTGTTACTGCATACCAGAAAGGAAAAATGAGATATGATTCCGGAATTCATTTGGATCCTCCGGCATTAATTCTCGGATTACCATGCTTTATGCGTCACCGTTTTCTTCATCTCTTCTCTGAAGCGACGGTAACATCCAGCCAACACCACCTATACTCCGTTCATCGAAACGAGAGATGGACTTTACACACAGTTAGGCGCGTGACAAGGGGGTGGACAAAACAGGGGCGATCGGAGAGTGTTTCCACATCCGTTTCAGGTGTAAACAGACTGTGTGTGTGTTGTTATACGGCGATGGAGAAGCTCACTGTAAACTTCATCTTGAAGGAGCACTTGCTTTATAGTGGCGTCAGTATTAGAGTTTGCAATCACATTCCGCGTTCATACTTTGTTCAAATGTTTGTAAATCTACTGCACCAAACTACTGTTCTGTAGACTCTAGGCTTACAGCTTACAAACTACGTAAACTTATTTAACGACAACACACACACACACACACACACACACACACACACACACACACACACATACACACACACACACACACACACATACATGCCGGAGGGAGGATTCTAATCTCCGGCGGGAGCGGGAGCGGCAGCGCAGTCCTTGATATGGTGTCCAGAACCACACGGCATGACATCCTCTATTTTGAGTCCACCCAAGAAGCGATCTAAGAAAAAATTAGAAACTTTTTCTGAGAAACTGAGGTTCTTAGAGTGCATATAACAAAGGTATTGTGTCCAGAAGTCAATGACGAATATTCTTACGAAAACAGTTTCATCTACTGACGTTGGCCGTTCCTCATTGTATCACGTGTGTCAAGTCAGTATCAAGCCACACACTGTTTGGTACTAAATCAAATGTGATGCGAAAAAAAGTTACTCATTTTTTTTTTCTCGAATGGCCTAAAATTGACAAAGTGCTTGCTGTCCTAATCGAATATGGAGGTTTGGGCAATTCTGTAAATTATTATAAGAAATTAATTTTAAACATGTATGGTGTTGTGGCGTGTCAGCGCCACACGCCAGACGCAGGAGAACGATCGTGAACAAGGCAGCGGATGACCGGCAGCCAATCACACGCCGGCGCCGCGCCTCCTGGAGGGAGAAACCTTGATGCGCGCCCTCTACAAGCGGCTATAACTAGGCTAACATGCGTCTGGAAGAGCCCATCTGAACTCGGCTCCGTAATAGGCAGTCACTAGGACGGCACAGCTAGCATCGAGGAAGGCGACGCCACGAGAAGAGACAGACCGAGAGAATATAATTTGAGTATATTTGTACAGTCCAGTAAATAAAACTTGAATTACTAATCTATATATCCACACATCCTGATAGAACCACTGAGCGAGCGCCCCCGTTTCGTCCACCCCTGGTCACGCGCCTCAATGTGTTTACAGGTCGTCCTCTGGGTGAATGAAGTATAGAGAGAAGGCCGCGGCGTTCCCATGTGACGTCACACAGCGTAGGTCTGTGGCCAGCGAGAAAGACGGGCCTGGGCACTCAGCCGAGGCCAACGAGAGAGACAGACTGCAGCGTGCCTGTCAAATCACGTAAGCAAGGCAGGCCTGAGCCGGCGCGATCGCTAGCTGAGTGGCTCGCTCACACAGCTGTGCCCCACACCGACTCCGGCCCACCTTGCTTATGTGATTTGACAGGCTGTCTCTCTCGTTGGCCTTGGAATTCAGCCAGGTGGCGTGACAAGAGTAGTGCTGCGCCAACGCAATCGCGGATTTGACTGGTTAGCCACTAAGAGGCAGTGGGCCGTGCCCCAGCAGCTAACCAGTCAAATCCACGATGGCGTCGACGCAACACTACTCTTGCCATGTCACCTGGCTGAGTGCCCAGCCGGTCGCAGTGGCCGAGCGGTCTGCAGCTTGCCAGTCACGGTTTGCAAGGCTGCTGCGGTCTGGGGTTCGAATCCCCCCTCGGGCATGGGTTTGTGCCCAGGCCGTCCTCTGGGTGAATGAAGTATAGAGAGAAGGCCGCGGCGTTCCCATGTGACGTCACACAGCGTAGGTCTGTGGCCAGCGAGAAACACTCAGCCGAGGCCAACGAGAGAGACAGACTGCAGCGTGCCTGCCAAATCACGTAAGCAAGGCAGGCCTGAGGTGGCGCGATCGCTAGCTGAGTGGCTCGCTCACACAGCTGTGCCCCACACCGACTCCGGCCCACCTTGCTTATGTGATTTGACAGGCTGTCTCTCTCGTTGGCCTTGGAATTCAGCCAGGTGGCGTGACAAGAGTAGTGCTGCGCCAACGCAATCGCGGATTTGACTGGTTAGCCACTAAGAGGCAGTGGGCCGTGCCCCAGCAGCTAACCAGTCAAATCCACGATGGCGTCGACGCAACACTACTCTTGCCATGTCACCTGGCTGAGTGCCCAGCCGGTCGCAGTGGCCGAGCGGTCTGCAGCTTGCCAGTCACGGTTTGCAAGGCTGCTGCGGTCTGGGGTTCGAATCCCCCCTCGGGCATGGGTTTGTGCCCAGGCCGTCCTCTGGGTGAATGAAGTATAGAGAGAAGGCCGCAGCGTTCCCATGTGACGTCACACAGCGTAGGTCTGTGGCCAGCGAGAAACACTCAGCCGAGGCCAACGAGAGAGACAGACTGCAGCGTGCCTGCCAAATCACGTAAGCAAGGCAGGCCTGAGGCGGCGCGATCGCTAGCTGAGTGGCTCGCTCACACAGCTGTGCCCCACACCGACTCCGGCCTACCTTGCTTATGTGATTTGACAGGCTGTCTCTCTCGTTGGCCTTGGAATTCAGCCAGGTGGCGTGACAAGAGTAGTGCTGCGCCAACGCAATCGCGGATTTGACTGGTTAGCCACTAAGAGGCAGTGGGCCGTGCCCCAGCAGCTAACCAGTCAAATCCACGATGGCGTCGACGCAACACTACTCTTGCCATGTCACCTGGCTGAGTGCCCAGCCGGTCGCAGTGGCCGAGCGGTCTGCAGCTTGCCAGTCACGGTTTGCAAGGCTGCTGCGGTCTGGGGTTCGAATCCCCCCTCGGGCATGGGTTTGTGCCCAGGCCGTCCTCTGGGTGAATGAAGTATAGAGAGAAGGCCGCAGCGTTCCCATGTGACGTCACACAGCGTAGGTCTGTGGCCAGCGAGAAACACTCAGCCGAGGCCAACGAGAGAGACAGACTGCAGCGTGCCTGCCAAATCACGTAAGCAAGGCAGGCCTGAGGTGGCGCGATCGCTAGCTGAGTGGCTCGCTCACACAGCTGTGCCCCACACCGACTCCGGCCTACCTTGCTTATGTGATTTGACAGGCTGTCTCTCTCGTTGGCCTTGGAATTCAGCCAGGTGGCGTGACAAGAGTAGTGCTGCGCCAACGCAATCGCGGATTTGACTGGTTAGCCACTAAGAGGCAGTGGGCCGTGCCCCAGCAGCTAACCAGTCAAATCCACGATGGCGTCGACGCAACACTACTCTTGCCATGTCACCTGGCTGAGTGCCCAGCCGGTTGCAGTGGCCGAGCGGTCTGCAGCTTGCCAGTCACGGTTTGCACGCCTGTTGCGGTCTGGGGTTCGAATCCCCCCTCGGGCATGGGTTTGTGCCCAGGTCGTCCTCTGGGTGAATGAAGTATAGAGAGAAGGCCGCGGCGTTCCCATGTGACGTCACACAGCGTAGGTCTGTGGCCAGCGAGAAAGACGGGCCTGGGCACTCAGCCGAGGCCAACGAGAGATACAGACTGCAGCGTGCCTGTCAAATCACGTAAGCAAGGCAGGCCTGAGCCGGCGCGATCGCTAGCTGAGTGGCTCGCTCACACAGCTGTGCCCCACACCGACTCCGGCCTACCTTGCTTATGTGATTTGACAGGCTGTCTCTCTCGTTGGCCTTGGAATTCAGCCAGGTGGCGTGACAAGAGTAGTGCTGCGCCAACGCAATCGCGGATTTGACTGGTTAGCCACTAAGAGGCAGTGGGCCGTGCCCCAGCAGCTAACCAGTCAAATCCACGATGGCGTCGATGCAACACTACTCTTGCCATGTCACCTGGCTGAGTGCCCAGCCGGTCGCAGTGGCCGAGCGGTCTGCAGCTTGCCAGTCACGGTTTGCACGGCTGCTGCGGTCTGGGGTTCGAATCCCCCCTCGGGCATGGGTTTGTGCCCAGGTCGTCCTCTGGGTGAATGAAGTGTAGAGAGAAGGCCGCGGCGTTCCCATGTGACGTCACACAGCGTAGGTCTGTGGCCAGCGAGAAAGACGGGCCTGGGCACTCAGCCGAGGCCAACGAGAGAGACAGACTGCAGCGTGCCTGTCAAATCACGTAAGCAAGGCAGGCCTGAGCCGGCGCGATCGCTAGCTGAGTGGCTCGCTCACACAGCTGTGCCCCAGCTGCTGCGCACCGACTCTGGCCTACCCTGCTTATGTGATTTGACAGGCTGTCTCTCTCGTTGGCCTTGGAATTCAGCCAGGTGGCGTGACAAGAGTAGTGCTGCGCCAACGCAATCGCGGATTTGACTGGTTAGCCACTAAGAGGCAGTGGGCCGTGCCCCAGCAGCTAACCAGTCAAATCCACGATGGCGTCGACGCAACACTACTCTTGCCATGTCACCTGGCTGAGTGCCCAGCCGGTCGCAGTGGCCGAGCGGTCTGCGGCTTGCCAGTCACGGTTTGCACGGCCGCTGCGGTCTGGGGTTCGAATCCCGCCTCGGGCATGGGTTTGTGCCATCTTTAGTATAAGCTAGTTCATAAGTAGTTTGAAAGTTTGGGGACTGATGACCCTGTAGTTAAGTCCCATAAGCTATACAAACATTTGAAACATTTGAGTGCCCAGGCCTGTCTTTCTCGATGACCACGGCGTAGGTCGCAATCGCCTAGCTCACTGGCTGGCTGCTCCAGCGGCCACTCAGTCAGCTATGCGATCGCGACCTATGCTGTGTGACGTCACACGGGAACGCCATGGCCATCTCTCTAGGTGATGTTGATCCAACACCTATTATATCTACAGCTTTGTATCCACTTTCTCGCAACGAAAGACAACGCAAAAGCAGCCGTCGCTATGGCTACTTTTACCGAAAATGATTTCCAGAAAATGTACTCTTGGTGTACAACCCTGAAAAACAACAACAAACGAGACTCGCGACACATCGGCTAGTGGCATTGACTCTCTGTTTACGCTTATCGTCCAAACACGCTGCCAGTTCTTACATTATAGTTTGTGACTAGTACACTAGGAGCGCTCCAGTAGACTATTATCTAGAGAGTCTATATAGGGAGAGTGACCTTGCATGAGATCGCTTCTGATTGGCTGAGAACCCAGCGCGCCATCTTTTTACCAGATTTTGCGGGCTTTACATGTGAGTGAATAGCTATAGCGTGCATTTCTGTACTGTGGCGTGTCTTAGCAGCTTCCGACAGCGATTTCACTGTACATTTACGTACATTTTGTATTACGGTAGGCACTGCTCCCCTTTGGCACGTCTTTTGTTGGTTCTATATACGTAAATTAACTTCTTGTTCGTTCGTCGTTGACGATAGTCTTAGTACTTCGCGGCAAATTTAAAGCTTATATTAAGATTTGAAGTGATTTACTGAGTGTATTTATATTTAATTATCATTCATGGCAGTTAAGAGAAATGCCTCGTTGTTCCTCTGTTGGCTGTAAAAACCGAAGTAAAGATTATTATATGACGCTTGTGTTCGCAAGGAATGCGGAAATACAGGAGCAGTGGGCGGTGAAAGTAAACTGAGTAAGCGGGAACCGTAAAGACGACTTATGGAAACCAAAGAATTATTCTTGCCTGTGTAAAGTAAATATTTTCTGCTCCTCCCCTCCTACCCCCCCCCCACCCATCCCAAAGCAAGAAAGGCACTGATCAAATTCAGTAATAGAACTGCTGCCTCCGAAATTCCCGCGTGGTGTAGTGGTTGCATACTGAATTGGTGTCGTGGGTAAAACTGATGCCTTATTTCAATCGTCACGTGGCCCAGGGGCGCTATGTCAACGCCCGTCCCACGCACAGTCTGGTAAAAACATGGCGGACACCGGCCGGTTCGCCACTCTCTCCCTACACAGGCTCTCTAGTATCATCCATCTTGTCCACTTTTGTTCATCGTTTAAAAAGGACTTTACGCTGACTCTTAGGCTGTGTTTATAGTCTCGGTTGCTCCGCGGCGGAGGAATCGCGGCAGTTTGGCAGTGGGCTGTTTCTCATAAAGCAGCATGGACCCTGTTTATAGGCGCGGCTGCGGCGGCGGCCCCTCCGCTCCTCCGTCAAAATACCACCGGCTGAACTTCCAAACCGCCGCAGTGCGCCCTTCGTCTGTCCTCCAGGCGGGAACAGGGTGCTCGAGATCACTGCAGCTGAAACACCTGCTGCGTGAGTGACGAGCGGAGCCTCCGCAGAATCGCAGCAGTTGCTCCGCCGCGGAGGAACCGCGACCTATACGGACAGCCTTACTGTGGGATTTCCATGCAGCGTCTGACGTATGCGGCTGACATTGTACGTCTGCTGCACTGCACTGCTACAGATGGTGCTAAACGGGACCGTGTCCCATGTTAAGTCATCCGCATGCAGCTGACGTTACGGACGCATGCGGCTGCGGCCCAGCAGTCATGACGCAGCTGCAGAGGAGAACACGATAGCATGTTAGCGGAAAAAGTACTGTTCACCGGGGTTGAAGATAAGAAACTGGTAGAAACAGTTTCTAAATTTCCTTGCATCTATAATATATACCAGTATACAAGGACCAAACTGTGAAGGATAATGCTTGGAGAGAGATAGCAGACTTCGTGGAATGAACTAGTTAGAAAAGTACTGTATACTTTCTGTTTATTCATAATGTTTATTACTTAGTTGTCAGGCAAATAAAGCATATTGTAATGAACAAGAGTAAGTAGCATCATCCTACATAATAATCAGTTATTATTATTATAATGAAGTGTACGCGAAGTCAATACCAAAAACTGATGTATGTTATAAAAGTTCAATTTATTACAATGAGCATACAAATTTTTATTCGGTAACACTAGGGAGTTCGAAGCCTTCTGAGTTCTGTTTACGTGATCACTTTGCCACGGTGTTATCCCTGCACCAGCACGGCTGTTAAGTATTCTATAAATGAATCTCCCACAGAAAATCCATCAGCATGTGCATAACTGCCACACCTTGCTAATGGCCGAAAATTTTCAAAAGTTAGTGGTTCACTTCTGATTAATTCAAAATGAGGCTCTCTCTAAGAACGCATCTCTAAGTAAATTACCAGTTGTTTCTGGCTTCAGACTGATCGGCGAATAAAATATGCGAAATAATTAACAGAGCGAAGGCATTTTCAAAAACTATACTAGCTCGTGAAAGACGATAGTTAAAAATTACTTTTTTTTGTCAGTACTAGTAACTCGAAGAGAGAAAGGTTTCAACATGTTTGGATGTAATAGAAATGCCTCGTCGACTACAAAAACATGTGGCACTACTGTGTCCGAGTCTGGCAGCTTAGCCGTTGGAGGAAACATCTTACCACTTGATATTACTTTTATAAAAAATTCCACTGCCATCTTCTTTCCCATATGACCCGACATCAATGAAAATGAATTTGTAGTTGAACTACAGCAAGAAGGACGGTAGAGAAAAAAGAATCGCACTGACGTGTTTTACGGCCCACTTTAGATTTGTAGTTTTATTAGTTTTTGCAAACATTTGGGACCAAAATAATAATTAATTAATTAATAAGACTGTCTGAAAACCTGTGAGAAAAAAACAAATTAGGTAGTGGTGGGTTCGAACTCCCGACCTTCCGCGCCACAGATCAGCACCTTGCCCACTACGCTACGGCTATAAATCAAAACAGTAGGTCTTTAATCTTATACTATTGATGGGCGTTGTTAATTGATGTTAATGTGGTATTTGTAGACATTAGATGATCATTTATCGTTCGAAGAACGATGTGTGTGTCTTAATTCCTGAGCGTGCCGTTGCTTTGAAATGACAACGTGTAAGTTACAATAAGAAAATCATCAAAAACGCGAGGAATGTCACGTGACATCTCCGAACGGCTGGTTTTCGTTAATTCGATGGAGGGTGTCAAATCTCCGTTATTTTTGCAAATATGTTCAAATGTTTGTATAGTCTATGGGATTTAACTACGGGGTCATCAGTCCCTAAACTTACAAACTACTTATGAACTAACTAAGACTAAGGACGGCACAAATATCCATGCCCGAGGGGGGATTCGAACCCCGACCGTAGTGCAAATATGTCTCCAACGATACGAGATATGAAAAAAAAAAATCCATAAGGGAGCTAAGTTGTAGAGAATTTTGTCCTCTACAAATTCGGTTATTCAATTTCCGTGTCAGATGAATAGTTAAGCCGTTATTTTCATTTAAATTTCGAGCTGTCAAAAGACGATCGCAAAGACCCACTTTTAGTGTTACTACCGTAACCTAAAGTGGGCCAATATTTGCAGTTGTCATACAATGAGGCAGTCAGTGCAGGGGAAGAAATTCGCACATGCCTTCATCAGTTCTTTTTGAGGTGAATCGGATGTGTTTCAGCATTTTCCTTACGTAGCTCAAGCTGAATTTCTTAACGTCTTCTCACGTTAGATAAAACAACAAATCGCGCGCACTCATCCTTTCGGCACAGACGCAGAAGACTAACTAAACACAGGAATGGGTCAGCCGCACTACGTCTGACGCACAACGGCAGCCGCATGCGTCAAACGCGGCATAGGAATGCCACCTTTAGTAGGAGATGCGTGTGTACTGACCGCAGGGCCCGTCGTGCAGCAGGTGTATGTCTGCGCGCAGCGCGCAGGCCGCGCGGCGCAGCTCGCACTCGCTGCCGTAGGAGACGAGGTCTGAGCCGCAGACGGGGCGCAGCGCCAGTGCCGACAGCTGCGCCTGAGGGCACGCGGGGCACGCCGCCTCTGCGCCTGCGCCGTCGCCGTCTTCTGCGCCGCCTTCTGCGCCTGCGCGGCAGCGGCCCGCGTGCAGCACGCGCGGCGCGGGGACTCCCCGCAGGCAGGCGGCGCGCCGCAGGTGGCAGGCGCTGTCGCTGTCGGCAGGGCTGCCAACGTCGGCGGCGGCGCACACGGGCCGCACGACGGCCGGGCAGGGCGGGCCGCAGTCGCAGCGCGCGGCGCCCGACAGGTCCACCAGGCACTGCGCGCCCGCCACGCACTGCACGCCCGCGCACGGGTTGCTGCCTGAGCACACGGCGCTGATCAGGCGCGCAAGGGACATCGTGCAACACGTAACAAAGTGACTCAAATACACTGTTACACAACGAACTCAAGGGTCTGCCAATGCTGATGTAAGTCAGAGAACACTGACTCAGCCATTTGATTGTGAATTACAAACTAACAACGTAAATTACGGCGGGGCTTCTTAAAAAAAGATACAGGGAAGGTCGGTCAGTGCATAGTTGACAAAGTTCCTAAAAACACCTCCCCTCTTTCATGCCTTCGGCGATGTTACATACGCACCTCGTGCCAGTGCCCTGGTTTGTAATTAATTTTGCCGAAACGTAGGTGAAGGTTTATAGATGTAAACCATTTTATGCAACTGGTCGGCTGAAACTGTGTTGACTTTTGAATAATTAAATATTTGAATTAACCGAAATATAGCTTAGCACAAAAGCATTACAGAAATTATACAGATAATTTTAAATAGACATAGGAAAGTTAAATATTAATAAAAGAAGCTTAAAGTTTTGGCGGACAACTAGTATAGGCGGGAGCCAATCAGATCTCAACTTGCAATAGGGGTGGAGCTTTCCCACGGGATACAAGCTCATCTACTGTCTCTCTCATACTTTGTATTACGTAACACATTTCTCCAACCAAGAAAACTTCTTTAACACCTAATATATTAATATGCGAAATAAACGGCTCCATGTCAGCCCCCTCACAAAATGTGGGTCTAGAGAACCGTTTAAATTTCGTTAATGATAACCTTGGCCATGCGGAAGTGACCGTGCGCACTAAGGCCGCTTCGTGCCGAGTGTGCGTCTGCTTCCTGTCTGAGGTTCGAGTCCTTCCTTGGGCATGCGTGTGTGTGTGTGTGTGTGTGTGTGAGTATGTGTGTGTCCAGAATACCATCCATTACAATCTAGCGTGATTTAGATATTTCTTGCACAGATGGCGCTGTCATTAGATAGATATAAATGCAGGGGGGTACAGCATGTGCTGACGTTTGGGCACGTCAGTAAGAGGCGGTCCATCTGGACATTCCCACAATCACACAGAGGTTCCCCGTCGAGGTAACCCCATCTGGAAAAGTTGAACTTGCAAGGTTGTAAAGGATTTTTACCACCAGCTGCCAGTTGTTCTTTTAGGACCAATATAGGGTTAGGTAATGCCCCCTTCCTCAGCTGAAGCCTCCTCTCTTAGACAGTGGCATCAATTAGCTGTTACGTCCAAAGGAAGCTCCTTCTTGAGTGAAGCTGCCTAGGCTGTTGTTGGACCCGTGTACCGTGTAAACGGTGACGATTGTCTGTCTTTTGTTTCTTCGTCTCCATCTCGGTAGCTACTTGCCACTGTATGCTATGGGGAGCAGCTATTCCTATGAGAGGGTAGATCTTCTCTGTCGGCATGGGTCTTCAGCACCCCGATATGATGCGGGTCGACTCATTTACGGCCACATCGATATGTCTCACGTGATCAGAATTCTTCCACTCAGGCGCGGCATATTCAGCTGGCGACAGACTAAGTGCCTAAGTCTTCCTAAGTGTTGACCTTTTTCTTAGTGTCCAAACAGTGTTGTTTGAATGGCAGAGTCCTGTGCAGCTTCACCTCTGGGTATTCGGTATTTCCAGCTTACCTGGAGTTTTTCTCTTAGCTTCCTTATTCCTCAGATGGAAACTGCAGGTTGCGTCTTACAAGGAAAGTACTTGGGCTCGAAGAAACACATATACACCAAAATAGTATGAGAGATAACATAAAGGTCCCTTACTGTACTACTTATACTCCCGCATCTGCAAAACTCTGCAGTCGTCCGTTAGAGGCCTCTGCGTGTGCATTGCGACATTGTAGTTTGACCTGTCGGTTCGCCAGTAGGAACGGTGCAGTGTGCCTCCGAAGTTCCGTTTTGTGACGTTATTTGTGTGGTGAAGCGTCAGATGGGGCGGCGATTGCTAATCAATCCTGCTAATGTATTGCGATTGGTTGAGATGAAGTTACGAAGAACCCTTCTTCGTGAAGATGGTATTAGTGTAGAAGATTAATCATTTGCATGCTTTCTCGTATCTTTCATGGTACAGAAATATGAGCGTTAGATACTGTTGTTACAAACTCATAATAATGATAATAGGGATGATAATGACGAACGACTCATTGCAAGCGGTAGTGCTACAGTAAGTGCGGGAAGAGGCGATGGAAACAGTGGCAGTGAGTACCAACAGTCTTTCGGGAAGAAGGTTAAAGTTGCAACTATCACCACGGCTTTTGATGACAATTTTCTAGAGAACATGTACGATGATTATTACATAAGTTATAGATAAGATTTCTGCATTGCGTATGGCGTCTACAATTATATCTACAGTGCTATCTAGAACATCATTGCAGAGTTTTGCATAGAAACGACACCCACCAGCACACTGAGGTGTACGTAGAGATCCTGTAAGCAGACTTTCATACAGATATGTTTGTTCGAGCCCAAGTATTTTCCTTGTTAGTTAGATTGGGTTTCAAATGGTTCTGGTGATAGTAATTACCAAGTAATTCCACAGCTCTTGTTAACTTCACCACCTTTCCCAGTTATCAATAGCAACAAAATTAACTAATGCATTTCATGGAGCTCAATTGAAATACAGACGTACGTTACAGTTATGTATCAGATGGTACATTTGGTTTGTTGTCCAGATTGGTCAATCTTATTCCACCTTTCAGTTGAGTTTTTTCCAAATCTGTTATAACTGAAAATTAGCTTGCTGCCTGCTGTTTAACCCGCTGGCTTGGTTGGTGGCGCTGCTGGTGCCGGATCGTCTCACCTGAGGCGCAGTCCCCTCGGTAGACGATGCGCAGCGCCTGTCTGCGCAGACAGGCCTGTCGGCGCATGTGGCACTCGCTGCGGTACGTGCGGCCGTCTGAGGCGCACACGGCGTTCTGCTGGCTGCTGGGGCTGCACGAGTCCTCGCAGCGGCATGTGGGCCGCCGCTCTGAGTCCAGCTGGCACACGCCGCCCGCCTCGCACTCCACCTCCGCGCACGGGTCTGCAACACATGGGGGCACTCGACATCAGCAGTCCGACATCTTGTTTTGTGAATACTGTATTAGAGTCTCGATTATC
The DNA here is from genome assembly GCA_026315105.1 of Locusta migratoria. Classification (NCBI taxonomy): domain Eukaryota; kingdom Metazoa; phylum Arthropoda; class Insecta; order Orthoptera; family Acrididae; genus Locusta; species Locusta migratoria. Next base: position 836,827,121 of record CM048745.1, on the reverse strand, counting down.
CGACCTAAACCGGCCGTGGCAGTACAAAAAAAAAGTATGAAATGTTAGAAAATTTATTTTGACAGAGAAAACTTATTACAAAATCGCACTGACGTGTTTTACGGCCCACTTTTAATTTGTAGTTTCATAAGTTTTTGCAAACATTTTGGACCAAAATTTAAATAATAAAAAATTAATTAATAAGAGTGTCTGAAACCCTTTTAGGGAAAAAAATAAGTAGTCGCGGGTTACGATCTACGGAGCTTTAGTGTCATAGTCCAACACCTTGCCCACTACGCTACAGCTATCAATCAAATAGTGAGTCCTTTAATCTCATACTATTGATGGCCGTTGTTAACTCAGGCTAATATGGCTTTTTTAGACATTAGATTATCATTTATCGTACGAAGAACGATGTGTTTCTGTTAATTCTTCAGTGCGCCATTTCTTTGAAATGACAACGTGTAAGTTACAATAAGAAAATCATCATATACGCAGCGCAAGATGGCGTATGCCAGACAGAGTTCTGGGCTAGGAATTTCACGTGACATCTCCAAACGGCTGGTTTTCGTTAATTCAATGGAGGGTGTCAAATCTCCGTTATTTTTGCAAATATCTCTCAAACGATACGAGATATGAAAAAAATAAGGGAACAAAGTTGTAGAAAATTTTCTCCTCTAGTAATTAGGTTATTCAATTTTCGTGTCATATGAGCGGTTAGTTTGCAATTACAATTATATTACAAACGGCTTTTTTGATATTACTACTGTATTTTTTGTCCGAAAAAATTGAAAAAGGGAGGTTCTCGTCTCTGGCGGCCTACAATCTGTAAAATTTGATGCTGAACGGTTGAACGGTTCGTCTTAAAAGCAGGGAACACGTTACGGACAGACAGACAGACAGAAATTCCGAAATCGCCGTTATTTTTGCAAATACCTTTGAAACGCTACGAGATATGAAAAAAACATAAGAGAGAAAAGTTGTAGAGAATTTTCTTCTGCCGGCCGCGGTGGCCGAGGGGACTGAAGCCCGCCAGTCACGGTCTGCGCGATCACTACGGTCGGGGGTTCGAATCCCCCCTCGGGCATTGATATTTGTGCCGTCCTTAGTATCACCTAGTTCATAAGTAGTTTGTAAGTTTAGGGACTAATGACCCCGTAGTTAAGTCCCATAAGCTATACAAACATATATGAATCTAATTTTCTCCTCTACACATTCGGTTATTCAATTTTCGTGTCAGATGAATAGTTAAGTCGTTATTTTCATTTAAATTTCGAGCTGTCAAAAGACGATCGCAAAGGCCCACTTTTAGTGTTACTATCGTAACCTAAAGTGGGCAAAAACCTTCACATGAACTGAATATAACATTCAAATACATTAAAATGCACTCAAAAGAAAATTGATAAGGTATTACGTTACACAAAAATTAAACTAAAGTAGGTCAAATGAGTTAAAAATTTAACACAATAAATCTACATCTACATAGATACTCTGCAAATCAAATTTAAGTGCCTGACAGAGGGCTCATTAACCACTTTCATAACTTTTCTCTAGCGTTCCATTCTCTAATAGCGCGTGGGAAGAAAGAACACCTAAATCGTTCCGTTTTCGATCTGATTTCTCTTATTTTATTGGGATGGTCATGTCTCCCTAAGTAGGTGGGTGCTAGCAAAATATTTTCACATTCAGAAGTAAAAGTCGGTGATTGAAACTTCGCAAACAGATCACGCCGCAATGAATAACGTCTTTCTTTTAATGATATCAACCCCAATTCGTGAAACATTTCCGTGACGCTTCTTCCCCCGAGCTTCCCTTCTCTGAACCTTCTCAATGCCTTCCGTCAGTCCCACCTGGTGAGGGTCCCACAAGGGGCAACAGTACTTCAGGAGAGGAGGCAGAAGTGTGATGTAGGCAGTCTATTTGGTAGAGCTGGTGCATCTTCGAAGCGTTCTGCCAATGAAACGTAACCTTTGGTTCGCCTTTCCCACAATATTTTCTGTGTGTTCTCTCCAGTCTAAGTTGTTCGTAATTGTAACTCCTATGTACTTGGTACAATTTACGACCTTAAGGTTTGACTGATTTATCGCGTAATTGAAGTTCAGCGGATTTCTTTTAGTGATCATGTGTATTACTTCACACTTTTCTTTATTTATTGTCAATTGCCAATTTTCGCACCAAGCAGAAATTTTGTCTAAATCGCTTTGCAGTTGCTTTTGATCCTCTGTTGATTTCACTAACCGATAAACGACAGCATCATCCGCGAACAGTCTAACGTAGCTATTCAGATTGTCTCCTAAATCGTTTATAAACACGAGGAAGAGTAGGAGACCTATAACGCTTCCCTGTGGAACGCCAGATATCACTTCTTTTTTACTCGATGACTTACCGCCAATTACAACGAACTGTGTCCTGTCTGATAGGACCTCGTGAATCCAATCGCACAATTGGGGAGCTATTCCATAAGCACGCAATTTCATAAGAAGCCGCTTGTGGGGTACAGTGTCAAAAGCCTATAAAAATCAAATTAGACTGAATAGATATTTACTTACATCCAGCAGTCCACTGTCGTCCTTGTGAAAGACTTCATTGAACTACGAAAACATATTTAGATCCGTGTAAAGAAGATAGTAAGTGTCTCTCGTTTGCCTGGTGCCTGTGTGTGTGTGGTTTTTTTTTGTTTTTTTTTGTTTTTTTTTGTTTTTTTTGCCGCTAAATGAAGTAGTTTCGTACGAAGTAAAACCTCGATAGACGGTGTTTCCTCCAGCTGTTGTACACATTTTAAAGTAGTTTATAAGGCTTTGTATCCTTCCTTGTGAGAAATCTTGGTCGCAGTTTCCTCCGCTACAACCGATTCATCTTCATTTCTTTTTTTTTTTTTTTTTTTTTTTTTTTTTTTTTGCCGCTAAATGAAGTAGTTTCGTACGAAGTAAAACCTCGATAGACGGTGTTTCCTCCAGCTGTTGTACACATTTTAAAGTAGTTTATAAGGCTTTGTATCCTTCCTTGTGAGAAATCTTGGTCGCACTTTCCTCCGCTACAGCCGATTCATCGTCGTCTTCTTCTTCTTCTTCTTCTTTTTTTTTTTTTTTTTTTTTTCGTTTACCATATTGACTACATCTTCATCTGTCGCTTCAAATTCTTTATCTTGGACAATCAAATTATATACGTCATGTTCTGTGACGTTAGCACATCCAGGAACTTTTCCTAACAATGAAAGCAGGGTAGTATTTTCGGATTCGGTCTGCTCTTATGGATTTTCATCACCTGGAGAATTATCTTGATTTTCCTGTAGAAAAATTTTTCAGGATTTTGCAAATGTATTTGCTCCAACACTCTCTCAAGACTGGGCCACGTAATAAGCTACGTCTTTCAAATTAATACGGCGCAACGTCTCTACCATGTCTTCTCCTTCGCCCATAGCATTAATTAAAGAGGAAGGCAGTTGTCTGCGTTAGTTTCTGTTCAATTGTCTCTAAGATCACTTAGTCCATAGCGTGACATACGGATGTTACATTTGGAGGCAAAAACATGGCCTTAATATCTTGATCTTGAAGTTAATCCTCATTAGGATGACAAGTGGCATTATCTAGAAGCAACAGTGCTTTGCGGGGCAAGTTGTTAGCTTTTCAGTTTGTGGCACGAACTCTTTACAAAACCATTTTTTAAAAGCATTTTTTGTGTTCAGTCCGGGCGCGGTAAACACGGAAGGTCGGATAACCGAAGATCGGATAATCGAGACCCTACTGTAACATTCTTGTGAACAGTCTATATGTGCGAGTGTGTGATATAAACAAATAGTGTTTAAGAAGCAATGTACAAGTGATATGCAGCAACTCCACCAGTGTACCAGAGATACAGAAGGAATCTTGGAACACGAAAATCTTGGTGAAACAAATCGCATCATACAGGAAGACCAGCAGAAGACAGCAGTACATCTTAGTCTATGGCCATTCACTTCCATCCCTTCCACAACTACTCCAACCAACAATAACAAATAGAGTTTAAATGAGAAAATTGTAAGTAAAATAAACACTTCTCTATGTACAAAAAGCGCCTGATGATGAGGAAAACATGCTTGAAACGCGTTGTGCTATGTTAAATACTAACAAAATAAGGGACTGGTAGCAGAAATACGAATATTTATTCATCATTTTAATATTTTGGGGCTATTTTCTTGTTGACTCAAAATATCTTTGAGTCTGTGACACAATAATTTATTGCAGTGAATACAATGAATAATAACACCGTCAGCAGTATTTTTGTTTTGTCATTCACTGGCAACCAGTTTCGATGGACCACGCCACAATCATCATCATCATCAGGCCCTTAAAATAGGATAAACTGCATTTTGCTGCATTAAAACACAACAAAATGACTGAGACCTTGTTGATCCTCCTTACTATTATGTCCTATGATTGTGCGACACCAGTCATTTTGTTGTTTTAATGCAGCAAACTACAAAAAAATCTTCAAATGTTTGTATAGCTTATGGGACTTAACTACGGGGTCATCAGTCCCTAAACTTTCAAACTACTTATGAACTACTTACGAACTAGGACGGCACAAATATCCATGCCCGAGGGGGGATTCGAACCCCCGACCGTAGTGGCCGTGCAGACCGTGACTGGAGCACCTCGGCCGGCAGCAAAATACAGTTTACCCCATTTTAACGGCCTGATCGTAATGGCGTGGTCCATCGAATCTGGTTGCCAGTAAATAACGAAATTAAAATACAGCTGACGGTGTTATTATTCATCGTATTCAATCTATATACAGGGTGTCCCACTCAACTGTTTCACCCCAGATATCTCTGAAACTACGAGAGGTATTGAAAAACCACTTCCACGGTCATGAACGTACGGCAGGGGCTTATGGAAGTAGGTACTAAGAGACACTCTAAAGCGGGAAGAAATATTATTTTCAACACAAACTTATGTTTTTTAATGGATACCACATATTATTTCTTAAACAATCGATAGGATGAAAAATCTCAAAAAGAATGGCGCCAGCTGCATTGCGATGCGTCAATTTCAACCGGAGAAACTGCGAAGCGAAGTTGACGTTTGATATTCATGAGGCGCGCCGCTAGCGAGTGTCCGAGACTCTACCGTGAGTCTCGCTTGAGTCTAGGACACGCGCTAGCAGCGCGCCTCATTTATTTCAAACACCAACTTCGCTTCGCATATTCTCCGCTTGTAATTGACGCATCGCGACGCAACCGACGCCATTCTTTTTCCTGATTTTCTATCCTATCGATTGTTTATGAAATATTATGGGGTAGCCATTTAAAAAAACATAACTTTGTGTTGAAAATAATATTTCTTCACGTTTTAGAGTGTTTCATAGTACCTACTTTCATAAGCCTCTGCCGCAAATTCATGACCGTAAAAGTCGTTTTTCAATATCTCTTCTAGTTTCAGAGATATCTGGGGCGAAACAGTTGAGTGAAGCTCCAGCATTCATGTATAAGGTGGACAAAACCAACCATAATTTATTTTTTGTACCTATTTTCGCGATTTATAATTTCTGTACTATCCAGATATGACATGTAGTGACGTTATCGTTTCGTATATCACTGCCTCTTGAAGTTCTCGTTGATCGGCGCCAGTAGCGCAACTAGCATTTAGTTCTGGCCGGGGGTGGGGTGGCGCTCATTAAAAAAAAATCCTATTCAATTTATTAATCTATTACTTATTTTTACACTTTTAATAATTTAACCAATTATACTACGAAATCAATTGCACACGAAATAAAATGAGTAGGCTCGCATTAATTGGAAAGTGGAAGGAAGAGCAGCAACGTGGTGAAAGTGGACTGTATATAATCAGTTCATAAAATAATTCAGCAGCTTCTGTGTTACTAGACAAAGAGAAAGGTCTTTTCACTTTAATTATCACCAAACACAATGTGTAAAAATTGAACTAAAATGACACTCTTGTTATTCATAAGATTCCACTCGGTGGCTCCGCTGACCTGCTAAGCAGCGGGTCATTGCATATCGCAACTTCAGCTTACCTGTAACAATAGCGGCAGCATCAAAGCTGGTCGCGGCGTCATTAAAACCGCTCATAATAACAGCAGTACACATTCTCAGTGGAGGCATTACGTTGGCGACCCATTGTCACATTCACATATACTTGACAAATTATAGTGACGTTGGGATTTATGACATGTGTACTATTTCAAATTTCCGGTGCCAACCTGTTTAAAAAATGAAAACAATAAAAAATAATAAAATTAAAAAATCTTTGGGAGGTACCTGGGGGAGGGGAATTTGGAAAGAAGACATAGATAATATCGTGATAAGGCGAACCAAAGGCAGGGCAATTAGAAGATGCAGTAGTTCTACTAAAGAAACTACAAATCAAATGTTTGTATAGTCTGTGGGACTTATCTACGGGGTCATCAGTCCCTAAACTTACAACTACTTACGAACTAGGACGGCACAAATATCCATGCCCGAGGGGGGATTTGAACCCCCGACCGTAGTGGCCGTGCAGACCGTGACTGAAGCGCCTCAGTCCCCTCGGCCACCGCGGCCGGCAAAGAAAATGCATATAATGCATTCGTCTTCCCTATTTTGGAGTATAGCTGCCAGTTATGAGATTCCCAACATGTAGGGACTGACGGTTGATGTAGAGAAAGTTCTCAGAAGGGAAGCTCGTTTTGTATTATCACGAGACAAAGGAAATAATGTCACGGAAGAGGTGCAGGAGTTGTGGTAAATAATTACAAAAACAATTTTCTCCTCTTTTTCACTAGCAACCACCTACATTGGCAGACTCGATCATCATAATAAAAAAAGAGAAATTAGATCGAAAAGCGATGATGGAAATCACGTAACTTATATTTGGAGAATTATTCTTTCATTTGGTGTAAGTTTCACATTTATATTGCGTTGCGTTGTCGTTCTGTTACCGGTGAAACCTATGCCACGAGTTTTCTGACACACATTGTAGTGTCGGACCGTCTTTATCCCTGCTAAGTGCAGCAATTTGACATGCTGCAAAAAATATCGAGCCATAATCGTCCATAACTGCTAAAGTATTGGCGGTGCAGGATTTTTTGGAGGAACTCATATCTCCATTATGTCCCAGAATATTCTTCACACCAACAGCGAAGAACTGTGGCCCTCTGGCACGGTGCTTCGTCCTCCGTAATTATCGCTTCGTTGGACAGAAATATGATGAATGGATGCAGATGCCCTCTAGGTATCCGAAAATAACAGTCAAAAATCTTTTCGGTTCTATCCGAGGACTAAGTCCACAGAAAGTACATCTACATCTACATCTACATATATACTCCGCAATTCACCGTAAGGTGCGTGGCGGAGGGTACACTGTACCACTATTAGGCATTTCCTTTCCTATTCCACTCCCAAATTGAACGAGGAAAGAAAGAATGCCTATATGCCTCCGTACGAGCCCTAATTTCTCTTATCTTGTCTTTGTGATCTTTACGCGAAATGTAAGTAGGCGGCAGCAAGATCGTACTACACTCAGCTTCAAATTCCGGCCCTCTAAATTTACTTAACAGAAATTCACGAAAAGAACGTCGTCTTTCTTCCAGCGATTCCCAATTGAGTTGCCGGAGCATTTCCGTGACACTCGCGCATTGGTCGAACCTACCGGTAACAAATCTAGCTGCTCTCCTCTGAACCGCCTCTATGTCTTCCTTCAAAGCGATCTGCTGCGGGTCCCAAATACTTGAGCAATACTCAAGACGTGGTCGTACAAGCGTTTTATACGCGGTCTCCTTTACAGGTGAAGTACATCTTCCCAAAATTCTCCCAATAAACCGAAGTCGGCTGTCCGCCTTACTCACAACTGTCCTTACATGCTCGTTCCATTTCATATCGCTCTGCATTGTTACGCCTAGATATTTGAACGACGCGACAGCATCAAGAAGCTCACTACTAATGCTGTATTCGAACATTATGGGATTGTTTTTTCTACTCGTGCGCATCACCTTACATTTTTCTACATTGAGAGCTAGATGCCATTCTTCGCACCAACTAGAAATTTTGTCTAAGTCAACCTGTATGCTATTACAGTCAGTTACAGACGACACCCTCCCATACACCACAGCATCATCAGCAAACAGCCGCAAATTACAACTTACTCTGTCCATCAGATCATTTATATAGATAGAAAATAATAGCGGTCCTATCACACTCCCCTGGGGCACGCCTGACGATACACTCGTCTCTGATGAACACTCGCCGTCGAGAACAACGTACTGCGTTCTATTACTTAGGAAGTCTTCCAGCCAGTCACAAATCTGTGAACCTATTCCATAAGCTCGTATCTTCGTTAGCAGTCTGCAGTGTGGCACCGCGTCGAACGCCTTTTTGAAGTCGAGAAAAACACAATCCGCCTGTTGCCCTTCGTCCATGGTTCGCAAGATGTCATGTGAGAAAAGGGCAAGCTGAGTTTCACATGAACGATGTTTCCTAAACCCGTGCTGATTCATGGAGAGAAGCTTTTCCGTTTCAAGGAAATTTACTATATTCGAACTGAGAATATGCTCCAAAATTCTACGTGAAACCGATGTCAACGATATTGGCCTGTAATTGTATAGATCAGTTCTCTTTCCTTTCTTATACACGGGAGTCACCTGCGCTTTTTTCCAGTCACTAGGAACTTTGCGCTGAATTAAAGATTCGCTATAAATGCAAGCTAAGTAGGGGGCCAATGCCGCAGAATAGTCTTTGTAAAACCGAACTGGTATTCCATCCGGACCAGCAGACTTTTTCGTATTTAGCTCTCTCAGCTGCTTCTCTATACCGGATATACCTATTGCTATGTTCCCCATTTCGGAATTAGTATGTTGATCAAATGATGGTATATTTGTGCGGTCCTCCTGCGTGAAAGATTTCTTAAAGGTTAAATTTAGAACTTCAGCTTTCCGTTTGCTTTCTTCTATTACTGCCCCGGAATGATCAACTAGTGACTGGACAGTGGGCTTTGACCCGCTTATCGATTTTACATAGGACCAGAATTTTTTTGGGTTCTCGGAATGATCTTTTGCTAAGGTATGGCTGTGATAATTATTGTATGCTTCACGCATCGATCTTTTTATAGACGCCCGAATCTCTACTAACTTTTGCCTGTCATCATTTGCGTGTTCTTTTTTGAATAAAGAGTGCAACACCCTTTGCTTTCTCAGCAGCTTTCTAACGTTATTATTATACCACGGTGGATATTTTCCATCCTTAATCGTCTTTACTGGCACATATTTCTCTAACCCTTTATTAACAATGCACTTAAATTTAGTCCACAATTCCTCTACATCCATAGTCCCGGAATTAAACGATGCCCATTCATTTTCTAAGTGCGATCGTAACATTTGCTTGTCGGCTCTTCCCAACAAAAACACGCTCCTAGCCTTCTTGACTGGTTTATGAACTTTGGTCACCATCGACGCTATGACGATATCATGATCACTAATTCCTGTCTCTACACAGACATCGTTAATAAGGTCAGGCCTGTTTGTGGCTATAAGGTCTAGAATATTTCCATTACGCGTGGGTTGGCGGTTTAACTGCTCAAGACAGTCTTCGGAGTAAAAACATCTCCAACCATTACGAAGCCATCGAAAGGCCTCACAGTGCTTTGTTTGACAACTTGGATCCATTACTGCCCTCCAAACCTAGCATCGCCTTCAACAAACATAATGTGGACGAACTGACCAAGCTATGGTTTACCAGCGCCTACTATGCCACCGATATGGCCACGAGTCCTTGAAAGACGTTAAAGGCAGTATTGTGCTGTTAACATAACACTGGAGTCGGTGGTTTGACGGCATACTCCACTAACACCAAATTACCCCTCACCTAACTAACGGAACTACCGAGCGAGGTGGCTAAATCAGTGGTAACGCACTGGTCTCGCGTTCGGGAGGATCTATCTCTGGCCTTCCTGATTTACGTTTCCAAATCACTCCAGGCAAATGACGGGATGGTTTCTATGGAAGAACAAAACAATGGGAACCTGAGCGCCCTCTCTAATGACCACGATGTCGACGGGTCATTAAGCCCTAATCATCCTTTCTTTCTTCTTCCGAACGGATACATTCTCCCTACGTTCCTCATTGATTTCTGCGCATACTCCAGTCAGTGTTGTTTGTCTGTTTGCACTAACAACTCTGCAAACGCTACTGCTTTCAGTCACAAAGTGCAGTCCGTTGCATACTGTGTTATCTGTTGTGAAAGGGAATCGCTGAAATTTGGCCACCGACTACGAGAATGAAAATTATTTGTTGTTTTATCAAAATACGCGGTCACTTTCAGCTACGATAGTAGTGCATCTAAACTTAGGCAAAGTGATATACCGGGTGATCAAAAAGTCAGTATAAATTGGTAAACTTAATAAATCACGGAATAATGTTGATAGAGAGGTGAAATTTTCAAATTTATACTGACTTTTTTTATCGCCCAGTATATTTTGGACCAAGTAGAGAGGAAACGAATAAAACGGTAACAGAAAGAAAAATCGCCAAGCTAGTACCCCCATTATCCCTATGTACTTTAGCATGGATATGTTCTTTCTCTGAGAGAGACATCTTAAGTCTTTTTGTTTTATTTCATATTAAATTTCCGTTTCCTACCAAATTTACTAACTGGTCCATAATTCCATAATGCTTGGCGAGTACTACATCGAGTGTTTCAAGGAATAATGGGATCCACATTTAGTTACCCGAGCCTGTAGTTTTTAGTTTCTTTCTTGATAAATAAAGAAAAGAAAACTTTATAAGATAAACGATGTTTGTGTATAAATATTCTGTAAATCACAATGAAGTGATATTTATCTATTGTTCAATTCTCTTTCGCGCACGAAAAATGAACACGTAAATCATTTTGTTTTCGAACTTATTCCCGTATTTTATTATGATGATAATTTCTCAGTATGTAGGTAGGTGATAACAAAATAAGTTCGCATTCGGAAGAGAAAACTGTTGAAAGAAGTTTCGCAAATAAATCTTGCCGCAACGAATAACGGCTTTCTTTTAATGATTTCGACTTCCACTTGAGCATTTCCCCTATATTGCGAAAGGAAATTCCCTTCTGTTAACTTTCCCTATATCCTCCATCAGTCCCACTTTCTGGGGATACCACAATGCTCAACAATATTCCAAAATAGGATCTACAAATCTAGTGTAAGCAGTTTCTTTAGTATCACCCTTGCATCTTCTAATTTTTCTGCCAATGAAAGTAGCATTTGGTTCGCCTCCCCTACAATATTTTCTATGTGTTCTCAAATCTCCGAAAAGGAACACCTATTGCGTTGATATTTTGACACTGTTCCATTCGATTTCGCACATGTGTTTTAGTACCCACTGGAAAATCTTCTGTTTTATAGAAAAGTATATGTTCGTTTTTGCAAAACAATTAACTTCAAAAGTACTTGACTAATTCCTTTAAAATTTTGTTACAGCAGCATAGCATTCTAATTCAGGAAATATGTGTGTGTGTGACTTTTTTGATAGAATGTTCCAGTATTGCAAAATTTATGTTAATTCATAGTAATAATTTTGAGTGGCTCAGTGGCAGTGGAAGTCTTCGGCTACTTGCATGACCGTTACTATTCAAATAATCCCATCAAGAATACGGAAGCTACAGTTTAACCTGGAATCAGAAGCACATGTCGTTACTGGCGACTCCTCACATCGTTAACAGGTGAAAGCTGGATTAAAAGCAGACTGAAAAAATCCGTGATTCAACACGGTTTTAAACTCGCAAAGTTTCGGCGTTTATTAGTACGCTTTACCTCAAAACCACCAGGCCCGACATGTAAATTCATTTAATGCAGTTATTTAAAAATTATGCACTTATAAACATACGCTTATATCAGTATATATGGTTTTGAACATTTAACACGAATCTAGGTTAGACGGGGTTCTAAAACGAGATAGAGGAGGAGTAGGAGTAGGAAATTGGTACTTAGCGAGGGGAAGTGATGAGCTGAATAGGAAGAGGAAGAGCGTAATGAGAAGATGGACAGGGAGGGGGAGGAACTGGGTGTGGAAAGACAAAGGGGAAAGGAGATCGAGACTGGGCACAGAGAGAGAGAGAAAGGGTAAGAGGGCAATGTGATGAAGAGAGGGTAAGAAGGAATGGTAAGAGATAAGGGGAGCAAGGAGTGTGTTGTGTATATTCTGCCCCTATTCACACACCACTTATTTGAAGTATGCGCTTCCTCTTTTAGGAAAAAAAAGTTAGATAATGGCGGTTTCGAGCCATTGATCTTCTGCGTCACAGTCCAACGCATTGCCCATTACGCTACAGCTGACTGTTAGCAGTTCTGTTAGTAGTTCTTATTGATGGTAGTTGTTAACTGATGCTAATATGGCATTTGTAGACACTAGATTATCATTTATCGTACAAAGAACGACGTGGTTTTTTTAAATTCTTCAGTGCGCCATTGCTTTGAAATAACAACGTGTAAGTTAGAATAAGAAAATCATCAAATACGCAACGCAAGATGGCGTATCCCACAGCGAGTTCTGGGTGAGGAATGTCAAGTGACATATGCGAACGACTGGTTTTCGTTAATTCTATGGAGGGTGTCAGAACTTCGTTATTTTTGCAAATATCTCTCAAACGATACGAGATATGAAAAAAGCATAAGGGAACGAAATTGTAGAGAATTTTCTCCTCTACAAATTCGTTTATTCAATTTTCGCGTCAGATGAACGTTTTATTTGCAATTAAAATTACATTACAAACGGCTTTTTTTGGCATTACTAACGTATTTCTTGTCCGAAATATTTCAAAAAGCGAGGTCCTGATAGCCAACAATTATGTCTGTAAAATTTGGTGCTGATCGGTTGAACGGTTCGTCTTAAAACCAGGGAACACATTACGGACAGACAGACAGACAAACATCCCAAAATCGCCGTTATTTTTGCAAATTTCTCTGAAACGATACGAGATATGAAAAAAACATAACAAAGTTGTAGAGAATTTTCTCCTCTAAAAATTTGGTTATTCAGTTTTCGTGTCAGATGAACAGTTAAGCCGTTATTTTCATTTAAATTTCGCGCTGTCAAAAAACGATCGCAAAGGCCCACTTTTAGTGTTACTACCGTAACCTAAAGTGGGCCAATAGTAATTGCTAAAAATTATTGTGCGCATTATCGTAATACTTTTAAATGAATAAATGAAACCTGTAATTTATTTCACAGCACCTCTTAGCAGACGAAACGAGTGCTGCTTATAATTTGTTATTGCAGACATTAATATTAATATTAAGAAATATTTATTTTCAATAATTAAAGAATACAAGAAAGATGCCTTGGAAACAAAAAATATTCTACATGTAAATAACGGATTCGTACCACTTGCACTGAAATGTTTTCATGCGACATCGGCCGTTGTTATATCTGGAAATCACAGCCGGGAATAACCAGACACGGCTCTCAATTAGGAATCAATTGTCGAGCGTTAACTGTGCCGTATAGCGGAACGCCCAATACCATCAAAGCTGTAGATAAGGCCCGGTGGCTGTGAAATCCGCACAGAGAGCGCTTGATGCTCCGGGTATTAGGCGTTACGAGAGAGCCGATGCCGCCGTTGCCGAACGGCGCGGACAACTTTAGAAACCGCAAGGAAAAATATTAATTAATCGGGATGGTTACCGCACGCGCCCGCATTAGCATCTCAGGATGAAACGGCCGAAAGGAACGTTAATTGGACGTGCAAATTAGCTTTTGGCCTTTGCGATAACAATGCGCTTGATTACGCTTGCAGCCAATCTGCATTCTAATTAAAACCTATCCATTAGCGCAAATGTGGCAGCCCTGCCGTCGCCCTCGCGATTTGCATGCGATTCCGCCAGATGGCGCTCGTATGCGCCCATCCGTCACACACGCACTCGCTTTTCGTTCTGCGGGGACAGAAGGAAATTACGAGCCAACGGCGAAGGCGCGTATATCCTTCCTCACCCAGGCTCACATTCTAGTTTATAGGATCGTTCTGAAAGTCGCCGTATCTGAAGTAGGTCACAACTGATGTGAATACGTTTATTATGGAAACTTACAGGTGTAGGGTTACCATATGTTCATCATGAAAAAAAAAAAAAAAAAAAAAAAAAAAAAAAAAAAAAAAAAAAAAAAGAATTGCACTGACGTGTTTTAGGCCCACTTTAGATTTTTAGTTTTATAAGTTTTTGCAAACATTTAAGACCAAACTAATGATCTAAATAATTAATTAATAGGAGTGTCTGAAACCCTTTTAGGAAAACAATGTTAGCTAGTGGCGGGTTCCGAACCACTGAACTTCAGCGTCACAGTCCAACGCATTGCCCACTACACTAAGGCAACAGTTAGGAGTTGCGTTCTTTAATCTCATACCATTGATGGCCGTTGTTAACTGATGCTAATATGGCATTTGTAGACACTAGATTATCATTTATCGTACTAAGAACGACGTGTTTTTGTTAATTCTTCAGTGCGCCATTGCTTTGAAATGATAACGTGTAAGTTACAATAAGAAAATCATCAAACAAGCAACGCAAGATGGCGTATGCCAGAGAGAGTTCTGGGCGAGGAATGTCACGTGACATCTGCGAACGGTTGGTTTTCGTTAATTCAATGGAGGGTGCCAAAACTAAGTTATTTTTGCAAATATCTCTCAAACGATACGTGGTATGAAGAAAACATAAGGGAACAAAGTTGTAGAGAATCTTTTCCTCTACAAATTCGTTTATTAAATTTTCGCGTCATATCAACGATTTATTTGCAATTAAAATTGCATTACAAACGGATTTTTATCGTATTACTAACGTATTTCTTGTCTGAAATATTTCAAAAAGCGAGGTTCTGGTCTCTGGTAGCCAACAATTATGTCTGTAAAATTTGGTGCCGATCGGTTGAACGGTTCCACCTAAAAAGTGGGAACATGTTACAGACAGACAGACATCGGCAAATAGCCGTTATTTTTGCTAATATCTCTGAAACGATGCAAGATTTGAAAAAAGAAAAAAAAAAAAAAAAAAGAAAACATAATAAAGCGAAGTTGTAGAGAATTTTCCCCTCTACCCGATTATGTTATTCAATTTTCGTGTCAGATGAACGGTTCGTTTGCAATTACAATTATATTACAAACGGCTTTTTTTGGTATTACTACCGTATTTTTTGTCCGAAAAATTTGAAAAAGGGAGTTTCTGGTCTCTGGCGGCCTACAATTATGTCTGTAAAATTCGGTGCTGATCGGTTGAACGGTTCGTCTTAAAAACAGGGAACACGTTACGGACAGAGAGACAGACATACTAAAATCGCTGTTATTTTTGCAAATATCCCCGATACGAAAAAAAAAACAACAAAAAAACATAAGAGAACAAATTTGTAGAGAATTTTCTCCTCTACAAATTCGGTTATTAAATTTTTGTGTCAGATGAATGGTTAAGCCGTTAGTTTCATTTAAATTTCGAACTGTCAAAAGATGATCGCAAAGGCCCACTTTTTATGTTATTACCGTAACCTAAAGTGGGCCAAAAGAGGAAAATTCATATAAAAACAGAACACTTTATTGTTAACATAATGAAATTACAACTTTATTTATGAACCACGTAAAATTATTACAAACTAAAACAGTAACCTTGTGTGGTTATTGTGAAACAAAATATTATGAACCTCGACTGTTCACTTTTCATCACTACACACAATTGTCTCATTCTTCTCTTTTTCAGTTTTGAACCAACTATAGAGGACGACGAAATCTCTCTTAAGAGCTTTTTGTTTTTCGACAAGTACTGATAAAACTTCAGGGAACTTCATAGGACCATGGCTGCGTCCATCGGTTCCAATACTAATGCAAGACATACCACTCAGCGCACCTACAGTAATGCTTATTGAATGTAGTGCTAAAACAGATCTATCAATAGCTTCAGATTTAGTGCGAGCGCAAGAAACTTGCTTAGCAGTTGTGGAGTCTTTGTACAGGACTGTGTGTACTTGTACGGTCCATTGACTGCATGAAAACCAGGAGTACATTCAGCTGCACACACCAAATCAATCTCTTTGCTTTCGTTCCTAATAAGAAAGTTCGTAAGTTTGGTAGATGAGCTTACATCCTGCAGATGTGTCTTGTGTTTTCAACTGCTCTCATGAGCTTCTACATCCAGTGCACCTGTAAATAACATTCTGCTTCATGGTCGTTTCTTCCTCTCTTGAATTATTTGCATTTCTCCAAGAGCATATTATTTAACACTGGCATTCTTTTCGGCGTTTTGTATTTGTATTGAAGTTCGTAATTTATTTTGAAGCATAGCGCTACCTACGATCTCGAACACACAACACACCATTAACCTAAACCACAAACTATATCAAAAGCAACACCAAAGAACATAACACAGAATAAACTGGGTGGAGACGTGATAGACAACTAGGTTCCTTCGCACAGAAGTTCCGAATCGTTTGCAGCTGTCAGACCCATGCGGAGAGCGAAATTGTGAACGGCAATTTCGCTCTGTGTATGCGCGTGATAGTTGCGAACAGTTTGGAACTGCACTGCGAACGAACCCGTTATTGCCAATGACACAAAAAGAAATTTGTTTTCTGGAAACCAAAAAAGAAGACTTTTATAGAATTTTAAATATTTCAGCCGGACACATTTTCTTGCCTCAAAAAACAGGACGTTTCAGGGTAAAAGACGACTATGCTAATCCTATACAGGTGAACCTCGTTGGAAAAGTGTTCAAATGTTTGTAGAGTTTATGGGACTTAACTACGGGGTTATCAGTCCCTAAACTTACAAACTACTTATGAACTAGCTACAACTAAGGACGGCACAAATATCCATGCCCGAGGGGGGATTCGAAACCCCGACCGTAGTGGCCGTGCAGACCGTGACTGAAGCGCCTCAGTCCCCTCGGCCACCGCAGCCGGCACCTCGTTGGAGACAGTGCGTACAGATTGAGCGAAAATGTAAAATAACTTCCTGTTTAACATCAATATCCTCGGTGGGCTATTGTCTATGGAATACAAGACATCTATTGTCACGGAAATGTACATCATATACGTTAAAATCATCTCCTGTTTTTATATAACTGTGGCTATAGAAATTGAAAGGAAGTTCACTACCTGTACTGACAATTCCAAGAAGAAGATCTTCATTTTACAAATAGTCGAAAAAACCTTGTTTCTTCCAATCTGCTGTTAGCTCCGCTGCTTCTTTTGGCACCCTATTTCTCCCATTTCACTTTGTACATCTTCCCCTCCCTCTAACCCTGTTCCTCTCCTCATCCCACTATTCCTCTCTGTGTCCATCCCCTTCTCCTTCTCTATATTTCTTTCCTTCCTTCTTTATGTCCTCCTGACCACCTCTCCTGCTCTCATCGTCTTTCTTTCCTTTTAACGTGAGCGATGGTCTGTCTGATTCACAGCAACGTTTCCTATTTAGGTATTAATTCAACTTTCGCATACACCTATTTCATCTTCTTTCTGTTGACCTCCTCCTTCCCCTCTATCTGTTTATCTCCTTCTTCACCTTTATTCAGTTCCTCCTCCCCACTCTCCGTTCAGCTACTCCTCTCACCTTTTAATCACCACCTCCTTCCCCTAACTCTGCCACTCTTATGGTCTACTTTCTTTTGAGCTCCTACTTTCACTGTGTACAGAAAACCGTTCCCCAAAAGTTCTTAACAAGATTGTACACTTGTTATATCTACATCTACATCTACATGGATACTCTGCAAATCACATTTAAGTATCTGGCAGATGGTACGTTAACCACTTTCATAACCTTTCTCTATCGTTTTCTTCTCTAATACCGCGTGGGAAGAATCGTTCCGTTTCCGATCTGATTTTCTCTTATTTTATTGGGGTGGTCATGTCTCCCTATGTACGTGGGTGCTAGCAAAATATTTTCATATTCTGAAGTAAAGGTTGGCGATTGAAATTTCGTAAATAGATCTCGCCGCATCGAATAACATCTTTCTTTTAATGATTTCCATCTCAAATCGTGCATCATTTCCGTGACGCTTTCCCCCCCTGTAACGTGATAAAACAAAACGTGCTGCCCTTCTCTGAACCTTCCAATGTCTTCCGTCAGTCCCACCTGGTGGGGGTTCCACACTGAGCAACAGTACACCAGGAGAGGACGCACAAATGTGTAGGCAGTCTCTTTGGTGGAGCTGGTGCATCTTCGAAGCGTTCTGCCAGTGAAACGTAACCGTTGGTTCACCTGCCCCACAATATTTTCTGTGTATTCTCTCCCGTCTAAGTTGATCGTAATTGGTAGAATTTACGACCGTAAAGTTTGACTTATTTATCGCTTAATTGAAGTTCATCGGATTTCTTTTAGTAGTCATGAGTATTACTTCACACTTTTCTTAATTTAGTGTCAAATACCAATTTTCGCACCTTATAGGAATTTTGTCTAAATCGCTTTAGAATTGTTTTTGACCCTCTGTTGACTTCACTAACCGATAAACGACAGCATCACCCGTTAACAATCTAAGAGAGCTATTCAGATTGTCTCCTAAATCGTTTATAAACACAAGAAAGAGTAGGGGACGTATAACGCTTCCTGGGGATCGCTAGATGTCACTTCTGTTTTACTCGATGACTTACCTTCAATTACTACGAACTGTATCGTTTATGACAGGAAATCGTGAATCCATTCGCACAATTGGGGCGATATTCCAGTAAGCACGCAATTACATTTATACAGGAAGTGTTTGTTTATTCACACTGAGAAAATATATCTCACACCCCTTCATAACACTTTCCTCCAAAAGGGACGAAAAATTACTTATCACTAATGGCGCTACAACTATACCTTCAATGAAAGCTAGAAAATCGTTTAAACTTATTTTATTTGACTGAGCAAAAGGGAATTTTTAAAGGAAAGAAAAGCTCTAAAACGAACTTCAAAATGAACAAAGAATGATTCTACAATATTATCTATCTGAACAAGTAGTCTTTAGAGAGAGAGAGAGAGAGAGAGAGAGAGAGAGAGAGAGAGAGAGAGAGAGTGAGCAGCATTGAAGCTTATCTGAACCATGCAGAAAACATGTGGCGTTGTGATGTCGTGACGAGAACAGGACGTCGAATCTTGATGCCGAATGATAACTAATTGAAGCTCTGCTCATCGCATTTCCATGGTGAATTATACGATTCTTTCTCCTCATCACAACAAATCTCATATAAGCACTTTGTGCACTGTTCGTGACACCTCCGACCAGGAGGTCCCAGTTAGTCAAAGATATGAACAATTGCCGTGATTGTAAAAGTCAGTGGAAAGGTTCTTGCACAGAGCTCACAACAGCAGTCTAGCTCACCGCAACTACTACGGCTATAAACACCAAATAGTTCATTAACTTTAATGTATTACACAGTTTTATAAAGTCACGCTTCTCAAAAAAAAAAAAAAAAAAAAAAAAAAAGAATCATATGTTCAAATGTTTGTTAAGCTTATGGGACTTAATTGCGGGATCATCAGTCCCTATACTAACTACCTAATACTAAAGACAACACAAACACCCATGCCCGAGGGAGGATTCGAACCCCCGACGGGGAATGGTCTCGCGCATTGCAGGTATCTTTTTATGACGATCACTAACAATAATACGTTTTTATATAATCTCAACTCTCATGAAGCGACGAAAGAAAAAAATAACTTCGTTCACACAGCGGCAATGTTTACACCGCCCAGTCGTGAAAGCATTATTGGTATTCATTATTTACATTAATATATATAGATAAATTCCTATCCGATTGCCATAAAACCGTGCCTAAAGCCTTCCCCGGGTAGGCATTAGTAACTGTGCAAATTTTTAGCTCTTTATGTCTTGTGGGTCAGACGTGATAAACGTACACCGAACAGACATTCACATTTACAGATATAGACTAGCTTTGCCCGGGTATTTATTTATTTATTTATGCCTGCTTTGAGTCAGTACTTCTCCTATCCCTTCTCTCTCTGTCAACCTCCTCTTTTTCTAAAAACATGCTATATTTATCGGAGAATAAGACTGTCTCGCACAATGTACAAAATTATAAGTATCCAAACAAAGAAAGATAGTAATCAAAACACAAATGTCATAGAAAATGCGCACGATCTCAGATTTATTGAGTTATATGTTGTACAATTATTTTATTTTGCAGGTATGTATTCATTTGTATAAGTGCTGTATGTCTGTATTAAAAGAAATTTCTTTTTTACTGCTTTATTCATTTATTTATTCTTATATTTCCTTATTCGTATGCTTATCCTGACAGAGAAAGAGCTGAAGACATTGTATCACGCATAGACCAAAGATATAGTCTGTGGCATCACATTTCGCAGGCTGTAACCTCCTTTCTATAGATCGCTATAAAACCGTGCATAAAACCTTCCTCAGGTATAAATTAGTAACTGTACAAATACTTAAGTCTCTGCGTCTTGTCGTTCGGACGTGATAAGCATACACCGAACAGACATTTACATTTATAGATATAGATTAATTACGAAAGTCACAGTGAACAGTCCATGTTGTAAACAAGAAACTAGCAATAAAGAAGATCTCATCATTCTGCAATTTACACGTTGTCAACAAAGACAATATTATCAGTCTTCCAGAGAGTATACGCTAAATAAGATGCTTTCTTAGTGCGTGATCTCTTGTTCTGTATATGCATTTCTGTTGTATTGTCTAGCACCTGCAAGAAGTCGTTGTCCCTGGTGTGGTGTTGCACAAGTCTAAAGTGCGCGCCACGTACTTTCGCCGCGTGCCGCCATGCACGCACGGCGCGGCGTTCTTACGTCAGCCACGAGCGCCCTCTGCTACAACTCCGCTCGTGGCCACCACTGAACGACATCGTTCACTTGGGACTGAGATAGGAACCAGTTATCAGTTCGGAATCAGATAGACACCAGTGAAGACTTGGCTCTCGGACAGGCAGGCACGCCTCTAGCTCAACTATGTATCAGCATTCTGCCATACTGAGCTATGTAAAAGTTAAGTATTACTAAGTCTCTAAGAAATATAGATCTCGTTCTAATTTACTCTAGTGTTTCTAGTTTCTGCTGTCCCACTGGCTGGTCATCTCCTACCTGCACGGGCGTGCATCCTTTATTCCTGTGTCGGTCTTTCTACTAGGACACCGACACCTAACGACGGAAACGAGACACAAAAGCGGCGACGAGGCTGGGACACAAAAGTGGCGACGAGGATGGGACACAAAACCTGCCTTCTCAACTTGGGCGCTGGGCAAGTCCATTCCTTTGTTTTGGAGGGACGGAAGTCTCAGCTGCGTGTTGCCTACTGGTCGCGGGACGCAGCTGACGCCCTACTAGAACAGGCAAAGCGCACGGCCCAGCAGGCAACGTGCACCTGATTCAGCCACCCCTCAGAAACAAAGGAATGGACTCGCCCTGCGCACAACTCGAGAATGCGTTTCTGCGCACGCGCCACAACTTCTTGCACGATCTATACACTATGAAGTATGAATTTTTATTATGTTTACTATATTCATGTTCTGCTTTGGATGACTACATTAAATAAATATGTTAATTTTATGTTTATCTGACTAAGCGTTTTTGAAGCAAATGATATAATACATTGATTATCAAAGAATTGTGTTCATAGCAGTAGATCATTCATGTTTTTGGATGGGTTTTTGAAGTGTTTCAGACAGCGTTAATTGAGGTCAATTTTTGGACATAGACACGATCGAGAATCAACAGTAAAGCAAGAATCAGTTTACAGGCGGGTCAGGTGTCCATGTTAACTGCATGTCTTTCTCCGCAATAACTTTACATATGCGAATCCTACCAGGATCCCACACCCACTAAAGCCCTACATTTGGCGAATCCTGCCTGGATCCTCTCCTCTCACAACGAACTAACCTTACAGCACTTCGTAAAGTAGCGTGTAGCTGCGCAGTAAAAACATTTCAGTCACGTATACAAATTAACGATTCTTCATCCCACGTTTTATTTATTCGTAAACTCTGCAACAACTATAAGGTCATTGTTAACTCAAATAAGCGACTTATAGTAGCGTAGAGAGGTCATTGAAACTGACTGGGAAAAAAAGTTGCCTCTAATGGACTACACTGAGTCATTAGTCGTTGTAAGTGGTCCAACACGAATTGCTCTAGTTCTACATCCTCTTCCCCCCTCTTCCCCCCTCGGGCATGTTTGTGCTGTCTTTAGTGTAAGGTAGTTCATAAGTAGAACGAAACTTCCACTCTGCAGCGGAGTGTGCGCTGATATGAAACTTCCTAGCAGATTAATATAGTGTGCCGGAACCGGGACTCGAACCTGGGACCTTTGCCTGTCCCGGGCAAGCGCTCTACCGACTGAGCTTTCCCGACACGACTCACGATGCCACCTCACAACTTTACTTCCGCCAGTACCTCGCCTCCTACTTTCCAAACTTCACAGAAGTTCTCCTGCGAAACTTGCAAGACTAGCACTCCTGGAAGAAAGGATATGGTGGAGACATGGCTTAGCCACAGCCTAAGAGATGTTTCCAGAATGAAACTTTCACTCTGCAGCGAAGTGTGCGCTGATATGAAATATCCTGGCAGGTTAAAATTGTGTGCCGGAACCGGGACTCGAAGCCATGTCTCCACCATATCCTTTCTTCCAGGAGTGGTAGTCTTGCAAGTGTCGCAGGAGAACATCTGTGAAGTTTGGAAAGTAGGAGGCGAGGTACTGGCGGAAGTAAAGTTGTGAGGTGGCATCGTGAGTCGTGTCGGGAAAGCTCAGTCGGTAGAGCGCTTGCCCGGGACAGGCAAAGGTCCCAGGTTCAAGTCCCGGTTACGGCACACAATTTTAATCTGCCAGGAAGTTTTAGTTCATAAGTAGTTTGTAAGTTTAGGGACTGATGACCGCAAAGTCCCATAAGCTTAACATTTTCAGTACTGGTTTTCCTCGCAGTTCATATACCACTACCATACAATGCTGTGTTGCTAGGAGACATTCTAAGAAATTTTTATCTCAAATTAGGATCCATGTTCATAGTCGTAGATTTCTTACGGTTAATAAATCAGTTTCGCTTTTGTAAGCTCTATCTTTCGACCAACTGTGAAAGTTGGGTGGATACAGGCTACATTATTCATAAGGTAGAGGTTACAGATATGAAAGTAGCAAGAATGATTGCAGGTACTAATAAAAGGGAACAATGGCAGGAGGGTGTCCATAATGAGGAAATAAAAAAAAAAACTTGGAATGTTTCAAATGTTCAAATGTTTGTATAGCTTATGGGACTTAACTACGGGGTCATCAGTCCCTAAACTTACAAACTACTTATGAACTAACTACTACTAAGACTAAGGCCGGCACAAATATCCATGCCCGAGGGGGGATTCGAACCCCCGACCGTAGTGGCCGTGCAGACCGTGACTGGAGCACCGCAGTCCCCTCGGCCACCGCGGCCGGAAAACTGGGAATGAACACCATACATGAAGCAGTTAGGGAGAACAAACTGAGATGGTGGGGTCATGTTACATGCATGGGAGAAGCAAGGTTACCTAAGAGATGAGCTCGGCAGCGGAGGGTAAGAGGAATGTAGGTAGACCAAGAAGAAAGTACTTAGATTCGGTGCAGAATGATTTTGAAGTAAAAGGCATAACATCAGACGAGGAATAATGTTAGCATTGAATAGGCAATCATGGAGGAATTTTATTAGTGGTACTATGCTCCAGACTGAACGGTGAAAGGCATAATCAATCTCTAATGATGATGATGATGATGATTTTTTAATACTCTCATTGCTTTGTTGCTGTAACATTGAAATTGGTAATTCAAAACATGTACACATTACGACTTCTGCATTTTGCGAGGACAAATGTGTTTCCGTTATAGGCGGGGACTGCGGCTACTTCACGGCTAGCGGCGGCGGTTCCATCAGAAGTTGCGTCGCGTTTTGCGACGAGCGGGCGCCGCCGCAAGTTTTGCCGTTGCCGTTGCCGTTGTCGTTGGCGCTGCGGCTGGCGAGGCGCGGCCGGGCTGAACGTAATTTATCGGCGGTGGGAAACTGAGACAGGTCACGCAGCCGGGATCGATAGCCACAACTATCGCCCGCTAATGCGGGGTGTCCGAAAAAGGCGTGAGCGCGCGGTGGCCGGGGCGAGCTAGCCGAGGCGCTGGATACGTCGAGCAGCATTCACAAAGACTCACTGAAAATTCGATTCCTACGAGGGTCATGCATTAATTAGAGTGATAAATTCGTCTGGGAGGAAAAAAACTGGTGGTAGGACATGTGTGGAACTTTTACGGATTTAAGTTGGTATAACTCAGATAAACGTAGAGACAATGTTGTAGGAAGGGAAGAGGAAGTAGACCAAGATGAAATAGGAGATACTATACTGAGAAATGAATTTGATAGACCCCTGAAAAACCTAGGTCGCAACAAGGCCCCGGGAGTAGATGAAATACCCTCAGAGCTACAAAAGTCTCTGGGAGAAGCAGCCATGACAAAACTGTAAAATGTATGAGACAGGTGAAATGTCCTCAGGCTGTAAGAAAAATGTAATAAACCCCATTCCGAAGAAGTGAGGCGCAGAAAGGTGTGCAAATTACAGAACCATCAGTTTGATAAGTCTTGGTTGCAAAATTTTTACACGAATTATCTACAGGAGAATGGAAAGAAGGCTGGTAGAAGCTTACCTCGTGGAAGGTCAGTTTGGATTCAGGAGGAACGTAGGAACCCGGGAGGCAATACTCACTTTACGGCTTATATTAGAAGATAGATTAAGGAAAGGCAAACCTACATTTTTAGCTTTTATAGATTTGGAGAAGGGTTATGACTCTTTCAAATTCTGAAGTCAGCAGGGGTAAAATACAGGGAAAGCAGAGTTATTTACAACTAGTACAAAAGCCAGACCGCAGTTATTAGACTTTAAGTGCATGAAAGGGAAGCATTGTTTGGGAAGGGAGTAAGACAGGGTTGTAGCCTTTCTCCAGGTTAGTCAATTTGTACATCGAGAAGGAAAGCAAGGAAAAATTTTGAATAGGGTTTAAAGTTCAGGGTGAAGAAATAAAAACATTGCGTTTTCCTGATGACATTGGAATTCTGTCAGAGACAGCGAAGGACCTGGAAGAGCAGTTGAATGGAATGGACAGTGTGTTGAAGAGAACGTATAAAATGAACATTAACAAGAGGAAAACAAAGATAATGGAATGCAGTCTTAGAAAATCAGGCGATGCTGTAGAAATTAGATCAGGTAACGAAACAATGAAGGTGGTAGATGAGTTTTGTTACTTGAGTAGTAAAATAACACGCGATGGTCGCAGGACAGAGGATATAAAATGCAAAATGGCAATGGGAAGAAAAGAATTTTTGAAAAAGAAAAATTTTCTAAAATCGAATATTAATTTTAGTGGAAGGAAGTCCTTTCTGAAGGCATTTGTGTGGCGTGATGCCTTGTAGGAGCGAAACTTGGACGATAAACAGTGCGGACAGGAATGGAATACAGGCTTTTGAAATGTGGTACTACAGAAAAATGCTAAAGATTAGGTGGGTAGATCGCATAAATAATGAAGAGGTACTGAAAATAATTGGTGAGAAAAGGAATTTTTGGCATACCTTGACTAAAAGAAGGGATCGCTTGGTAAGACACATTCTTAGACATCGAATAATCATGAATTTAGCATTGGAGGGAAGTGTGTGGGGTAAAAATCGAGAGGGGAGACCAAGAGACGCATATAGTAAGCAGATTCAAGTGGATGTGGGATGCCGTTCTTATGAGATGAAAAGGCTTGCTCAGGATAGAGTAGGGTGGAGAGCTGCATCAAACCAGTCTCCGGTCTGAAGACCATAACAACAACACTCAGATGATATCTGACTATCGGATGTATCGACATTGTTTTGCTAATAAACTTAAAAATACATTTCAAGATGTCGATTCTGCTTAAAAGTTCCACATTAGTTGAACGACGTCTTGTTATTCGTATTTAACATGGTGAAGGCAAGAAACCTGTGAATATATACCGTAGAATGTTTAAAGTTTATGGTGAAGGATGTATGAATCATTAAAAGTTTTACAAGTGAGTTACGCAGTTCAAAGATGGTCGCGGCTCAGTGATTTGTAACAATACACAATTAAATTAATTTTCTTATTGATCAGCGTCGCTTGTCGTCGTTCCCTCCTCCTAGTAGTATTTTATCAGTGAAAAGGTTTTTTAGTTCGTCTTTCGTTTCTTCCGGCGAGCCATCTAGATTTAGGTTTTCCGTCATGTCCCTAAATCACTGGAAGCAATTTCTGGGATGGTTCCTTTCAAAGGGCACGGCCGATTTCCTGCCACATCCTTACCCAAAAATCCGAGCGTAAGCTCAGACTATAATGATCAAGCGGGACGTTGACGGGACGTTGAACCCTAAGCTTCCTTCCTTCTTTCCTTCCTTCTGTAAATAATCTAGAAACCACAACAGTTACCAGATGGTTTCTCTTAATGCACTTTTGTTATTATACAACTTCACTGAGGAATACAGAAATGTATCTCGTTTCAAGGTTAGGAAGAGACAAACCACTCACTAACGGTTGTTGACAACATTCTTCATGAAAATTAAACAAATTTACCTAGATAATGTATGGAATTTACATGCATAATCTCTGACTTTCTGGAAAACTACTGCAGATAAACGTCCGAGATATGATTAATTAGCTGACATTTCAGGGTTTGGATGCGATCTGATGGCTTAATATTCTTCAAACTTAAAACGCCCAGATTTCGAAACACTTGTTTTATTTAATGACGACTGGTTTTGGAGGACTGTGCCACCATCATCTGGTCATATTCCATTTTATAAATTGGTCATCTTATTTACAAGCCGGCCGCGGTGACCAAGCGATCTGCAGCGCGCCAGTCACAGTCTGCACGGCCACTGCGATCGGGAGTTCTAATGCCCCCTCGGGCATGGACATTTGTGCCGTCCTTAGTATTAGCTAGTTAGTAAGTAGTTTGTAAGTTTAGGGACTGATGACTCCGTAGGTAAGTCCCATAAGCTCTACAAACATTTGAACATTTCAAACATTTATTTAATAAATGGAGATAAAATAACAAGTGCAAAATAGAGCTTATTCTACATCTAAAATACATAAATACTGCATTATATATTGTTTAAATAAGATGATCAACTCATAAGATGTAATAAGATCAGATGATGGTACCACAGTCCTCCAAAACAGGTCGTCATTAAATAAAACAAGTATTTCGCGGTCTGGGCGTTTGCACTTGTGAAGAACATATTTCATTAGATTCACCAAATCAATAACAAGAAAATAAAGGGAAACTGTGCTTTAATTTAACCTCATACAGCTTAAAATAAATAAAAATTGTTTTTATTATAGTCGACATGATCGATTGTACCAATTAGTACTCAGCCAGACGAGTTGCGGACGCAACTATAAGATCTGAAGATGATCCAAGTGATCGAAACATGTTATTAAACAATTAAATTGCAACTGTTGACGGAAATAAACATTGAAATAAAAATTGATTGTTAAGCTTATGGGACTTAACTGCGGGGTCATCAGTCCCTAAAGTTACAAACTACCGTATACTAAAGACAGCACAAACATCCATGTCCGAGGGAGGATTCACACCACCGACGGGGAATTGCCCCGCCCATCGGAGCATAGCGCCTCAATACACTCGGCTACTCCGCCACGACACTGTTTTTCGGTGGCTTCATATTACTGAGGTTGCTAAATTTCAGGCAAAACCTTTCATTGGCCATAGCTGAGTAACGTTCGCGGACCGTATACAGGGTGTTCGGAAAATCCCGCTACAAACTTCTAGGACTTGTAGAGGGTAGTAAGAACATAACATTTTGAATAGGAACCCATGTCCGGAAACGTATCGTTCATCTGATTCTCTCATCCACTCAGACTTTAGGTATGTAGTTACGCGTGACCCAGTACAATTGTTGCAATCAATTTGGAAAAAAAAAAAAAAATACTGAATCGTTCCGTTATTACTTAGGCATTTTCATTACAATTTACACCTAATGGTTTACATTAGTCGACAACAACAAGAACCCAGCATCTCCGGCACCAGCCGCAACGTACCGATGCATTACAACAGCGGCTCGATGTGGCGACCATCAACATAGTTACACCCACTGTACCTCCGAGGTATGTTCTGGAACACTCTCTCCATCCCACCTGGTGTCTCTTCAATATCTTCTGCAGCGGCCAGAACTCTGTCCCTAAGCAGACGTCGACGAGTTACCCATCTGAACTGAAACTGTTGTAGAACGGAAACGATACGTTGCAGAACATGGGTTCCTATTCAAAATGTTATGCACTCACTACCCTCTACAAGTCCTAGAAGATTGTAACGGGAATTTCCGACCACTAGTTTGTATACCCGTGCTTCGCAACGGTTGTTGGAGGGCCTGTGTGAATCATGGCTTTTTAGAGCTCTGGACTTCAGTCAGTAAAAATAGAATCCTTACTGGATCACTCTGTCAATAAACTCAGTTGTTTCAGCCAAGATGTCAAATATAAGTAAAAGTCATTGCCCGAAACTATGTATCTTCATAAAGTTTATGATACATAAGGTGATACGTGCCAAAATAACCAAAGAAATGTTAAGTATTTAATACACAAAGCTAAATCAGTAACACTATGTTCAATGTCTGTTAGTATTCGAAGAGATCAGATTGCTTAATTCTGTTACAGACGTTCGCTTCCTTGCTGTACTACCCCATACTCATTATGCAGCAGCGGTGTTTATTAGTTCTTTGGTGCACCACAGCGCCTCTATCGCTTGTTTGCTGTACTACGCAATCCATACTTCAAGAATAACTACATCTAAAACAATTTCCCTGAATACACTTCTATGAAACGAAGTTGCTCCATGGAAATCCGTGAAGTAGTTTAGGAGATTAGGTATTTCTAATAGACGAACAGGCAGTTACTGAAAACACTTAAGATTGCCATTTATCTTTTATCTGTGATCTGATTTAATGAAATCATGCATACAACATATCTATACTAATAATAAATCTGTAAATGTAGGCCTGTCATTGTTCGCTTCAATCTTCGAAACTACTGGACGAATCTTCATGCGGGTTTCACAGGAAACATGAAAGGAAATTGCTTCAAAATCTAGGCATGATTCCATCAAAATAGAATCACGATTTTTTTTATTAGACCGCCGCGTCTGTCTGTACAACTATTAGAAACCACTTCTCCAAAACTACTTCACGAATTCGCATAGGGTTTTCACATGTAACTTCAGCGTGCCTTGGGACAACATATACACTTAATTTCATAAAAATCGGATCACAGAAAGAAGAACACCACAATTTAACGTTTTTCATCGACAACCGTCATGTCTATCTTTCCCTTTCATTTCCAAATCTAATAGACGAATTTTCAGGGGGTTTTCACAGAAAACATGAGGGCATCTGGCGCTAAGAAGAAACTCTTCAATTCACAAAATCGGATCAGAAAAAAGCAAGATATCATAATTTAAACAGTTCTCTGAAGCAGTCGCATGTGTCTATTTGTAGAGAGTAATCTCCAAAAGTACTAAATGAACTTTCTTGGGGGTATCACAGATAGAGAATATCCTGGGGCAACATATAGGCTTCATTTTATCAAAATCAGATGAGGAAAGTAAAAGATATCGTAATTTGAATTTTAGGTGTATTTCATGCTTTGAAAGAACGGCATAATGCAGCAAACAACTGAACAGACAGACAAGACGGTCCATGAAAAATATTCTTAATTTTATTTTGATGAGATCATGCCTAGATCTCGATCCAAACTTAGCTCATGTTTCCTGTGAAAACCGAATGAAAATTCGTCCAGTAGTTTTGAAGATTGAAGCGAACAGTGACAGGCCAACGTTTACAGATTTATAATTTGTATAGATATGTTGTACAATTGTAAAATTTTGCAGGAATATATTGATTTGTATAAGTGCTGTATGTCGGTAAAATCTGTTGCGTGTATGATTACTAGTAAAGAAGTAAAAGATTAAAAAGTAAAGCTTGATGGGGCGGTTTTCCACGAACGTTACTGTTTACGTCCTCATATCTCATGAACTATGTGTCGTACTGTGATACAATTTCGAACGTACATTCAGCTTTAAGTGTATATTCTGTGTGAAAAATTTCCTGCTAGTTAATTGGTAGTATAGAAATTATAAATTGTAACGTTATACCGAATGCTTTAGTTTTGCTCCATGAACAGTGGAAAAGTAGTAAGCGAGAAACTTTTTTCCTTTCATTAATTTGATGTGGTTGTCTGCGAGAAAAAGTTTAATAAAGGTTTAAAATTATGTTTAAAGTTTGTTGCAAGTCGCTAAGTACTCTCATTCTCATATAGTGTATTCATAAATTGACATTATGTGGCAGTTTCTTGCAACTAGTATTGTTTATGATGTTATATCTCTTGAAGCATATGTTGTATGTGGTTCGCACTCCTACAGCAGTTATTATCTCACATAAGGAATATGTGTACCAAATTTCGTTGAAATCGTTCCTGTAGTTTAGAAGGAAATGTGCAGTATTGTCGATTAACGCAGCAGTTTTTTGCGCATCTCATTGTTTATGATGTCATATCTCCTTATAGAGCTCCTAAATACCTAGGCTGAATGGTCTGTCATGTTTTCTCCAACATGCTTGGAATCGCGCTGCACCAACAGGATAGAGGCGCAGGCCCTGCCATCTTTCACAAACGATTTCGCAAAAACTAATTGGTAGAAAAATTTAATTTTTTCGCTACTTAAATAGTTACACGTCAGCATTGTGACATAATTCGTGAATAGCCATAGTTAGTAAGATATTGGCTTTGAAATAAGAGACAGCGCTAGGTAAGGAAAAGTTTGCAGTAAACAGTAAGTGCTGCTATGATATTCCGTTGGGTGCATGTTACACCATATGTTTCTGCGGATGAAATTTTCCTGACATATTGAAATTTATTTTAAACTTAGCAGGAGATCTTCATCTTTCACTCAAACTGCTAAAATTTGTTTAATGTAGCGAACTCATTTCCGATAGTGATAAGGCCAGCTTGAAATATAATGTGTTTCATACACCGTTAGAGGTATGAAAATGATATTTTGGCAAATGATAACATGCAAAGAGGGGCTATTTTGTTATATGGTTACTACACAAAAGTTCATTAATTGTCGCGTTATTCAACGAAACGAAGATTTTTTTGAACGAAAAAGAGTAAAGTTAGGGATTTATTAATGAGTGTACAGGTATTCCTTCATCAGTTACAAATGTTTATTTCTTTGCTTGTTGTCCAACTTGTTTCAAACCTACTCTCAGTTTGCAAAAACTAATAGGAGTTCAATTTCCTAGCACTAATACAACGAAAGTTACTAAATCTAATGTGGATTTTATGCGAGAATACTGGAAAATGACAGATACCAAGAAACCCTCCACTACCTAATGAACTGACTTGTTCTCATTTCCTCACATAAAGCACTCTGTATTGAGATATTAACAATGTCCTTTTCATGTAACTGAAAAATTGAAATTGAATGTTACATAGAGACACAACACTTTTGTAGATTGCAACTATTGAATTTAATGAGTTAAGAAGTTAGTACATACCAGTATCTTCAAGTATGGACGTTATGCAGTAACAACCTGTGCCAATTATTAGGAGCTATAATACTGAAGACGAGGTACTACTAGACGGGCGAGCGGATCCCAATGCTGTATGTTTAACTGACATTATATGAAGTTATTCATTTCTCACAGCGTTCCTGTGTGGAGACGATGAAAATTTGTTGTATTTTGAACATTCATTCGCTTAACGTATTCACCTAACTTCAACCGAAAAAAAGTTTCTCGCATGTTGAAAATTCGGTAACGTAGTCAGAAAGTGCATGTTCGTAAACTGCCAGTATATCCTCTTAATAAACTATCACCGCAAATGAAACTAAAATGAAAATGTTGTGTAGTTTGTCACGAACTCATTGATGAAAATTCCACGTTCATACAGTGAGTAGTTTGGGAGTGTCAGCGTGTTGAATGAATAGCGAGGTAACGCGGGAGCTTCGTCCGGAACGTGGCAACTCCTACACCTTGGGGAAAAATGGCGGACAGTTCAGCTCGGGTTTATAGGAGCCTTATCTCCTTACGTAGGTGTCGTAGGTGATTCTTACCCCGACAGCGATTGCTGCCTGATTATAAGGAACATGTGTACCAAAATTTGTTTGAAATCGGTCCAATAGTTTAGGAGGAGATGAGGAAATACAGGGTATCCAGACAAGGACTCCCTGATTTCAAAATTAAATATTTCGAAAACAAAGATCGATAGAGGAATGCAGTGATCGGTATGTTTATTGTGAAAGCTGTAAGAAGTTTATACAACAGTTTGAAATAATAGTTACAAAAGCTGCTAACAAATGGCGCTGTACGCTGTACACCTGATATCAGCATACATAAGTGAAATAATCGTATGAAAACATTCTTTGCAAACAATCACATCACAATGTTTTCAAAATGTTCACCATTGGCACTACAGAGGTGGCGCAAACGAAGAATGAAATTCGCCATCACATTTCGTAGTGTCTCAACCGAAATGGATTCACATGCCACAGAGATCGCCGATTCAAGCTCGTCCAGCGTGGCGGGACGCTTCGGGTAGACCATGTCTTTCACTATGCCCCACAAAAAAGTCACAGGGAGTCAAATCCGGCGAATATGGAAGCCAATCCATGCCTGCACCAGTAAATTTGGGATATTAAAAAGGAATGACTCGATTCCCGAAATATTTCTCAAGAATGCGAAACACTTGTTCGTTCCGATGTGGTCGGGCATGAACCATTCAGTACCTGGTCGATCCTCTGACACTTGCTGTATGGCGACAAATTGTTCCAAAATTGCAACGTAACGTGCACCAGTGACCGTTTCTCGAATGAAAAAAGGGCCAATAATGCCTCTGCTGCATACTGCAGCCCACACAGTAACTTTAGGAGAATACAGGGGTTTCGCTGCACACCAATCTGGCTTTTCGGATCTCCAAAATCGCCAGTTCTGCTTATTCACGTATCCGTTCAGGTGGAAGTGTGCTTCATATGTAAACCAGATGCACCCAATATCAAATCCTTCATTATCAATAATTGTGAGCATCTAATTAACAAAGGCAACTCTTTGTTGCACAGCTCGTACGGGTATGGCCTGGTGCGTTTGAATTTTGAATTCAGTATTTTCTGCGTGCTGGAACGCTTCAAACCAGCCTCAGATGCAATTCTACGGACGGATTACATTGGATTTCGCTGATGCCCCACTAGATCATCAGTTACGCTGCATTTTCGTTGAAATTTTGCGAAGAGCGTACGAATGGTTATCGCATCGGGTCCTTTTGGAACATTAATTCGTGCTTTAAAACTTCGCCTTGTTGCCGTAGGACTCTCTTTTAACCTGTGGTACTCTAGCACCACAAAAACGCGTTGTTCAATGGAGTACATGGTTTTAATCTCTTCCTTCGGTACGCTATCCTCCTTTCACGTTTTAATACTGGAACTGAAAGCTCTGGCCTTTGGATCACTATTTATACTAGGCATTACGTACGGCGATTACAGTGCCATCTGTTAGCAGCTTTTGTAACTATTATTTCAAACTATATAAACTTAAAGCTTTCACAATAAACATACCGTTTACTGCATTCCTCTATCACTATTTGTTTTCGAGATATTTAATTTTGACATCAGGGAGCCCTTTTCTGGACACCCTGTACATACGCACATACAGCCTATTTTATAAGATGCACAGGTAGAGAGTGTGGGCGTCACTCACCGCAGGGCCCGCGGTAGCGCAGCGTGAGGTGTGGGTCGGCGTGGCGGCAGGCGGCGGCGCGCAGCTCACACTCGGAGGCGTAGTCGACGCCGTCGGAGCCGCAGGCGGGGGCGGCGAGCGCGGGCGGCGGCGGGCAGGAGGGGCAGCGGCACCTGGGTTGGCCGGAGGGCGACAGCTCGCAGCGCGACCAGGGGCCGCACTCCAGCGACGCGCAGCGGTCCCCCGCCTCTGCACACACACACACGCCAAACACCTTGTAAAATAAACCACACTACAAAGCGGGCAGGCGGGGCAGTGGCACCTGTGCTGCCCCAAGGGCGACAGCTCGCAGCGCGACCAGGGGCCGCACTCCAGCGATGCGCAACGGTCCCCCGCCTCTGCACACACACACGCCAAACACCTTGTAAAATAAACCACACTACAAAGCGGGCAGGCGGGGCAGTGGCACCTGGGCTGACCGGAGGGCGACAGCTCGCAGCGCGACCAGGGTCCGCACTCCAGCGATGCGCAACGGTCCCCCGCCTCTGCACACACACACGCCAAACACCTTGTAAAATAAACCACACTACAAAGCGGGCAGGTGGGGCAGTGGCACCTGGGCTGCCCCAAGGGCGACAGCTCGCAGCGCGACCAGGGGCTGCACTCCAGCGATGCGCAACGGTCCCCCGCCTCTGCACACACACACGCCAAACACCTTGTAAAATAAACCACACTACAAAGCGGGCAGGCGGGGCAAGTGGAACCTGGGCTGCCCCAAGGGCGACAGCTCGCAGCGCGACCAGGGTCCGCACTCCAGCGATGCACAACGGTCCCCCGCCTCTGCACACACACACGCCAAACACCTTGTAAAATAAACCACACTACAAAGCGGGCAGGCGGGGCAGTGGCACCTGGGCTGCCCCGAGGGCGACAGCTCGCAGCGCGACCAGGGGCCGCACTCCAGCGATGCGCAACGGTCCCCCGCCTCTGCACACACACACGCCAAACACCTTGTAAAATAAACCACACTACAAAGCGGGCAGGCGGGGCAGTGGCACCTGGGCTGACCGGAGGGCGACAGCTCGCAACGCGACCAGGGTCCGCACTCCAGCGATGCGCAACGGTCCCCCGCCTCTGCATACACACACGCCAAACACCTTGTAAAATAAACCACACTACAAAGCGGGCAGGTGGGGCAGTGGCACCTGGGCTGCCCCAAAGGCGACAGCTCGCAGCGCGACCAGGGGCCACAATCCAGCGATGCGCAACGGTCCCCCGCCTCTGCACACACACACGCCAAACACCTTATAAAATAAACCACACTACAAAGCGGGCAGGCGGGGCAGTGGCACCTGGGCTGCCCCAAGGGCGACAGCTCGCAGCGCGACCAGGCGCCGCACTCCAGCGATGCGCAACGGTCCCCCGCCTCTGCACACACACACGCCAAACACCTTGTAAAATAAACCACACTACAAAGCGGGCAGGCGGGGCAGTGGCACCTGGGCTGCCCCGAGGGCGACAGCTCGCAGCGCGACCAGGGGCTGCACTCCAGCGATGCGCAACGGTCCCCCGCCTCTGCACACACACACGCCAAACACCTTGTAAAATAAACCACACTACAAAGCGGGCAGGCGGGGCAGTGGCACCTGGGCTGACCGGAGGGCGACAGCTCGCAACGCGACCAGGGTCCACACTCCAGCGATGCGCAATGGTCCCCCACCTCTGCATACACACACGCCAAACACCTTGTAAAATAAACCACACTACAAAGCGGGCAGGTGGGGCAATGGCACCTGGGCTGCCCCAAAGGCGACAGCTCGCAGCGTGACCAGGGGCCACAATCCAGCGATGCGCAACGGTCCCCCGCCTCTGCACACACACACGCCAAACACCTTGTAAAATAAACCACACTACAAAGCGGGCAGGCGGGGCAGTGGCACCTGGGCTGCCCCAAGGGCGACAGCTCGAAGCGCGACCAGGCGCCGCACTCCAGCGATGCGCAACGGTCCCCCGCCTCTGCACACACACACGCCAAACACCTTGTAAAATAAACCACACTACAAAGCGGGCAGGCGGGGCAGTGGCACCTGGGCTGCCCCAAGGGCGACAGCTCGCAGCGCGACCAGGCGCCGCACTCCAGCGATGCGCAACGGTCCCCCGCCTCTGCACACACACACGCCAAACACCTTGTAAAATAAACCACACTACAAAGCGGGCAGGCGGGGCAGTGGCACCTGGGCTGCCCCAAGGGCGACAGCTCGCAGCGCGACCAGGCGCCGCACTCCAGCGATGCGCAACGGTCCCCCGCCTCTGCACACACACACGCCAAACACCTTGTAAAATAAACCACACTACAAAGCGGGGAGGCGGGGCAGTGGCACCTGGGCTGCCCCAAGGGCGACAGCTCGCAGCGCGACCAGGGGCCACACTCCAGCAACGCGCAACGGTCACCCGTCTCTGCAAAGGCGTGCCCAACACCTCGTAAAGTAGACCACACTCCACAGCGGCGCCATGATAGTGGCAAGCGTCAGATATTTGCAAATGATTGTTAAATGAAGGGAAGGAAGAAGGATAGGAAAGAAATGATTGACAGTGGCCGCATTTGGGCATTGATATTAAGCAATGGCGACAAGTGGAAATGTGAGCCAGGCCGGGAATCGAACCTGGGTCTCCCGCTTCGGGCCAGCGGTCGCCTTAACCACTTGGCCACCCGTGCTCGCCTCCCGTCCGTCTCAAACTCTCACAAGTCTCACGCTATGTTCGTAGCGCCCCTATCGTCCATTCCCTATTACACTCGCCATTACGGTTTCCCGTGCGAGGTCGGACGTATGACCGCATCTGTGGTGAAATAACTGACTTCTGAAAGAATAGACACCACACCAATACAATAAGCGTCAGATAAGTTGTGTATTGTATAACTACTGCGGTAAAAAGGCAAAGCAGTCAACAGTCCGAATGTTGGTTTGAACACCACAGTGCTTTACTAGTCATGGTCCTGTTTGGAGGTGGTATGCCGTTGCCTTCCTCCGACCTTCGAACTGACTTACCCAGCCAGTTATAGGGGGACCTACAGCTTAACGTGGGTTCCGAACCATGGTGCTACTCGGTATTTTTCACATGAGCAATACTGCCAGAGGTGAAAGAAGTGGAAAGTGACAGATAAAATTTCTAGGAGCTGGCGGGGATCGAACCCACGATATTTGGATTTGTAATCTGGCACTCCACCACTGTGCAACCGAGGCGCACCTACTGCAGTATATGTACTCAATTCGCAGTTACGTCAGTACTGTATAACTATTGCAGTATACATGAAAGACGATGTTAAATAGCTGTTCAGCATTTCACTGCATAAATCGACTTAAGAAAGAAATAAAAATATCGAATACTGTCTTCCCATTTGTATTTGTCAGGAATACAAGTAGCCCTAATAGTTGTGCTCAGTTACTCTTGCTTAACAGGCTGTTAGTCAAGACAATATAGGATTGAATGAAATAAATAACAGACTTTTACAATACTGGTAGCTCTTCAAAAGGAACTGCCGGGTGACCAAAAATTTGAAAGTCGAGGAATAATGTTGTGAACAGCACTGTAAAGCATGTCCGGAGTTATGGTGAGGCACTGGCGTCGGATGTTGTCTTTCAGCACCCCTAGAGATGTCGGTCGATCACCATACACTTGCAACTTCAAGTAACTGCAAAGCCAATAATCACACGGACTGTGGTCTGGGGACCTGGGAGGCCAACCATGACGAAAGTGGCGGCTGAGCACACGATCATCACCAAACGACGCGCGCAAGATATCTTTCACACGTCTAGCAATATGGAGTGGAGCGCCATCCTGCATAGAAATCGTACGTTCCAGCAGGTGTTTATCATCCAGACTGGGGATGATGCGATTCTGTAACATATCGGCGTACCTCTCAACCGTCACGGTAGCACTTGTGTTGTGGTCTTCAGTCTGGTTTGATGCAGCTCTCCACAATACCCTATCCTGAGCAAGTCTCTTCATCTCCACATAAGAACGGCAACCTACATCTGTCTGAATCTGCTTACTGTATCCATCTCTTGGTCTTCCTCTGCGATTTTTTCCCCACACACTTCCCTCCAATGCTAAATTCACAATTCCTTGATGTTATTTTATCCATTTCCCTTTTTAAATGTTCTAATTTTCCTACTCGATTAAGGGATCTAACATTCCACGCTCCGATCCGTAGAATGCCAGTATTGTCATTCCTGATGATTACGTCCTCCTGAGTAGTCCCCGCCCGGAGATCCGAATGGAGGACTATTTTACCTCCGGAATATTTTACCCGAGAGGATGCCATCATCATATGTTCATACAGTAGAGCTGCATGTCCTCGGGAAAGTTAACGGCTGTAGTTTCCCCTTGCTTTCAGCCGTTCGCAGTAGCTGTGTGGCAAAGCCACATTAGCTAATGTTATAAGGCCAGCTCAGTCAATCATCCAGACTGTTGCCCCTGTAACTACTGAAAAGGCTGCTGTCCCTCTTCAGGAACCACACGTTTGTCTGGCCTCTCCACAGATACCCCTCCGTTGTGGTTGCACCTACGGTACGGCTATCTGTATCGTTGAGGCACGTAAGCCACCCCACCTCGGCAATGTCTGTGGTTCATGGTGCGATTCTGTAACATATCGGCGTACCTCTCAACCGTCACGGTAGCACTTACAAAACCAGAATCACGCAGTTCCTCGAAGAAAAAAGGCCCGATAACAGTAGATGTTTGGTTCTAAGAAAACCCCCATGTCATTCCAAGCATGTGTGTCAATTTTTACCTATCTATCTACGTTATTCCGTGATTTATTAAGTATTCAAATTTAAACAGACTTTTTGATCACTCGGTAATTTAGGCAATATTGATGGAGAGGAAGTTTCGTTTTATGATTGTGTAAAATAACTACTGGGGGCATGAGATCAGTTGCCTCACAGCAGTTCAATTTTTTTAATGAAATTAATATCATCAACTTGTAAGAAAGAATTTAAAGGTCATCTGCTTTAGAAATAGGTATAACAACTGAATGAGGTTTCGCAGAAATGTGTATAGTTCCGTATATGAATGACACATACCCATAATGGATACATTGTGAAATAGAACCCAATATCGATAGACGCTGACTTTTCAGCAGTTCACGCTACTGTAAGGTACTTCGGTTACAACTTAAGAATGCTAATATTTGTGTTAGGTACCCTAATGATAATGTAAGATGTAGTTAGGTAATTAAAAGTTATGGCATACTTCGTGTTCTTAAAAGAATTTGGTAGTGACTGGTTGCTGTATTCACTAGGTAAGACGCTATTTTACAGTTATGTATCTGATGGGATATTTCATTTTAACGGTCAATTTTTAACATTACCTGTTTCAGGCAGCCCTGTGTCATTTTTGAGGCTATAAAAATCTAAATATTGGAGAATACAGCAGGCACTCAAGCATAGACGTAAAGTGGTGCGAAACTCTTCCGAAATTAATGTTTGTACACAAGTTTCACCATCGTAGAATTTACTGAGAAAGTGCGAGAAAATCGTGTCTGACGATAAATTCCGTTCATATATTGCACTTAGAAAGCTAAAAATCTAAATGTTATAATTAGGTTTAGTTAGGAAGAAGAAACACTGCTGGTTGATTTCTACACTATATGTGTAGTAAATGCATCTTGCCCTAGCTTCCTATCCTGCCAAAGTAATTGGTAATATTGTGTTCAATTCACTTCGCTTCCTGACTCTTCTTGTACTTGATGTAAGAGAGGGTTGTACAGAATAGACCAGTATTTGAATAGATAGTTGGCCGACTTAGTGTTTACTTACAAGAAGGCAAATGATAACGGCCGGCCGGCAGCGGGCTTGTATCGGGAGACCTGTCTCTGCCGAGAGCAAAAACAGTATTCAGTGTTTCGCTGCTTGTCTGAGAAGGGAAGGAAGCTTAGGTTTTAACGTCCCGTCGACAGCATGGCTATTCGAGACGGAGCTCTGATTGTCTGGGAAGAATGTGGGAGGAAATCGGCCGTGCCCTTTGAAAGGAATCATCCCGGCATTTGCCCGGAGTGATTTAGGGAAATCACAGAAAACCTAAATCTGGATGGCCGGAGGTGGATTTGGACCACCATCCTCCCGAATGCGAGTCCAGTGTGCTTGTATGAGGTAAGGTCGATTAAGGAAGCAGGAAATCATGGAAGATGTACGTGGAATGTTCGAACACAGTTGGAGGAAAATTTGATTAACAATTTTGGCGATCTCCGTGTCAGTACCAGCAGTTTTCCCTCTCTTACAGGGTAAGCCAGACGACCGTGTGGAACATTCTTCATGTCCATCGTTTTTACCCTCTTCACTTACATCGTGGGCACGGCTTACTAGCGACTTTCCACATCTTGAGCAGATTTGTCACTGGTTTAATCACCACGATTAAGCGATTTGTGCCATCTATCCTATTCACAGATAACGCCACCATTACATGGAACAGGAATCAACAAATTTCATAATAGTCATCTGTGTCTTAGTATGAAGAACCACGATGCTGCGTCATCAGGGAATCAACAGCAACGGAGAGGCCAGACTTTGCATATACTGCTGGAATAAGCTTGACGAGGAGGTCCGGATGCATGGCCTTCTCCTTCTCCGGATCTCAACCCTCGCGATTTCCAGTTATGGAGCATCTGAAAAGAAATTTGTATGCAGAGGCCATTACAGATGTGACAACACTGGAGCGGTGTATTCATGCTGCCTTTCACACTCTTCGCATGCAACCTTGTCAATATGAACGTGTGACACAGGACATGCTTCGGCACCTACACGTATGCGTTGAGGCACATGGAAACCACGTACAACACCTACACAAACTCCCGCTCAACAAAATCATATGTTTTTTAGAACACTCCATAGATCAAATGTTCAAATGTCTGTAAATCTATCGGACCAAACTGCGTGGTCATCAGTCCGTAGCTTACAAACTACTTAAACCTAGGTAAACTAACCTAAGGACAACACACACACACCCATGCCCCAGGGAGGACTCGATCCTCCACGGCGAGCAACCGCGCGCTCCCAGTGAGACGCTTTGGACCGCTCGGCTACTCCACCGCGGCACTCCATAGATCTTTTTGAAATTACAGGTGGTAGGACACAGAAGAACTGTATGTGTTAGAGAAACGCTTAGTGAACCTTTAAGTAGGCTCGGTGATGTCCAAACTGAACGTTTTCCTTTTTCATCTTTAATAATTGGATCCGCAACAGTTTTTAATTATAAACTTTTTTATTTCTATGAACTACCCGACTTCCTTCTTCCAGAAGAGAGTAGATTTTAGCGGAGCACTTGCTGCATTAGCTTTACTACACCTCGATTCGAGTTCTTTCACTGTGTTACCATCCTGTGAGAAAATACATCCTAGGTACTTTAAACAGTCCACCAGTTCTTTGTTCCTCCTATTTGCCACTCAATCTGTTTAAATCTTTTTCTCAGAGACATTACTTTTGTTTTGGCGATGCTGATATTCATATCATAAACCTTACACCTCTTATCGAGCTGTGAAATATTAGTTTGCAACCTTTCATTCGAATCTGCCATTACAACTAAGTCATCCCCATCCGTCCTGCCAGTGTACTGTTTTCAACATATGATCCATGAATAATATGAACAACAGTGGTGATATGTTACAGCTTTGTCTTACACCTGAAACTACCCTGAACCATAAACTTAATTTGCCGTCTACTCTAACTGCTGCCTGACAATCTACGTAAAGACCTTTAATTGTCTGCAGACGTTTTCCTCCTATTCCATAATCTTGTAGATCTGACTATAGCTTCACCCTAGGAACACGGTTGTAAGCCTTCTCTAGATCTATAAAACATAGATACAATTCCCGGTTCCACTCATAACACTTCACCCTTATTAGTCATAAGCCAAATATCTGGTCCTGACAGTCTCTAAGAGGCTTATTCATAAGCTAAAGGTTACAGATATGAAAGTAGCAAGAATGATTGCAGGTACTAATATATGGGAACTATGGCAGGAGGGTGTCCATAATGAGGAATCAAAGAAAAATTGGAAATGAACATCATAGATGAAGTTATTAGAGCGAACGGGTTGATATGTGGGAGAAGTAACCTTACTTAAGAGACATAAGAGCTCGGCAGAGGAGGGTAAGAGGAGTCTAGGTAGACTAAAGAGAAAGTAGATTCGATGATTTTGAAGTAAAACGACTTAACATCAGACGAGCCATCAATGTTAGCACTGAATAGGGGATCATGGAGGAACTTTATTAGAGGTACTATGCTCCACACTGAACGCTGAAAGGCATAATCTGTCTCTAAAGAAGATGAACTACCCGAGTTTTGAGACCTATATCTCATCATCAGGTGCATTTAGTGAGTCCGTAAAACTGTTATATGTAGGAACAGATTAAAATAGTGGGTCTCTAGTACATGCAACAAGCCGACGCACTGTAGTCAACTTGGGTGCAACATACCCACTCACAAGGCAAGGTCAAACCGCCAGAGCACCGCATCTGCCCTGCAACGGCCACCGTTCAATATGGTGCTTGGGCGGTGGTCCTTTTGACATCAAGTGATCGATGACGTCACGTTATGTATGACGGTTCTTCTTCGCGTTTTTCACTCGCTCAAATGTTTTACTGATCCCCGGAGCATAGACATCTCTATGTCAAAATGACTAAAAATAATAATTTCGTGTGGCTTATTGGCCTGATGCAAGCCTTTCAACTGGACGCCACTTCGGCGACTTGTACGTCCCTAGCCTACCCCAGTTATCCAACCGGGAAAAGGGGACCCACAGCTTAACGTGGAATCCGAACCACGTGTCGTTTCTGGCGACTCCTCACATCATGGAGAGGTGAAGGATGGGTTAAAGCGCAGACTGAAAAAATCGGAGGTCCGACCGGGTTTCGTACCCGTGACC
Source organism: Locusta migratoria (assembly GCA_026315105.1). Classification (NCBI taxonomy): domain Eukaryota; kingdom Metazoa; phylum Arthropoda; class Insecta; order Orthoptera; family Acrididae; genus Locusta; species Locusta migratoria. Next base: position 836,784,534 of record CM048745.1, on the reverse strand, counting down.
CTTCAGTTTCCAGTCGAGCACTTTACCCGAAGACAACCGGGCCCGACGTCAGAATGATTCATAAGGGAGAATGTTGACAGTGTTCGCAATCTACAACGCCCCTGGTTACATGCCGTCCCGCAGCGCACGCCACTTCCCGTGTATATTTAATCCATCTTAATGTCTGCGGACACTGAATCAAATGTTCAAAAGTCTGTAAATCTATCGGATCAAACTGCGTGGTTGACAGTCCGTAGCTTACAAACTACTTAAACCTCGGTAAACTAACCTACGGACAGACACACACACACACACACACACACCCATGCCCCAGGGAGGACTCGAACCTCCACGGCGAGTAACCGTGCGCTCCGCAGCGAGGTGCTTTAGACCGCTCGGCCGCTCCACAGCGGCGACACTGAATCCCGACTTCGAATTGTAATTATGTGGGGTATATAAAATCAATTCTGACGGAACTGTCGTAATTACGATTAGATGATTTTATACTAATACAAAATGCTAGACATTTGATTCACTGTCGTAGCTGTCTAGAGGGGCTGATTAGGTTGTAACGACAGATCAATCACATCTTTTGGGTCAGTTTTATTACATCCATGCAGCGTCAAAATGTGCACTGTCGGAAAAGAAACAATTACTACACCTGGGAAGGCGGCGCAAATTTGGAACCGATGAAGGCAGGTGCCTCCTGGATATTGTAAAGTTAGAATTGGCAGATAGTACAGCTACCCTAGCACAGATGGCACGGTTCTAAAACTTTGTTCTCAACCGAAGATTCATAAAGCAAATTGTCCTATACATACGATTGTGAACTTGCAAAAGAGTCCTTTCAGTAAAAAAAAAAAAAAAAAAAAAAAAAAAAAAAAAAAAAAAAAAAAAAAAAATTCATTAAAGGCTATTCGTTTGAAGATAATGTCATGTAAGAAATAGTGAGGAACTTTTGGGATCAGCGACAACCCCATGCCAAATACAACCAGATTTGCTACGGACTCGCATTCGGGAGGATGGTGGTTCAAATCCACCTCTGGCCATCTAGATTTAGGTTTTCCGTGATTTCCCTAAATCACTCCTTTGAAAGGGCATGACCGATTTCCTTCCACATCCTTAACCCAATACTCCGAGAGTAAGCTCCGTCTCTAATGACCAAGCTGTCGACGGGACCTTAAACTCCAAGCTTCCTTCCTTCCTTCAGATTTGCAACATTTGACATAATTACTTTCTGAGAAATATCCAATAAAAGAAACAATTTCAGTATAAAAGAACTTACTGAAATATAGTTGAAATTCTAACATTAGTGCTATAAAGTAACTTATTCCACTACGATAGAAAATTTCATGAACAGACAGATGGCCTTGCAACAGGGAGATGACACGTTTAATTCCTTGATTAAACCATAAAAGAAACTGAAGAATTAGCGATAAAACTTGCCAAATAGCAACCCAAGGATAAATTTTACTGAACGAAATATTCATTACGTATCGGACAGTGCGCTGATATGAAACCTCAGTCTGTGAAAATTTCATTCTGGAAACATCCCCTACATGAGTACGTTGCGCAGGTGATAAATCATCTTCAGATCTTTCAGATTCGTATTTTTTTCCATTCATTTGATACATCTGAAATTCTTGACAAGCAGGTTCCGCGGTAACAAGATCGTTTTCCTACTCTGCGCTTGACTCGCTATCAGATTCTTCAGTCGATTGCGTTGGGGAAATGTAGGCAGTACGAAAAATCAGTATTGTTGTCTTGCCATCTTAGCTTTGATGACACCAACTCACGAAAATAAACCACAAGCTTACGTCGTTGCTACAACGAATGCCTCAGCCCACTCTGCTTGACTAAAGACAGAGACACGCAGAGATGGAACTTTTGTAAGTGAAACACGCCTGACATCTGCAAATTTTTAATACACACCTTATTTTTCGCCTGAAGTGTCTCAATATACTCGAACATCTCGCGAATAACGTTGAGGCACGCCCATAAATAATTTCATGTCTAAAAAATGACGTAAAATTGTGTTAAACTGTGTATGATTCAGAAACGACCCAAATTGTACTTTATAACGTTTCATGAGCCGCCTGGACTTTATTTCAATATTTATTTATTTGTTCTGCATAAGTAATCTATCCTATTTGTTACGATTATTCTGTGTTTATTTCATGCAAATTATTACGTAGCGATAATAGATCTATCTGATGCAAAGAAGGCATAATGTTAACACGCACATTATTATCTGTACATTTACGCTTATCATATGTTGTACTTAATAAGAAGGAGCAGCAGTCTCTATTCTTTCTTCTCCTTGGTTTAGCATTCATAGGTTTCGGATGCAATAGCGCATGTTTCAAATGTTTGTTAAGCTTATGGGACTTAACTACGGGGTCATCAGTCCCTAAACTTACAAACTACTTATGAACTACTTACGAACTAGGACGGCACAAATATCCATGCCCGAGGGGGGATTCGAACCCCCGACCGTAGTGGCCGTGCTGACCGTGACTGGAGCGCCTCAGTCACCTCGGCCACCGCGGCCGGCAAAATAGTCCAATAGCGCATCGTTCTTTGTTTAATTTGTCTGAATTGTAATTCCTTTTCGAGCACAGAATGTTCAAATGTTTGTAAATCTATGGGACTCAACAGCTTGGTTATTAGTCCCTAGCTTAGAAACTAAACTAAGGACAATACAAACACCCATGCCCGAGGGGGGAATCGAACCCCCGATGGCGGACGACCACGCGCACTACAACACGGCGCTCCAGTACGCGCGGCTAATCCGCCGCGACAGCACAGAATGGATGTAGAAAATTATTGTAAGTGCATGTTCAGAATATATACCAACTAATTTCGTTTAATGAAAATTTGCATTTCTCAATATTTTTATCTAAAAGCCACCTTACTAATCCTTGCTGTACCATATATTAATAGTGCGTGAACTTTTCTTACAGATTACCACCAGCCGCCATTTTCTTGCAGTGTGCAAAATTAAATGTTGGAACGATGCACAATACTCTATAATTACCTTAGAATCCTGTGTTTCGCACTATACGTTCCTGAGATATACGCCAATTTATCGAAATTGAACTATTTTTAATTTTTTTTGAGCTAGCCGTGGACTTATGATAAATTGGTGTTTTACGATTTCGTTTCAACAGTTAGTTTCTGTGCAATGTATACATGGCGAGCTGCTCTTCTACGTAATCATACGGGATTTTAGGCAGGTTGCTAAAATAAAATATTTTATGCCATTTACCAGCTCCATTAAGTTGCAGAAAATTTTTGCAGGCACAATTGTTTTTATAATAACAGTGATTTTCAACCCAGCCATCAACTTGAGATATCTCTCTTGAGATATCTCTAATTTTCATTTCAAAAGTTAAGAACAATTTGCTTTCGGTATAAACTTTGTGTTCGCGGAACATTATTTTCTCGCCGGCCGCAGTGGCCGAGGGGACTGAGGCGCTTCAGTCACGGTCTGCACGGCCACTACGGTCGGGGGTTCGAATTGCCCCTCGCGCATGGATATTTGTGACGTCTTTAGTTGTAGCTAGTTCACAAGTAGTTTGTAAGTTTCCCATAAGCTTAACAAACATTTGAACATTATTTTCTCAGGCGCTACCTTTTCTAAATTTACATCATTACATCGAACCATTACTTTGATTTTATCATTTTAAATAAATAAAAATACTTGTTGTTGTTGTGGTCTTCAGTCCAGAGACTGGTTTGGTGCAGCTCTCCACCCTACTCTATCCTGAGCAAGCCTTTTCATCTCCTCATAAGAACGACAACCCACATCCACTTGAATCTGCTTACTATACGCGTCTCTTTGCCTCCCTCTGCGATTTTTACCCCACACACTTCCCTCCAATGCTAAATTCACAATTCCTTGATGTCTAAGAATGTGTCCTACCAATCTATCCCTTCTTTTAGTCAAGGTATGCCAGAAATTTCTTTTCTCCCCAATTCGGTTCAGTACCTCCTCATTAGTTACGCGATCCACCCACCTAATCTTCAGCATTCTTCTGTAGCACCACATTTCAAAAGCCTCTATCCTCTTTCTGTCCACACTGCTTATCGTCCATGTTTCACTCCCATACAAGGCAACACTCCATACAAATGCCTTCAGAAAGGACTTCCTTAGGCTTAAATCAATATTCGATGTTAACAAATTTCTCTTTTTCAAAAATGCCTTTCTACCCATTGCCATTCTGCATTTTATATCATCTGTACTGCGACCATCATTTGTTATTTTACTGCCCAAGTAACAAAACTCATCTACCTCCTTTATTGTTTCGTTGCCTAATCTAATTCCTTCAGCATCACCTGATTTTCTTACACTGCACTCCATTACCCTAGTTTTACTCTTGTTAATGTTCATCTTATATGCACCTTTCAGCACACTGTCCATTCCGTTCAATTGCTCTTCCAGGTCCTTTGCTGTATCTGACAGAATTACTATGTCGTCGGCAAAACGCAATGTTTTTAATTCTTCACCCTGAACTTTAATTCCTTCTCCAAATTTCTCCTTGCTTTCCTTTATAGCTTGCTCAATGTACAAATTGAACAACATTGGGGAAAGGCTACAACCCTGTCTTACTCCCTTTCCAACCACTGCATCCCTTTCATGCCCTTAAACTCTGACAACCGCTGTCTGGTTTTTGTACAAGTTGTAAATAACCTTACGCTCCCTATATTTTACTCCTGCTTGCTTCAGAACTTTAAAGAGTTTATTCCAATCAACATTGTCAAAAGCCTTCTCCAAATCTACAAAAGCTAGAAATGTTGGTTTGCCTTTTCTTGATCTATTTTCTAGGATAAGCCGTAAAGTGAGTATTGCCTCCCGTGTTCCTACATTTCTCCTGAACCCAAACTGATCTTCCCCGAGGTCGGCTTCTACCACCTTTTCCATCCTTCTGTATATAATTCGTGTTAATATTTTGCAACCATGACTTATTAAACTGATGGTTCTGTAGTTTTCACAACTGCCTGCACCCGCTTTCTTTGGAATGGGGATTATAATATTTTTCTTAAAGTCTGAGGGTACTTCACCTGTCTAATACATCTTACACACAATGTGAAACAATTTTGTCATGGCTGGTTCTCCCAGAGATTTCAGTAGCTCTGACGGGATATCATCTACTCCAGGGGCCTTGTTTCGACTTAGATCTTTCAGTGCTCTGTCAAATTCATCTCTCAGTATAGTATCTCCTATTTCATCATCATCTACATCCTCTTCCCTTCCTACAATAGTGTCTCGAAGTTCATTTCCTTTGTAGAGCCCCTCTATATACTCTTTCCACCTTTCAGCTTTCCCTTCTTTGCTGAGAACTGGTTTTCCATCAGTCTCCTTATTTATTATTATTATTATTTACCAATGAATTAGGGAGAAATATTTCAACTTGTAGTGTTACACTCCCCATTTCACTCGAACTCCGAAGGTAGTGCAAGGGTGCGCCATGTCTGCTGCGAGCCAATGCTACCGGTGGCCTACAAGTGCCGAATGCCTTGTCCGAAACTCTATCGGGAGAAAAGGAAAAGAGGGGAACGCAAAGACCAGCACCTGCGGCTAAGCGGAGAGCGTGAAAGGTTCCACATCGACCGTAGAGTGCTCACACACACACACACACATGCAGTTGTCGGCTGTTTCTGTGGGGCTGCAGGCGGTCTAAGCCGGCACGGGAAAGGCAAGCAAAACACGCCGGAGTAAAACACGTGTTGCTTGCGGGCCAGTGGCTACTGCCTAGTGGTGCCAGCTGGCGATGTGGAAGAGAGAGAGAGAGAGGGAGAGCCCATGCCCTCTAGACTACCCGGCGGACATTAATCAGACTGTCGCCTTTGGCAGTGCCGCTGCCGCCGCCGCCGGCTAGCGCTGCACAATGAAGTCCCGGAAAGCGGACCAGCGTATGAGCTCCACGTACGTCATTCCTAAAGTAGTCTCGAGTAACTAGGCTGCTGAAACAGTTTATGGCTGCACTAATCACTGTTTAATACAGTGACAGAAGACAGGCTGTTGTAAAGAGGGGGAATTTCAATAACAGTAATGTCAATTTGCCGACGACATAGTAATTTTGTCAGAGAGAGCAAAGGGCCTCGTAGAGCAGTTGAACGGAATGGCCAGTGCGCTGAAAGGTGCATATAAGATGAACATTAACAGGAGCAAAATAAGGGTGATGGAGTGCAGTCTAAGAAAATCAGGTGATGCTGAAGGAATTATATTAGGTAACGAAACAATAAAGGAGGTAGATGAGTTTTGTTACTTGGGCAGTAAAATAACAAATGATGGTCGCAGTACAAACTGTTCAAATGTTTGTATAGCTTATGGGACTTAAATACGGGTTCATTAGTCCCTAAACTTACAAACTACTTATGGCCTAACTAATACTAAGGACGGCACAAATATCCCGAGGGGGATTCGAACCTCCGACCGTAGTGGCCGTGCAGACCGCGGCCGGCGGTCGCAGTACAGAGGATATAACATGCAGAATGGCAGTGGGTAGAAAAGCGTTCTTGAAAAAGAGAAATTTAACATCGAATATTGATTTAAGTGTAAGCAAGTCCTTTCTGAAGGCATTTGTGTGGAGTGTTGCCTTGTATGGGAGTGAAACATGGACGTAAACAGTGCGGACAGGAAGAAGAAAGAGGCTTTTGAAACGTGGTGCTACAGAAAAATGCTGAAGATTAGGTGGGTGGATCGCGTAACTAATGAGGAGGTACTGGACAGAATTGGGGAGAAAAGGAATTTCTGCCATACCTTGACTAAAAGAAGGGATCGATTCGTATGACACATTCTCTCTGTGTTTCTAATATTCAGAAGACTTTGCCCCACCAGAAATCAGTGAGAGAGCCGAATGTCCGAAAACTGAAAAAGACTAAGGTGCACAACACGACATCAGTGGGAAGTATTGCTCCTCAGATGATGTGCACTTGCAGTCATCAGAAAAACACTGGATACTTGAAACAAATTAAATGAATTCTGATGTACAGGCAGATCTAGGCTTAGGACTATCAGATCCAAAATATAATCCACACAGAACAAAGAAAAACTTCAAAAAATCCGTTTTTTTCTGTATCTCCGTACAAAAATGAGTTATTAAAAACATTGTCGGAGGTAGACAAAACAAAAGGGAGAAAAATAAAACTACAGAGAAAAACAGAATTTCAAAGCGTCATCTGGATCTATCCGTCCCATCAATTTCAGGGATGACCAGCTCAAATTCCAAGGATGAATACCTTTTGACTGCCCAGGGTCTGGTGAAGTCTATAAGGAGCCTATCTTAGAAGACTGGATAAAGGGTGAGAACTGCTCTAAACGGTGACATGAAGAATTCACGAGTTACGACCACATATTGCATACTATTTCCCGTCGTTGCGACTAAAAGTACGAATGAGCAGACTTTTATATTTATTAATATTTAAGAATTGCGATGTATAATTGGCAGCTGTGAAGTGATATATGTTGTTAACAAACAAACCAGCAATATCAACAAGGCCGAGGGGACTGAGGAGCTCCAGTCACGGTCTGCACGGCCACTACGGTCGGGGGTTCGAATCCCCCCTCGGACATGGATATTTGTGTCGTCCTTAGTTGTAAGTAGTTCATAAGTAGTTTGTAAGTTTAGGGACTGATGACCCCGTAGTTAAGTCCCATAGACTTTACAAACATTTGATTTGAATATCAACAATAATACATTTCCTTGAGACAACATTGTCTCGTTATACCAAAGGTTTTAAATATAAGGAGAGGCATTGAATTAAAGTTTCTGCTGTGGCAGGATTCGAAGCTGGGGCCTCCTACATGCTAGGTAGGCGCTTTAGACCGCCTAGCTAACACAGCATTGCAGAATAAGCGACTACACGGACTGTCTTAAAGGACACTGAGGCAGAATTAAAGTATGTGGTGTGGAGGGAGACGTGCTTTAAGACAGCCCGTGCAGTCACCTTATCTGCAACGCTGTGTTACCTGAGCGGTCTAAAGTGCCTACCTAGTAGTAGGAGGGCCCGGGTTCGAATCCCGTCGACAGCACAAAACTTTAATTCATTGCCTCTCCTTATAGTTACACCAGAGATAATTGTGTGTAGAAAAAGTTTCTTTTAACCTTTTCATGTACTAGATATAAGAGCTTAAATGCTAAGTGGGCATTCTTTCCAGACTTTTCCCTATTTCCCCTCATTTACTTACGATTTTGCAGACTGACAATTATTGAACTACATGAAATAAAATCGTTATTGGATCTGCGTTAGAACGCTGAAACTACAGGGGTGACCGCGTGGTATGGTGAGAATTACTATGCATATATGACGCGCTGGAACGGCCGTGCGGCCTAAGGCGCCTTGCTTCGCATTGTGTGGTCGCTCCCCGTCAGACGTTTGCGTCCTTCCTCGCGCCTTTTTTTGAACTGGCACTTTCCAGTAAGGATAGTATTCAGTATCTATGGAACAAGTACTAATTTAACGTAAGGTAATCTAAAGATGGCTGGCTGACTGAGAAGCCAGTGACAGCAGAGCTGGCCTCCCTCGCCAGTGGAGTTCCCCTCTCGCCTCAGCCAGAGCTGATGCCCTGTTTGCTGTGCTGTCTGCCACAGCTACCTAACTTCCCCCCCCCCCCCCCGTCCCACACACCACCATACGTCCCCCTCCTCGCCTACCTGAGTCTCTCCGCCACTTTGATGTCAAATCGACTGACTCTATTTCCTGTTTGTCACAGCCGTCATCTCGTCTCTCTCCCCTCCCCCCTTCCCCCCTCGATCCATCGATCCCGCCGCAGAACAACTGTCAGTGACAGGGCAGAGAGCAGATACTCGAAACGTGCTTCGGAGGCAATTACGAAACTAGCTGAGTGGTTCAGTGGTGAAGCACGAGTTCTTGAGCGGATGAAGTCCAATGCAAGTAATATGTAGAGCATGTAATATGGAATCTGTAATATAAATTATTCTGAACGTCTTCAAAAAATCAAAAAATCAAATGTTTGTAAATCTATCGGACCAAACTGCGTGGTCATCAGCCCGTAGCTTACAAACTACTTAAACCTAGGTAAACTAACCTAAGGACAACACACAAACACCCATGGCCCAGGGAGGACTCGAACCTCCACGGCGAGCAACCGCGCGCTTCAAAATATCCATTTTGGATGCGAACTGCAGCTGTAGCGTGAACTGGCGGTTTATTTTGGTTAAAAAATCAACCAGCTGCTTTTATGAGTGTTTTTATTCCATAACTAGTTTTTACGTCATTGCAGGCTCAATATCAGAATCACTTGTTCATTACTGACGCAATTACATACTAGACAAATTCAATATGATATGTAAAATATAATTTACTCAGTTATATACCTTTTATGCATATACAGTGTCTCAAACCAAAGACCATTCATTAGTGAAGTGTGGCATCTACCATAGCCATCCTCTTCACATACAGCCAATGGTTATATTTTATGGAAATTGGAACGCCAAGTGTAACAACATGCTGTCATGTGTAAAACTCGTCAGTGTCCAAGACACTACATGGTAAGCTTATAACTACAACAAAAACACAGTAAGAACATAAAATGTAATAACCTAACGTTTAATTCCGTTTTATTCTGTTCTCAGTTCCTAAAGTTCAGTAATTTTGCCAGTAGCCATCATGACACCTTGAACCTACACTTCGTGAAAGATAATAAATGTTACTGTAACATATCTACTGATGATTAGCCTGCCGTTGCTTGAAACGTAGTTATGGAATGAAAACACCCATAAAATCTACTGATTGCATTTTTGAACCCAAAGGAACCGCCATCGTACAAGTGTTGTAGCTCTTCATGCTTTTCTGGCGATCTAATGACATCTTGGGTAGTCAGTTGTTCTGGGGATATTAGTTTTTTACTTACGCTGTATTTCCGTTAGTTAGCTTGTTACCTTCACCACTCGGTGACCCGTGACTAGTGTTATTGCTCAGTGATCATGCTGATGAACGTATAGCATTGATGCCCACTAAACCCTAATTGGGGTCGTGTTCATCCTGCCTGGTGCAACACGAAGTTTATTTAGGTGTTAATAATGAATCATTATTCAAATAAGCGAACACGAAAATTGAAGTACTAATATTTCATATTAAGTATACAAGATGGCGAATGAAACTTTTATAATGTGAAAGGACTTTGCCAGAAATGTGCCAAAAACAAAAATAATGTGTGTACGCAGCTGATAAATGTGATTCAAAGAAGTGGATGTTCCCACGTGTAAAGAGAGTACCAGGCAATGAGACCCTGCGAACGGTACTCTAACGTGAAACCTATGCTGTTGACATTTTTATTCTACTCTTCCAACTATTTATAGTGCGCAATGGACTAATCTGACGTTTTGTACCAGAGAGGCTCCTGCAAGGAAGACATCAACAGCATGTCACATAGAAGTCAGAAAGATGCTCCTTGCCTACCTACAATCACTGAAACTTTATCGCTTATGTAAAGATAGACGTAGATGACATCTCCTGTAAGAAGAAATCTTAAAATTAACAAAGTGTAACTAGTGTGGATCAGTTTGGGTACTAAAGTGATGCCACTAGTTACGGAAATAAGAAACTGATTGTGAATCACTTCTTTTATTATTTAACCTTTTTAGAAAACTCAAATTTTTAAAAACAATAAATTAGATATTTTAATTTCCAAGTTCTGAATAGGTTGACAGGATAGATGAAACGTATAAGCAATTTCGAAATAAAATAAAGTTAGTAAAATTGCAGAAGAATCGTGCCTAGTAGACTTTACAGTTCATTCAATTTCGTCATTTTACAATTGAGGCTGTTGCAATGTCAGAAATGTTACACAATGATAAATACGTGTATTTGTTATTACTGTTTGGGGATGGATGGAGTTCGCCTAAATTGTTCGCAGGCAGTACCGTTAATTGCGTCGAGATCTGCTAGCTGCGTCTTCGCTGAAACCGAAATTATTGTCTGTCTTGATCAACTATTGCTGATCGCACTTTCCCTGCGTCTTGATGAGGTCAAGAACGACCTATAAATGCTGGTGTGGCTATAAATTGGCGTGGGACGTCAGTCTCAAACTGAGCGATCGCGTTGCCAGTCAATAATGTGCTCGCAAGACTAATGCACTCTGTGTTCACACCGGATATGAAGTATCTCCTCGGCCTACACTATGAACTCTGCACAATCCTAAGTATTCTCCACTTCAGTTTCACTAACATCTACTCCACGATGATGATGGGTGAAAATATAGGTGGATTTATATTGCTCGCTTATTAGCAAGCATGGAAATGCTTCGTACAGTACGCCAGAGTCTTTATGGCCTCTTAGCTCAAGAAATCGCTGCGACGACGACACACAGCCAGGCGCAAGAGTGAGTCTCTCTGCCTTAATTTCTTCCGTTCCGCTTGTGTATATGTTTTGGGGACGCTGGCACTGCCGCCAGTGGCCCGCCCACCAATAGGATAGTGCGTTTTAAAACACCGTATCGCTCGCCAGCCAATAGTGAGTCAGCTAACATCTCGTTTAGGTATTCCTCTCAAAATAAACAGTACCTTCTGGAATTCACTTTCCTCTTGCGTTCTAATAAAAAGTAAACATGCTTTTTACAGAAAAACGCTACTCTCTGGTTCTTTTTAAACGGCTTTCAAAGAATTAGTCTTCTGCCTTTTATAATATTTACAAAGAAATAAGCAGATTTGCCTTGATGTTACTAGTGAAAAAATAAATATTACGTACACCATAATTACAAAATTATGAAATACTTGTAAAATGTAAAATACCGGTGATGGATGCTAAACAGAATACTCAAAGAAACAGTTTGAGTCGATGGAATAGGAAGAAGTCTGGAAGATTGACGTCCGACGAGTATATTCAAGTTGCACCATCTCCTGTTTTTGGAAGGAACCGTTTGACAATATTGGCTCTGTGTGGATAAATGTCCTGGAAAGAAAGAAAGGAAAAAAAAAGTATCATGTACGTACTTGTGTCGCACCGTGCGTAGACGTCGCATGAAACGGGTCAAAATTTGCAACGTCATATCCTCAGGTAGAAATTCCTTCTGGAGAATCCCTTTACTATCGGAAAAGGTTATGAGAGTCGTTTTCATGCGTGATTTTTCGGATCTCACCTATTTCAGACCAGCTGCTGACGGAGAACGCTAGTCCATGCTTTACCATTTAGTTTCAGGATCCTACTGGAGGCACTACTATAAATCCTGAATAACAATATGGTTCCAGAAATTGTTTGCGCATCCGTCTTTTCGACAAAATCCTGCGAAGTCTCTATACGTGCCTGCTTCTGATCGTCAGTCAAGTGACGTGGCACAAGATGACAACACTTTTTCCTCTTTCATACCTTGTAGATAAGGATTTGTCGCACAGTTTCACCATTAATCCGCAGTTCATCCACTATCATGCGCGCAATTATTCGACGATATTTCGTGATTAATTTCCTCTATCAAATCTTTCTTCATTGAAGGCGGTCACCGCTCGTCTGCTACAGGGATTGTGAAAAATACATTCCCGGCCTCCTCGAAAACGGTACACATAATTCACGGACAGTCCTTGACTCCCAAGTCGGCCGCGGTGGCTGCGGGGACTGAGGCGCTTCAGTCACGGTCAGCACGCCCACTACGGTCGGGGGTTCGAATCCCCCCTCGGGCATGGATATTTGTGCCGTCCTAGTTCGTAAGTAGTTCGTAAGTAGTTCATAAGTAGTTTGTAAGTTTAGGGACTGATGACCCCGTAGTTAAGTCCCATAAGCTTTACAAACATTTGAACATTTTTCTTGACTCCCATAAACACATACCAGTATCGTATGCTTTCCTTTAGGCGTCTTGCGAAGGTTAAAACAAAGCGGTAAATTGATCCTTTGCTCGTTCATTGTCGTGTTCTCAGTCCAGGCAACAAACATGATGTTAATTAAATTACGGCGAGGGCAGGTTGTGATACCCTTGTGTTGTCCGATCAGCCGTTCTTTCAGCGAACTTCATTGTCAGAAGTTGTAAAAAGTCACCGAAACTGTTTCGGAACGGGACTGTCGAATGGGACCGAATACGACCATCGAAGCGAACGGTTAACTGACGTTTCTTTTACACACTCCCTCGGTCCTCCCGTTCACTTTTTTGAACCGCTGTTTGAAGTCGTTCGTTCGCGAACGATCCATCTCTTGTGGGGAGTAGTACACAAACAAATTTGATACGTAATTTTTCCATTCTATCTGCAGTTTTCGAGATATATCAATGTCATTATCTAAATTGTAATTTACAGCTGTTTGCTGATGATGCTGTGGTGTATTGGAGGGTGTCGTTTTAATTGACTGTAATAGCATACAAGTTGACTTAGATAAAATTTCTAGTTGGTGTGAAGAATGGTAGCTAGCTCTCAATGTAGAAAAATGTAAGGTGATGCGCATGAGTAGGAAAAACAATCCCATAATGTTCGAATACCGAATTAGCAGTGTGCTTCTTGATCCAGTCACGTCGTTCAAATATCTAGGCGTAACATTGCAGAGCGATATGAAATGGACGAACATGTAAGGACAGTTGTAAGGCGGACAGCCAACTTCGGTTTATTGGGAGAATTTTGGGAAGATCATCTGTAAAGGAGACTACGTATAAAACGGTTGTACGACCACGTCTTGAGTATTGCGCAAGTGTTTGTGACCCGCAGCAGATCAGTTTAAAGGAAGACATAGAAGCAGTTCAGAAGCGAGCAGCTAGGTTCGTTACTGGTAGGTTCCAGCAATGCACGATTCTCACGGAAATGCTCCGGGAACTCAAATTGGAATCGCTGGAGGAAAGACGACGTCCTTTTCGAGAAATTCTGTCAAGGAAATTTAGAGGGCTGGAATATGAAGCTGAGTGTAGTACGATCTTCCTGCCCCTCACTTACATTTCGCGTAGTGGCCACAAAGATAAGAGCTCGTACTGAAGCGTTTTTTCCTCGTTCTATTTGGGAGTGGAATAGGAAAGGAAATGCCTAGTAGTTGTACAGTGTACCCTCCGCCACGCACCTTACGGTGGATCGCGGAGTATGTATGTAGATGTAGAAATTGCGAAATAAGGACAGTAGGGGACCAAAAACTGAACCTGATGGGACACCCTTCGTTATTTATCGGCAGGTAATAAAATTTCCTTTCCTTGCAGCTGCGACTGAACGATGGTTGGGTCATGAGTTTATCTCCGTGCTAGAGCTTCAGTCGGTTGCCGCAGCCTCTCAGTAGGGGACCAAAAACTGAACCTTGTGGGACACTCTTCGTTATTTATCGGCAGGTAATAAAATTTCCTTTCCTTGCAGCTGCGACTGAACGACGGTTGGGAAATGAATATCTCCGTACTAGAGCTTCAGTCGGTTGCCGCAGCCTCTCGGAAAAGTGAGTAGTAAGCGCAAGCACGGGCTCGCCAGCTCTCAGCCGCAGTTAACGCGGACTCTCCCGGCCAAGTGGGCCATTTCGCACTCTCGCGACGTGGCGCCCGCGAAAAGCGACAAGCCGTCTGGCGCATGCGCAAAGAGGGCGCTGTTGCGAAAACAGTAATGAGTTTCTGACGCGCGCGCGCCGGGGACATTATAACCCGAGCAGATGCGGGGCTCGTAAACCGCCGCACTAAACTTAATGGGCAGCGTATTAGGTTAATGTCGAGACAAGCGGCCGCCGCCTTACGTAGTTACAGGCAGGGGCGGGCTCTTTCGGATCCGCTCGCCGGAACCCGCCGGGGTGGTTAGTGCCGTCAAATAGGGCCGCAACGCTCCGCTTTATGAAGGGCTCCGTGACGTCACAACACATCACACTCGCTCCGCCGTCCGGCCTCATATCGCCGCCGACGCGCTGTGGATGAGTTTGCTATTTTCGGAGCGCGTTAATATCAAAGAGATTGGGGGTACATTGCCTTCAGAGCCACATAGCGAACTGGAGTTTGAAAATGCTAGCGACACTTGACCATTAAGCTCGTAGCAGCTCTTAAAAAACTTGTCAGCAACTCATCAGCGCCTTTAGTGCTAGCGCGAGAAGTAGGACACACTGTGCTTTCCCAGCCAAAATATTTACATCGGTCGTTGTTAAACTGCAGTACTGTGAAAGTGCGGGCTGGTGAGTTTAAATTAGTACGAGGTGCACTGCCTGCTGTAATTTCGAAGTACGAGAGATATGTCAAAAGTAAGGTCTGGTCAAAACAAAAAATTCGAAATCAAACTGGCTGCCAACGCAATTGTTTTATTGACATCCCTTCCGTCTTTCTTTATTTTTCTACATATTCTTCATACTTATTTAGACATTTGTCATACCGTTCAACAAGCTTTTGAATACCTAAGTCGTAGAAATCAGCCGCCTGCGAAGATAACCAGTCTTTAACAGCAGGGACGGCCAAGAAATCGGCAAGTGTGCATGCACGCGTGCCGCGCTTTTACACGCGTGCGGATCTCTGCCTTCTGACGTCACACGTCCCCCACTACCACACCAGCTGACTGCTCGCGCATGCGCGGAACTACGTACACGCCGCATGCGACAGTCCATTCACGTAAGAAACACCTCCCTGTTAGCATGTGGCTTAGTTTCGTATTACGACATTTGAAAATATTAAGCTCTATGCAACACATCATGTTGAGCAATACCGAACCTTTGTTTGCTGTTGGTACACTTACAAAAAAATAACAATAACGTTGGGTCGTAAGAGTACACCTGTAGCTTTATCTCACAGTGTGATTTAACGTAATGTATATATTGTCTTAAATTTGTTTATTTCATGTATTTTTCATTTCTTGTATGCTAGATATATTTCTTATGTAACGTCATTTTATATATTGAATCATTTAGTGTAAACATGTACTATATGCGTAAACCCGCATGAATGCACGGACATTCTTATGCTGTAAGTTGCGCCAGAGAAAATGTCGAACCTGTTGTAAAGACTGTCTTTGGCACAGAAGTAGTAGCTGTGAGTGTCGCGCTGCTGAAGCAGTCGCGGAGCGGACTCGATATATTAAACACATAAATGTTTTGTTGATGGTGCAGAGGCACGGTAGGCGCAGTGTGGCGCGAGTTTTATGCAATTGCAATAAGCCTGAGAGGCGTACTGTTTAATGTATTGAACGAAGTGCGAAATAAGTTTATTTACACTCGAAAGTGAGCAGAGTAATGTTTTTTCATGTGTCCAAGAAAACTAATTGTTTGATATCAAGTCTATTGTCACCGAGTGTGATCGTTGTTGTAGTAAGAGTTCCTATTGTAATCATATCTGTCTTGTATGGACTTCACGACGAAGACGACGAAAGCAGATGAGTACTTTTGTAACATTTTATTTTGTATGCATGTAAATGTAGTGTCAACCCAATCAGAACTTTGGTTCAATTATAAATGACTTATTTTGAAACCAGTCTTAATTTTGTAAGTAGTTGTAGTCACCCCATTATCACCATTATTAGATTATGTTGATTATGCAAGCCTGCACATTGGCCAACCAGTTCAATCATTTTCTCAAAGTAATTACGATCAGTTTTAAAGAAATTGCTAGAGTTAAAGAGTTGCTAAACGTGTTACAACCACAGAGACTAGTAATTAAAGTGCAGTGCTGTTCTAAGTTGTGCAACCAATTATAGTTGATTAACCAGACTTGACGAAAGTAATTTTTATGAAGTACATTAAATGCCAGACTCTGCTCAGCCAGTTACACGCGTACGCTACCCAGGCCCTGGAACCAATTAATCAAAAATAGTTCACGTAAGGTTTTATAAGGAACTTGAATGCTTTAAACAATATTATCAAAATTATTGGGAACTTTGACTGTAGTATTTGTGAAACTCATAGCACCACGGAGTTTCACTGTACTGAGCTATTATCATTGCAATCAGAGTCTATCTGCTATTACGATTTTGATTATACCACGAACACGCCATCACCACTACATGAATTCTGACACATTTATTAGTGAAGTTGTGCTGTTCGTGAATCGTAAGAGGTGCTAGTTGGAGGCTGTAGTCAATGCTAAGTCAGATAGGGCCAAACTTAATTAAATATCACAGTGACTGTTACAAGTTAATTAATATCTTTTTTTTAATTCAAAATTTTAACTTTCACTGCGAAAGTGTTGTTGCGACCCATTAGTTGTGATTTGCTGCAACATTCTATAACGAAATTATTATTACTAGAGTACATTATTACGCATTCTAAATTTTGAGATTATTTGACGACCTCCAACAGGCAATTTTCTTACAGGGTTTGAAACTGCATTAGACCAACAATATCCTGCTTCTTACATCGTCACTCATAAAATTCTTACAACATTTAAGCTGAGATATAGAAACGGGCGTAGAAGTAGTCTACAGCAGTAAGTATGATGTTGAATATGTGATTTCAACTACATGTGAAACAAGCAAATTTTATTATTTGGAGCCACTGTACAGAATTCGCAATAACTACAATCCTTAACAAAACATATAACAAATACAACATAATTTTCACCATTAATTTGATTATTTTTGGTACGCTGTAGACATAATAAAGTTCATATCTGGCACAAAACTGACGGCACACGGATACACACAGACAGTTTCTCATATTTTCGTTACTCAGATTGCCACGTAATTGTGACTTATTTAGTTTCTTAATCGAAAAATACTTTTAATACGCATATGTCGATCCAAACATTTATATAACTTTTGCAGCCTCATTGTGGAGACGGGGAAACTCTTACCAAGAAAAATTCCTGGACGGTTTTTACGTAATAATGAAAAAAAAATGTCCTTTAAACGGGAATTTCACTGCAGGTCGATCAATTCCATTTGCAAGTACACAGAAGCACTTTCAACTGAAACGGCAAAGGGTCGAGAAAATAATTCAAAAACAGATGTCAGACTGGCAGTGTCCTGAAAACGTTTAGAAAATTGTGCCTGTATTTCCTCCAACACAGAAACGAATACGTCAAAATTTGCGTTTTCTCTGACTTTAGAGAGCGTAGAGAAATGGGCGGTATTCTTTATCGTGTTTCCTTCCGCAATGCGGTTTTCTTTTTAAATACATCCACTTTTTCCATCAGATCAGATATAAGCTGCTACTCACCTTATAAAGTCTTATTGAGAGCGTTCAAGTGTGCAGTCAGATGAACGAAAAGGGCGAGGTCTGCAATCCATTTTGGATCTTCTAAGCCGGCCGTTGTGGCAGAGGGGACTGAGGCGCTCCAGTCACGGTCTGCACGGCCACTACGGTCGGGGGTTCGAATCCCCCTTCGGGCATGGATATTTGTGCCGTCCTTAGTATAAGGTAGTAGATAAGTAATTTGTAAGTTTAGGGACTGATGACCCCATAGTTAAGTCCCATAAGCTTAACAAACATTTGATCTTCTAATTTTGGCTCTTCTTTTCATTTTTCCTTCAGGAACTCAAAATAGCGAGTCTTAAATTGAAAACTCTTTCAACACATGCCCCTCGACTTAACCAACGTACTTCGCAGTGGTAAATAACAACTCCATACTCTTCGTTCAGTTCCATGAGAAACTGTTGAAACTGACGGTGTGCTAAGCCATACGATTACAAAAAATTTACAGTGGTGACTACCAACTTCATCACGTGCTCCAAATGCGCATATTTAGAACAAAGAGCTTCTTGGTGTACAAAACAATGAATTCCGTACAAATATTGTGTCGATCGTTCTAGTTTTTACGCAACAAAACTACAAGCACATTTTTAGACCCTCCCGTTGCTGGCGCCCCATCCGTGGTGACTGAAACTAACAATTTCCAATTCAGGCCAAAGGCTTGACCTGCACCTTCAACTGCTTTTAGCAAGTAGGTACCCCTCGTTATGTCTTTCATTGGCACTAAATCTAACAGTTCTTCAATCACGTGCAAATTTTTGTCGACACCTCGAATATAAATCGCTAGTTGTGCTGTGTCCGAAATGTCCGTCGACTCGTCCAAATCAATCGAGAATGCAATATACTTGCTGGCACCAACAATTATCTGCCTTTAGACATCGCTGCCATTAGTCGGGAAAGACTAATTTCAGTAAACTTCTTTAATTCCAGGAGCGTCAAGAGTTCCGCCGCCTCAACAATACACTCCTTGATGAAATCACCATCACTGAAAGGCTTATTCGCTCTTGCAATTTTGAGCGCTATGTTTTAGCTTGCTCTTAAAGACAGATCGCTACGTTCGGTTGCAGGCTAAAAAAAAGGAACCAAAATTGGGTGAACTCTAAATTCGAATTCCTACGACAAATATGTATAAATAAAAACATCAGAAACCAAAATATCTGTAAGGGATACTCAAGTTCGGTCCGTCTCGCTGCTTAAGACTACATCTTTTTAATTTCGTCAACTTTCTTGATCTTTCAGCCCCAACTAAATCATTAAATTCTCTGTGTGTGCTGTTACAATGCCGTTCTATTGGAAATTTGCGGTGCCCGGCGAGTATGCGACTGCATAATAGACATTGAGAATTTTTATTCTTCTCTTTCAAAATAAATAAATAAATAAACTGAAGGCTCGTGACATTGTGTCACCAGACCGCCTCTTTGAGGGCGTGTTTTCCATTTCAAACAGCCACTCTACTGTGCTTATAAACCTCCTTCGAATCTCTAACAAATAATGAGGAATAAACATGGCTGCCACTACGAATCAACTGACGCCCCATATGCCGGAAAAAAACAGTGTCGCATCGCACAGCTAGTCTGATGTCGCGCCTTGCCGAGCAGTGCCGCGAAAGGCCGAGGAAAGCCGAGTAGTGGCGAGGCGGGCCAAGCCCTGGACGGCACGCGAGCAGCAGTTTGGTACGCCGTGGCCCTCCCTGTTTAACAGCTTCTATCACATCATCACATGTCATATCATCGCTTGTCGCCAAGAAACTCCTTTAGGTAGTGAATCGTCGATCGTCACGAATTTTGTCGTCAACCGAATGAACCAACTCGTCTGAAATCACGGATGGTCGGTGGTGCACCGTGCAACTTTCCCCGTCCTTCATTAAATGCTTGGACGCACTTGCGCACTTTACTGTCACTCATTATGTTAGGACCGTACACTTCAGTAATCAGCCGAAGGATTTCTGCCGCTGAAAGGGTTCTTGCAGACAAAAACCGTATCACTGTCCTTACATCACAATCAGCGGGCTGACTGATCGTCTTAAACATTGTGAACTGACACTATCAACAGCATACAGCAACAGTAACGACGATACTGGCAGCGTCTAGCGTGCAAGGTATGCCAGGAGTAGGCGCGCAAGCGCGTCTTGCCCTTGGCGCCGCTTTCAAATATTTACGGCAAATCGGACCTTACTTTTTGAATAACCCTCGTAGCCGCGGTGGAGTAGCCGAGCGGTCTAAAGCGTCTCGCTGCGGAGCGCGCGGTTGCTCGCCGTGGAGGTTCGAGTCCTCCCTGGGGCATGGGTGTGTGTGTTTGTCCTTAGGTTAGTTTACCTAGGTGTAAGTAATTTGTAAGCTACGGACTGATGACCACGCAGTTTGGTCCGATAGATTTACAAACATTTGAATTTGAATTTAACCCTCGTAATTAGCACAAAGAAGGTATGAATTGTAATGTATCTCTTACGTCATTATTATTTTGTTTCGCGTGGTTTTTTAGTTCAGATACTGTAGCGTTACTCATTATACTGAATCAGAAGTGTAGTTTTTAATTTTGTAGGCTATAACTCGTGGCCGGCGGGCCGCCTGTGGGACTTAACTGCGTGCGGTCGGGGGTTCGAATCCCCACTCGGGCATGGATGTTTATGCCGTCTTTACTCTTAGCTAGTTCATAAGTAGTTTGTAAGCTTAGGGACTGATGACCCCGTAGTTAAGTCCCATAAGTTGTACAAACATTTGAACATTTTTATAACTGGTGTTATTTGGAAATTGGCTGTGTGTCATAATATATACGAGGTCTGTTCGCCGCGGTGGATTGGTCGAGCGTTCTAAGGCGCCTTGCTGTGGAGCGCGCGGTTGTTCGCCCTCGAAGGTTCGAGTCCTCCCTCGCGCATGTGTGTGTGTGTGTGTGTGTGTGTGTGTGTGTTCGTTTGTCCTTGCGTTAATTTAATTTAGTTTAAGTATACTGTAAAATCTGACATTATCAGTACGGTAATGGGCGGTCTTATAATTAGATGAAATCCTTAAGAATTTTAAACAACTTATTTAAAATGGTTTAAAATTAATAAAATTGGCCTGAACGCAAAAAAAGAAGAAAAAGGTCCTTACACTTTGCGATCCAGGCGAATTTTATTAATTTTAAATAAATTGCTTAAAATTCCTAAGCGTTTTATTTAGTTTAAGTAGTTTGTAAGCCTAGGGACTGATAACGCTGCGCGGGAGTACCCGAGCGGCCTGGAGCGCCGTGTTACGGATTGCGCGGCCTCTCGCGTCGGAGGTTCGAATCCTCCATCGGGCCTGGGTGCTTGTGTTGTCTTTAGTATAAGTTAGTTCATAAGTAGTTTCTGAGTTTAGGGACTGATTACCCCGCAATTAAGTCCCATAAGCATTACAAACATTTGAACATTTTTTGGATTGATAACCAGAGTAGTTAAGTCCCATAGATTTATAAACAGTTTTTTACGTCTGTTCATTAAATTCCGGAAATTTGTCCCCGTAATATTTTTTTTATTCTTATGTCTTACTCACTATGAATGGTTTACCTGACCTCATTAACATCCGTTTTCTGTAGAACTCTTGAACATATTCTTAGTTCTAATATATTAAATTTCCATGAGACGGAACACCTGCTCAGGCATCAGCATTGTATTAAAAAGCAACGCTCGTGCGAAACTCAGCTTGCCCTTTTCTTTCATGACATCTTGTTTGTTTTGGATGAAGGTCAACAGAAAAGAGTTCGAAGAGGTGCCACACCGCAGACTGCTAACAAAGGCACGACCACATGGAATAGTTACTCAAAAATGTTTGTGGCTCAACGAGGGGCGTGCAATAGGACCGTTATTATTTTCTATATGTATAAATGGTCTGACGGACAGAGTGAGTTGCAATCTGCGGCTGCTCGCTGATAATACCGTGGAGTAAAGGAAGGTGTCGTCATTGAATGACTGAGGAAGGATACAGCATGACATGGACCAATCGTATAGATGCTGGGAGGAATGGCAGCTAGTTCTAAATTTTGGAAAAACTAACGTGATGAAGAAGAGTTGTTGCTGTGGTCTTCACTCTGGAGACTGGTCTGATACAGCTCTCCACCCTACTTTTCCCTCAGCAAGCCTCTTTATCTTCTCATGAGAACGGCAATCCGCATTCATTTGAGTCACTTTATTCGTTGTCTACCCACCTAATCTTTCACACATTTCAAAAGCTAAGGTGGCTCAGATAAGTTGTTGCTGCATCCTTCAGTCTGGAGACTGGTCTGATGCAGTTCTCCACCCTACTACTGAGAAAGCCTCTTCATCTCCTCAAAATAACGGCAAGCCACACTCATTTGAATCCGCTTACTCTATTCGTCGTCTACCCACATCACATTTCAAAAGCCTCTATCCTCTTCCAGTCTTAGCTATGTTTCTCTCACGTATATGGCAACACACCACACAAACGTCATCAGAAAAGACTACCTGACATTTAAATTAACATTCGATTCTCACAAATTTCTCTTTTCCAAAAACGCTCTTCTTCCCAGTGCCTTTCTGCATGTTATATCCTCTGTACTACGACCATCATACGTTATTTTATTATCAAAATAACAATCCTCATCAACCAGCTTTATTGTTTCGTCATATAATATTCTTCCTTTAGCAGCACCTGATAGACTGAATTTCATTACCCTTATTTCGTTCTTGTTAATGTTTATCTTATAAGTTCATTACAACAGTGTCCATTCCGTCCAATTGTTCTTACAGTTCCTGTTCCTTCTGTGACAGAATTACAACGACATCAGCAAAACGCAATGATTTTATTTCCTCACACTGAACTCCAATTCTTTCAACAAATTTCTCCTTGCTTTCCTTC
Source organism: Locusta migratoria (assembly GCA_026315105.1). Lineage (NCBI taxonomy): Eukaryota > Metazoa > Arthropoda > Insecta > Orthoptera > Acrididae > Locusta > Locusta migratoria. Next base: position 836,761,660 of record CM048745.1, on the reverse strand, counting down.
GCAGACTGCTCAATGTACAAATTGAATAACATTGGAGAAAGGCTACAATCCTGTCTCACTATCTTCCCAATAACTGCATCCCTTTCATGTCCTTCGACTGTAATAACTGCTGTCTGGTTTTTGTACAAGTTGTGAATAATCTTCCGTTCCTTTTATTTTACCTCTACTGGCTTCATAAATTGAAAGAGTTTATTGTAATTAATATTGTCAAATGCTTTCTCCAACTCTACAAAAAATATAAATGCAGGTTTACCTTTTCTCGGTCTACATTCTCAGATAAGTGGTAAGGTATTACCTCCCGTATTCCAATGTTTCTCCTCAATTCAAACTGATCTTCCTCGAGGTCAGCTTCTACCAGATAACCATTCTTCTGTAAATAATTCCTGTTAAAATTCTGCAAAGCGCCTGCTTTCTATGGAATAGGGATTATTACATTTTTCTTAAAGGCTGAATGTATTTCGCTTGTCTGATACATCTTACGTACCTGCTTAAATAGTTTTGACATGGGTGGGTCTCCCAAGAACTTCAGTAGTTCTGAGGGAACGTCATCTACTACAGGGACCTTGTTTCGATTTTGGTATCTCAGTGTTCTGTCAAATTCATCTCTCAGTGTAGTATCTCCTATTTCATCTTCATCTACTTCCTCTTCTATTCCTGCCATGTTGTCTCTAAGTTCATATACTTTCGGAATAATGAATCCTGGCCTCATCATAATCGTACACCCACGACCCATCACTAGTTATTATTCTCTTAAGGAACATCTAATTGTCATTTGCAACGATGTGTGGTGGTGTTTCTGGTCTAGACCCGTCAGACGTGGACGAACTTGGCGGCAAAACGGTACATTCGAAAATGCTGTGTCAGGATTTCGTGACATTTCAAACTGAAATGTTACATTCGTCTGCAATTTCTCGGACTGGCACAAACACATTTTTGAAGTTCCTGACATGAGCGTTGTCTGTCTGAATTCGAAGGACGACTTGAACGAGGGCCATCTTTATCTTCCATCTAACCATTTTTAAACCGCGTTAACTGTACATAACAACGATTACGGCTTAAGCATTCATCAAATGTTCAAATGTTTGTTAAGCTTATGGGACTTAACTACGGGGTCATCAGTCCCTAAACTTACAAACTACTTATCAACTAGCTTATCCTAAGGACGGCACAAATATCCACCCCCGACCGTAGTGGCTGTGCAGACCGTGACTGGAGCGCCTCAGTCTCCTCGGCCACCGCGGCCGGCAAGCACTCATCGCCGTAGTATTCATCGTGTGGTATGTCTCTGTAAAGGTTTTCTTGAGTTGCACTCAAAATTACTGCAGGTGCGTTGCTCCTCTAACTCTTCCGTCCCTGTTTAGCTTTAATGAATATAAACGATACCATTCACACTAATCTGATGTCGTACTCAGAAATGAAGCTTCCCAGCCGCTTGGAGCGCTGCGGTCGCAAACAAAAATCAACATGAGTGTCGTTACTGTGTTTATATTGAGTACAGCGTCGATCAATAAGTTTCAGACACATAATAATAAATCTTGCAGCAGTTATACATTCGGTACAGTCGTATGCATATGCAGGGTTGTCAATCGCATTTCCCTCCAACATTCCATTGGTGTAACATTAAGAATTGCCGAGGCGGAGCGGCCGACTGCATTGAGACGCTATGCTGCGATGCGCGAGGTCGTTCCCCGTCGTGGGTTCAAATCTCCCCTCGGGTACGGATATTTGTGCTATCTTTAGTATAAGGTAGTTCGTAAGTTTCGGGACTGATGACCCCGCAGTTAAGTCCCATCAGCTTCACAACCATTTGATTTTTTTTTCCGTTATGAATGTATCAAAATTTTTGAACGAACACGAAAATTGAAATACCACAATTTAGTATTCATTATACAAGGAGGTTAAACAAATATATATAATTCGAAACGTTCTTTACCATACATGTACACAGAAGAAAAATATGTGTGTATTTGGTTGCTAAGAGTAGTAAAAGGAACCAAATATTTTCATATCTATAACTGTTAACGTTTGTACCACGCATTAAAATCTCCATCTGTGGCAATAAGTGGTTATAGAAAACTGAAGTGTTACCAACTTCTGTCCTACGTACCCAAACGCTATGGTAAAAATCGCAATGACGTGTTTTACGGCCCACTTTAGATTTGTAGTTTTTCAAACATTTTAGACCAAAATAATAATCTAAATAGTAATACATTAATTAATAAGAGTGTCTGAAACCCTTTTAGGAAAAAAAGTTCAGATAGTGGCGGGTTTCGAACCACCGACCTTTCGCGCCACATTCCAGCAGCTTGCCCACTACGCTACGGCTATAAATCAAATGAGTAGTTCTTTAATATCATACTATTGATGGCCGTTATTAACTGATGTTAATATGGCATTTGTAGGCATTAGATTAACATTTATTGTACGAAGAACGAAGTGTTTTTGTTAATTCCTCAGTGTGCCGTTGCTTTGAAATGACAACGTGTAAGTTACAATAAGAAAATCATCAAATACGCGAGGAATGGTACGTGACATCTCCGAACTGCTGGTTTTCGTTAATTCAATGGAGGGTGTCAAATCTCCGTTATTTTTGAAAATACGTCTCAAACGATACAAGATATGAAAGAAACATAATGGAGCTAAGTTGTAGAGAATTTTCTCCTCTACAAATTCGGTTATTCAATTTTCGTATCAGATGAATAGTTAAGTCGTTATTTTCATTTAAATTTCGAGCTGTCAAAACACGATCGCAAAGGCCCACTTTTAGTGTTACTACCGTAACCTAAAGTGGGCTAAAATGACACGAGGAAACAACTTTTCGTGGTATCGCATTCTAAGGAAGTTTATATTCAGACGGTTCGTTTGCAGAGTAACACATAATACCGCGCAGCTGTGACGTCACAACTAACAGGACGTTGATGGCATCACTGGCCACAAAAACAGTCTAGTAACGTATTCTGTAAATGACGTTCCTTATTGGTATCGTTTATTTTTATGTAAGACTAAGTTTATCGCGATTTCTCACTCTTGACAGAAAAATTCAGAGAGATGGAGGGACGAAGAGGAGGAAGACAGAAGGAAAAGGAGATGGACAGGGAAGTGGGATGGATAGACGGACGGAGAGGAGAAGGAGGTAAAGGAGGAAAGAAGGACACACAAGAGAAAGGACTCCGAGTAGTTGCGCAGGATGTAGAAAATGATTGCTTTTCTCAAGGGTGATTACACAACCCGCGCTCCAAGTGTCTTCTACCAACAGGAACCGACCGGCCGCCGTTTCATCCTGCAGACGAAGGCAATAACGAATGCGGTATGGATGGGTATGTGATCAGTGCCCCACATTCACTTTCTTTGTGACGGTTTTCTGTGCGGATCCGTTATTTTTCAGTCAAGTAGCTCCTCAATTAGTCAAATCTGATTAGGCTAAATCCATACCTATATTAAAAATGAGAAAGCTCTTTCATTTACACTTTCACGAGTAACCCGATTAAACGATTTTTATTAAATTGGATATGGAGATAGCTCCAATGTTGAAAACGAACGTGGGCTACCTAAGCAATTGCGTAATTCAAGCATCAACTTCTCAGACGCTTGAAGAATCTTTGGAAATTTATTCATTGACTTTTGAAATTTATCACATTCATCAAAATACATTTAATCGCTCATATGTTCTACGTAATATCATTGAACGAAATGAATGCAATGGTTAGAAATGACGACAACGTCTTCAAACCGCCAAACCGATTTAGATATCTTAATCCTGCATAATTTATTTGTTGTATAACGTATAGCTCCTTCGGTCAGAGGTTTAGTCACGATGTAACAAACTGAATATCTTTTCTGCATTTAATAATGTCTTTATTTTTATTATTTTCCGTCATCTGTGTGATGCAAAAATTGGCAATCGACCATAAATAAAGCTAAATGTGAAGTCATCCATATGAGCACTAAAAGAAATCCGTTAACTTCAATTCCACGATAAATAAATCAAATATTCAGGCCGTAAATTCTACTAAGTACCCACGAATGACAATTACGAACATTGTAAATTGTAAAGAACACATATAAAGTATTGTCGGAAACGCCAGTGAATAGCTACATTTCATTGCCAGAAGATCCAGAAGATGCAACAGTTCTAGTACAGAAACTCACTTGAGTTTCCTATTTTGGTGCGTTCTGTCTGATCTCCACCAAGTGGAACTGACAGAGGATGTAGAGAAACTTCAGAAAATGGCAGTTCGAGTGCATATCATTAAAAGAAAGCCGTTATTCTTAGCGGTGAGATCTATTTACGAAATTTCTTTCAACAACTTCCTCTTCCGAATGCGAACATATTTTGTGAGGGGATATGATTATCATAATAATATAAGAGAAATCAGGTCGAAAAGAGAAAGGTTTAGGTGTTTCCTTTTCCAGCGAGCTGTTAGAGAATGGAACTGTAGAATAATATCATAAAAGTGGTTTGATGAACCCTCCGCCATGCACTTCAAAGTGATCTGCAGGATATTTATGTAGTGTAGAGGTGATATGGGGCGTTCCACAGGGTAGTGTTATTGGTCCTCTGCTGTTCCTTACTTACAAAAAACTATTTAGGGGAAAATCTAAGTAGCTCTCTTAGGTTTGTTGCAGATGACGCCGTCATTTACCGTCTAGTAAAACTATCTGAAGATCAAAACCAACTGTAGAACGATCTGAATAAGATATCAGTATGGTGTAAAAATTGGCAATTGACTCTAAATAATGAGAAGTGTGAAGTCGTCCACATGACTACGAAAAGAAAACAGTTAAACATTGCTTACAAGATAAATCAATAAAAAGTGAAGGCCGTGAACCCCACAAAATACCTAGGAATTACTATTACTTCAGACTTAAATTGGAAAGAACACGTAGATAATGTGGTGGGAAAGGCGAACCAGAGGCTGCGTTTTATTGGCAGTACCCTTAAGAGATGCAACGGAACCACAAAAGAAACTGCATACACTACGCTTGTCCGTCCATTTTTGGAGTATTGCTGCCGAGCGTGGGATCCTTATCAGGTGGGTTTGAGGGAGGACATCGAAATAGTCCAAAGAATGGGAGCTCCTTTTGTACTGTTACGATACAGGGGAAACAGCGATACGGAAATGATACAGGATCTGGGATGAGAATCATTACAACAACGGCGCTTATCTCTTCGGCGTGGGCTACTTACGAAACTTAAATCACGAACATTCTCCTCCGAATGCGAAAATATATAGTTAGAAATGATAATCAGAATAAAATACGAGAAATCAGAGCTTGAACGGAGAGATTCAGGTGTTCTTTTTTCACGCCCGCTATTCGAGAATGGAATGGGAGATAAATAATATAATAATATAATAGTGATTCGTTGTTGCAGAGTATCCTATGCAGATGTAGATTTTATGCACAGTTTATAATTAAACCGGAAAACAGGACACTTTTCTTTTATGCTCATGACCCTGGTCACAAGAACATAGCTGCGAAATTTTTGTACTCTCTATGGTCTTTGAAGCGTATGCAAAGACATCAACGCGACCGAAGCCGCGAATAGAAGATAATAGCTAGAAATAAATAAAGGAAACGTTACAACGTGTTTTTAGACTGCCTAAATTCTACTATTTTCTCCTCGTTTTAGTGCTTTTCACAGGCTACACAATCTTTGCTGCTTGTTTTTTGCGAACATCTTGCACTGTGAGCCGCAGTCTCTACGTCGACAGGTCCTTCACTTCAAAGTGATTTGCAGCATATTGATGTAGATGTAGATTTTATGCACGGTTTACATTTAAGCCGGAAAACCGCAAACCTTTCTTTTATGCTCATGATCCTCCTCATAAGAACATAGTTGCGAAATTTTTGTACTCTCTATGGTCTTTGAAGCATATGCAAAGACATCAACGCGAGTGAAGCCGCGAGTAAAAGCTAATAACTAAACTAAAAATAAATAAAGGAGACGTTTCAGCTTGTTTTTAGACTGCCTAAATTCTACCATTTTCTCCTAGTTTTCGTGCTTTTGACATATTAAACAGTTTTTGCTGCTTGCTTTATGCGAACATCTTACATTGTGAGCCGCAGTCTCTACGTCGACAGGTCCTTCACTTCAAAGTGATTTGCAGAATATTTATGTAGATTTTACGAAAATGTTCAAATGTCTGTTAGGCTTATGGGACTAAACTACGGGGTCATCAGTCCCTAAACTTACAAACTACTTATCAACTACCTTATACTAAGTACGGCACAAATATCCATGCCCGAGTGGGGATTCGAACCCCCGACCATAGTGGCCATGCTTTTCACATATTACACAGTCTTTGCTGCTTGTTTTCTGTGAACATCTTGCACTGTGAGCCGCAGTCTCTACGTCGACAGGTCCTTCACTTCAAAGTGATTTGCAGGATATTTATGTAGATGTAGATTTTACGAAAATGTTCAAATGTCTGTTAGGCTTATGGGACTAAACTACGTGGTCATCAGTCCCTAAACTTACAAACTACTTATCAACTACCTTATACTAAGGACGGCACAAATATCCATGCCCGAGGGGGGATTCGAACCTCCGACCATAGTGGCCGTGCAGACCGTGACTGGAGCGCCTCAGTCCTCTCGGCCACTGCGGCCGGCTGGATTTTACGGACGGTTTACATTTAAACCTGAAAACCGGAAACTTTTCTTTTATGCTTATGACCCTGGTGATAAGAACATAGTTGCGAAATTATTGTACTCTCTATGATCTTTGATGCGTATGCAAGGACATCAACGCAAGCGAAGCCACGAGTAGAAGCTAATAACTAAACTAAAAATAAAGGAGTCGAATCACCTTGTTTGTAGACCTGCGTAAACCCTACTGTTTTCTCCTCATTTTCGTGCTTTTCACATATTACACAGTCTTTGCTGCTTGTTTTCTGCGAACATCTTGCACTGTGAGCCGCAGTCTCTACGTCGACAGGTCCTTCACTTCAAAGTGATTTGTAGAATATTTATGTAGATGTAGATTTTACACACGGTTTACATGTAAACCGGAAAACCGGAAACTTTTCTTTTATGCTTATGACTCTGGTGATAAGAACATAGTTGCGAAATTTTTGTACTCTCTATGGTCTTTGATGCATATGCGAGCGAATAAAAGATAATAGCTAGAAATAAATAAAGGAGACGTTATAACGTGTTTTTAGACTGCCTAAATTGTACTATTTTCTCCTCGTTTTAGTGCTACACAATCTTTGCTGCTTGTTTTCTGCGAAGATCTTGCACTGTGAGCCGCAGTCTCTACGTCGACAGGTCCTTCACTTCAAAGTGATTTGCAGAATATTTATGTAGATGTAGATTTTACGAAAATGTTCAAATGTCTGTTAAGCTTATGGGACTAAACTACGGTGTCATCAGTCCCTAAACTTACAAACTACTTATCAACTACCTTATACTAAGGACGACACAAATATCCATGTGCCGGCCGCGGTGGCCGAGGGGACTGAGGCGCTCCAGTCACGGTCTGCACAGCCACTACGGTCGGGGGTTCGAATCCCCCCCTCGGAGATGGATATTTTTGCCGTCCTTAGTCTTAGCTAGTTCATAAGTAGTTTGTAAGCTTATGGACTGATGACCCCGTAGTTCCCATAAGTTCTACAAACATTTGAACACTTGTTTTGAATATCCATGCCCGAGGGGGGATTCGAACCCCCCGACCGTAGTGGCCGTGCAGACCGTGACTGGAGCGCCTCAGTCCCCTCGGCCACGGCGGCCGGCCCACGGCTTAGCTCATGACCCTGGTTATAAGAACAAAGTTGCGGAATTATTGTACTCTCTATGGTCTTTGTTGCGTATGCAAGGACATCAACGCGAGCGAAGCCACGAGTAGAAGGTAATAACCAAACTAAAAATAAATAAAGGAGACGTTTCACCTTGTTTGTAGACCTGCGTAAACCCTACTGTTTCCTCCTCGTTTTCGTGCTTTTCACATATTACACAGTTTTTGCTGCTAGTTTTCTGTGAACATCTCGCACTGCGAGCCGCAGTCTGCACGTCGACAGGCCCGTCTCGCTGGGCAGCAAAGTGGAACGGAGAGCGCCAGCGCTCCCTCTGCTCGCGGCGATGGCAGGGGCGGATTACGTTTGCGACGGCGGCGGCGGCGGCGGCCTGGCTGGTTGCTGTTGCCGGGCACGCCCACCAGCTGTTACGGGCGCTGCAGTCGCAGTTTTTGCCCGGGATCCGCGAGTAATCCGATACTGATGGGCAGGGGGGGGGGGGGGAGAAAACCGTGGAAGTCGGGAGCACGGCTGCCGGAGCGAGCGGCTCGTAAACCCGCAAGGTGCGCCACTGTGCGTACCAGCAGACCGTGTCTCTGCTCTCAGCGGCGTTCCTGAGAGCCACGCTGCAGCCCAGAGGCGGGTCTGGAAGCCGCCTCTACAGGTTCGTGTCATCGGTGAGAGGGGAGCTATAAAAGGGATTTCTGAAAGACGCTGACTAAAAAACATCCAAAAAGTCACTGACGAATGTTAGTTCAGCTTTGTACACTGTAGCATTCCGCTAGTGGCGGACGAAATGAGTAATCCACAATTAAAAAACAAGATCAGTGTCGAAGTCTCATTTTTTCGGTATGCGTCGGACATGGTTCAATTGGTAAAGCGGAACGTACTGAGTGAAAATAAAATTATAGATTTATCTTTATACGAGGTATGTCCATAAAGTAAGTTCCGTTTTGTTATATAAACCAAACGTGAACAGATACAGAAAAAATATTTATTGTATAAAAATCTGCAACTGTTCAACTACTTTTCTAAATAACTTCCGAAATTTTGTAGGCACTTGTCATAGCGTAGGACAAGTTTTTGTGTCCCTTCTTCATAGAAGGTTGCCGCCTGTGTATTCAGCCATGTGGCCAACATGTTCTTTCAGCTCATCATCGGTGAAGTGTTGATCACCAAGGACAGATTTTTAGGTGTAAGAAGAGATGAAAGGAGTCTTCTTCTTCCCTTCATATTGCCGCCCGACCTCACAAGGCGAATGTGACCAAACAACTCTTACGGGAATTTCACTGGGACGTGTTTAATCATCCTTCGTACAGTCTCGCTCCTAGCGACTTTGTTCTTACGCCTAAAACCTGTCCATGGTGGTCAACAATTCAGCTAAGATGACGAGCTGAAAGAACATGTTACAACATGGTTGAATACGCAGGCGGCAACCTTCTACGAAAAAGGCATACAAAGGCTTCTGCCACGCTATGACAAATGCCTACAAAATTTCGCAAGCTATGTAGAAAAGTAGTTTGATAGTTGTATATTTTTGTACAATAAATATTTTTTCTGTATCTGTACACGTTTGTTTCATATAACCAAACGGAACTTACTTTGTGGGCATACCTCTTATATAAACCAGAGTGTCCGTGTGTTTGTGTGTGCGTGTTGCATACAAATCTACACTTTTAATCCAAACTTTTTTTTCAAATTTTGTACACGTAAGCATCATTCCATGAGGACGGTCGTCGTAAGTGTAAGAATTACATACGATACATAGTTCACGAGATATGACGTCATAAACAATGAGATGAGCGAAAACTGCTGCATTTAGCGACAATGCTGCCCATTTTACTCCTAAACCACTGGATCGATTTCAACCAACTTAGGTACACACATTCCTTAGCGCGAGGTAACAATTGCTGTAAGGGTAAAAACCACATACGACATATGGTTCAGAAGATATGACGTCATAAACAATAGAAATAGCAAAAAACTGCCACATAATTCGGCGAGAATTTATAAATACGCTATACGACTTGCAACAGACTTTAAACATAATTTCAAAATCAATAAAATTCTTCCGGGTATGACACTGCGTCGTCATTTTATAAACTGTACCGACGTTTCGGCCACTGTTGCAGGCGGCCTTTATCAGGGTCTGTGTCTGAGTCATACGGTGGAGCAGCCGAGCGGTCTAACGCGCCTCTTTTCGGAGCGCGCGGTTGCTCGCCGTGGAGGTTCGAGTCCTCCCTGGGGCATGGGTGTGTGTGTTGTCCTTAGGTTAGTTTACCTAGGTTTAAGTAGTTTGTAAGCTACGGACTGATGACCACGCAGTTTGGTTCGATAGATTTACAGACATTTGAACATTTTTAGACACAGACTCTGATAAAGGCCGCCTGCAACAGTGGCCGAAACGTCGGTACAGTTTATAAAATGACGACGCGGTGTCATACCCGGAAGAATTTTATTGATAGTAACAACTGCCGCGGAAGCCTACGTTTGCATAATTTCAAAACTTTATTAAACTTTTTGTCGCTGCGACAACCATAGCAAAATGATGAAAGGAAAAACATTTCTCGCTTACTACTTTTCTCCTGTTAATTAAGTAAAACTACGGCATTCGGTATTACGTTACAATTTATAATTACTATAGTACAAATGGTAGCCACAGGAAATTTTACAGACAGTATATACACATATAGTTTAATGTATCGTCTAAATTGTATCACAGTACGATACGTATCACAATTCTTGAAATGTGAGCACATTAATGTAAAACCGCCCCATCATGCACCAAGTTTTAATCTATTACTTCTTTAGCAGTAATTGTATTACCAAGATATTGTACAGGCATACAGCACTTATAAAAATGAATATATACCTGAAAAAATGGCTGGAATAAATAAATAAATACCCGTGCAAAGCCAGGTTTTCAGCTAGTCTGAAATAAAATCGCCATAACTTTTGAAAGATTTGGGTTCTGAGGTTCAACTGTACGGGTGGACTTGGAGCATGGTGGGAATTAGTGTGCTGGTTACGATGTGAATAATGTGAATATGATTTGATATAGTGAATTTGGTTTAGCGACGAAGCCCACGTTCATGGGTTTGTCAGTAAACAAAACTGGCGCATTTGGGAGACGGAGCATCCTCAATTCGCGATCTGGAAGCATCCTCAGCCTCGACGGGTGACTGTGTGCTGTGCATTGATTCGGTCACTAAAAAATCGCCGAGATATTCCTCGATGGCACAGTGACCTCCGTAAGGTACGTGAAGGTGTCGCAAGATGATTGCATCCTCATTATACAAAGTGACCCTGATTTCTACAAAATGTGGTTCATGCAAGTCGTCAAGTATGTGTTGCAGCACGTGATTGTTGTAATGCATGATTTTCATTTAATTTTCTGTAACATTTTTTTCTACTTCATGCTTCGTTTAGAATATACAATTTCTGATCCTAATTTCTCTTTCTGCGTTCTCATTTTTGTACTTAGTTTCCCCTTCCTTTTAGTTTCTTCATTTGCTTATTGCTTAACTTAATTACCACCCACCAATCATTTCTGTATATTTTAATACTGTAAACGATCCTGCATTCTGCGAGTTGCTTGCTGTTTTCTGTTTCCAGTTTTGTTACAATAATATACGAAGTAAGTCAACTTTTTACTTATCTGTGTAGCAGTCAGATTTTTCCCCCTTTCATTATTCAAGTTAATCAGTTTCGTTGTACCCTTTGGGAGTACTTTCGACAGGGCCATAAATTTTAGTGTTTGTGTTTCCCTTATTTCCCGGGCGTGCCCGTTTTCTAAGACATCTCAGTGGTCGAAGTCGCCACATTGTTCGCTTTTTAAAAGTTCAGTTTTGCGCGTACGTAGTACACAGTATTGGTAAATTTCCATTAAACTTTAAAAACAACATTTTAAATATATTCGGGATACCTTGCAAACTCCATTCGTACCGTTCTATTCCACCGACATAGTTGTAGAGGTACGACTTTTCCCAGACCAGTACAATGGTGTCATGAACCACATGGCCAGCCTTTAGGACAAAGAGAGTGGGCATAAATAAAATAATTCTAAAATTCTGACGACGGATTCCAATCTAATGAAAAATGACGATTCGTTTGAGGTATTACAAAGTTAATATTCAAGACGTTGGTAATATAATCGGCAATAAAATCATATAAAACTAATTATCCCCGACAATCTAAAATTATCGTTTGCTTTCCTGACGAGAGGACCATAGTATCGTAGGGGCGAAGTAATTTTCCGTGTCCTGTATTAATTAATATATTAAATTGGCAAGATGGCGCTCAGCCACAAAGGCTACCAGAGTCGTTAGGTTCAAACCCGGAGAGTCAACGTCGTCGCAGAAGGACACTTCTGTAACCCGTCTTTGACGAGTTGCCGCCAAGACAGGCCGCCACCCTAGGAGTCGTGAAACCGGGCCTTGTGGGCCAGAACGAACTCTAATTGTACTTGGGTCAGGTTGGTAACACGTCACTTGTTTTGCCGGCGGAAGAATCAGCGGTGCGAAACTCGCGTTAACAAAACGGGCGTGAGCGACGTGGCCGCTCTCAGTTCGACACTTGCTTCAGATGTTTGCAGTTCTTAGGAGGAGAGGTCCGCGATCGCCTATTGTGCAGAAGCCGCCAGGCTGTCTTTTGGTGATATTTCGTTGACCGACAGGAACTTCACAGTTCCATCGAGCAGGTATTCGCGATTAAAGGGAAGTAATTGCATACGGTCGCGAGTTTAATAAATATGCGACGGTCTGCATATCAGGCGATAGGCGCGATGATTACTAAGATGCTAGTCATTTAGTTTTTGTGCCGCCCCTGTTTCGGGTTCAGTCTACCGTTCTCATGGCCAACGGAAGTCTTCATGAAACTCAATACTGCTTCACAGTTCCATCGAGCAGGTATTCGCGATTAAAGGGAAGTAATTGCATTCGGTCGCGAGTTTAATAAATATGCGATGGTCTGCATATCAGGCGATAGGCGCGATAGGCGCGATGATTACTAAGATGCTTGTCATTTAGTTTTTGTGCCGCCCCTGTTTCGGGCTCAGTCTACCGTTCTCATGGCCAACGGAATTCTTCATGAAACTCAATACGCTCTCTTTCTCTCTCGTTAAAGGCTGGTAGAACTATTTGAATGTCTTTTGTTTTCGATGTTTGTTCTCTATTGTATGTCTTGTCCTGTAGCAAGAATAAGTAACCGTTTAATAAGATGTAACAGGCTACCTCGTAATTCTATATGGTACTTTCAGAATACAAAGATTATTTCAATGAACTCTCCCACTTCTTGTCTGTTGCCTTTCCCAGCTGCTATCATTTTTATTCATTTACAAAATATCCGCGGCGGAGTAGCCGTGCGTACTGGAGCGCCGTGTTGCGGTGCGCGCGGCTGTTCGCCATCGGGGGTTCGAATCCTCCCTCTGGCATGGATGTTTGTGTTGTCTTTAGGTTAATTTACCTTAGTTTAAGTATTTAGTAAGCTACGGACAGATAACCACGTAGTTGAGTCCGATACATTTACAAACATTTGAACATTTTGAACATTTACAAAATAGTAGAAACCCCTGCTAGAAGAGAGGAGGTCCGATGGTGGCAACGGTCACAGCAACAGAAGATTAACAGGTGAGTCACCTGTTAATTGGGAAGCGAAAGTCAGGCAGATTGATTTGGGATGATCTCGTTTCTTTCGTGCCACAACCAACCATAGGAAAAGAGAGGCGCTACACATTGAACGGGGGACTACACGACGAGCGATTGTGGCCACTGTCCAAACGTACTACGGTCAACTTTAATATACGCAGTGAGCCGTTACTCAAATAACTGCACACAGAACATAAGCATATCTGCGGAAATATCGGAACATTCATTCTTTTGAGGCCGACAATGCCTTCTGACGTGTCGGCATCGCCGCAGGAAGTAATCCGTGTCCTAACGGGTCAGCTCTCATAGATCAGTTTAATCACGGTCTAATACTTCTCGTTGATCAGTTGTGTAATCCACTGACCTACCGTTATGTTGAAAACACGTAAGTTGTCGAAAATATTGTGGTAGTGTTGTTGTTTCTGTTACAAAATCGTTCTAGATTTGCGTCTATTCAACGTCTCGTCGATATAATACCGACCAATGACGTTGTTCCCCGTGATGCACACCATACGTCAAGCTACCAAACACACTGTCGGTCCACTTGCCGTAACGAGTTGGGGTTGCCCACACTCCAGCACTGCATGTCATGCCGGTTAACGCTGCCGTTGTTTGTGAATGTAGACGTATCGGTCATATGCAGTTGTTGAAGGGCCCATTAACAATGAACTGTTTCCTTAGTTCGATATCATCACGTACACGTCTTAGTAGGAATCCACTAGTTACCTCGACAACTTACGGCATGGATGTTTGGGCCGTCTTTAGTATAAGGTTGTTCATAAGTAGTTCGTAAGTTTAGGGAATGAAGACCCCGTAGTTGAATCCCATAAGCTTTACAAACAATGTTTGTAAGGCTTAAGGGGTGCGGGGTCATCAGTCCCTAAACTTCAAAATACTTATGAAGGCTTTTGACACTGTGCCCCACAAGCGGCTTCTAATGAAATTGCGTGCTTATGGAATATCTCCCCAATTGTGCGACTGGATTCACGATTTCCTATTAGAGAGGACACAGTTCGTTGTAATTGGCCGGCCGCGGTGGCCGAGGAGACTAAGGCGCTCCAGTCGCGGTCTGCACGGCCACTACGGTCGGGGGTTCGAATCCCCCCTCGGGCATGGATATTTGTACCGTCCTAGTTCGTAAGTAGTTCATAAGTAGTTTGTAAGTTTAGGGACTGATGACCCCGTAGTTAAGTCCAATAGACTTTACAAACATGTGAACATGTGTGTGAACGTTGTAATTGACGGTAAGTCATACAGTAAAACAGAAGGATATGTGGCGTTCCCCAGGTCCCCTACTATTCCTTGTGTTTATAAACGATTTAGGAGACAATCTGAATAGCTTCCTTAGAATGTTCGCGGATGATGCTGTCGTTTATCGGTTAGTGAAGTCAACAGAGGATCAAAAGCAACTGCAAAGCGATTTAGACAAAATTTCTACTTGGTGCGAAAATTGGCAATTGACACTAAATAAAGAAAATGTGAAGTAATACACATGACCACTAAAAGAAATCCACTGAACTTCAATTACGCGATAAATTAGTCAAACCTTAAGGTCGTAAATTCTACCAAATACCTAGGAGTTACAATTACGAACAACTTACACTGGAGAGAACACATAGAAAATATTGTGGGGAAGGCGAACCAAAGATTACGTTTCATTGGCAGAACACTTCGAAGATGCACCTGCTCCACCAAAGAGACTACCTATATCACACTTGTGCGTCCTCTCCTGGAGTACTGTTGCCCATTGTGGGACCCTCAAGAGGTGGGACTAACGTAAGATATTACGGGGGAGGGGACAGCGTCACTGAAGACGTTATTTATTGCGGCGTGATCTGTTTGCGATGTTTCAATCACCGACTTTTACTTCTGAATGTGAACATATTTTGCTAGCACCCACCTAATTAGGGAGACATGACCATCCCAATAAAATAAGAGAAATCAGATCGAGAACGGAACGATTTAGAGAATGGAACGGTAGAGAAAAGTTATGATAGTGGTTAATGAACACTCTGCCAGGCACTTAAATGTGATTTGCAGAGTATCTATATAGATGCAGATGTAAAACTACCTTATACTACAGACGACACAAACATCCATGCCCGAGGGGGATTCGAACCCCCGACGGCGTTCCAAACACAATATATTTATATACGTGAAGCGAAAAAAAGTGTCTTACTTCTGCTTCTTTGCGCTTACTTCTACTCGAGATGAGGCGTCAGCCTACCAAGCATCTTTATTTCAGACTTTTCTTCCAAGCTTTGAGAAATTAGTTTCTAAAAGATGTTGAACACTGTTAATTTTTCTTTGATAATAAACAGCAAGAACATATGAATATGCACATGAACAATAAAACACAGTAAGCAACAAATCATACCGTTAAGTGACTATAACAATATGAATATTTTTCGATGAAGAGACAAGCTACCTTCGGGTCACGTGACACTGTAAGCAGCACCCAGTCCTAACCTTGCAAAGGTTGCTCTCCGCCACATCATTTTAGACAGTTACATTTTTATTAAAACGAAGACCAGAAATGTCGTTTATCCTGGAAATCGTGACACATTTGCAGAAACGTCCAATACAAAAGTCATTATTGTTCCCGTATCTGCAAAAAAAAAGATTGGGTTTAAAAAAATTGCTTGCAGTCGGTTTTAAACGCACTACCTTCGTCACCGCACTGCCGCTAATCACACTTCTATTCTTGTTCTACATCTACATCTACATAGATACTCTGCAAATCACAGTTAAGTGCCTGGCAGAGGGTTCATTAACCACTTTCATAACTTTTCTCTACCGTTCCATTCTCTAATAGCGCGCGGGAAGAAAGAACACCTAAATAGTTCCGTTTTCGATCTGATTTCTCTTATTTTATTGGGATGGTTATGTCTCCCTAAGTAGGTGGGTGCTAGCAAAATATTTTCACATTCAGAACTAAAAGTCGGTGATTGAATATTCACAAACAGATCACGCCGCAATGAATAACGTCTTTCTTTTAATGATTTCCACCCCAATTCGTGCAACATTTCCGTGACGCTTTCCCCCCGTAACGTGATAAAACAAAACGAGGTGCCCTTCTCTGAACCTTCTCATTATTTCCGTCAGTCCCACCTGGTGAGGGTCCCACAAGGGGCAACAGTACTCCAAGAGAAGACACACAAGTGTGATGTAGGCAGTCTCTTTGATGGAGCCGGTGCATCTTCTAAGCGTTCTGCCAATGAAACGTAACCTTTGATTCGCCTTCCCCACAATATTTTCTATGTGTTCCCTCCAGTCAACGTTGTTCGTAATTGTAACTCCTAGGTATTTGGTAGAATTTACGACCTTAAGGTTTGACTGATTTATCGCGTAATTGAAGTTCAGCGGATTTCTTTTAGTGGTCATGTGTATTACTTCACACTTTTCTTTATTTAGTGTCAATTGCCAATTTTCGCACTAAGTAGAAATTTTGTCTAAATCGCTTTGCAGTTGCTTTTGATCCTCTGTTGACTTCACTGACCGATAAACGACAGAATCATCCGCGAACAGTCTAAGGGAGCTATTCAGATTATCTCCTAAATCGTTTATAAATACGAGGAAGAGTAGGGGACCTATAACGCTTTCCTGTGGAACGCCAGATATCACTTCTGTTTTACTCGATGACTTACCGTCAATTACAACGAACTGTGCCCTTTCTGATAGGAAATCGTGAACCCAATCGCACAATTGGGGAGATATTCCATAAGCACGCAATTTCATTAGAAGCCGCTTGTGGGGTACAGTATCAAAAGCCTTCCGGAAATCCAGAAATATGGAATCGATTTGAGATCCCTTGTCGATGGCACTTAACACTTCATGTGAATAAAGGGCAAGCTGTGTTTCGCAAGAGCGATACTTTCTGAATCCGTGCTGACTATTGGTTAATAGGTCGTTCTCTTTGAGGTAGTACATAATATTCGAACAAAGTATATGTGTCAAAACCCTACTGCAAATCGACGTCAATGAGATAGGCCTGTAATTTTGGGGATCACTCCTATTGCCTTTCTTGAATATTGGAGTAACTTGGGCAACTTTCCAGTCTTTGGGTTTGGTGAAGAGTACAAACTTCATTTTTATTCATGATCGGATCTTCTGAAGGCGTTAACAGTTGATGAGCCTTTAATTTATTGTTATAAGATATTTTACGAAATGACGTGTTTTTTTATCTTCAATGCGCCAAAAACAAATATGAATACGAGGTGCGCAGTAGCTCCATTGTCTTGCTTCGGGACCATTCGTGCATAACCGCTAGGGCTCGAGTAGCCAGGAGCTGGCGCCTCTACCAGCTCCAACGCCAATGTTAAAAGCGGCGTTTCCCCTCGCCCCTCCCTGCCCTGGGAGCACCCATGAGCTGCCTGCAGGGAGTTCAGAAGAGAACTTGAACCTCAGCCACGCATGCGCATTGCAACGCTGTGGCCACTGCCGCCTATATTAGGCGGCCGCGCTACGACTCGTATACGTGCTGTCTCCGCGACGTAAAACGTTTCTCATGCGATGAAAATACTTTGAATATACATGTAAAATTATCTGATAGAAGATCCAAACGAAGAATGATAGTTGAAAAAACAATTTTTATTTTATTTTATTTACTTTTTTCACTGTTAGCTGTGTGTGTGTGTGTGTGTGTGTGTGTGTGTGTGTGTGTGTGTGGTCGTTTCAGTTAACCCTTTCAGGCCCTGCACGCACAATTGTGCGGTTCTGGTTTTGCTCGCTTTATTTCTTTGTGATCTACGCTACGAAATTCGGGCCTGCACCACACAATCGTGCGTAACGTGTTTTATTTCCATATTTCTACAATTGGTGGCACCAGCTATCGGCAAACTTCCAGTACACTTACAATGGCGACAACAAAGACTTGTTGACAAGATGTTGATATCTGTGTTTTGACTTGTGAAGCTATCATATCTGACAGCCAGTTGATTTTATATGTTCCTGTGGTGTTATTATGTCATTTCTTTCGAAGGCATGTTATTGTAAGACGGTGCATGCAGACCATAAAAATTTGTAGTGAGGGCCCAAAACAGACTATTGTAGGGGTACAAAATTTTTGAAAACAAATTTATTTTATTTTGTAATGAATTACTGTATGTATTTTGTATTTTAAACGTCCCTCTCAGCCGCGGCGGAGTAGCACTGAACCAGTGACACATAGGACGCACCGTCACTGATTGTTAATGAAATAAATCGCAATTTGCGATCACTTATGGCTTCACTGTACTAGGTTTAGATGTAATACCAATATGCGGCCCGGCCCGGCCGGGATTCGAACCCGGGATCTGGGTCTGGGTCTGGCGGGAGACGTGCAGGGTAGAGTCCTCTGCAGTCGAGTTGATCACTGTGTCCTCGGTGGGGGAGTGGTCAACGCGTCTGCCTAGTAAGCAGGAGATCCCGCGTTCGAATCCCGGCCGGGCACAAATTTTCATTCGCCGCATTGAAGCCATAAGTGATCGCAATTGCGATTTATTTACTTTGCGCTGTAACGTCGACAAAAATATATAATTGCCACTGATTGTGTCTCTTCATAGATACCGACCGTCCCTAGCCTCCTTGTGTTTCGATAGCGTCAGCTGCAGTGAGCGCAGGTGGTGCACGTTCAGTACTGCATACTACCGGAAGCACACCACGGCTCCCCGGCAGACTGCTAACCTGCGCTGCAGCTCGCCTGCATTGTATTTACATAAGAGGCGGAGGCGGCGCCGATTACTGTGCGTGCCTCGCTGTAGCAGCATCTGCGCGGCTGAGGAGAACGGGCCCACTGGAGGGTGGCGTAGTGCGGCGCAGCGGACGTAATGCGGTTAGCGGCTGGCGGTGGCGAGATCAGTGCCCCAATTACTGGCGACAGCGCCGCCGGCGATTGCACAGATAAATCCCGGCGCCGCGCCGGGGGTGATGTCTGCGCTGCGGCCACTTACCCCCACCCCCTCTTACCCTCCCCCCCCCCCCTACCTCTCTCTGCCTCCCATGTAACTGATGAGGCTGCCGGCGTGATTATCCACTGACGATGGACGAACCAACAACTCCCAGCGTGTACTAATACCGAGCATTCCGTTTCCCGTGTGAGTTTCCTGTCAGAGAGGTAACGAATCGACAAAAACAGAGGTGATATCGGGCGTTCCACAGGGTAGTGTTATTGGTCCTCTGCTGTGCCGTATGTAACGATTTAGGAGAAAATCTAACTAGCTCTCTTAGGATGTTTGCAGATGACAACTTCATTTACCGTCTAGTAAAATCATCTGAAGATCAAAACCAACTGCAGAACGATCTGGGTAAGATATCAGTATGGTGTAAAATTTGGCAATTGACTCCAAATAATGAGAAGTGTGAAGTCGTCCACAAGAGTACGAAAAGAAATACGTTAAACTTTGTTTACAAGATATATCAATCAAAAGTGAAGGCCGTAAACTTCACAAAAATCTAGGAATTACTGTTACTTCAGACTTAAATTGGAAAGAACACATAGATAATGTCGTGGGAAAGACGAACCACAGACTGCGTTTTATTGGCAGAACCCTTAAAACATGCAAGAGAACTACAAAAGAAACTGTACACACTACGCTTGTACATCCATTTTTGGAGTATTGATGCCCAGTATGGCATTCTTACCAGGTGGGTTTGACGGAGGACATCGAAAGAGTCCAGAGGAGGGCAGCTCGTTTCGTATTGTCACAATACAGAGGAGACAGCGTTACGGAAATGATACAGGATCTGGGATGGAAATCATTACGACAACGGTGCTTATTGCTTCGGCGTGGGCTACTTACGAAACTCCAATCGCGAACATTTTCGTCCGAATGCGAAAATATATTGTTACTCCCACTTACATAGGTAGAAATGATCATCAGAATAAAATACGAGAAATCAGAGCTCGAACGGAGAGATTCAGGTGTTCTTTCTTCCCGCGCGCTATTCGAGAGTGGAATGGGAGATAAAATAGTATAATGGTTGTTCGATGAACCCTCTGCCAGACACTTAAATGTGATTTGCAGAGTACCCCATATAGATGTAGATGTCTCTTAAAGCTAATCCCTCGGAGTTGCCCAAAAACTCGTCTAAACACGAAACCCAGTTTCTGCGTTATTCGATTTCAAATATGCTGGTGTCTAAAATTAACACCAGAAGTACCACGATGGATATTTGTGACCTATATAGATATTTTGAGTCCCCTGCCCCACTCCATATTCATTGTATGACTACATCCTCTTGTAACGTTTAACCATGTATAGAGTTGTACAGCCGCACGGAATGGCCGCGTGGTCTAAAGTGTATTGCTACGGACTGGGCAGCCGTTACGTTGGAGATTCTACTCCTAGATCGGGAATATGTGTGTGTGTGTGTGTGTGTGTGTGTGTGTGTGTGTGTGTGTGGTCGTTTCAGTTAACCCTTTCAGGCCCTGCACGCACAATTGTGCGGTTCTGGTTTTGCTCTCTTTATTTCTTTGTGATCTACGCTACGAAATTCGGGCCTGCACCACACAATCGTGCGTAACGTGTTTTATTTCCATATTTCTACAATTGGTGGCACCAGCTGTCGGCAAACTTCCAGTACACTTACAATGGCGACAACAAAGACTTGTTGACAAGATGTTGATATCTGTGTTTTGACTTGTGAAGCTATCATATCTGACAGCCAGTTGATTTTATATGTTCCTGTGGTGTTATTATGTCATTTCTTTCGAAGGCATGTTATTGTAAGGCGGTGCATGCAGACCATAAAAATTTGTAGTGAAGGCCAAAACAGACTATTGTGGGGGTACAAAATTTTTGAAAACAAATTTATTTTATTTTGTAATGAATTACTGTATGTATTTTGTATTTTAAACGTCCCTCTCAGCCGCGGTGGAGTAGCCGAGCGGAGCGGTCTAAGACGAGGCGTGCGGTTGCTCGCCGTCGGAGATTCGCGTCCTCCTTGGGGAATGGGTGTCTGTGTGTGTGTGTGTGTTTGTGTGTGTGTGTGTGTTGTCCTTAGGTTAGTTTACCTTAGTTTAAGTAGTTTGTAAGCTACGGGCTGATAACCACGCAGTTTGATCCGATAGATTTACAAACATTTGCTTTCGTCTCTCTCTATATTAATGTCACGTAACCTACAACCTTGGGTCTGTAAAGTAATTTGTAATTCTAGGGACTGATGACCATATAAGTTTTGTGAAAAAGGTTTACAGACATCTGGATATTTGAAAGTTATACAACTCACCAGAATTTCATCCCCAGAGGCCCCTTAGAATTATAAAACAAATATCTGTTATAACAGTAGTACCACATGGGTTATATTTGACCCACACACAATTAACACAATGTGGTATCAGTAGCATCAGTTTTTAGACACGATAATACTTCTGGGCGTGCCTCGACATCTATTGGATCAATGTACGGCTGGGGCCCATGAATGTACATATTTGGAAACATTCTAAAACGAAAGCAAATGTGTTTTATAACACAAACTTATGTTTTTTAAATGGACACCCTATATTTTTTCTTCGGCAATCCATAGCATAACAAATCACATAAACAATGGCGTTGATTGCATCGTCATATTCCAATTACATCCCGAGATATTGCGACGCGAAGTTGACGCTTGAAAAACCCTAATTGCGCTGCTAGCGCACGTCCTGAGGCTCAGGCGTGAACCCCATGCTGCCCGTAATCGCGATGTGATTGACATGCGTAATCGCACATCCATACTTACCAAGAGGGCCGAAACGAATAATACGCTCTGCTGCCATCCTGCATTAAAGTCGTTGGGGTTCACGCCTGCGCCTCAGGACGTGCGCTAGCAGCGCATTTCGGGTTTTTCAAGCGTCAACTTCGCGTCGCAATATGTCGGGATGTAATTGGAATATTGCGATGCAATCAACGCCATTGTTTGTGTGATTTGTCATGCTATGGATTGCCGAAGAAAAAATATAGGGTGTCCATTAAAAAAACCGTAAGTTTGTGTTAAAAAAACACATTTGCTTTCGTTTTAGAATGTTTCCATGTACATTCATGGGCCCCAGCCGTACATTGATACCGGTGAAAGTCGTTATCCAATAGCTGTTGTTGTATCAGAGATATTTTGGGTGGAGAAGATAGCTGGGACACCCTGTATAGTGATCAACATATATACATATTTCTGTGTTACTCTTTTTAATCCAGTCCACAACGAAACGAGAAGAGGGGGCAGAGCGTGAAGTGATGGACAGAGGTGGGCTGTGGAAGGAGAGGGACAAAGAGAGAGCTTGAAGTAGATTTTGACATATGTCCGGTTCCCATGCGTGTTATATGTAGCAGACGATAAGCATTACCGTTTAAATTGTTTTTGTTAAAATTTTTACCAGAAGATAAGTGAAAATTAGAGATTTAATAACTGAAAGTTACATCGAAATGAAATTAGCCTCACGTATATTTATTATTATGCAAAGTGATTCAGAATGGGGTTGTACAGGAGACTTAATAGGTAAAATTTCTATAAGGAAACAATATACGAGAACGTAATGTATAGGTGTAAACCAAGTTTGATTCAAATTTCCCCTCTTAT
Organism: Locusta migratoria; assembly: GCA_026315105.1. NCBI lineage: Eukaryota > Metazoa > Arthropoda > Insecta > Orthoptera > Acrididae > Locusta > Locusta migratoria. Next base: position 836,738,748 of record CM048745.1, on the reverse strand, counting down.
GGTCCACTCACAGCGCAGACACCGAGCCCTGACCTTTGCGCTCTACAGGAGCTCACGGTGTGGCCAAAGTTTGGAGTACTCGTCTCCGCTTTCCCTGCCACTCGTACGTGATGAAGGGACGTCCTCTTCAAAGTTGAAAGTGAGCCGCGTCCGTGGAGTGCCGCAGTTTGTAGCAGCCGCTGCTGTTCTCAAACGAAAGCGGTATGTGACCTCAGAATGACAACAGGTACTTAACATTTCTGTGAAAGACGTGAAGCGGGGAAACTGGATGTGAGCGGAACTTCAAATACACTGATAAAAACAATGATTGAACTAGCTTTGACAGTCCAATATTATCATCTTCAAACCATCGCTCAGCACACAAATTCTTATCTGCTTAATTGTATCCTGTAAACAGGGTAAATTTTGATTAACTAGTATGTACACTACTGGCCATTATAACTGCTACACCAAGAAGAACTGCAGATGATAAACGGCTATTCATTGGACAAATTCAGCCGGGCGCGGTGGCCAAGGAGACTGAGGCGCTCCAGTCACGGTCTGCACGGCCACTACGGTCGGGGGTTCGAATCCCCCCTCGGGCATGGACATTTGTGCCGTCCTAGTTCGTAAGTAGTTCATAAGTAGTTTGTAGGTTTATGGACTGATGACCCCGTAGTTAAGTCCAATAAGCTGTACAAACATTTGAACATTTTTTTTGACAAATATATTATACTAGAACTGACATTTAATTACAGTTTCACGCAATTTGGATGCATAGATCCTGAGAAATTAGTATTCAGAAAAACCACCTCTGGCCGTCATAACGACCTTGATACGCCTGGTCATTGAGTCAAACAGAGCTTGGATGGCGTGTACAGATACAGATGCCCATGCAGCTTCAACACGATACCACAGTTCATCAAGAGTAGTCAGTGGCGTATTGTGATGAGCCAGTTGCTCGGCCACCATTGACCAATTTGTCAGAGTTCTGGAGAATGTGCTGGCCAGGGCAGCAGTCGAACATTTTCCGTATTCAGAAACGCCCGTACAGGATCTGCAACATGCGGACGTGCATTATTCTGCTGAAATGTGGGGTTTTTGCAGGGATCGAATGAAGGGTAGAGCCACGGGTCGTAACACATCTGAAATGCATCGGCCACTGTTCAAAGTGTCGTCGATGCAAAAGGGAGGTGACCAAGATGTGTAACTAATGGCACCCAATACCATCACGCCGGGTCATACGACAGTATGGCGATGTCGAAACACGCTTCCAATATGCGTTCACCGCTATGTCGCCAAATACGGATGGTGTAAACAGAACCTGGATTCATCCGAAAAAGTGACGTTTTGCCATTAGTGCACCCAGGATCGTCGTTACGTACACCATCGCAGGCGCTCCTGTCTGTGATGCAGCGTCAAGGGTAACTGCAGCCATGGTCTCCGAGCTGATAGTCCATGCTGCTACAAACGTCGTCGAACTGTTCGTGCAGATCGTTGTTGTCTTGCAAACGTCCCCATCTGTTGACTCAGGGATCAAGACGTCGCTGCATGATCCATTACAGCCAAGCGGATAAGATGCCTGTCGACTGCTAGTGATACGAGGCCGTTGGAATCCAGCACGGCGTTCCGTATTGCCCTCCTGAACCCACCGATTCCATATTCCGCTAACAGTCAGTGGATCGCGACCAAAACGAGTAGGATTGTCGCAATACGACAAACTACAATCACGATAGGCTACAATCCGACATTTATCAAAGCGGAAACGTGATGGTACGCATTTATCCTCCTTGCACGAGGCATCACAACAACGTTTCACCAGGCAACGCCGGGCAATTGTTGTTTGTGTATGAGAAATCGGTTGGAAACTTTCCTCGTGTCAGCACGTTGTAGGTGTCGCCACCGGCGCCAATCTTGTGTGAATGCTCTGAAAAGCTAATCATTTGCATATGTCAGAATCTTCTTCCTGTCGGTTAAATTTCTTGTCTGTAGCACATTGTCTTCGTGGTGTAGCAGTTTTAATGGCCAGGAGTGTAGTTTCATCTTTGAGCGACATGCAAAAATCAAACAGGCCGAAAAAGTGAATACTGTTTCTGTTCTGCAGGTCGCTCCAAGATGGATGTACATTCTGGTTAACGAGTATAGAGACCGAGCGAGGTGGCGTAGTAGTAACACACTGGACTCGCATTTGGAAGGATGGTGGTTCAAATCCACCTCCGGCCATCCAGATTTAGGTTTTCCGTAATTTCCCTAAATCACTCCAGGCAGATGCCGGGATGGTTACTTTCAAAGGGCACGGCCGATTTCCTTCCACATCCTTACCCAAACACTCCGAGCGTAAGCTCCGTGTCTAATGACCACGCTGTCGACGGGACGTTCAACTCCAAGCTTCCTTCCTTCCTTCCAGTATAGAGATTATCTACAGTATGCGAAAAACACGTCAAAATATGCGTGCTGAGAGAGAACTGGGGATGATAGTATTGGGTTATCTAAAGTAGACAACTTAAAAGTTTCGTTTAATGTCTGAAGTTCTTTTATGAACAAAATTAACTAAGGTGAAAGTGGTACACCGTACTGACTGATTTTTGATTATTTGTTGGTTATTACGCTAGTTTTATTTTTATTTGCTATTATTTTATTTTATTTTTTTATAATCCTACATGTTGTCGTCCAGGAAAGCAAGTGTCCGGGGTTAATTTATTTGCAAGACATGTGGGTAAGCCAACAGTCACTTTCTGTATTTATTACACACACGATTAGTTTCAACATATTATGTTGCCATTTTCATGTGTTTACACTTGCATAAAATATTAAAATGAATGAACATCAGTGAAGATCGAAATTATGTGTAATGCAGTAAACGGAGTTTTGACTACCAGTTAGCAAAAGTAACCAAAAGTAACGAATGCATTTAAAGAAGCTGTTATAAATTCACGTATTTCAGCTAAACTACTGAGATAAATTACTATTATGTCATACGGTACGGTTGCTTTAGCCTCCACATTGGTGAACGTAAGGTGAAGTTTCTCGAAAACTGTGTTATTGCAGAGAAAATTATGCCAATTTTGCGTAACGTTTTGATTCCTAGTTTCTCCATAAATCAGTTTACTGCATTAAACATAGAATTTTAAATTTAGATATTCAGTAAGGTTGATTGCAACAGTTGAGGTAAACAGAAACACTTGAAAATGGTGACATAGTACGCCGAAAGTAGTCTTGCGTATAATAAATATTGACTGTTGGCTTATGAGCATAGTAATCACATGTCTCGCAAACAAATGATGCTATTACCTTGCTTCGAACAGAAAGAATCCTAAAAGCTGTTTTAGAAGTCTGTATCATAATCAACCGATAGTTTTTTTAATCTCAGAATCACGGACGAACAAAACACTATTAGTTTGTATAAACTATTAAAAGTTTTACAGCGTCTGAAGAACTGAAGATATTGTAGTTACTAAAATGACATTCTTAATTAATTGAAAAGCTGGTTACTCAGTTATCTCATAGGAGCAGTTGTTTGTGTAATAGCGATCGATTTAGAAGCTTTGAGGTGTAAGAGATTCGAAATTGTTCTCAGTAAAATAAACTGAATTAAAAACGAACAGTTGGAGATAAAATAAAAATTGGAGTATAAGTAGGTCTCATTTTCTATAGTAAAACATTACCGGAAACATAAATATGGATGCCCTATAACGAATACAAATAACGCGCCACCAACACATGATACTAGCGTCCTGGCTATCACATGAGTTAATGATTTCTTTTTATTAAGGACAACAACCAATATCGCTTTTAATTTTTGATTAGATAGCCGATTTCGGCAGTTTAACTACGATCTTCGTATCTTTCATTTCATCCCTCAGATCATCGCAACTAAAAACTTTTAAAAACACAATTATCATACATATTATTTCTCATCGGTGTTTTTTTTTTTTGTGGTTACCTTCCGTATTACTTTTCCAAAATTAATGACTGAGGTATCATTTTCAAGGTTTCGTTCCCCACTAATGACGAAAAAATACACAAATAGTTGAAAGTTATAGTCTTCACCAAAAACTTTATTTAAAAAAAATTGTACTGTTCGTACAATTTAAGTTGATACTCCGCGAACGATCGTAAATGGAACGTGTATTTACGGTTACTCCCATCAGCCACTGCGCCAAGTATCAACTTAATTTGCGCGCTCGATGTAAAAGCTATGTAGAAGGTGCCATCTACTGACAATCTGTTTAACCAACATGAAGGACACCTGTTGCAGTTGTTTAGATTCTCTATGCAAGCCAAAGACCTTCTTTGATGCAAGCATAGATTATCACACGATTCCGGTTATACACGTCGATGTAACCACGAAAAATACACAAATAATTTAATTTAACTAACAGGCACGACAGCTTTTGTTTAGATTATTTACGTAAGCGTAGTTTATCACGAGATTTCTCTTTCACACATCGATGCATATCTGTTGGAATTGTTCACTTTGTTCAAGGATGCGTTGTATACTGCACGAATGAACTGAATTACCTCAGCTTTCATCATCACAGGTAAGTACCGCTTACTATTATAACTTGCAATAATTTATTTAAATTTTAATTCCCCCCTACTTCACAGCGCATGCAATACGATTATTATCTTTTATACATATGTACTGGCATCTGCCTTTTCTCCGTTTCTATCTTACCTTTCTTTGACTGATCGGGATAGAGTGTGAATTATTCACACGGGTCGATTAGTTCGCTAATATTATTGTTGGCTTGTCGTCAAATAAACAAAACATCATTCTGTGATAAGATGTGACCACACTTATCAAAGGATGATGATTTTGATATTTTGTTTACTTGATGGCAAGCCTACAATAATGTTAGCGAATAAGTGTGTTTTTAAAGGTTTTTAGTTGTGATGATCTGAGGAATAAAATGAAAGATGCGATTGCAGTTAAACTGCCGAAGTCGGCTATCTAAATAAAAATTAAAAGAGAGCCTGGCCTTTGTCCTTAACAACTTAATTGAAAGGATCGCCTCCAAACATGCCAAACATTTATTAAGGATTTCTGATTTTCATTCAAGTTTTAGTTAGCCTTACAGGGTTCACAACAGTTGCGCATCGTCCAGTCGGAGCACCGTGCTATGGCGCCAGCCGATCAATATTTGGGATATAACAGTAAACCAGTACCCCAATAGGACAGCTCTATGGGCTGTAACAATCCCCCCGTTAATCTGGTATGCATAGACTAGCCGCCGGGAACCCGAATTACCAGACACCCATCAAAGTAATTAGTAATGTGAGTCTTAACGTAGTAAAGTGCCCCATACTCAACTATGATATCTATGAAATTGTGTTAATTTTGAAGTATCAAGAAAATGGCTCAGGGTAAGATCATTTGATTAAAAGAGGTCCATCAGTTTAAGAAAAAGTAAATCACGCGAGTAACATATTATTCAATAGTTCAGCGGTCACTAATACCTTTTAAGAATCCTAATAACGTTTCCTTCACTATAAGCTGAGAGGAGCTTGAACGTCTTTCAAGACATGTTATTCAAACGCTCGCAGCAACAGCACAATATTCTTACTGTGGAAAGGTGGCGTCACCATAGGGGGAACGTAGGGCGGGAAGGGGGGTAGGGCAGGAGGGAAGCTAACCCTCCCTCCCCCTTAGAAATTCAAAGATAGTAATAAACTGAAGAGTTCACTAAATATCCGAGGCGAATATGTTTTAAATAATTTTGTTTTGAATTTGAAGAATATGTAAAATTAAATGTAATTACCAGTTTGTTTGTGTAGCCATCTTCCGTAGCCGGTATACAATCATTTGTTTTTGATAATGCAATCCTCGTTTTGCTGCTGCAGTCTCTTTATTTTATCCCTTCGAATTTCGCGCTATCTATTTTGGGGCATCATCAGTGGATCAGTTATCTAGAAACTAAATTTTTGTTTACAGATATGATCTTAACGGAACATAAGAAGTTCACTTTGTTTTAATCGAAATAAATATGGGCTACTCCCGGTTTATAGTCTTGCGAAGGTCATCTTTGGTTTTCTTTTTTTTGTGCACATTGTTCTTCATTTTATCACTTTTTGGGTGTGCTTGTTGACTGTTTCACTTTCTTCTAGGTCTAGCTCATTCCGGAATACGTTTTCAACTTAGCTGATTAAGGGCGTTTTTTCGTACGCCTTACGCACGTATTCAGGTTGGCAACACGTAGGAAACAAACGAATTTCGAAATTAGGTACACCTATAAGAGAGTGAAGCAGTAAACCAACATATAGAGAAACTGATAAAATGAAGAAGAAACTGCACAAATTGTGGAGTTCTGCGACTTTAACCTGTAACCAGGCGGGAAGAAGACCAAAGATGAAACGCGCAAGACTATAAAGCGTGAGCCGCTCACATTTATTTCGATTAAAACGAAGTGAATAGTTTTTAATCGTTGTAGATAATAAATCCACTGATGATGCCCGAAAATAGGAGAGGCCGAAACGCGCATGAATGAAACAAAGAGACTGCAGCAGGAAATGTTTCATTATCAAAAACGAATAATTTGTTTTAATCGTTTATATAATTCCCCACCATTGAACAACATTCCTACATCATTCTTATACCATTAACTCCCCTCTACCAGCGAACGGTGACTCTCGACGGCCATTCTAAAATTTCGTGAAAGATCTATATAGGAAATATATCTGCATTTCTTCACACAGTTCTACTGTTATGACATAAAAAGAAACAAAAGTTTTAACAAAAAACCGACCTAAAAATACTATTCCAAAACAAATTAATATGTACTGAAAATTATAAAAAATAATTGTGTGAGTAAAATGAAATGAAAACTATTATACTACTTAAAAGTCAATCAAGTTATTACGATAGTGTAATGTAATTACAATTATTGTTATTTTTGGAGTCGGTGACGGCTAAGGAAACATCCGATCCAACTTCAGTCTCAATATTCTTGTATTATTCTTGCTAGGTATATTGTAGAGTATCCTTGGCTGATACGAAGTCCCAAAGTAACAATAATTATAAGTACATTATCGTAATAAGTTGATTGACTTTTAAGTGGTCTAATATTTTTCACTGCATTTTAGTTAAGAGAACTGTAAAAAATATTTTGATCATTGTTTTTAATTCATAGGTATGAGTTAGATATGAAGTGGGTTGGTACCTATCTTCTTGCGTAGTAAACACATAGATTATTAAGTTGTATAAAAATACGCAACTTTTTTAAAACTTTTATTGCATATTGTTTTGTTTTGGAACAGCTTAGAAGTCGTTTTTATTTGTTAAAATTTTTGTTCATTTATTTTTATTTTTAGAGAATCTGAAGTATATTAACAAATTTTTTTGAATATGGGTAGAGCTACTAAATGTGCTGTTGATGTGACACAGTACCTTTAAATGAGACAGACGAAGCCAGGGATTAATGCCTATATCAACAGAGGAAATCTATCTCGAGAACAATATCGAAAGAGCCTTGCAAAGAGCGCAAAAATAGACTTTCAAAAATGCGGCTTTACATGAAAAATGTTTTTAACAGGGAATTACTTGACCATAACGACGGTACAGTAGGTGACTCAAATATCCTGATAGCCTATAAAAGATTCGGACGAGTACCGTTAATTTGCTCATAAGAATTGAAGAGTTACGTTGCTTTGTCATTGATCCCATAATCAGAACCTCATCAAAGTACCCTTGAAGTACATTCTTTCCAATAAAAAAAGAATAATCGAAATCGGTTTGCGTGATATTGACATATTCTTCCATTTGTCTCGCAAATACTTAACGCAAATTTGAGACTTATATGGTTTCCTTGTGAGTTCCATTCTCAGAACTGGACCAAATTGACATGGGACCACACGGGAAGCACCAGCTATCAAATAAAAAAACAAGAATCATCAAAATCGGTTCCCACTGTCGAAGATTCTGAGGTAACAAATATATAAAAAATATATATATCGTCGAATTGAGAACCACCTCTTGTTTTGAAGTCGGTTAATAACAGTTCATTTCAATGTTGTTACTGACATTTCTGTTGTTTTAGAATATGATATTCGAAAGATAATCGGTATCCGTAGTGTTAGTGTCTGTGGTAATTGAGAGTGTTATAGAGGGTAAAAATTGTAAAAGATTGTGGTACATACCGGGATATAATTGAAGATGGAGACTGTTAGTACCACTGTGAAATCAATAGGTTGACACAGAAGAAGAATACATAGCGACCCACAATAATTATCATGACTCTAAATATTACTTTGATACTGACATTAATATTGTCCGTTAAGCTCTCTCATTTGGTAGCTCAAACAATATCTACTCATCTCGTAAATAAAGGAATTACGTGAAATATCTAATAAGTGAAGATATTTTTGCTAATATTAATGGAAGAGAGGAACTGGAATAGTAGAGACACAGTTTAACAGTTTTTTGAAAACGACAGACAAATTAAGGCGAGAGAGACATATATTCGTTTAAAATTTCTAAAATAATTGTAGGAAATGACAATGATTATTCAAACTGGGTTTTCTAGTAAAATAACAGACAGGATTCTGGAGGACATTTATGTCCCAGAACTGTTACAACAGTGATGTTGAGATGTCATGCATCCAAGTTTTTATGAGACTTAACTAACGTGGTTATCCGTCCATAGGCTTACAAACTACTTAAAACTAACTGACATTAACGTAAGGGCGACACACGTACTCATGACCGAGGGAGGACTCGAACCTCCGTCGCGAAGCTACCACGTACTCCTCAGCAACTCGTCTTAGAGCACTCGGCGGGGCGCGGTGGAGTAGCCGAGCGGTCTAAAGCGTCTCGCTGCGGAGCGCGCGGTTGCTCGCCGTGGAGGTTCGAGTCAAATGTTCAAATGTTTGTATAGTCTATTGGACTTAACTACGGGGTCATCAGTCCCTAAACTTACAAACTACTTATGAACTAGGACGGCACAAATATCCATGCCCGAGGGGGGGGGGATTCGAACCCCCGACCGTAGTGGCCGTGCAGACCGTGACTGGAGCGCCTCAGTCCCCTCGGCCACCGCGGCCGGCGAGGTTCGAGTCCTCCCTGGGGGCAAGGGTGTGTGTGTTGTCCTTAGGTTAGCTTACCTAGGTTTAAGTAGTTTGTGAGCTACGGACTGATGACCACGCAGTTTGGTCCGATTGATTTACAAACATTTCAGCACTCGGCGATTCCTCCGCGGCATAATATGTGTAAGAATGGAAGAGATCATTGACATGATAGATGATGATCAGCTGGACTTTAACAGTAAAGCCACCAGAGAGTTCCCCCCACATGATTACAGAGCTTCCACCAGTTTGAACAGTCCCCTGCTACCACTTTACACTATTAGTTTGCGATGTGTAGTTTTGCTGCAGGGTGAAATATAGGGACAAACTCTACAATTTGTATATATATTAAGATTATACAGCCGCGTCACAGTCATCTTACGCAAAGATCGACATCAAAGCCCTGTAGATAGTGTCTTTCTCATGTCCCCCTCCACACTCTCCCCTGCATGCTCGCTATCAAGGAGCGCTGCCCACCTCAGCTGCCGGACGCGTCTGCACTGATACCGGTCCACGGAGGGGTGCCGTGAGTTTGCAAGACGGCCGCAGGGTGCAGCGGAGGCAGCGATAGCGGACACGTCCGGCGAGGGGGGGGGGGGGGGAGCGGCACAGATACTCCTTCCAGCCTCTCTCCATGCAACGGCCGGAAGGAAAAAAGCCCGCAGCGTGCGCCATCACCACCCGCGGAAATAAAATTTTTCTGCCGCGGAAGATCCGGCATCTCTCTATCTGTGCTGCTGCTGCTGGCGTAGCGGCAACATCGCGTTCTGTGTCTACATCTAGCTGCAGCTCTGAAAGCCACCCTCAGGGGTGGTGTGGAGGTATTTGTATACCCTGTCTTTCTCACCATCTTTTCGCGGTGTATCCTGCAGGAAAAAGAAAGAAAAGAAGTTTAAAAAATTCATTTGGAAATACGACCTCGATTTTGATCCAATGATTTGACACAACACCTGGGTGATAGTAGATGTACAAGTAATTGTTTCATGTCGTCCGACAAGAGATAGAGAAGTGACGTAGATGCCGAAAAACCAACTTTGTGTACCTTGTAATGAAGGCTGTGTTCAGCGGCAAGGCTCAGGTCAACACGGATTTAGAAAATAGAGTTCATGCGAAACACAACTAGCTCTTTATTCATACGAAGTGGTGGGTGCTATCGACAAATCGATTCCGTATTTCTTGATTTCCAGAAGTCTTTTGACATTGTACCTGACAAACGGCTTTTAATCAAGTTGCGTGGTTATGGTATATCGCCTCAAATATCTCGATTGGATAGGAGTTTTCTGTCAGGGAGGACACAGTTCGTAGTAATCGATGGTAAGGCATCGACTAAAACAGAGGTGATATCGGGAGTTCCACAGGGTAGCGTTATTGGTCCTCTGCTGTTCCTTAGTTACATAAACGATTTACGGGAAAGTAGCTCTCTTAGGTTGTTTGCAGATGACGCTGTCATTTACCGTCTAGTAAAATCATCTGAAGATCAAAACCACCTGCAAAACGATATGAATAATATATCACTAGGGTGTAAAAATTGGCAATTGACTCTAAATAATGAGAAGAGTGCAGTCGTCCACACGAGTACGAAAAGAAGTCCGTTAAACTTTCTTTACAAGATAAATAAATCAAAAGTGAAGGCCGTGAACTCCACAAAATACCTAGGAATTAAATTGGAAACAACAATGTCGTGGGAAAAGCGAACCAGAGACTGCATTTTATTGGCAGAACTCTTAAAAGATGCAACAGAACTACAAAAGAAACTGCATACACTACGCTTGTCCGTCCATTTTTGGAGTATTGCTGCCCAGTGTGGGATCCTTATCAGGTGGGTTTGACGGAGGACATCGAAAGAGTCCAAAGAAGGGCAGCTCGTTTCGTATTGTCACGATACAGGAGACACAGCGATACTGAAATGAGACACAGCGTTACTGGGATGGGAATCATTACAACAATGGTGCTTATCGCTGCGGCGTGGGCAACTTATGAAACTCAAATCGCCAACATTCTTCACCAAATGCGAAAATATATTGTTGACTCCCACTTACATAGAAATGATCATCAGAATAAAATACGAGATATCAAAGTTCGAACGGAGACATTCAGGAGTTCTTTCTTCTCGCGCGCTATTCGAGAATGGAATGGGAAATAAATAGTGTAATAGTCGTTCGATGAACCCTCTGCCAGGCACTTTAATGTGATTTGCAGATTATGCCATGTAGATGTAGATGTTTAAAATATTCCCTTGGAGATACGACCTCGATTTTGATCCGATGATTTGACAGAACACCTGGGGGGTAGTAGATGTACTAATAATGGTTTCACGTCGTCCGCCAAGAGATAGCGAAGTGACGTAGCTGCCGAAGAACCATCTTTGTGTACCTTGTAATGTAGGCCGTGTACAGCCGTAAGGCTCAGTGTGATATCAAAGTGTGAAGCAAACAGGCGTTATTACATGTAGACGCATCGTGTTTCCTGCAGCGAACTGAGTGAGTTTGTAAGGTGCCAAACTGTAAATGCTACATGAAGTCGTGAAAGAGGCAGGCAAACATAGTCAAGTTACTTTCATTTCATTTGTGTATCTCTTTTAAGGACATTGTTAATCTAAGTAATACCAAAATGCTGCTTTACTTTGTAGATGTTAAATACTGTTTAGTAATATAACAATAAGCCTATTTCGGCACTGTGGCCATCATCAGGCTATGACCATATGGCAACGTGGAGGTATAATTTATTATAATAATTGCATATAATTGCAGTATAAATGTTCTTTAGATGGTATGTATGTATATATTATTTTATGCGTATCAGGTTTTGATTTATTACTCCTATTCTGTCAGTTTGACATATCTATGTAACCATAGAGCATCGCTGGAAGATGTGTCAAACTGACAGAATAGCATTAATAAATTAATAGCTGATAAGCGTAAAACAATACATATATACACATACCATCTAAAGAGCATTTATACTGCAATTATATGCAGTTATTATAATAAATTATACCTCCACGATGCCATATGGACATAGCCTGATGATGGGCACAGTGCCGAAATAGGCCTATTGCTATATTAATAAACGATATTTAACATCTATAAAGTAAATCAGCACTTTTGTATTACTTAGGTTATCAATGGTCAAATTAATTGGCAGTGCTGCAAATAAGTTGGATACCTCGCAAAAAGTTTAACGGGTCACGCTTCGTGCACAGCATGAGTATAATGATGCATTTCGTAAATTTCTAGCCTCAGATTTACACCTACAAAAAATAACAACATTTGTCATATAAGACATAGCAGTAGAAAATTACATATATCATAATATTGAAAATGTGGGAATTTACGTTGTTGAACCTGTTTTGTGATAATCACGTTTTCAATGTTGCTGCTCTTCCTTCTCCCGTGCTTGCTTAAAAAGGTGATGATATACCCTCGTATGCAAAAGGCATAATTTTGGATAGTTTTTCCAAAAATATTTCAGCAAATTTTGTGCTACCAGTAGCATGGTTATTTTTGTTCTGAAAAATTATAGTGTACTGTACAATCGTCTTTTAACATACACTTAAATGTTTTTACTCGTTCATTCACTATGAACTTCGCTTAGATTGTCAAGCAAAATAATACAATTTTAATTTTATGAAATTAGGCCTAGAAATACATACAAAATCACTGAGTAACTAGCCTACTTATTACTTTTTGTTGTAGTTCTAGCTTTTTGCAAACTTGTCATCTGTACAGTATAATAAACATTTAAATTTCGTGTTTTCCCATTATGGGTTCGAGGAACGCGTCATTCATATTAGTACTTACGATTCTTTCTCTTTAGTTTCTGGTTCTTCCTGTTTTCTTTGCAGTGTGTTTGTTATTTGTTTTCCACGTTTTGTTCGTGTTATACATTACGCCAGCATTAATATTCGACGTATGGATACGGCTAAAAACTATTCATTCGTTCTCTGGGTGTTTTGTTTTGTAGAGTTGCGCGCGAAATACCAGTGTTTACTGTTAGTCTCGCGCAACTCTCCAAAACAATGCACAGACCAGCCGTGTCAACACGAAGTGTTCCCATGCTAGCAGTAGAACTGCAGGCCCGCACACCTCCAGAGTATCGAACTGCGTGGTCCGAATGGTCCCGTACGACGTAGATCTGTCGAGCGCTGTCTCGTTTAGTACATTTGTCCAAGACACAGCAGGAACGCTGAAAAATGGTCTGTAGGTCTACGTTTAGAATGTTCGCAGTTGTATTACCCGTTCGTTTACCATTCTTGCAACACGAAGATGATGTTCCAACAGAATGACGCTGTTCCACACACTGGCCACTACGATATCCGGACTCGTCTCCAATGGAGCGTGTGCGGGCTATGATGGATGACAACTGACACGTGCCATTCTTCAAACTACGTGAATACTGAGTGCCGAAACTATTGCCATCTAAATGATCGAATAGACGCCAGTGTTAAGGCCTGTATCATCATACGTGGAGGCTACAGCACGTAGTCATATGAGTGTTGAACCGTGGAACGGCACTAGGTACCTCAATACTGCTTGAGCCATTGATCTGTAAACGTAATCATGACATCCAGAATGAAACTTTCACTCTGCAGCGGAGTGTGCGCTGAAATGAAACTTCCTGGCAGATTAAAAGTTTTGTGGCGAAACCGGGACTCGAACCTGGGACCTTTGCCTTTCTCTGGCACGACTCATGATGCCGCCTCACAACTTTACTTCCGCCACTACCTCGCCTCCTACTTGCCAAACTTCACAGAAGCTGTCCTGCGAAACATGCAAGACTAGCACTCCTGGAAGAAAGGATATGGTGGAGACATGGCTTAGCCACAGCCTAATGGATGTTTCCAGAATGAAACTATTCACTCTGTAGCGTAGTGTGCGCTGATATTAAACTTCCTGGCCGGATCCGGCACAAAAATTTAATCATGACATGTTCTCCATTTGCTCTGTTTCGAAAAAAAGTCATAAGTGAATAGGAAAACATCAAAAGGGTGTACTAATTTTATTTCCGGCAGAGTATATGTAGGATGTAGCAACAGACTGACTTTTTGAGAAACGTACGCTGACGTACCTTTGATAGCACATTCTGTGTTGCAGGACGCCTCTTTTGCAGCTTCTCTCACTGGTCCGATCTTCTCCGTGACTCTTTCGCGCTGCTCTCCTTCAGATTTCTATATACACTATCTCTCTTATCTGTTATGGATTTCTGTACTCATTAGGGGTATTCAGCCAAACCAGTGTTAATGTTACCTACTTCCTTTGTTGACGAACAACAGTACCTCATTATCTTCCAATGATGATAATGATGATGATTTCTTGTGGCATTTTTGGCCGTTAGACCCCAGCTAGTGTCGTTTTCGGCGTGTCTGGTGGAAGTCTTTAGGTGAAGCCACAAGGGCGATGATGATGAGAACGACACAATAGACAGTCCCCAAGTGGAGCAATAATAATCTAACAAGGAGACCACATGGTTATCGGATTTTAGAATTTTTTGATATTTATGGTACGTGAAGTTCAGAAGTCAAATAACAATCAGCCAAAGCAATTCGACACAATCCTCAAAATTTCTTGAGAAAATCGACTTTGAAGTTTTGCAAGTAAGCGTAAGTACCAATCATTAAATCATTTTTCAGAATCTGTTGGTGCAGTGCAGGTGGTTGCGTTGTGGTTTTACAACCCTACGGTCGGCGGTTCAAATCCTGTCGTGGCAGATTTTTATTTCTTCTCGTTGTGTTCGAAAACTTACAATTTTAGTACCTAATAGTAATTTTTACGAAAAGTGCACGTTTTTATGTTTATTCGTAATTTTCTATATTTTATTGAAGTTTGTTAATAATGATGGTTCAATAAAAAAATAAAAATATAAAAACATTTTTCACAGTATTGGTTTCACCATTCTTTGACAACAGAAGTCTCTCATGGCTCATATTGCGAAGAACTACGACACTCTTTTTGGAAAGTCATCTCCATAGCTACTAATGGCTTTTCAAGCAGAAAACCTACTCAACCAACGTTTTACGTGACTAGTTTTAAGCTCGTCTGCATACACATAAACAAAAACTAACACAACACGTGGAATTAGAGATCCAAAAATGTTTTATACAACTGAATTCGGAAAAGAAAAGAAGTATGTGTCATAGTGGGATTCGAACCACCGACTCTATGGTAGTGAGGCCAGAACACTACCACCTGAGCTAAAGCAACAGGTGCTCTAAGTATTTCATTATTTTGGTACTTACATGTACTTTGCAAAACTTCAAAGTCGATTTTCTCGAGCTCTTTTGAGAGTTGCGTCGAATGGCTTTGATTGATATTTCAGTTCTGAAATTAACGTTCCATAAATATAAAGAAATTCTATAATCCGATACCCATGTGGTCTCCTTTCGTTATTTTTTTCCTTTATTGTTATTTTACACTGAACATTATACATGTCAGTACGTTGGCAGTAACATTAAGTGCTGCTCTTCAGCCGAGAGAACGTAAAATATATGAACATGGGGAATTAAAACATGAAACGGAGTTGAAATAATGGAGCTTTAAAAC
Source organism: Locusta migratoria (assembly GCA_026315105.1). Lineage (NCBI taxonomy): Eukaryota > Metazoa > Arthropoda > Insecta > Orthoptera > Acrididae > Locusta > Locusta migratoria. The sequence continues at coordinate 836,723,170 of CM048745.1, read as the reverse complement.
ATGGACAAGACGATAAAAATCGGAGAAATGACAATTGGAATAGATGAATAAACCAGACGTAGTCAGTTAAAATAATGAGTCATGGTAACACTAAAAAACACAGACAAGACGAAGAGCATTCGGAGACATCCTTCAAAACGTATTGATTGCGACAGTTATCTGGAAGCGGTGGACGCATATAAAAACACACACACTGATGAACTGTGATACACAACACTGGACGAAGCACTGTTAAAGCTGATGGCGCAGCTCTCCGAAGGATAGGGAGGAGGGAGTAGGAAGTGTAGGGGAGGGGGTAGGAGAGCATGGAGAGGAGGCGTAGGGACCCCAGGGCAGGAAGGGAAAGAACCAAGTGGTGGGAATAGGAGGGGGAGGGCAGGGGCGCTTCATCCATGGAAGGGGATCAGGGTTGGTAGGACGTAGGTGTATATTTCAGCACGGAGGGTGTCATCTGGGAGGGGGAGGTGGCAGAAGTTGCCCTGGGAAGGATGTGGAGAGTGTGGAGGTGAAGGGAAGGAAGGACGCAACAGTAAAGGCTTGGCAGAGGCCCGGGATTGGTGAGGATGGGGTAGACCAGGGTGTTGTGGGAGTCTACCTGGCGGTTGGTGTAAAGGATCTGGATGTGTTTGAGGTATTGGAGGAGTTGGGGTAACGGGATAAGGTGATGCAGGATCGTTATTTCTTGCAAAGTATACGTTTTATCTAGGTACAGTAAGTGTCCAATAATCGGGGCTACAGCTTGAAGTATGGGCGACTGGCAGTTATAGGAGAGGTCATGGGCTCGAAACTTTCTGGGATGACGGAATTTCTCAACAATGTGAGGAGTCGCCTGATACGACACGTGCTTTAGTTTGTACAGTAAACTGTAGTCCTCGTTTTTCCGGTTGGATACCTGGGGTAGGCTAAGGGACAAAGGACACGATAGATACCGATGTGACGTCTAGTCGGAAGTCTAGCACCTAGTCTGTGGTGGATACATCGGTTCACACAAGACCACCGAAGTGAAGCACCACCGGGCGTTGCCAGTACTTGGACTGGAAGCGTCGCGCTGTTGACAGTTTTCCCTTTAATATTCATAGAATATATGACATCAACTGCGATTGGGCAAAGCAGGAAATGTGTACCCAGCCGGGATTCGAACCCGGGTCTCCTGCTTTCTAGGCAGTTGCGCAGACCCCTACATCACTGGGGACACAGTGATCACCGCACCTGCAAGGACTACCTAAGCACGCCTCCCGTCAGATACAAACTCCCACCTTCGCCCTGCCCACAGTACTCAAACTCGTAGTTATGAAACTAATTCCGGTAAGAGTAAGGGCTTCAAACTTGCCCACCCCACCCCACTAACGATAGGATCATTGCCCGTCACCGGCATATTGTCTGTTCCGAAAGAACCGACGTCACCTCTGATCCTGCAGTTGTTATTATTTAATATTCAAAGAATATATGAAATCAACTGCGATTGGGCAAAGCTGAAAAGTGTACCCAGCCGGGATTCGAACCCGGGTCTCCTGAGTTTGTATCTGACGGGAGGCGTGCTTAGGTAGTACTTGCAGGTGCGGTGACCACTGTGTCCCCAGTGGTGTAGGTGTCAGCGCAACTGCCTAGAAAGCAGGAGACCCGGGTTCGAATCCCGGCTGGGTACACATTTTCAGCTTTGCCCAATCGCAGTTGATGTCATATATTCTGTGAATATTAAATGATAACAACTGTAGGATCAGAGGTGACGTCGGTTCTTTCGGAACAGACGCCACATGTATATAGTTGTCCCTTTGCCTCAAGGCAGAGGGGCAGGAGGGATAATGGTGGAAAATCCCTCATCAACGTCCTGCATTAAATTCGAAACTTCTCTGCAGTGTCTCATGGGGTGAGGTCATGGGACACTGTTAATGGTGACCCATCCGTGGGATGGGAGGTTAATTTCGGCAGCCCCCATGGTGTTTTTCGGAGCAGACTATGTGCCGATACCGGTTTCACCAACTCCTTCCTCCCATCTTCAACACGAACACTATACTACACTACACACACACCCATTAGTCACCCACACTTAACACAGACATTTCCGCACAAAGTTTTCACCCTTTGCGAAACAAAAGTGCCTTCGGGCGCGGTGGATAGGGAAAACCTTTCAAATCCGGCGGCTGCCCGCGTCGTAGGTTCGAATTCTCCCTCGGGCATGGATGTTTGTGTTGTCTTTAGTATATGTTAGTTCATAAGTACTTTGTATGTTTAGGGACTGATGACCCCGCGGTTAAGTCCCTTAAGCTTTACAAACAGCCGGCCGTGGTGGCCGAGGGGACTGAGGCGCTCCAGTCACGGTCTGCACGGCCACTACGGTCGGGGGTTCGAATCCCCCCTCGGGCATGGATATTTGCGCCGTCCTTAGTCTTAGCTATTTCATAAGTAGCTTGTAAGGTTAGGGACTGAAGATCCCGTAGTTAAGTCGCATAAGTTCTACTAACATTTGAACATTTCTTTACAAACATTAGAACATTTTATCAGGCGGTTGAACCTGCCGCTCAGGGTCTACCAGCCACTCATTCCATACCACTTTACTTTTTAATGGCACCAGGTTACTGGCTCTCAGGAAATTATTATAATATCCGATTTAGGATGTTTCGTTGATGCCACAATTTATTTCGGCATAACTGTCGTAATAGGCGTGCATAAAACGAGTTCCCAAATTTTACATTCTGCAACAATCATAGATATAGATCTCGCACGTTTATTAGAGGACCCGTTTTGAAAACGAAAATGACCAACGTTATCTGCCAATCATGAGGAACATTTCGCTACTACGGTATAGCTCTGCTGTAACGATGAAATGCGGTTTCAGTTTTTTTTTTCTAGCTCTTTATAATATACTAGCTGAAAACTCGGCTTTGCCCTGGTATTAATTTATTTATTCCTGCCATTTTTCAGGTTTTTATTCAATTATATACGGGCTGCATGTCTGTAAATTCTCTTGGGAACACAATTAGTAGTAAAGAAGCAATAGATTGAAACATGGTACGTTAAGGGGGCAGTTTCCCATGACCGTTACTGTTTATGTGCTCTTATCTCATGAATTAAAGGTTGTACTGTGATACAATTTAGAGGCTACATTCAACTATATGCATGTATACTGTTTGTAAAACTTCTAGCGACTACAATTTGTAGTGTAAAAATTATAAACTTTAACGTCATACCGAATGCCATAGTTTCACTCCATAACAGTGGAAAAGTAGTAAGCGAGAAATTTTTTCCTTTTATAATTTTGCTATGGTTGTCAGCGAGAATGAGTTTAATAAAGGCTTGAAATTATGTTAGCAAGTCGCTAAGTATTGTCATTCTCATATAGCGTATTTATAAAGTCTCGACGTATTATGTGGCAGTTTTTTGCGGTTCCTATTCTTTATGACGTCATATCTTCTGAATCATGTGTCGTATGTGATTCTTAACCCTGCAGAAATTCTTACCTCATGGTAAGCAATGTTTGTACCAAATTTTGTTGAAATCACTCAGGTGGTTTAGCAAAAAGTAAGAAGCATTTTCGCTAAATGCATCATTTTCTCTCGCATCTCATTGTTTATGAAGTCATACCTCGTTAACTACGTGTCGTACGTGATTCTTACACTTACGGTGACCGTCCTCATAGATTGAAGCTTACGTGTACAAAATTTCATTAACATTGCAACAAAACTGTAGATTTGAATGCAACACGTACACAAACAAACATACGGACACTCTGCTTTATATTTAAAGATTTCAAAACCTTTGATTTTTTATCGTACGACGATTTAAACTACAGTGTTAAGTACGGCTTTGTATCTATTTTTCTTTTTCAATTATTTATTATTATTATTTGTATAGCCTGGAACTGATATTCCACTAAATGCGAATATGACTCTACAACGCGATATGGGAAACCTGGAGTTGACCTCTAGTATATGACGATTCAAAGGTCCTAAAATATAGCACTCCTGCCCGTACTATTTATACAATACTTCTTCGCTTTTTAATGTTAAATGTAATTTAATAGTAATAGTAACTGTTAACAGTGGACTACACTACCTTCCAGTGCAAAAGTCATACGTAACGAGAGCAACTGCTAGATAAATAAAATATGACAGTCAAGATGCTGTTCAATTTTCGAGCTTCGCTCGGGAACCTGTCTATTGACCTCTGTTGGTACTTCCGCCACGATCTATTTTGCTGCTGTAATTTATTCTTCTCACCGCAATTTACAGTGGCCGAATTGAATGGCTTGTCATAGCCTGTTGACTTTATCGTTTGATGTTTAATTATACTGCGTCATTTGACATTTTCTAGGTTAATTGCCTGTGCTAGCTAAACTAGGCCACGCTTCGGCGTGGCTGATTGTAGTGTTGCACATTGCGGTGACACCAAAAAACAAGTACAGTACTCCCGATATGGCAACATGAACACAGACAGTACATACATTACCGTCAGAAGCCGCGCATTATGAACATTATCACGTGTGCCAAACCTTATCGTTCGAAGCGTTGTTAAACAGTGTGTACATCGATTCATCGACGTGCGCATGGACTCAAAAGTATTTTCGTGTATAAGAAAGACAAGTGTAAAAATGTTCGATTTCGTATACTCTATACCGAATTTATATATAAAGAACAGTCCGGAGAGCAATTTTTTTCCGACTAGTTTCGGTCTTCTCTTAGACCATCTTCAGGAAATATAGCTCCATTGATGTGGAGCTATATTTCCTGAAGATGGTCTAAGAGAAGACCGAAACTAGTTGGGAAATAAAAATTTTTTTTGTACTTTTTTTTTGTTCTTTATATATAAATTTAAGTAAGAGTGTTGTTGCTCAATAAATGAAACAAAAATGTTTCCAAAAATATGCTATACAGAATTGCTATACGTTAAAGAAAGTGCTTGCTATATAGGAAAAGGATTTTATGCCTCTCGTATGTTTATATTCTGTTAATTTCAGATTTTTTTTCTTTATTGAATTTTAAAACCCGCACCGGGGGGCAGGCTGGTTACGGTCTCAGCGCCGTTCTACAGCCGAGAAGCTTACATTGCCAAGGAGAGTAAAACTGGAACATGGAGACAACAAACGGAGAGCATGATGCATGTAATGGATATAAAGCACACTTACCTCAGCCAAGATCAGTGATTTATGTTATTTATCGTTTTTTACCGGTTTCGGTGAGCTATTCTTTTTACAATGTTATCCTATTTTCAATAAAATAAAGAGTTGTGAAAATGTAATATAAGAAAAAGAACATTGTCAAACGATTAACATTTGTATAACTAAAGTGGATCGTCATCTGCATTGCACACACAAAAAATTGTGTGCGTTCTTGTTACTTGTGACAAGAACACACACAATTTTTAAGTGTGCTAGGCGAGTATCGAATGAATAAGCTGGTTTTTGGAGAATCTAGAAAATGATCCGAGCTGGAAGCGTACTTTCAGTTTTTCTCAAATTCCGATATTTTCCGGTCGATTTCCCAGAAATTTTATTTTGTACAACCCTTGTCTTTAGAATTACGAAACGAACAAAGAAAAGGTCACCGATACCGGTGAAGCCATTGTCAAGTGATGCTCTTTCATCAGTGATCTCTATATAACCTGGACGTATATCTGGCGTGTGAGCATAGAACTGTAGCGTGCCTGCACATTCATATGTTTTGCACACGAATTTGCATTGTCCACCATGTTGTAATTAGTCAAACGAATTTACATCAGTTAATAGATGACAGATAATTGATAGATTATCTCTGGATTTGAAACTTATGTCAATATATGAACTGACAAACTCGCGTGAGTAGGGAATCGAAAAATATTTCCTTTTCGTTTTCTTGTAATACTTCATAACGGCCATGTTGTAATTAGTCAAGAAACAGAATTTGAACATCTTTGGCTGGCACGCACAGCTATCTGCAGTTCAACATCCAAGTAATACAGAGATCACTGGCTTTCATACATAGGGCAATTCTTTTTTCTTAATATAGATGATCTTTCCTCCGACGTACAACGCAGCACTTTACACTTGTTTGAGGCTCAATTGCCATTCCCTAAAACACGTGTCAACACGCTGCAGATGACTGTGCATTTCACCACCCTTTTCCAATGTTGCGATTTCTCATGCGCGGAAAGCCTCATTCAACTTACAATCTTATCTACGAGATCATTTATATACAGGGTGAATCTAGATTCGCGCGCACGGGCTTCGCAGTGCGATTCCTCACATGCTAGCAATGAAAAATGGTCTTTTCACAAAATTTCGTCGTGCGTATGTTTCCGGCAGTAAATGGACGTCGAAGACTGAGATGGGTGTGTGTCCCACACGCCAGTGCGATTCAGACTTACACTACTACACCAACAAGCGTCTAAGGGATGTTGGAGGTGTCTTGAGGAACAAAGTGAGCATAGAAACTCATGCCCGGAAACGTCATTCAATGACGCTACAGAGCGTCAAAGTTGCTGGAGGGAATGTCTAGCGGCAGGAGCTGGTGCCTGTAAGTTGGATTCTCGTAGCGTCGTTGAATGGCGTTTCCGGGCATATGTTTCCGTGCTCACTTTGTTCCTCAAGACACCTCCCACATCCCGTAGAAGTTTGTCGGTGTAGTAGTGTAATTATGAAACACAATGACGTATGGGACACACACCCGTCTCAATTTTCGACGTCCATTTACTGCCGGAAATATGCGTAGGATGAAATGTTGTGAGATAATTTTTTTTTTTTTTATTGCTAGCATGTGAAGCATCGCGCTGCGAAGTCCGAATGCGCGAATTTAGATTCAACCTGTATACTGTAAAAAGCGAAGGTCCTATAACACTCTCCCAGGGCACGCCTGCGATTACTTTAACGTCTGAACACTTCTCTCCGTTGAGATTAGATTTCGTTCCGTAGATCTATATTGAGGAGATACTCGTGGATGTGGAACAAGCTGAATAATAGATGATACTAATAATATAAATACAGATACATACATTTTCAGGTTTCTTATTTTTTATTCTTGTTTAGCTGATAATAATATAATAGCACGAGTACCGATACAAGCATCATTTGGTACAATTTACAAATTCACTAATGGAGTAGAAGGAGTTGGCCACTAGAAAGCCTTTTAGGTTCCTCAAATGATCTTTATTTGTAGCTAAATGTTTATACTTGATGGTAAATTATTGAAAATGTGTGTTCCTGAGTAGTGGACCCCTTTTTGAACTAAAGTGCTTTTAGGTCTTTGTTTAGATCATTTTTATTCCTAGTATTGTATGTATGAACTGAGCTGTTGGTTGGGAAAAGGCATATATTATTTATGACAAATTTCATTAAGGAATAAATATACTGACAGTAGTTCTTTGAAGAGGCTTCTACAGGACATCCGTTAATTTACTCCACAAACAATACGTATTACACGCTTTTGGACTCCGAATATGGACTATTAAGACTTTTGACTGACTTTAAGAGTGACCCCAAGATATTATACCATATGACATTATGAAATGAAAGTAAGCAAGGTATGTCTCCCACGTATTGAAAACACAGATTTGTTGAGTCGTTTCTGCAGTTCTGTGGTGTGCTCCTCCCAACTAAATTTATTATCAAGCTGTAATCCCAGGAACCACTCCCATGAACCACAGACATTGCCGAGGTGGGGTGGCTTGCGTGCCTCAACGGTACAGATAGCCGTACCGTAGGTGCAACCACAGCGGAGGGGTATCTGAGGAGAGGCCAGACAAACGTGTGGTTCTTGAAGAGGGGCAGCAGCCTTTTCAGTAGTTACAGGGGCAACAGTCTGGATGATTGATTGAGCTGGCCCTGTAACATTAGCTAATGTGGCTTTGCCACACAGTTACTGCGAACGGCTGAAAGCAAGGGGAAACTACAGCCGTTATTTTTCCTGAGGACATGCAGCTCTACTGTATGAAAATATGATGATGGCATCCTCTCGGGTAAAATATTCCGGAGGTAAAATAGTCCCCCATTCGGATCTCCGTGCGGGGACTACTCAGGAGGATGTGATCATCACGAAAAACAATACTGGCATTCTACGGGTCGGAGCGTGGAATGTTAGATCCCTTAATTGAGTAGGAAAATGAGAAAATTTAAAAAGGGAAATGGATAGGTTGAAGTTAGATATAGTGGGGATTAATGAAGTTCGGTGGCGTGATGAACAGGATTTCTGGTCAGGTGAGTACAGGATTATAAATACAAAATCAATTGGGGATATCACAGGAGTAGGATTGATAATGAATAAGAAAGTAGGAATGCGGGTAAACTACTATGACCAGCACAGTGATCGCATTATCATTGTAAATATAGATACAAAGCCAACACCGACAACAGTAGTACAGGTTTATATGCCAACTAGCTCTGCCGATGATGAGGAAATCGCAGAAATATATGAGGAGCTAGAGGAAATTATTCAGACAATTAAGGGAGAGGGAAACTTAATTGTTGTGGGAGACTGGAATTCGGTAGTAGGACAAGGAAGGGAAGGGAAGATAGTAGGTGAATATGGCCTAGGCAAACGGAATGAAAGAGGAAGCCGCCTGGTAGAATTTTGCACAGAACATAATTTAGTTATAACAAACACCTGGTTTAAGAATCACAAAAGAAGGTTTTATACGTGGAAGAGACCAGGAGACACCGGGAGATACCAGATAGATTTTATAATGGTAAGACATAGATTTAGGAACCAGGTTTTAAAGTGTAAGACATAACAAGGGGCAGATATAGACCCTGACCATAACTTATTGGTTATGAACTGTAGGCTGAAACTGAAGAAACTACAAAAAGGTAGGAAAGTAAGGAGATGGGACCTAGATAAATTGAAGGAACCCGAAGTTCTTAAGAATTTCAGAGGGAGCTTTATGCAACAATTGACAGAAACACGGGAAAATAAAACAGTAGAGGAGGAATGGGTAAAATTGAGAGATGAAATAGTGAAGACAGCAGAGGACAAAATAGGTAGGAAGGCAAGACCTACAAAAAATCCTTGGATATCACCGGAGATACTAAATTTAATCGATGAAAGGAGAAAATATAAAAATGCAGTAAATGAAACAGGCAAAATGGATTACAGACGACTAAGGAATGAGATTGATAGGAAGTGCAAAATGGCTAAGCAGTAGTGGCTAGAAGGCAAATGCAAGGATGTAGAAGAATGTATAAATAGGGGAAAAATAGATACAGCCTACAGGAAAGTAAAAGAAACATTTGGAGATAAGAAAAACAGCTCCATGAATATCAAGAACACTGATGGAAAACCAGTTCTCAGCAAAGAAGGGAAAGCTGAAAGGTGGAAAGAGTATATAGAGGGGCTCTACAAAGGAAATGAACTTAGAGACAATATTGTAGGAAGGGAAGAAGATGTAGATGAAGATGAAATGTTCAAATGTTTGTTAAGCTTAAGGGACTTAACTACGTGGTCATCAGTCCCTAAACTTACAAACTACTTATGAACTACCTACAACTAAGGACGGCACAAATATCCATGCCCGAGGGGGGATTCGAACCGTAGTGGCCGTGCAGACCGTGACTGAAGCGCCTCACTCCCCTCGGCCACCGCGGCCGGCGAAGATGAAATAGGAGATACTGTACTGAGAGAAGAATTTGACAGAGCCCTGAAAGATCTAAGTCTAAACAAGGCCCCTGGAGTAGATGATATTTCCTCAGAGCTACTGAAGTATCTGGGAGAACCAGCTATGACAAAATTGTTTCACCTGGTGTCTAAGATGTATGAGACAGGTGAAGTACCCTCAGACTTTAAGTAAAATGTTATAATCCCCATTCCAAAGAAGGCAGGTGCAGACAGTTGTGAAAACTACAGAACCATCAGTTTAATAAGTCATGCTTGCAAAATATTAACACGAATTATTTACAGAAGGATGGAAAAGCTGGTAGAAGCCGACCTCGGGCAAGATCAATTTGGGTTCAGGAGAAATGTAGGAACACGGGAGTCAATACCCTAAAATCAAGCAACAACCTGTACCACAAACTCACAATAGAAGAAAATTACCACATACAAAAAGCAATAGTAGAAGGAAAATCAGTAATGAACGAATACACCACCCTATGCAAAAATACATTATTTAACCCACTACATGAACTGTACAGAAAGGGTAACACAGGCAGCTAAAACACACACACACACACACACACACAGAGAGAGAGAGAGAGAGAGAGAGAGAGAGAGAGAGAGAGAGAGAGAGAGAGAGAGACAAAACAAACATCATTCAAATCGACCGCCATTCCACTGCAGAACAGCTGACAGTCAAATGACACAGGTGCAGTTTAAAAAAGTAAACAGGCAAATTTTTAAAAGTGGAAAGTGGTTGTGATTAAAAAAGTCTACAAAATATGTGTATTACGTGTATGCTTTGCGAAACAGGGCGGAAGAAGAAATATATAACAAAAGAAACTGTAAGTAATAGAGAATAAACAGACGATAAAAATATCCCCAGATTCCAAAATTACGTTTTTGCACCATAAGTAGCGATTTAAAAAACCTAACAATTTTTTAAAAGAGAGAATTTTGGTTGCAGATGACAACGCTACCACTTTATAAGTATATAAAAAGGGTCCCACATGACCACAAAATGTAAATTAAGGTAAAAAACCAAAATTAGACTGATTACTTCTTAGGCCTAAATTTACAACTAACTCAATAGTAAAGTAAAATAAATGTAATTTGTTTTTCACAGCATGAAATAAATATAAAGCCCACTGATGATGGCACAGAGGTGCTGAAACTAGTTTGGGTGTCAAATAAAAACAGTGTTTTGCATATCAGGCGGACCTAATACCCAGTAATTTTTACTGCAAACACGGAAGAAGAGCTGCAAATCAAGAAAATGATGAACTCACTTTACGGCTTATCCTAGAAGATAGATTAAGAAAAGTCAAACCTACATTTCTAGCTTTTGTAGATTTGGAGAAGGCTTTTGACAAAGTTGATTGGAATAAACTCTTTCAAGTTCTGAAGCAAGCAGGAGTAAAATATAGGGAGCTTAAGGTTATTTACAACTTGTACAAAAACCAGACAGCGGTTGTCAGAGTTGAAGGGCATGAAAGGGATGCAGTGGTTGGAAAGGGAGTAAGACAGGGTTGTAGCCTTTCTCCAATGTTATTCAATTTGTACATTGAGCAAGCTATAAAGGAAAGCAAGGAGAAATTTGGAGAAGGAATTAAAGTTCAGGGTGAAGAATTAAAAACATTGCGTTTTGCCGATGACATTGTAATTCTGTCAGATACAGCAAGGGACCTGGAAGAGCAATTGAACGGAATGGACAGTGTGCTGAAACGTGCATATAAGATGAACATTAACAAGAGCAAAACTAGGGTAATGGAGTGCAGTGTAAGAAAATCAGGTGATGCTGAAGGAATTAGATTGGGAAACGAAGCAATAAAGGAGGTACATGAGTTTTGTTACTTGGACAGTAAAATAACAAATGATGGTCGCAGTACAGAGGATATAAAATGCAGAGTGGCAATGGGTAGAAAAGTGATCTTGAAAAAGAGAAATTTGTTAACATCGAATATTGATGTAAGCCTAAGGAAGTCCTTTCTGAAGGCATTTGTATGGGGTGTTGCCTTGTATGGGAGTGAGACATGGACGATAAACAGTGGGGAGAGGAAGAGGATTGAGGCTTTTGAAATATGGTGCTACAGAAGAATGCTAAAGATTAGGTGGGTGGATCGCGTAACTAATGAGGAGGTACTGAACAGAATTGGGGAGAAAAGAAATTTCTGGCATACCTTGACTAAAAGAAGGGATAGATTGGTAGGACACATTCTTAGACATCAAGGAATTGTGATTTTAGCATTGGAGGGAAGTGTGTGGGGTAAAAACCGCAGAGGAAGACCAAGAGAGGATGATACAGTAAGCAGATTCAGACAGATGTAGGTTGCCGTTCTTATGTAGAGATGAATAGGCTTGCTCAGGGTAGGGTATTGTGGAGAGCTGCATCAAACCAGTCTCCGGACTGAAGACCACAACAACAACAACAATCCCAGGAATTTAATACTGTCAACCTCTTCTATCTGTTCTTCTTCAGACTTAACGCATATGCTGGCCGAAAATATCTTACATGTTCTGAACTGCATGTAGTGAGTCTTTTCAAAGTTTAATGGCAATGAGTTGGCTTTAAACCATTTATTAATGTTCATGAAAATATCATTAGCAGACCTTTCTATGCTTTCTATGCTTGACGTACTTCTTATTGCAATACTTGTATCATCTGCAAACAAAATGAACTCTGCTTCTGGTAGTGTAACTGATGAGAGGTCATTAATGTACACAAGAAAAAGCAATGGCCTTAAGATGGATCCTTGTGGGACACCACATGTAATTTCGTCTCAATCCGATGATGACTGTTGGCTTAATTCACTAGTCACTAGAATGAGATGCTGCGTTCTATTAGAAACGTTTGAATCCAGTGACACAGCTGGTCTGATATTCCGTATGCTCGCACTCTGTTCATCAGTCGACGGTGAGAAATTGTCTGGAATGCCTTCCGCAACTCGAGAAACACGGCGTCTACTCGGAACCCTGCCCTCTGTATATCGTGGATGAATAGCGTGAATTGTTTCACGTGATCGTTGCCTTCGGAATCCATGTTGATTACTGTAAAGGAGATTTCCGGTCTCCAGAAATGACATAATATTCGAACTGAGGTGACTAAAACATATCTAACCAGTTTTAGAACTTTTGAAAGTCTCTTAGTCTTACAAAGTACGAGGGTTGTCCATAAACTAAGGTTCTCAATGCGCTAAAGTCGCGAGGAATGCGGTTAAGTGCGATCGGGCAACACTGTCATGCAGCTCGTCCCTCCCCCCCCCCTTTCCACTGCCACAAGTTGGAGCTGTCTGCGACGTTCAGTGTAGGCGTGCCAGCCAATAGCGATGGAGTTTCCGCTTGTTTCTCCCGCCAGCTGCGAGCTACGATCAGTAATTCGTTTTTTGTGCTCCGATGGATATTCATGTACAACTGTGTGAAGTTTATGGTGACAAGTGCATGAGTGTACAACACGTTCGTAAGTGGTGAAAAAATGACCATGACAAACAGCGTTCTGGTTGGCCATCGATTTCGGACGAAACGATCGCAAAAGTGGAAGAGACATTGCTGAAGGATCGACGAATAACAGTTCGGGAACTTTGTGAGCTTATCCCTGATGTAACCAAGTCCATCGTAAACAACATTTTGACAGAAAATTTAGATTATTCCAAGGTTTGTGCAAGATGAGAATGCTTACAGAAGACCACAAATGACAACGCGTTCAAGTGGCCCGCGTATTTCTCCAGGCCTACGAAAGCCATGGAGAGGAATTCTTGGACTCCATTGTCACTGGGGATGAGACCTGGGTCCACTACTCGACACCGGAAAAAGGAACAATCCCGTCAGTGGAAACATACATTGTCACTGAAGCCGCGTAAGTTTAAGCAACAACTGTCTACCGGCAAAGTGATGGCGAGCGTGTTTTGGGACAAGAAGGGGTGATTGTTGTGCGAATTTATGCCTACTGGGACAACAAGAAATGCTGATCGTTATTGTGAAACATTAAGGAACCTTCGCCGAGCGATTCAGAACAAGAGGAGGAGCATGCTGACGAAGGGAGTGAGTTTTCATCAAGACAACGCCCATCCACATTGAGCCGTCTGGGCTCCCTGCTTTGTATTATGCGGGTCATCGTTGCGTTTTGTTTCCTATGGTTCGGCCTCGCTTATTAACTTGACCGGGAGATGGCGCTCCGTGTGTGGCGAAATCTCCGCGCGCGGGCCGCGGTGGCAGTGGGCGTTGGGCACGTGTGGAGAGAAGGCGAGCCGGCCTCGCGAAGCGCCCCGGAGTTGTTGTCCCAGAGGAGTCACGCGGTGGCCGCTGGAGGGTGGCTGCCTGTCGGGCGGTGCAGCTAGAGGGGGACTCGAGCGGAAGACGCCGGTGGTTACGACGCCGAAGGCAAGGGTCGTTCACGGGGTTTCGTGTGTACTGAGTTCACGCCCCTTTCCCTCCTATTGCTGCCTTGCAGCGTCACGTAGAAGTAGAGGGTTTTCAGTGGGTCAGAATGATACCGGGGCAGCTTCGTCAACGTGTTTAATAATAGTCACCCTAATGTATTTATCAAGAGGTTAGCACCACAGAGTGCGGGTTGAACTTGGTGTAATTGAATTGAGTGTAAATTTTTCTGCTACTGGCCGCTGCTAGCGTGGACTTGAGAGGCCACGTAGCGAACCCTCCGTCGGGCGCGCCTCCAGGTGAAACGAAATCAGGCGCAGCCCAAATATTTTGTGGACTGGTTCCGCCATGTTAAATCAAATTCAAAATGCGTGTTGGCTAGTCTTGAAGAGGATCTAAATGAAGGAATTACAGCAAACTTAAAGCATAATAATGTATTTATTGAACAGAATACACCTTAAACTAACACAAAATTACCAATTTCCCACAAAGAGTATTAAAAACTGGTCAAACAGACATCCATAAAAGTAATGAAGTTATGTTTAAAGGACATTAGGCAGTCTATTCTCACATGTAATCATCTTTTCTCGCCACATCTGCAGCCAAAAACCGATGCTATAGCCCCCAAATCAACAGCTGAAACACAGGTATGGCACACAACGTATACGTCGCTCAAGCAGATTGGTTGATAACAATCTGAAAATTCCTAATTCTTCATCCTGCTAACTCTTGTTTCAGCCACGTATGATCGACGTTTTAGCCATTTGGGAGGTAATGTGGAAGAACTTTCCTGTTCCTTGTGGGGTAAAATAATTTTCAGTCGAGTTTGCAGCCGAATCGACATTCCACATAAATTCATAGCATACTTCGCAGGCTAAAGTGTCCAGTTACAAGTTGATGACACAAGATTTTGCAATTGGTGGCGTCGTATGTAGCAATATCTTTTACACTGAATGTTGTGTTATGAGGATATGAATAGTAGAAGGCGTCTACTTAGACTACTTCGTCGTCTTATCCTTTCCAAGATAAAAACTCATCACATATTTTCTTCTCTCGTCATAATCCCGAGCTGTTCAGCTGCTGAGTCCTCCTTGCCTTCTCCACCTTACCCTGAGAGTGGGTGTCACTCTCATCGACTAAATCTTCCAGCACGGCTCGATCTTCAGCAGTTTCGTCCTCGAGGAGGCGCATTATTTCCACACGATCATTGGCTTAGAGGCATAATATACTTCTCTGGACATTTCAGCAGAAAATATGGATAGGAAAACTGAAATTAGAACTCGATCAGGCGCACTCAGTCTGAAGGGCCAGGGTCGTCAGTATTATTTTTTTTTTCCGAAGGTAACTGCGAGAATCACAGAGGATAGACTTAGTTTGAATGAAACTAAGTAATAACATAAAAATATCTTGAAAAATCTCACCTTCAAAACTATAACGTAATCGGGCGCAGACGGCCTGTGAGGCCCAAGGAGTTCCCATTGACCCGCGTGGAAATCGACAGCAGCCTGCGGATCGGCACTGTGTGAGGTTCCCAAAGTTACGCGAGTAAACGGAGAGGCGGGCCGCTGGACCACCAGTGTTAAGCACGGAAATCAAAAATGTGTTTTGCTGGCCTGTGAGGCCGACTGCGCCCGACGGAGGGTTAAATGTTGAATGTAATTATTTATCCAGAGGTTAGCGCCACAGAGTGCGTGTTGAACTTGTTGTAATTGAATTGAGTGTAAAATTTTCTGATACTGGGCCCCGCTAGCTAGGACTTGAGAGACCATGCAGCTGAATGTTTAATGTAATTATTTACCCAGAGGTTAGCACTACAGAGTGCATATTAAATTTGTTGTGGTAATTGAAAGACCACGTTGTTAAATGTGTTGTGTAACTATTTGTCCAGAGGTTAGCCCCACAGAGTGTATATATGTGTTGGTTGTATCCTTTCTGTAATGTAGGTATATATGTAAAAAGGCAAGACGGTTACTTGGCCTTTACCCTTCCACTCCCTTACCTTACCAATCCCTAATTTCCCGATATCACACGTGTCGACCGTAAGACAACTGAACTGATCGACAACTTCCAATGAGATATTGCCACACATCCACCCTACAGTCCAGATTTAGCCCCAAGTGACCCCGAATTGAAGAAACACCTGGGCGGGACACATTACGCAATCGGAGAGGAAGTAAAAGAAGAAGTTCTACGCTACCTTCGCAGCGCGGTGGGAGAATTCTACGACGCAGGCATCAAAAAGATCGTACACCGAATGCAAAAAAATGCATTAATCTTAACGGCGATTATGTCGAAAAATAGGAAATTTTCTAAACTTTTTCAATATATAATGTTATTTAAATAAATTTGTTTTTCGTTTTGAAAAAAAAAAAAAAAATTGGGAACCTTACTTTATGGACAAAACTCGTATTTACCGAACAGGTGCGGTCGTATCACAGTAGCCTGGGGCTCTGCTGGCGAAAAATTTGTCTCCGGTTGAACGTTCGCCATTTTGACAATTCTGAAAGCCGTGTCGTCAGTCACCCTGCTCGAACACTGGGAACTGTTATTGTCCGCAGGAGCGCGCTGTACGAATTAAAATGGCCGCGCCCATCCCGCCCGCCGTCCATCGACAAGGGACTCGTTTGCATATTCAAATCGAGTGTCTGAAGCGAAGTTGGATAACAAAGTTTCCTCGCGGCCGGCACGAACTGTGCGAGTAATCACGGGCCGCGTGGATCCAGAAATATCCGAACGACGCAACAGGCTGCGGCCTCGCCGGTACACGCCGAGGAGCGGGCACCGCTTCCGTTTGAAATAAGGCTGGCGGAAAGCCAACGGCTTTCCCAGAGTAGCGGCCATACTGCGTTCTTGCACGGAATAAGTTCAGAGATCTGATTCGTTAATCCTGTACGTCGTTACTGAATTGAATCGGTTATTTCAGATACTATACATGTAACAGTTTACTCAATCTGAAAAAAAAAAAAGAAAAAAAAAACCGATTCCATTGCTTTTAACAGACTTGAGAACGATATATATATATATATATATATATATATATATATATATATATATATATATATATATTTTTTTTTTTTAAATGACAAATTTTTACAGTGTACTGATATGCTACTTTTAACCCCAAATTTGCGATTGGATATGGGATTTACTGTCAGAGAGGACTCAGTTCGTCGATGGTAAGGCATCGACTAAAACAGAGGTGATATCGGGCGTTCCACAAGGTAGTGTTATTGGTCCTCTTCTGTTCCTTATTTACATAAACGATTTAGGGTTAGGGGGAAATCTAAGTAGCTCTCTTAGGTGGTTTGCAGACGACGCCGTCATTTATTGTCTAGTAAATTCATCCGAAGATCAAAACTAACTGCAGAACGCGATGAATATGATATCATACTCTAAATATTGAGAAGTTTGAAGTCGTCCACATGAGTACGAAAAGAAATCCGTTAAACTTTGTTCACAAGATAAATCAATCAAATGTGAAGGCCGTAAACTCTACAAAATACCTAGGAATTACTATTACTTCAGACTTAAATTGGAAAGAACGCGTAGATAAAATCGTGGGAAAGGCGAACCAGAGACTGCTTAAAACATGCAACAGAATTACAAAAGAAACTGCTGCCCGGTGTGGGATCCTTATCAGGTGGGTTTGACGGAGAACATTGAAAGAGTCCAAAGAAGGGCAGCTCGTTTCGTATTGTCACGATACAGGGGAGACAGCGTTACGGAAATGATACAGGATCTGGAATGGGAATCATTACAACAACGGCGCTTAACGTCAGAATAAAATACGAGAAATCAGAGCTGGAACGGACAGGTTCAAATGTTCTTTCTTCCCGCGCGCTGTTCGAGAGTGGAATGGGAGATGAATGGTATAAAGGTGCTTCGATGAACCCTCTGCCAGGCACTTAAATGTGATTTGCAGAGTATCCCATGTAGATGTAGAAGGTCATTGTTCACTTTATAACATTAAAAAATGCACATATGTGTCATTGCACATGTGTGTCAATGCACATATGACTTTTACGAACGTAAATTATATTGATATTCATTTCTACGGAGTTCCCAATAAAGACAATGCACTTCATTTGTAACGGACCAGCTTTTATGTAACTAATATGTATTGTAATACATTAACCCCTTGTATACAACTGGTTTCACACTGAGACCACTTTTAATTTAATGTCTCATAGGCGGCTCAGTGGCTGCGCTGTAAAGCCATCGCGGCACTGGAGAATACTACCCTCTGTCGTCAAGATATTCAACCCGCTAGCGGCTCGGATAATACGTAAACATTTAGCCGCGCAGTGTATGCCGGTGTGTTGCTGAGGATCGTGAGGTTACATGTATTGTTTTCCAATGTAGGCCTATTATCTTCTGAGTTGGCATAGTTCCGGTAAATTACGAAAGGTTATGCACTGTACAGTAGACTAATATTTTAGTTTGATCCATGTCTTGCAGAACATTATGTAGTCAACCAGTGATTTCATTACGTAACCATATGTGTTTAAAAAATTGTAAACACTCGAGTACTTTTCTTACTTCATATGTCAGTTTTATATATCATTTGTAATGTATTAATATAAAATAAAATTGTTTCACAACTCAATTTGGTTGCTTGGGCCAAAAAGGGTTAAAGAAATATTGGGGAAAAATGTTGCATTGCTAGGGTATTATGTAGGAATTGTATGTAAATGAATGAAATCTACATCTACATGGGATACTCTACAAATCACATTTCAGTGCCTGGCATTGTGTTCATCGAACCACCGTTTTACTATTTATCTCCTATTCTGGAATAGCGAGCGGGAAGAAAGAACACCTGAATCTCTCCGTTCGAGCTCTGATTTCTCGTATTTGATTCTGATGGTGTTTTCTACCCATGTAAGTGGGAGTCAATATATTTTCGCATTCGGAAGACAATGTTGGCGATTGGAGTTTGGTAACTAGCCGACGCCGCAGCATAAGCGCCGTTGTTGTAATGATTCCCATCACAGATCCTGTATCATTCCCGTAACGCTCTCTCCCCTGTATCTTGACGATACAAATAGTCGCAATGTGGAAGAAGCAGGGGGTGAGGCTACGGTTCAGAGCCAGTGATTGAGGCAAGAATTGCATTCCAATAACGCAACAGCTTTCTGTATGAAATACGTGACTCTTGGGCCGCAGCCGGACAGAATTGCAAACACAGCAGTAGCCGCAAGTGTCTAACGACCTGATCAATACACCAGCCATGTGTCGGAGTTGTTGACTTGTACCCTAAGTGACTTGAAACGGTACTTTTTGTGGAACACGGCCAAACCGAGTGAAATAAATAGCATGTGTTTCAGAGCAATCTACATTTCGCTGTTCGCAGCTCTGTTCGGAGTGCACCAGTACGGCATCGAGTAAGCAACTAGCAGTTGCAGCACGGAGGTCGTCGTCAGTGATTCACTGACCACCCGAGAGGTCAGCGTGACGTCTTGTCGCAGTGAGGGGCTCTAGTCATCTCGCCAGCCACCGGCAGCAATATCGACGCGACGAGATGGCGATAGGTTCTTGACCCGAGGACAGCGCCAGCGTTCGAACCGCTCTCCCTGGGCATAGCGGCAGTACTGAAGGGGTTCCATCACAGCTCATCCGGCGGCGAAGCATCGACAGGAGTCGGCCAGCGCCATCGACCATCGAAGGTATGTGGCCTGTACCAACACCAGCACCAAGAAGGCGGTGACAACGGGGAGTGGCATGCCGCCGAAGCACAACAGCCGCATCGCCGTCCTCCCCGACTCAGAAGACGGCCGTCCAGAACTAACCTCGGAAAATCCTAACATGGTGATTTGAGAAACAATAAAACCTGTTACTACGTGCCCGGACTCTCTCTACTGCCATAATATACCCTGCACCTCTTCAAAGAATATACACCACTGACCATTAAAAGTGCAACACCAAGAAGAACTGCAGATGATAAACGGGTATTCATTGGACAAATATATTATACTAGAACTGACGTGATTGCATCTTCACGCAATTTGGGTGCATAGTCACTGAGAAATAAGTAACCGGAACAACCACCTATGGCCGTAATAACGGCATTGAGTCAAGCAGAGCTTGGATGACGTGTACAGCTTGTAAGATACCTGCTATGGGAAGGTATACATTTGATATTCAAATGTACCGCGAATTTGAGACCAGTGCCAAGCTAGTCAGGCATGGGTCATTTATCTTTGGTTGCAGGCTTATTTTTCGATGACAGTACTATCGATATTGGAGACGGTGACAGTATCGTTGCCGGGAAGTAAGGTTGTGATTATTGAGTGTGCAGACTTTGCTAGGCGCGCGGATGAGATTGCAGAAGCGTGGGGAACGTGGTTGTGTGCAGTTGTCGTTCCGGCGGGATAGCCGAGAACATGCGATTTTGAGACTTGAATGCTGAGCCAAGATGTTTAAGATATGGAGACGAAAGGTGAAAGGTATAGATGACGTTGGAGAAACGATCTTTTGACATTTTTGTAAGGTAAAGTTTTTCTCGAAATACTTGGCATGTTTCTATGGCACAACTTCGCATTGTTAGGCTGAACTGATGGTAACAGTAACGGTCGGGAAAGATCTTGTTGTTCGCTTGTGGTCTCACAATTCATGCAAGGGACCTCTTTCTGTGTTAGGAAAAGTATTTATTGTTATAGTTTAGTTTTGAGATTGCGTTTTTTATGAACTAGGAATTGAAATATGGTATTATTGTAACATTGTTTGCGTAAATCGAGTTAAATTTATTAACAGTAACGAAATGTTTATCTTTGTTTAAAAATAATTTTGTAGGCAGATTAAATATATGAGTTATATTTTTCTGTGAAAGATTTTAAAATCATAAACTTGACATTGTTAGTAATTTTCATGAAGTTACATCAGTTAGAAAATAAATTAGATATTTCATTTTTTATAATTAGTTCGAGTTTCTTAAGCAGATTACCAGTTTATCCCTCCTCACATTTTCATTAAAAGTGCCATAGATGTTTTCTGTAGTTAGTTTTCCAGTAGTTAGTACAGCAGGAAGCAGTTTGGTATTGCGGAGACTTATGCAGTAAGTGAAGGTGAGAAAGAAGCAGTTTTTGTCAAGCTTACAGTTCAGTATGATTTACAGATTTCAGGGTACGACAATTCATACAGTGTTCAGGTTAACAAGTGTTTGCACTGAGTCAGATTGCATCGATAAATATTGTGTTCGTTACATTCCGTTAAAGATTGTTAGTTCAGTCAGAAACAAGTTTGAACGGCCAGAATTATTAACACAGTGATTTTTATTATCAGTAATTTTCTGACAGTTAACTCTGTTACGACATTTTCATACAGAAACAATTAGCAGTTTGTGTCTCATTATAATAAATATTACGCAGTCAGGTAGGTTTTGCAATACCTTTACATTCACATAGAATACAGTTAAAAATACGCAGGATTCAGGATAGGAGAGACCAGTGGGTGACGAGATTCTACTTTACGGAAGGTGTAGAGGATGTGGATATGTTCAAGGAATTTTAGAAGGTGGGGGAAAGGGATGCGATTTTATAATATCCGCGTGGGGAAGGGAGACGGATACGATAAACGAGGCTGAGGGCGTGGCGTTCTAGGATCTGGAGGGATTTGTAGTAGGAGTAAATGACAATTATCGATCAATTATGGCTTCAGTGTACTAGGTTTAGATGGAATACCAAAGTGCGGCGAATGAAAATTTGTGCCCGGCCGGGATTCGTACCCGGTATCTCCTGTTTACTAGGCAGACGCGTTGACCACTGCGCCAACGAGGACACAGTGACCAACCCCACTGCAGAGGACTCTTCCCTGCACGTCTCCCGCCACACCCAAACCTCCATTCGCCACGCTGTCTCTTTCCTATTACCACAACCTATTTGTTCTGTAATGCTCGCAGCCACAATACTGTATTCCCGCATCAGGCAGAACACACCATGAGGTATCGAGACACAATTGATTGTCGTCAGGAGCCCAGCCTCGGCTTGTATACAATTAGATATTTTTGACGACATTACAGCATTCATTTTAATCCAATAAATGGCTATTTGCGATCAATTATGGCTTCACTGTACTAGGTTTAGATGGAATACGAAAGTGCGGCGAATGAATAGGCTGCGGTAACAGGAAAGAGACAGTGTGGCGAATGCAGATTTCGGTGTGGAGACGTACAGGGAAGAGTCCTCTGCAGTCGGGCTGGTCACTGTGTCCTTGGTGGTGGAGTGGTCTACCTAGGAAGCAGGAGATCCCGGGTTCGAATCCCGGCCGGGCACAAATTTTCATTCGCCGCACTTTGGTATTCCATCTAAACATAGTACAGTGAAGCCATAATTGATCCAAATTGCCATTGATTTTATTAAAATAAACGCTGTAACGTCGTGAAATATATATAATATAATGATTATAGTAGGAGGGCGGGGTGAATATCCAGGCGGGATGGAAACTACACAAGACGGGACGCATTAGGGAACGGTTGGTGTAGAGGATGGTGGAGGGGTTCAACCCCCATGTCTGCCCGGATAGGAGGTTGAGTCGGATAGTTTTGGGGTAAGGATTCCATGATAGGATAAGGATTCCATGATAGGGAACGTTCAAGGGTAAGGACTAGGTACTTGAGAGTGTTGGCCACGCTGTGCGCAGGCACCTCCTACGTCCGGAAGCCACAACTAGGGCTAAAGTCTCGCTCAGCGGCATGAGAAGCGTCTCGGTGCGTCCGTAGCAGGGTTAGGTTGGCAATATATGATCTGTAAGAAACAGTACTGAAGTGCGTTTTAACCTTCCTTTTACGAGGCCAATTACTTTTACTGACTGGACAGGAGTACATCGAAAAATATTATTAGTTTTACGAAATTGTCATGATTTTTAAAGTTGTGGTTAGGCAGGAACCTAAGTGTACAGTTTAAATTGTTGCGAGTGTTATGATTTTTACAAATAGGTCGTGATATTAAAGGATGTGGTTAGGCAGGAACCTAAGAGTACAGCTTCAATTGATGTGAGCGAATGTTATGATTTTTACGAACATGTCTTGATTGTAACGGATGTGGTTACGCAGGAATCGAAGAGTACAAATTAAATTGTTGCTTTCGTTCTACCAAATTATGACATTTAAAAAAAATCATTTTAGAGATAGTTGTTACGTAAATTGAAATGCGTATGCCTAAGTGTTACATGTGAAGACATTGCATGTGGAGAAGCGTAGTATTATAGTGTGCAATGTTCTACATTTCCAATGCTGTGATTCGAAAATAAAATCAGAAAAACGTGATATTAACACATTCATTTTCACAGCTTGTAAGGATTGTGTACCGCCATTCATCCCAGTATCCACAGCGACTGTTGCCAACACTAGCGCACTACGTCACGTAAGTACATTAGGCCATGCCGACGGTCGAGACTTTCACCCACAACTAGCGCCGGCCGCGAGACAACAGACCAAGGACACTCGCCACGCCACCCGCGGTGAAGTGACAAACAGAAATCGATACTCGAATGACCGATACTGGCGCCAGACAAGAAACTCGAGCCGGCGCGACTCAGATATCTTTAACCGCACCTCACCAGTTACTGGTTAATGTGGGTTACCGTGTCCACGTGTTGTTAATGGGGCGAGTGCCGGCTCGTGAAATGCGGTCCCCGTCGGCGCGGGCGGCCTTTCCGTGCCGGACGATCCATCGGCGCCACAACTGGCGGTAATCCCGCGGAAGCCGAGTAATCCAGTGGGCAGCCTTTCCGATGCGCCATCGACTGCAGCGCCGGGCCGGCAGCCATTCACTAGCGGCTCTCTGCGGGCGGAGGCGACAAAGCCGCCTCATTAACAATGGCTGGACTGCGGAGAGCGCGGCCCCCAATCTACTCGCTCTGCCCTCCTGCCTCATCATCTCGTTTCTTCTTTTATTTCTTGCTCTTCCCGTACTATTCGCCGACGTTCTTCTCAACTGTCACGGCAGTGCGGCAAAGAATGGAACTCTGTCTCACTGAGATTTAACAGACATTTAATCTACATCATACTCCGCAGCCGGCCGCGGTGGCCGAGTGTTCTGCGGCGCGGTCAGTCACAGTCTGCTCGCCCACTGCGGTCGGGGGTTCGAATCTCCCCTCGGGCATGGATATTTGTGCCGTCCTTAGTATTAAGTAGTTTGTAAGTTGAGGGACTGATGACCCTGTAGTTAAGTCCCATAAGCTCTACAAACATTTGAACATTTGAATATACTCCGCAATCCACCGTAAGGTTGTGGCGGAGGATACACTGTACCACTACTAGGTATTTACTTCCTTTTTCCACTCCCAAATAGAACGAGGGAAAAAAGAATGTATATACACCTCCGTACGAACCCTACTTTCTCTTGTTTTTGTGATCATTACGAGAAATGTAAGTAGGCGACAGAAATATCGTTCTCACTCAGCTTCAAATTCCGGACCTCTAAAGTTACTCGACAGAATTTTACGAAAAGAACGTCGTCTCGCCTCCAGCGATCCTCTTTTGAGTTCCCGGAGCATTTCCGTGACACTCGCGCATTGATCGAACCTCTGAACTGCTTCTATGTCTTCCTTTAAACTAGTCTGCTACGGGTCCCAAACACTTGAGCAATACTCAAAACGTGGTCGTACAAACGTTTTGTTACCGGTCTCCTTATAGGTGAAATACATCTTCCTAAAATTCTCCCAATAAACCGAAGTCAGCTGTACACCTTACTCAGAACTGTCCTTACATGTTCGTTCCATTTCATATCGGCCTTCAATGTTACTCATTAATTGTGACAACACTGTCAGAGGAGAAAAACAGCGATCTATTTGATATGATTAATATTACAAAAACAGTATTGATCGCAGAAATTAACAGCTTCTTTTTACCGGTTTCGAGTGTTACCTGCTGGCAGCAGAATAGCCCAGCCCAGCCGAGTCCAGCACTGGCCACGTGGGGTACTTGTAATTCCGAAGATGACCTACATCAAGTCGAAACCGGAAAATAGAGTTAATTTCTCCGATCAAGACTGTTTTTTGTAATATTAATCTGCAATGTTACGCCTAGATATTTGAACGACGCGACTGCATCAAGAAGCTCACTACTAATGCTGTATTCGAACATTATGGTTTGTTTTTCCTACTCATGCGCATCACTTTACATTTTTCTACATTGAGAGATAGCTGCCATTCTTCAACTAGAAATTTTGGCATCCTGTATGCTCTGCTGCCGCCGGCCAAACGCCTGCCAGCCGGCATACCTCACAACAGGACTGTCAAGCGGGCAACGCAACTGGGCAGGCGGCGCGAGGCCAGCCAGCGCCTGCCAGATGTCAACACAAGACCAGAACATACACATACAGTAACTTCAAAACAAACACAAGTAATAGGAACTATTTCTTACAGGTGGCTCTGTGAACCGACTGAGTATCCTTCCGCCTGCCTCTTGATTGGCTCCAGGTATCTACTTAAACCCGGCTCGCCAGCCGATGAGCCAGTGTTGGTGTATTCGCTCTCGGCGCCTAGGGCCGTCTCCTATCGACTTCGCTGACGGCCTCCCGGACGGAAGCGGCAGGAACGTTTACCTTGTGGACTGCGAGTGACGAGCTCAACTATGCTAGTGACTTCTACCAGACAATAATCTGTGTTTGGTTTTGGGATTTCTGTCTCTATAGAAGAATTTAGTTTCTTTTCACTGGTTAACGTAGCCAGAGTGTACTTTCTTTGACTTAATAAATTCTGTTGTGAAAACTTGAACTGTATGCTACCCATACACCACAGCATCATCAGCAAACAGCCGCAAATTACAATTGCTCTGTCCATCAGATCATTTATATAGACAGAAAATAATTGCGGTCCTATCACACTCCCCTGGGGCAATTTCACTTTTCAAGTAAAGGGCTTCCATTGCCAGCAAGTGGTAGAAGAGGTGAAAATGTTAATGTTCTACACCATTTGTACGTAAAAAGAGCATAATAACAGTAAACAGAAAAATTAATCCGTGTTTCAAGAAGTTAAAGTCCCATGATACTTACCCGGGGTTGACAGTACTGTACAATAATACACACAAACACAACGAATTTCACAACTGCCTGCGGACAACCTAATGACTGGCTATGAATAAGACATAATAACCTTATGTTATTTCGATCTTAAAAGCTTGGTTGACAGTGTATTTGCGATATTCCATGTTTACATAGTTACTATTGAAGTGTTTTGTGGAGACATCTGTTGCAATTTGTTTTATTGGGTTTGGCTTTAATTAGGTATTTTACTAGAATTTTTGATAAATTTTGTTGTTTCTATTCTCTATTATTAGTAATTTTTCGTAAGTATTTTTCGTTAGTGGTATCGTCTTCATTGTGTTATATCTCTGTAGTACACTTTATTTTGTCTCTATGGATATACGTTATTTAGCATCTCTGTTTGAATTTATCCGTTTTCTAATTTTATATCAATAAAGTTTTCTATAAACTTTCTGTGTTTAAGGTTGGTTTTCACATTCAGTAAATTTTGAGGGTTACTGTGTGCGTGTAAAAATATAAATATTTCTTCTAGAACGGTCATGACTGCTCCTTTTTGCGTAATATGTAGGACTTTTAGTGCTTCATTTATGGGTTTCACGTCGTGTTTTTCTGTTTTAAGATGTTGAAAGAATATAGATGGGTTGTTTTCAATGTCTCTGGTGTGTTCTTTAAATCCAATGTTGAATTTCTGCCGCTTTGTCCTATGTAAAATTTATGGCAAGTGTTTCATCAACAAAATTTATCAAAAATTCTAGTAAAAGACCTAATTAAAGCCAAACCCAATACAACAAACAAATTACAACAGAGTTCTCCACAAAACACTTCAATATTAACTATGTAAACATGGAATATCTCAAATACATTATAATAACAACTGAAACATTCGACTGAGCGCTAATGCTGACTGTGCTAGCATCCGCAAGCAAGCAAGCATCGCACAGACCTTTCTATATAAAGCCTTGTTTATCTGAAGTCCGTTTTACACTACTGCTGAAAATCGACCACTCGAAACTATTCAGCAGGCAGCTCAACAGTTTTGTGCTGACGCTTTGAAAGTCGGTTGTTAAATTATTTAAGTAAGATCTCGGGCAGCTGAGATCTGCAAATGCAAGTTAAAACGCTCACTGCTGTTCTAAATTACTTTGATACTGCCCACAGTACTTTCGCAACGGAAATTTATCTAACTGCTAGCTCCTTAAGGGAGCAGCCAACGTTTTAAGAAACGCAAATAACATACATAAAAAAGAATAGATTATTAAACATGGAGCAAGGATCAAGGAATTAAAAAGAAGAGGTATGATACTTTAAATCATTATCTATTCAATAAAACGAAGAAGCAAATAAATCTGGGAGACCAAATTAAGCACAATAAAGCACACACCTTGCAAAAAAGTGAATTAAATCATAAAGTTAATACACATAATAAAATTGTTTCTGCCCATTATGAGTTTGGAGGTAATGTGGGAGAAAATTTGCACACACAGTGGATAGGGAAAGCACATTCATTCACTCACACACACGCACATAATGCTTGTGACATATTACTAATGCGGAAACTCTTGATAGCAGTGGCGAAACGAAGCGTCGGCGGCGTATTAACGAGATGGCGGGTATCTTTAAACACTATTACATACGGACTATGCACCAAACGAACTCATATTTGGGGAGGCAGCTGCATACGTTTCGGAAGTACCACGTGGCGTTCGGTGAATTACATAGGATTTACAAAAGAAATTAATTTAGCACACGCGAGAATTCATATAGAAGAAAGCTAGTATCGGTAAAAGCATGTCTGAAGGCCAAAGTAACGACCGTTACGAAAGCACGTGGTGCAATCGGTCATACCCAGATAGGAAAGACGGAATCAAACCAGAAAAATCTGATAAAAAATTTAGCATACTCGCGGATACAGACATGACGTGAAAACGTGAGTTAAAAAACAGCAAGGAAATTCGAACATACTAAGTTTACACAAAGGCTGGAGGCCACACACGAGTATTTTAACTTGAGAGAAACCAGACAAAATGGTCACTGGAATGAAAATGTAAATACTAAATTTACACTGAATTACTCGAGTTCTGTAAATTAAGAAACACTTCGCCTTGCATAGTGAAAGGATTACTCAAGAAACTATCACTGATAAACCAAGACTGCCTGATCACAAAGAAAGTTTAGTCCTAACAGCATGCCTTCCCCTGAGCATGATTTCACGATGTACTCACCTCGGCCGTCTGAGCAAGAGTGAAGCCTTAAGGCCACGCCAAAACCTTCCCCACCACACACCGAATGTAGAGCGCGCTAAAAATCCATACTGAGCGTGTTCAGAGCATAGTATCTACCAAGCCTCCCTACCTGAGGAAGATAATGCCCTCTTCTATAGCTCCAGAAGGTCTCTTTTGTCACCTCTTTCGTCCAAGATTAGGTTGGCACCACACTAAGAACACGGCCACCCAGCAGACGCCAGTGCAGACGACAAACGAAGCCATGCCTAAAGCGCGAGGTGGTGACTGTAAGCCATTGCGCGGCAGCCAGTCAATATTTCAGTCAGTCAGTCAATATCGTTCTTGTAAAATGTCTTCCGTCAGTCCCGCCTGGTAAGGGTCCCACACTGTGCAACAGTACTCCAGGAAAGGGCGCACAAGTGTGATGTATACAAACTCTTTGGTAGAGCTGTTGCATCTTCGAAGCTTTCAGCCAATGAAACGTAAACTTTGGTTCGCCTTCCCCACAACATTTTGTATGTGTTGTCTCCAGTCTAAGTTATTCGTAATTGTAACTCCTCGGTATTTGTGAACGTAAACATTTACGTAAGATACGGTGGGTACCGTGCAATATACCGGGTGATCAAAAAGTCAGTATAAATTTGTAAACTTAATAAATCACGTAATAATGTAGATAGAGAGGTAAAAATTGACACACATTCTTGGAATGACACGGGGTTTTATGAGAACAAAAAGAAAAAAGTTCAAAAAATTTTCGACAGATAACGCTTCATCTGATCAGAAAAGCAATAATTAGCATAACAAATTAAGACAAAGCAAAGATGATGTTCTTTACAGTGCGAGGGTGAAGGTCGGGGTGAGAGTTTAAAAATAGGGAAAGATTAATTTTTGAAACTCACAACCACCAGCTGCGAACCAAATTCCTAAACATACAAAAACACTGGAACTGTTATTGCGACTGTTTGACTCGTTTTCTAGGGGATGATATCACACGTTCGCAGCTTTCCTTCCCTGCATATGATTAACAAAACAAATTCATAATAAATTCAAGTTCATGAGAGAAAAGGGTGTACTAACTACTATTTTAGAAAACACGTGAAAGTTCACTTTATGTTGTTTATATCACAATACTTGAACCCTATGGCTGTCGCGTCTGTACGTCGGTAAATGTACCAAATAAAGTTATAGCTCGAGAGCCCCCAGACAAAATGAATATTTGTCGCGAATTGTTTTCACACCACGTGGCTGTCTCAAACACCGTTTATGTTCATGCCTATGCGACGACACGTGTTACATTAACAAATCACAGTCACTTTAATTTAATGCGATGCACACCTTGTTGCACCGGCTAATTATTCACAAACACACAGTAGCACTCGATTTAACTTGGTGCAGTCTACGACGAACAACCACACGTGGCGATTGCCACAGACAAATCTCAAGTCACCACCTCAAGATCCACATGCCGACTGATGCAGAGCGACGCCGCCCGGCCAGCCACACCACGTGGTCCACAGTTCTCACTTCTTGCACAGGTGCGTGCGCGCGCCAAAAGCTCAACTTCCGGGGTTTTTTCCCCTACGTCATCAACTTCCCCATGTGAACTGTTCTAACCGATTTGCCAACGTACAGCGCTCAGCCAATACATTTCTAAAACTTTACTTAAAATCAAAATAATTACACTACACATTAAACAAATATTTTCTTACGTTTTTATATTAGTATAAACATCCTTTGTACTGTTTATCATAATCGTGCAATTTCTTATATCACAGATAACTGATTTGACTGAATATTTCAAGGTAAAATACAAAAGATTGATTGAAAATAAAATGAAAAATAGTTAATATATTATTTTTATAAACAAACATTGCCATGCTAGTTGTGTAACTGTCTTGTCTTCGTTGGTAATTTATTACTTTTCATTGTCAATTAAACATATTACGTTAGATGTGACTATATCAGCTAATGTATTGTTTATTTATCAACAGGCTATTTTGTAATGAGGGCCTTAAAGTTTCCTAACTGCATCGTATTACTTCAAATGCCAGTAGTATTACAATATTTGTGCACTGCACTGTGCCTGGCACTCGCCATTGTCCCTCTCTCCCCTCACTGGAAACGAACTGTAAAATCCTAAGTTGGAACAAGCTACCAACATCGGCCTGCTCGCTGGCCTCCCGTCAGCTACAAGCATACAGCAAATCTCAACGTGGAGAATTTCTACCTATGGCCTAACTATAAATGTTGTCACCCAACTGTGTACATACATTGCTACCATAATTAATAAGATTAAAATTGTGTAACATTTAGTGCATTGGCATGGTCAATGTTTGCAGTGAACTTCATACTGTTTAATTATCAAATACTATTAATTACCAGTATTTCTATTGGGCGGTAATCTCACAACAGGAAGTGATCAATATGTTCACCATCATTCCTCAACAATAGCTATAGTCGAAGAATAATGTTGTGAACAGCACCGTAAAGCATGTCCGTAGTTATGGTGAGGCATTGGCGTCGGATGTTGTCTTTCAGCACCCCTAGAGATGTCGGTCGATCACGATTCACTTGTGACTTCAGGTAACCCCAAAGCCAATAATCGCACGGACTGAGGTCTGGAGACCTGGGAGGCCAATCATGACGAAAGTGGCGGCTGAGCGCACGATCATCACCAAACGAGGAGCGCAAGCAATACTTTTTTTTTTGTTCCAATAAAACCCCATGTCATTTCAAGCATATGTTTCAATTTTTACCCATTTACATTATTTCGTGATTTATTAAGTTTTCAAATTTATACTGACTTTTTGATCACCTGGTACTTAGAAACCACTTCACTGATCACCGTGAAACTTCGCAAAGTTACATAATTTGTAACAGATGGAGGAGGCAATAGAAAGAGGAGTTAGAGGAGGAGTTAGAGAGAGAAGAGGAAGTGATAAGCAGAAAAATGGAAAGGGTGAGATGGGCAGAGAGGGGGTAGTAGGAAACGAACAATGAGATGGGAGGTGAGGAGAGAGAGAGAGAGAGAGAGAGAGAGAGAGAGAGAGAGAGAGAGAGAGAGAGAGAGAGAGATGGAGGGAGAGTTGATGGGCAGATAGAGAATTAAACAGAAGGTGGACAGAGAGATAAAGGGGAAGGAGAGGTGGACTAACTTGAGACTGGAATAAATAAATACCCGGGAGACTCCAGATTTTCAGCTAGTTACTTATAAATCATTCCGATGGCACTCCTTGTCGAATTGCACACTATTTTTTGGACTCTTTGTATTACTTTTTTGGGAAAACGTCCAGTTATTTCTTGAGAGTCCTTTTGCATCGTCGTATGCTGTTTCTAGGTCGTCAGGACATGTGAACGTGTCTAAAATTTTGGGTAGTCTTCTCTCAGTAAACTAGTCTGTCTTAGGCCTTCTCCTTTGGTAAAGTCAATCCTACCATCACGATTTTCTTCGCTTCGGTCGGACCTATACATTTCTACAGCCAACGTTATTTCTCTCCCACTGGACGCGTAGACGGAACTCCGAAAGTGACAGTTTGTCGCGCTGGAGTAATGGAAGCGCAATTTCCCAGCAGTCGCGTCCGTCACGGTACGTGTCGGCTTATATGTGTGGGGTTAGGGCAGGTGTGTGTCGTGTGTGACGAGGCAGCGCGCAGGCGCGGCGCGGCCGGCATTAGCATAGATATTGGAGGCGAGCGCGGGTCAGGAGAGCTGGAGATGGCGCCACTCGATAAGGCGCTGGCGCCAGGGAGTGCGGAGAAGTTGCCCGCTGTCGAAGTGGGCCTTTCTGTCCGGCCACCACCAGCTACCTGTAGCGGAGCCGACGCAACACCACCTAGAAGATAACGCCTCACAACAGCCTGTGGCCGGCGAGAAAGACAGGCCCCAGCGCACACGTCATGCCACGTAATCAAGGTAGTTTCGAGCCGGCGCGATCGCTAGCCGATTGGCCGGCCGCTGGGGCACACCTGTCATAGTGGGCAGCCACTGAGCTAGCGATCGCTCCGGCTCGGAACTGCCTTGCTTACGTGGCATGACGTGCGCGCTGGGGCTTGTCTTTTACGTTGGGCGCGACAAGAGCCCGTAAAGCACTAGCTATACCGAGCTGAACAATCCGCCATTTTGAATCCCAATCCGACGGCAGTGTTGTATGCTTTGTTCTGTGTAGCGATGTGTGTCACCGAATATTTTGTGATTTCATTGTTTCACAGAGTGAAATGGTTGGTTGTGCTGCTCCGAACTGCTCAAATAACATCAGACGTGGTCCCTATAAGTTTTATTGCATTCCTTCAAACACAGATCGGCGTAAAATGTGGCTTGTATATTCCAGGCGCCAAATATAGACGACAAAATGGAGCAACTATCTGCGTAAAGTTAAGAACAAAACCTTCGTTATATTCGTATTAGAAATAGTTACGCTCACAGAGAGGTAGTAATAGAAATACAGGCCTATACATGTAACCAATGGTTTATTTTAATTTTGCGTCAGAGTCTTAACGTAAGACGACATACAGTGTGTTTAAAATAAACTAGTTTTCTTGATTTTATGTAGACTAACGAAGGAGTTATCCTAAGGCCGTTATTTGTATTTTAAGTGATGCATGAGTGGAGTTGGCTTTACCCAGCTAGTGGTTTTATATTGTTTGGCATTAGTTCAGTGTTTAAATGTGACTCTCGACACGGGAATATGTAGGCCTAACCCAGACTGAACAGGATATCTGAAAAAAAAAACAATAATAATAAATTGAACTTCGTAAAGAATGCGAACAGGATAGTAATCCTACATGAAAGGCATTAAATTCAAAACTTAGCATGCAACATCCACTTTATTTTCGATGAGCATGCTACCGGAGAGACTTTATTTAATCGTTATTTAAGGAAACCAGACATTCATTGTTATTACACACATTTTTGACGAAAATACGGCGTGTGTAAAATACGAGAGACATTAGAGGGGGAATGCGGCAAGTACAGTACAGTATCGCAATTTACCAATATGTAACTGTTTTCGAAAGCAACTCTTAGCTAGCGTAAACGTATGTGGACGTACCATTTATAAACCAGAAAAAATGATAATTTTAACGTATTTCAACTGTACATGGTAAATATTTAGAACAGAAAAATATGCCTTAATTTGCAATGTAAGTGAATGTATCATATCTCTAAATATCCATGTAACCACTAACTTTAAGTTGCTTGCCTCTTACAGTCAGATGTAAACAAACAAATTTACTATGCTGTAATATTTCTGCGTTAGCAAAGTATATTCAATCGCCTTAAAAGCATATTAAACAGTGTATGTGTTCCGTAGTCTTCAAATGCGCGCTTTCAACATGCGATTCAAAGTAACCTGTAATAACTACAGGGAATTTTATAAACACATGTAGCCAAAGGATGTCTCATATATTTTGCAGATCTTAGACATTAATTTAATTTCCTGCTGGGTCTAACAACAGTTTACACAATATAATTATCATCTTAACAGTGTCCTAATGCGATCTGTGAACTTTCTAATTAAATCCATTTCTAGCAAGTGTGGTCTATCATACCTGCGAAACGAGGTAGCTTAATTATTTTAACTGCTGCTTTTTCAACTACTACGAACTCCATTCCCCCATTCTTCATTTTTCCGCGGGTGCACTTCAAAGACCATTTTGTTCATAATGGGTCATTGGGCCGCCGTGGAGCAAGTTACCCTTCTAAAAAGATGTTTGTATAGCTCATGGGACTTAACTACGGGGTCAGCAGTCCCTAAACTGACAAACTAATTATGAACTAGCTAACACAAAGGACGGCACAAATATCCATGTCGGAGGGGGGATTCGAACTCCCGACCGTAGTGGCCGTGCAGACCGTGACTGACGCGCCGCAGTCTCCTCGGCCACCGCGGCCGGCGTTACCCTTCTGTTGTTGCTGTAATTTATATGAATACAACAAGGTGAGAATGGCTCTGGCGAAAGAAGCCTTTCAGAAGCAAAGAAGACTACTAACCAGTGGTTTAAACAAATAATTAAGGAAGAGACTGGTTAAGTGTCTAATATGGAGTGTGGCTTTGTATGGAGCAGACACGTGGACATCGAGAAAGCAAGATGAGAAGAAAATTTAAGCTTGTGAAATGTGGATATGGCGTAGGATGGAGGAGATCAGAAATGAAGAAGTACTGAATAGAGTTGGAGAGGAACGGAGGATGTTGCTGACGATAAAGAATAGGAAACTAAACTAGCTAGGCCACAGTTTAAGACGAGATTGCCTTCTGGTAGAGGCAATTGAAGGTTGCGTTCCGGGGAAGAGAGGGAGGGGCAGAAGAAAGTATCAGATGCTGGATGTCAGCAAGCCACTAGGAGGGTACTGAAGAACGAAGATGATCGCAAAAGATAGAGAAGCATGGAGGGCTATGCAGTCTAAACCTGCCGTACGGCAGATAACAGGTTGTGGGTTCCATGGCAAAAAAAAGTGCGAACCACTGGCGACTATGTATACCGAAATGGGGCAATGTTGGACTACTTGCGTGCATCAACTTTTTTTGTCACTCAGTATACTTTTCCTTGTGGCTGACGAGTTCACTCTCATTCAGACTGCGAGCAATTGGTAATCAGAATGAATGAATGATGAACAAGGATTTTGTTTCTTCGAAGAAATTTCCCCGTTGTATTAACACGTGAGAAGCAACCCCGATTCCTCTAACAACCATCCCACTAACGGTGTCAGTAGTCAAACATCGCATAATACGAAAGGAAATGCTAATTTTATAACAATATTATGAAGCCTTGAATTCATTTTATAAACATTCTTAAAAGTACCGACTACAAGTTAATTTGATAAAATTACGAATATTTAAGTTGGCTTCCACGTAAAAATTGAAGAAAAAATTTAAGTACAATACCCTGTCTCCCCTCCCTCATCTGACGGGTCGCACATGGGAGGCGTATTGCTGATCTCAACATGTATGTTTGTGTTAGCACTTGTGTGAACACGTGTGCTTGGATTCGTACAGTGCCAGGTGCTTTTCAGCGATCGCTTCGTTGTGTCCACGCGTCGGGCGACAAAATTGATGTCTCGGGAGGGAGCGACCTCAATACGGAGGGCTCAGAGGAGGGAGGCAGCCGCCGCCCGCTAGGGGCGCTGCTTTCAGCCACCCCCGTGCCTCGCACACACACACACACACACACACACGCACAGTGGATGCCCGCCCCTGAGGCTTTTCTTTTATTACTGGCTGCCCACGTCGGCCCTTCGGCTGAGCCGGCCGTTGCCTCCCAAACATAACCCGCTCTCCCGCCCCTCCCACCCCCCATACAGGAAGTGACGTACGCCGTCTCCGAGAGCCGCACACTCATTGTTATTTCATTCGCCATTTCGGGGCAAGAGGCGACGGTCGCTGCCTGTGAGGCTGTTGGGATTTTTGGCGTCCCCGCCGTTTCTCCCTCTGCCCGTTTCGATGGTGCGTGCGGAGCAGAGCAAGGGAAATGCCGTTGTAAAATGTTATTGCGCTACACGAGAATCCCTTCGATGTAGTCAAGAGTAAGTCGCTTCCGAACAGTCCTGATTACCAATTGCTCGCAGTCTGAATGAGAGTGAACTCGTCAGCCACAAGGGAAAGTATACTGAGTGACAAAAAAAGTTGAAGCACGCAAGTAGTCCAACATTGCCCCATTTCGGTATACATAGTCGCCAGTGGTTCGCACTTTTTTTTTGTCATGGAACCCACAACTTTTTTGGGAAAACGTGACCCAACATAACAACGACTACACAGCAACCAACAGTAATAGAAAATATTATATGCAATATGGCATTAAAACTGTTATTAAGATTCCTTAATTTCTACCAACATATGGCATATTCAAAAAAACTTATTCATCCAGGTATGAAAGTCGCCTTCGGTCGAAATTTCAAAGTAATCCTGCAGCGAGGAAGTAATGTGTAGCGACGTTTAAAATCTACTTGAGACATCTTGAATGTCAATGTAGACAAGTGTAATGTGCTGCGAATACATAGGAAAAAAGATCCTGTGCCATTTAGCTGCACTATAGCAGGTCAGCAACTGGAAGCAGTTAATTTCATAAATTATCTGGGAGTAGGCATTAGGAGTGATTTAAAATGGAACGACCATATAAAACCAATCGTCGGTAAAGCAGATGCCAGATTTATTGGAAGAATCCTAAGGAAATGCAGTCAGAAAACAAAGGAAGTAGGTTACAGTACACTTGTTCGCCCACAGCTTGAATACTGCTCACTGCTGTGGGATCCGTAACAGGTGGGGTTGATGAAGGAAGCAGAAAAGATCCAACGGAGAGCAGCGCGCTTCGTTACAGGATCATTTGGTAATCGAGAAAGCGTTACGGAGATGATCGATAAACTCAAGTGGAAGATATAAATATCAATTAATATGAATAAATAATCCCTGAGACGGATTTTCGTCTCAAATATGTCAAAGACATTATTGATAGATGTGAAGCATTGTATTAAAATTTGTGGTGCGGCCGGGAATCGAACCCGGACCTCCTTGCTTACTAGGCAGACGTCTTAACCGTTAGACTACCACACCACTAACGATTAAGGCGCCTTGGAATAGTCTATGTACGATTTCCCTCCACAACACAAACTTTAATTCAGCTTCTTTGTTCCAAAGATAATTGCCACTACTGCCAAGGCTCTCCATGCAGCGGAATAGCACCTCAGCAATGGACATGTTGGAACAATCCTGTTATGGTGATATAAATATCAATTAATATGAATAAATAATCCCTGAGACGGATTTTCGTCTCAAATATGTCAAAGACATTATTGATAGATGTGAAGCATTGAATTAAAATTTGTGGTGCGGCCGGGAATCGAACCCGGACCTCCTTGCTTACTAGGCAGACGTCTTAACCGTTAGACTACCACACCACTAACGATTAAGGCGCCTTGGAATAGTCTATGTACGATTTCCCTCCACAACACAAACTTTAATTCAGCTTCTTTGTTCCAAAGATAATTGCCACTACTGCCAAGGCTCTCCATGCAGCGGAATAGCACCTCAGCAATGGACATGTTGGA
This sequence comes from Locusta migratoria, assembly GCA_026315105.1. Classification (NCBI taxonomy): domain Eukaryota; kingdom Metazoa; phylum Arthropoda; class Insecta; order Orthoptera; family Acrididae; genus Locusta; species Locusta migratoria. The sequence goes on along the minus strand of CM048745.1, from coordinate 836,686,000 downwards.
ACAATCCTGTTATGGTGATATAAATATCAATTAATATGAATAAATAATCCCTGAGACGGATTTTCGTCTCAAATATGTCAAAGACATTATTGATAGATGTGAAGCATTGAATTATTTATTCATATTAATTGATATTTATATCACCATAACAGGATTGTTCCAACATGTCCATTGCTGAGGTGCTATTCCGCTGCATGGAGAGCCTTGGCAGTAGTGGCAATTATCTTTGGAACAAAGAAGCTGAATTAAAGTTTGTGTTGTGGAGGGAAATCGTACATAGACTATTCCAAGGCGCCTTAATCGTTAGTGGTGTGGTAGTCTAACGGTTAAGACGTCTGCCTAGTAAGCAAGGAGGTCCGGGTTCGATTCCCGGCCGCACCACAAATTTTAATTCAATGCTTCACATCTATCAATAATGTCTTTGACATATTTGAGACGAAAATCCGTCTCAGGGATTATTTATTCATATTAATTGATATTTATATCACCATAACAGGATTGTTCCAACATGTCCATTGCTGAGGTGCTATTCCGCTGCATGGAGAGCCTTGGCAGTAGTGGCAATTATCTTTGGAACAAAGAAGCTGAATTAAAGTTTGTGTTGTGGAGGGAAATCGTACATAGACTATTCCAAGGCGCCTTAATCGTTAGTGGTGTGGTAGTCTAACGGTTAAGACGTCTGCCTAGTAAGCAAGGAGGTCCGGGTTCGATTCCCGGCCGCACCACAAATTTTAATTCAATGCTTCACATCTATCAATAATGTCTTTGACATATTTGAGACGAAAATCCGTCTCAGGGATTATTTATTCATATTAATTGATATTTATATCACCATAACAGGATTGTTCCAACATGTCCATTGCTGAGGTGCTATTCCGCTGCATGGAGAGCCTTGGCAGTAGTGGCAATTATCTTTGGAACAAAGAAGCTGAATTAAAGTTTGTGTTGTGGAGGGAAATCGTACATAGACTATTCCAAGGCGCATTAATCGTTAGTGGTGTGGTAGTCTAACGGTTAAGACGTCTGCCTAGTAAGCAAGGAGGTCCGGGTTCGATTCCCGGCCGCACCACAAATTTTAATTCAATGCTTCACATCTATCAATAATGTCAAGTGGAAGACTCTGCAGGAAAGACGCTCTCTCGCTCGGTACGGGCTCTTGTCGAAGTTTCGAGAACGTACCTTTACCGAGGAGTCTAGCAGTATATTGCTTGCTCCTACGTATATCTCGCTAAGAGATCATGAAGATAAAATAAGAGAGATTAGAGCCCACACAGAGGCATACCGACAATCTTTCTTTCCGCGAACAATACGTGACTGGAATAGGAGGGAGAAACGATTAGTGGTACTCAAGGTACCCTCCGCCACACACCGTTCGGTGGCTTGCGGAGTATGGATGTAGATGTAGATTAGTAGAGTCGCGGCTTTTCTACGTGTTCGCACACGATGTGGCGCAGGTGAATCAGTTTCTTTGGTTCTTCAGCGTCTATTTGTTATGGTAAGTAATTTTGCCGAATAAAAAGGGGCAAAGGTTGTCTAAGCTGCTCTTGTAATAATTTATTCATTTTTTTCAGTCAGCCTTTAGTAATACATTAATGATTTTTTAAAAATAACTTGTGCGGTGCTTGCCGCTGACTTCTGCCCTCTCTCTCTCTGCCAGCGTACCGAGAAACATTTGATATTTGTCACGTTCAACGTTTTTTGCAACAAGATGAAGGGAGAGAGCGGAACTATTTGTCACTTACTGTCTTCACCTCGATGTATTAGGACGTGTTCCAGGATTTTGCCTAATTGTTGTAAGTGTGAGCCTAGTTGTTTTTTATTAATTTCAATAAACCCACACAGTTAATTTGAAATATCTTACTTACTTACAATCCCTTATCCATTCTCACTAATTTTAAAGTTATTTATTTTCAGCAGATCCAGTACTTCATAAACTGATGCCCTGGTATTGTTGCGATTTGTTTCGCGATTGTACTAGAACATTCTCTGAGCAACTTTTATTTATTTCGTGTCTATGAATGGTTTTTTACATTTTAATGCTAGCAGAAAAATCTTCGCGATGTTTATGAAGTCCGATAATTTTGAAATTTTTGGCGACTATCATGATTAATTTTCAACACGTTCATAGAACAATAGTAAACGAAACGCACAATCCCAGGATCAATTTATCGAAGTAATATTCCATTCGTCTCAGCTAGAATCACTACAGAATATTACCGAAATATTAGCACCAGCTCTCAATAAAGTAAAATTTAGATTCCTCCGACTTCTTCTGTAATGTTGCTTTCTGGTGTTGTATTTGCTACCGAAGTCACGACCGCTACCATTTAATGGCTGAATCCAGTAATTTTGTTTAAATTGTCATTTCCTTGTCAAAATTGCTCAGTATTTTCATTTTAAAATATTTCATTACCTGGTAAAATTTCATTTGCGGTCCCCAACCTCAACTTTAATACGCAACACCCATTTTTCATACGAAAGCAGCATTACAAGCCTTTTGGGATTTGCGTGGTTCTGATTGTCGCTTGGTTTTTTGGTTGCCTCTGAAACAGTGTTCAGCCTTACAAGGTGCGTCTGAAAAGTTGGGTGAATGGTCCCATATTTTACAAACTGCGCTGGCGAGGATGAGGTGCCCACGCATACACAGTGATGAACATGTCAGCAAGCGCCCCTTATCGTATAAAGCGCCGCAGCGGTACACGCTGCGACCCAGCTAACAGGGTCAGTGTGAGAACTCGGAGCGCAAAAAACAGCAAAGTGTTAACATCTTGTTTCAAATTGGGAAAAACATAGGTGAACACCCATGGGATTTTAGTGCATGTGTACGGTGTTGAAGCAGTGAGTAAAATGACTGTGTTTGAGTGGTTTAAACGTTTCAGAGACGGAAAGGAAAGTGTCCAGGATGAGCCACGTTCGGGTCTATCGCCCACGATCACAGACCCAGACAACAGCGAACGAGTGCGATGGATGCTTGCGGATGACGGGCGACGGTCTACATCTACATCTACATACACACTCCGCAATCCACCGTAAGGTGCGTGGCGGAGGGTACACTATACCACTACTAGGCATTTCCTTTCGTATTCCACTCCCAAATAGAACGAGGAAAAAAATATTGCCTATATGACTCCGTACGAGCCCTAATTTCTCTTATCTTGTCTTTGTGATCACAACGCGAAATGTAAGTAGGAGGCAGCAAGATCGTACCACACTCAGCTTCAAATTCCGGCCCTCAACAGTAATTCACTAAAAGAACGTCGTTTTTCCTACAGCGATCCCCAATTGAGTTGCCGGAGCATTTCCGTGACACTCGCGTATTCGTCGATCCTACCAGTAACAAACCTAGCTGCTCGCCTCTGAACTGCTTCTATGTCTTTTTTAAAAATGATCTGCTGCAGGTACCAAACGCTTTGAGAATGACAGCAGACGAGTTGAAGATCAGCACAGACAGTGCGGAGATCCAACACCACGTGACCTCAGTGCTCCGAGCGATCCCACCATAAGCGTTTGCTGACAGTCTCCAATGGCTGTACAACTGAAGTTAGAAGTGAGTTAAAGGCGAGGGCGATTACTTTGAAGTTATAGGTATTATATCTTCTGGGTTGTGAGGCTGTGTTCTTGGAACCTTATTGCTTCCTAACGTTTCGTCCGATGCTGCGTCGGACTTCTTCGGAGGTGGTCTGTCTGTTGAGTCGGTCGTGAAACCATTCACTCTATTATCAGATTACTTTGAAGGGCAGAAAACGTATTTTGCTGAATAAAACGGTCTGCTGCAGCTGTTTTAATGGCGTTTTCGTTTGGTTGATGTTAAATGGATCTTACCTCAATGTTTTGAACCATGAAAACAATTTTAGGAGCCCCGAACGATTTTTTTCTACGATTATGGAACCCCTTCTTTAATGTTTTGTTCGTAAGTACATTCTCTTATGAATTACCTAGGTTTCGGAAATTTCTACATATGTAGTTAAGTTTTATTATCTGATCAGTTCCTCCTGTTATTATGTGTTATAAATCATTGAATAGCTTTCAGATATTCTGTTGCGTTGAGTCTTGACATGTATCGTGTCTCTGGAAGTGCTTCCCAGGCATGGTGCACCACAGACAGAAACCGATTTGCGTTGAAAGATTCTCTTCAATTATCGTTGGTTCTGTTCTTGCAGAATCTTTTTCTGGACCAGAGATATCGGACATTAGGTTTTGCTTTACCTGATTCACGATAATCGGGAAAATTCCCATCTGATCGCCACCTCAGAAATGTTGGGTCGTTTATGGCTCTCGTGCGCCGACTAAAACACCACCTTCAAGCTCACTTTAATTGTGACAACCTGTCAACGCAGCATCAGTAATCGATCTAATGCATGCGCCAGACACCCAGACACCTGTGCGGAAACGAAAAGTAGAAAAGTACAATTGATGTGCGGTTTTCATAGAATGGATTAGTAGTCAGGGGCTCGTATTTTTAGCCAACAAACAAATTGTAATATTACTTAGAAAATGTATTTTTATGCAAACATTCAGTTTTTTAAATAGAAAAATGATTGTTTCTATCATGCACATCACGACCACCAGCCAGTCAGCTACGCTGTCGTAGCCTCCACCCCGAAAACTATGAATGATTGTAGCTGCCAAAGTAAACATAAAAAAAAAAAAATCATTCAAAATTTTTTGTAGACAGCTGGTGTCAAAAATTCCAGTGAATGATTGAAACTTTTGTGTCCCAACTTCGTCGCCGCTTTTGTGTCCCAGCCTCGTCGTAGGTGTCGGTGGCCGAGTGGAACGAGACCGACACGCTGGTGCAGGTACGGAGGGGAGCAGCCAGAAACTATAACACTCGAGTAAATTAGAAAGATATATATTGCACAGAATGTAACAATACTTAACTTTTACATAGTACTGCAGAATGTTGATACATAGGTGTTAGAGGCCTGCCTAGTGCCTGTACAATAGCAAAGTCTTCACTGGTGCCTATCTGATTACGAAGGTCCTAACTCGTTGCTATCTCAGTCCGAAGTGCAAGTGCGAAGTGGCCGATGTCCTTCAGTGGTGGCCACGAGCGGCGTTGTACCAGAGGGCGCTCGTGGCTGTCGTCGGAAGAACGCCGCGCCGTGCATGCATGGCGGCGCGCGGCGAAAGTAGGTGGCGCGCACTTTGTACTTGTGCGACACCACACCCCTCCCCCCCAAACCGCCGCGCCGTCGTGGCGTAGGGCTGAGGGCCACGGCGACGGCACTGGGAGGAGGGCCTGAGCGGGGGCGTTACTGGTGGGACGGGCGTCGTAGCTGAGGCCGGGATCGAGACGCCGTCCGCGCCCCGGCATCCGCCTTGCGATCCTCCAGGGAACCCGCCGAAACCTGGGGAAGGGCGCCCGCCCCCGCCCAGAGGGAGCAGGTCATCTTCTTCTGAGGTGCGTGGCCCAAGCTGGGGGGGCCCGCACGGTCCCGGAGTCCCTCTCGGTGACGCTGTCATCTGCGGCGGCGACAGCGGCGGCGACGACTGCGTCGGATGTACGTCGACGTCCATAGGGATCTCGTAGTCCGGGGACGAACGATGTGGTTGTGCTCCCTGGCGCAGAACTGGGTCTGGAATCAAGAAACCGGAGACAGGATCGCGCGGTCTGTGCAGGCGCAATTGGTTTGCGTGGCGCCGCAGCTCCGACCCTGTGGAAGAACGTACAATAAACATATTGCGACCAAGCACGCGCTGAATGGTGCCCGGCAACCATGTCTTCTTGTTTCCAGCAAACACCCTGTACAGCACCGGCGTGGAAACCTGAAAACGCGTAGCGCCATACGAACCGACTCGGTGCGTGGGAGGCTGCAGCAGGTGAAGGAGAGTGCGGTGACGGCGGCCGTGTAGCAGCTCGGCAGGAGACGGGCCGTCACGTGGCATGCACCGATATGTAGACAGGAAAGTTTGAAGAGCTTGCTGCCTGGAGTGCTGACCTTTCATCTTCTCCATGTGAGACTTGAAAGTTCGAACGAAACGTTCTGCTTCACCATTGGACTGAGGGTGAAAAGGCGCGGTGGTGATATGCTGAATGCCATTCACACGACAAAACTGTTGAAATTCCGCACTAACAAACTGAGGTCCATTGTCACTGACGATAGTTTCAGGCAAGCCTTCGATGCAAAACACTGATGTTAAGGCACTGATTGTACTAGACGCCGTCGTTGAGTTCATGGCAATCACAAAAGGAAACTTGCTGAAAGCGTCTACAACAATTAACCATCGCGTATTCCAGAAAGGTCCGGCAAAGTCAATATGTAAACGTTGCCATGGTCCCTTGGGGCGTGGCCAATCTGAGAAACGTTGCGGAGGAGCCGCCTGATGCTCCGCACAAACAGTACACTGTGACGTCATGTTCTCTATCTGAGCGTCCATACCAACCCAGGTACAATGACGTCTGGCCAGTTGCTTTGTCCTAACAATACCCCAATGTCCTTGATGCAGGAGGCGTAACACTTCGCGTTGCAGGGAACGAGGAACAATCACTCTTGCTTGGTCGTTGTCGGTATGCAACAACAGTACACCCTGACTTAAAGATAATGCATGACGTTGTGCAAAATAACGTCGAACCAGAGGCCGATCAATGTCTTTGGCTCTGGCAGGCCACCCTGAGCGAACAAAACGTGCTACCACACTTAGGTCTGCATCCGCAGCTGTTTCCTGTGCAACCCGACGAGAGTTCAAAGGAAAGTCTGCGACAGCGGAAGCATCTCTGGAGTCTATCTGACAACATGCCATTTCTGAAGAATCAAATGATACATCCTGGCCAACCGGAAGTCGGGAAAGTGTGTCCGCGTTAGCATGTTTAGTGGTAGGTCGGTACAAAATCTCATACTGATAATTTGACAATATCAAGGACCATCTCTGAAGCTTTTGTGCCGTACGTGGCGGAATTGGCTTTGTGGGTGAGAACAACGACGTGAGAGGCTTGTGGTCCGTCAACAAATAGAATTTTCTGCCATAGAGATAATGATGAAACTTTGTGACGCCGTAAATGATTGCTAAGGCCTCCTTTTCTATCTGACTGTAATTCTGTTGCGTCGGCGTCAGTAGCTTGGATGCAAAGGCAATAGGACGATCGTGAGAACCAATACGATGCGACAGAACAGCACCCGCACCGTACGACGAGGCGTCAACTGCTAGCACTACAGGCTTCTGTGGGTCAAAGGGAATCAAACATGCATCACTGAGTAGTGCAGACTTTAGTTTGTCAAAGGCAACCTGACAATCTTTAGACCATACAAAAGGAACATTTTTCCTACGTAAGTGATGCAGTGGAGCTGCAATCTGAGAGGCATTGGGAATAAATCTGAAATAATAGTTAAGCTTTCCCATCACTGCTTGCAATTCATGCACATTCTTAGGAGGAGGCAAGTCTTTGATTGCTCGAAGATGTGACTGTAAGGGATGAATTCCTTGGGCATTAATCACATGGCCTAGGTACTCTATTTCAGTTTGAAAAAACGAACACTTTGCTTTATTACAACGTAGACCTGCTGCAGTCAAAACTTTGAAAAGGCACTCCAGGTTTGCTAAATGTTCTTCAACTGTACGTCCGGATACCACAATGTCATCTAAATAGTTCGAGCAACACGGTACAGAAACTGTCAGCTGTTCCAAAAAAACGCTGAAAAATAGCGGGAGCGGAAAAACTGCCAAAGGGTAGGCGTTGAAATTGAAAAAGGCCCATGTGAGTATTAATGACGAAAAATTTTTTTGACTCGTCATCAAGTGGAATCTGTAAGTATGCCTCTGCTAAATCAATCTTGGAAAAGAAGCGAGACTGCCCCAATTTGTCCATTAGTTCGTCAGGTCTGGGCAGGGGATAAGTGTCTACAATTGTTTGACTGTTCACTGTAGATTTGAAGTCCGCACAGAGACGAAGTTTTCCTGACGGCTTGGGTATAATTACTATAGGCGAGGCCCACTGACTCGCAGAAACAGGAGAAATCACCCCACTATCTTGCCAACGTTTAAGTTCTTCGGCAACTGTATCACGCAAGGCGATAGGCACTGGTCTAGCTTTACGAAATTTTGGAACTGCAGAGTCTTTTAAAGTTACATGTGCCACGAAGTCTTTTGCACAACCTAGTTCCGGCGAAAACAAGTCACTATATTTGTCACACAATGCATTGATTTTATCCTGAGGCACTATTGACGAAATTTGAAGCACATCTCTTTGAATTGATAAGCCAAACAAGTCAAAAGCATCTAGTCCAAAAATGTTCTGCGTAGATTTGGCCTGAAGAACAACAAAAGCAACTGTTTTTGTAACACCTTGAAAAGAGGCAGGCAGGCTACACGTTCCTAGCACGGGAATATTTTGACCAGTGTACGCTGTTAACACTTGCTGTGACGGCGACAATTTTGGCGAACCCAGAAGTTCATAAGTGTCTTTATTTATTAATGTAACAGCGGAACCAGTATCAAGCTGAAATTGCACCGTCTTATTTTCTATGAAGAGAGTCACAAACAGTTTTTGCTTGCGGCGCTCGACAGGTGCGCGAATGTGGGCAACGTCTGCTACGGTTTGTTTACCGCGCTTGAGCGGGCCGCGTAGTGAGGTAAGCGGCGCAGACTCGGCACACAGGGGATTAACAACACTGTCACTAGATGACACTACCGCCGGATCGGCGTCCGCGCCATGCGAGGCTACTGCAGATTCACCAACTACTGCACTAAATTTTTGAGTAGCTACACCAAGTCTACTGTTACTATCTACACAGTACTGGGCACTATTACAAGGAGAAGTTGCAGAAGGCACTATTTTCACTACAGGAATGCACTGTTCATAGTCATTTTGCGTGTCCCGAACCCTTTTCCGTTGCACTGTTTTACGCGCTCGTCGGCGCTTGCTACGTGATGCACTATATAGTTTTGCCATAGGCGCAGAACTACTTTCTTGCAATTGAGAACCAACTAAAGCACTGTTCAAGTCCACAGTGTCGATAACATTTACTGCATGCACTGTTCTCGCACTTTGCGAAGCAATGTTCCGAAAGGCACCGTTCTTTGAGTTTTTAATTTGCATACACACAGACTGTACATGTCCCGATTTGCCACATTGATAACAGGTTGCGTTGCGACTTGGGCACTGTGCACGTTTGTGGCGAGATACACACTGGGGGCAAGATTTACGTACATTTTTCTGAAATGAGCGTTGGCGCCCGTTATTCAAATTACTGCGTCTAACACTACGGGGCGACCTTTGCGTCGCACTTTTACACTGGCTACTGTTCACTGTCTGTTCAGCACGGCCGGTAGAAAAATAAGAATCACTAGTGCTATACTGAGAACTACGGCTAGGAAAGCGTCCGTTGCTGCGCACTGAATTTACACTATGGCTTTGCATTTCTACATCAGCTAAGTCAAAAGTATCATGCGCTTCTATAAGCTGCAGTACACTGTCTAATGAGGGGTCAGACTGTTTCAGAATTGCTGCTCTAATTCTGGGGTCCTGAATATTCTGCGTAATCGCATCCCTCAACATCACGTCACTATACGAAAGTCCACAAGAGCAAGTAAATCTACATTTGCGGGTTAAGCCCTTCAATTCCGTAATCCACTCTTGGTGTGACTGCTGCGGTAATTTTTTAAGTCTGAAAAATCGGTATCGTGCAGCGGCTACAAGAACTTTTCTCTCATAATGATCATTTAGTGCCTCTACTATTCGTTCAAAGTCTACATCACGAGGAGATGCTTGCGGGAATAGTTTCTGCAGTAATACGAAGGTTTTGGGGCCCACCACAGATAATAGCAGATGCTTCACTTTCTGACCTGTAATTTGATGAGCCGCGACGAGTTCTTGAAACTGTGCGAAGTAGTCGCTCCATTCTTCCTCACGTTCGTTGTACTGGCGGAACGTCGGAAGCGGTGCGGCGGCAGGTGTGGGCTGCTGATGTGACGACTGTTGTTGTTGGTGAGCAGCCTGTGTCGTCAACTGCGACACGGCCTGGAGAAGCTGGGTAATTTGCGCCGTCTGTAACTGAATAATTTCCATTAAGTTTGGGTTCGGGTTAGCGGCCATGCTGACCGATTAGGCGCTGCGTATACAAATAACTTATAACAAAACACAAATGCAATATGAAAGAGGACTCGCTCTGCAACAAAAAAGTCCACAAAATACGTAACAGAATATGTTCCCCCAAAAAACTTATAATAAGGGTGGGTGGGCGGGAGCAATTTTTGCGTGCTCCGACTGCTGCTGTCTGGCTGCTGCTAGCGGGCTGGTCCAAGGTTCTATCACTCCTCGTCGCCACTTTTGTGTCCCAACTTCGTCGCCGCTTTTGTGTCCCAGCCTCGTCGTAGGTGTCGGTGGCCGAGTGGAACGAGACCGACACGCTGGTGCAGGTACGGAGGGGAGCAGCCAGAAACTATAACACTCGAGTAAATTAGAAAGATATATATTGCACAGAATGTAACAATACTTAACTTTTACATAGTACTGCAGAATGTTGATACATAGGTGTTAGAGGCCTGCCTAGTGCCTGTACAATAGCAAAGTCTTCACTGGTGCCTATCTGATTACGAAGGTCCTAACTCGTTGCTATCTCAGTCCGAAGTGCAAGTGCGAAGTGGCCGATGTCCTTCAGTGGTGGCCACGAGCGGCGTTGTACCAGAGGGCGCTCGTGGCTGTCGTCGGAAGAACGCCGCGCCGTGCATGCATGGCGGCGCGCGGCGAAAGTAGGTGGCGCGCACTTTGTACTTGTGCGACACCACAGAAACAACAATTGTTCTATTTGAAAAATTGTATGTTTGCATAAAAATACACTTTCTAGATATTTTCACAATCTGTCTATTGGCTAAAAATACGAGCTCCTGACTAGCAATCCATTCTGTGAAAACCGCACATCAGTCACAGTTTCCGCAATATTTGCGGTGCAAGTGTTAGGTGATTCATGGTGTTACAAAAAGGTACGGCCTAACTTTCAGGAAACATTCCTCACACACAAAGAAAGAAAATATGTTATGTGCACATGCGTCCGGAAACGCTTAATTTCCATGTTAGAGCTCATTTCATGACTTCGCTTGAGATCACATTAATGATGGAATGGACACACACAGCAACAGAACGTACCAGCGTGACTTCAAACACTTTGTTACAGGAAATGTTCAAAATGTTCTCCGTTAGCGAGGATACATGCATCCACCCTCCGTCGCATGGAATCCCTGATGCGCTGATGCAGCCCTGGAGAATAGCGTATTGTATCAGAGCCGTCCAAAATACGAGCACGAAGAGTCTCTTCATTTGGTACCGGGGTTGCGTAGACAAGAGCTTTCAAATGCCCCCATAAATGAAAGTCAAGAGGGTTGAGGTCAGGAGAGCGTGGAGGCCATGGAATTGGTCCGCCTCTACCAATACTTCGGTCACCGAATCTGTTGTTGAGAAGCGTACGAACACGTCGACTGAAATGTGCAGGAGCTCCATCGTGCATGAACCACATGTTGTGTCGTACTTGTAAAGGCACATGTTCTAGAAGCACAGGTAGAGTATCCCCTATGAAATCATGATAACGTGCTCCAGTGAGCGTAGGTGGAAGAACATGAGGTCCAATCAAGACATCACCAACAATTCCTGCCCAAACGTTCACAGAAAATCTGTGTTGATGACGTGATTGCACAATTGCGTGCGGATTCTCGTCAGCCCACACATGTTGATTGTGAAAATTTACAATTTGATCAAGTTAGAATGATGCGTCATCCGTAAATACTAAAATGTGCTCTAACATGAAAATTAAGCGTTTCCGGACACATGTCCGCATAATATATTTTCTTTCTTTGTGTGTGAGGAATGTTTCCTGAAGTTTGTAACACCCTGTAAGAGTGTGTGTGTGTGTGTGTGTGTGTGTGTGTGTGTGTGTTGACGACCTGAGCGCTGTCCTCTGTGTGTTTACATATCTCAGTATACCTGTATCAGTTTATTTGGCTCTTCAGTGCATTATGTGAACCATGAGAAATCATTTCTGTTTGCTATTATGTGTTTTAACTCACTGCTTTCATCTTTCCCGTTCTGTCGAGACACAACAGGTATCGCGTCTCTGTAAATGCTTCTCCGACACTGGCCGTCCGTGCTCCGGTGTCGCAGCGACAGGAGAACCCCTCTCTCACGGACTGGGATAATAATTCGGCCCCGGGCACGGCCCGCGCTTTCGCTCACTTCGGGAATTAATTCTGGCGGCCCGCGCGGCGCCCCCTCCCCCTTCACCCCTTCACTCTCACCCCTTCCACTCACTCCCTCCCCCCATTCATCGGGCGGCGGCTGTGTGGCGGCCATCATGTTTGCGTTAGATACGCCCGCCCGCGGCCGCTAAACCTCGCCGCCCGCCTCCATAATGTAATCTGGCCTCTAAATTATTCGGTATCTGTCGGCCGGCGATAGCTCCGCTCCTTACCCCTGAGGGCGCCCACTGTCCACGATTAAGCCCCTCCCTGCCTGTTCCACTGCCTGCCCCGTTGGGCCTTTTGTTCACAACATTACGCGTGCCTACGTCTGCAATCCGTTGAAGCGATACAGCTTATCAGGAACTAGCTGGAAACCCGGCTTTGCCAGGGTATTTATCTATTTATCCCTGCCTTGAGTTAGTACTTCTAGCCCTCCTCTCTCTATCTCATTTTTTCTAAAACGTGCTATATTTATCGAAGAATAAATAAGAAATAAAGCTGTGTCGCATAATGTGCAAAATTATAAGTGCAGTATCCCAACAAAGAAATATAATAATCAAAATACAAAATGACGTATAAAATGCGTACGATCTCATATTAATTGAGTTACAAGCTGAAAACCCGGCGTTGCCCGGATATTCATTCATTTATTTATTCCTGCCATTTTTCAGGTATGTATGCATTTGTATAAGGGCGGTATCTCTGTAAAATCTCTTGGAAATACAGTTAGTAGTAAAGAAGTCATAGTGTAAAATTGGGTGCGTGATGGGGCGGTGTTGCATGAACGTCACCGTTTATGTGCTCATATGTCATGTACTATGATACAATTTACAAGGTACACTCAACTACATGCGTATATACTGTCTGTAAAATTCCCTGCGGTTACAATTTGTAGTGTAGGAATTATAAATTGTAATGTCCTACCGAACGCCGTAGTTTTAGTCCTTGAACAGCGGAAAAGTAGTAAGCGAGAAACTTTTTCCCCTCAGTTTTTTGATGTGGTAGTCAGCGATAAAAAAATTAATAAAAGTTTGAAATTGCGTTTGAAGTTTGTTGCAAGTCGCTAAGTAGTGTCATTCTCATATAGTGTATTTATAAAGTTTCGTCGCATTATGTAACTCTTATTGTTTATGACGTTATATCTCCTGAACCATGTGTCTTATGTGGTTCGTACTCCTACAGCAATTGTTATCTCACGTAAGGAATATTTGCACCAAATTTGGTTGAAATCGGTCAAGCGGTTTAGTAGAAAATAAGGAGCATTGTCGCTTAATGAGCAGTTTTCTGCACATCTCATTGTTTATGATGTCATATCTCGTGAACTATGCGTGTATGTAATTCACTCACTTATTGCGATTGTCGTTACGTGTACAAAATTTCATAAAGATTGGAACAAAACTGTATATTTGTATGCAACTTGTACACAGAAACATATGGAGAATGTGCTTTATATATAAGTAGCTCAAAACCCGGCGTTGTCCGGGTATTTATTTATTTAAGCCTTGAGTTAGTACTCCTATTTCTTCTCTCTCTGTCCCTCTCTTTTTACTAATAACATGTTATATTTATCGGAGAATATATACGAAATAAGGCTGTTTTGCGTAGTATATAAAACTATCTTATGATTATCCGCTTCGCTGGGTTAAAATTTTATATCAGTAGTTTCATAAATATAATATTGAAGGGAAAAAACTGCAGTGAGGGACTTTGTGTTTAGTTCTTTCTTTTTATTTGCACACATATCTTACATGAAAAATATTTACAATAAATTATATTCTTATAAACTATATTTGATGTATGGTTGTGTGGCGCATACACATGTAATTATATTTTGTGCTATTCCCACACGTGGAAATGCTTTAGGAGAGTCATTAATTTACTGACCGGAACAGCACTAATTATTTATTTCATCACTAACGTAATGAAGTATGCCCCTCATTCTGCGTGACTGATTTTTCAAAAAGCACTGAATGGCCGTTGCCAACATAAGCACACTACGCCGTTGCCGTAACTAAAATTGTACCCCGTGTTGTAGTGTATTACACCACAATTTTGAGACTGAACAAACGAAGCATCGGCATCTGTTAGTTATTTGGTGTGCTATGTAACTAACATCTCAATTTATCCTTTCCTGTACTATGGCATTTTCTACGTATTTCTAAACATAACGAACTCAAAATGTAATGTGGATAGGCCTACACCAAAATCAGAACGGAAACTACATAAATTCGATTTTTCTTGCAAAGAATTCTTATGTAAATATGTTCAAAGAATTCACATGGAGGTAATTTTGGAACTGGCAATGCAATTTTATCACTTGAGCAGCATATACTTATATATGGCTTCGAACTTTCCATCACATACATTAACGTAAGTCTTCAGTCTGTGTATTGCAGAGAGCTCAAAGATAATACGGAGATGGTACTATGTATTATGAAACCGTGACGCTCGACGTATATTTGTCTCTCTAATCCAGTTGTCAGTATTTTGATCCTAAGCGCTACAGGTGTCTTTCCAGTGTTTATATTGAAATCATTGGTGTATTGCCAGTGTAGTTAATGCTCAGTTAATGTATGTCTGTGTTTCCCAATGTAATATCTTTGAGTCTTTTTATCTTTGAGCATCTGTTGATCGTCGTATTGCTCCACATTTTAGGGATTTTTGTTCGCCACACTCACCCACTGCCACACCGCGAACAAAATCCCATAGTGCACACCGCGAAGGTAAAGGCTACTCTCATGCATAGCTGCCATTGGTCTGCAGTGAATAATTTTGGTTACCAAGTGAAAATATACGGACACACGTCCCAGGTTCCATTTTTGTATACGTATATTGATTTCAAGTATAGTATCCAAACAAAGAAAGGTAGTAATCAAAATACAAATTATATGAACACTCATACATTTATTTAATTCACAACTTTACTATAAACAATATTTCTTGTTACTTGTCCAGGATCTACTGTGAATAATTTCTTTGGTGAACCACACCTGAGCAAGTGACATAAAGTTGTCTGTGTGAGATACATGGGCATATCAAATCCACTCGACAGTATTGAACAGACTGCCCTGTTGTTTATTTATCGTAATAGAAAATACAAGTCTCATTGGAAACTGTATTCTCTTGAAGTTAAAAGCCAGATTGTCGTAAATAATGGGTATTCGTTGGATGAACTCTGTTTCATTCTCTTCGTTTCCTTATAACTCTATAGCAGTCTTTTGCTATCGCCTGCACCCGTGAGCGCTTCAGAGCTCCAAGTTGTCAACACCACAGTCCAGAGGTGTCCCCCCTCCCCTTGACCAACAGCTCACCCTTCTCCCCACCCCCTCCCAAATTGCGACCAACCCACCCCCCCACCCGAGATATTAGGTCCTGTTTAGCCATTTAATAGTGAAATTGAATATTGTATTAGAAATCCCCCCCCCCCCCATGCTGACAAAATGCACTGAGCTGTTAGATTGTAAACTTCATGCTTAATGAAATTATTTTCTTATGTTTCTTAACCTTCCACTGCTATGAGTGTCAATCCTCAAGCCTTCCTGGTTATGCTGACAAAGTTTAATGAATTTATTTGTAAAAGTATGGACAGTGATAATCAGAACTTACTGTGGCGCCTCTCCTGCTCCAAGTCAGCCCGTTTGACGTCTTTATCGCTTCGTCCGAGGGCCATTGAGTAAGACATGGTGTGTTCTGTTACCTAGAAACGCCACATATTGCATATGCTTGCACTTTCTCTATCAGGTGCCGGCGCCGAACAGTTTCCAACGCCTTTCGGGAGTCAAGACACACAGCATCTACCTCGGATCTTATATCTACTGCCCTCTGGATCTCGTGAATGAACAGCTCGAGTTGTGTTTCACATGACCGTTGCTTGCGGAAATCATATACATGCCTATAAATAAGATTTCCGGGCTCCAGAAATGACATAATACTCAAACACTGCCGCCCGGGAATGGCCATGCGTTCTAAGGCGTCTTGCTGTGGATTTCATTGCTGCTCCTTTCGGACGTCCGAATCCTCCCTCGGGAATAGATGTGTGTGTTGTCCTCAGTACAAATTCGTTAAATTAGTTTGCAACTGTAGAAACTAATGCTACTGTAGTTCCGTCCCATAGCTTTACAAACATTTGAACTAGAACATTAAAAGGGGTTCAAAATTCATTTGAATAAAAAAAGATGACACATTCAAACATTAGAGATGGGAGGGTAATATTCACACCTATATTACAATATAAAGCTTTTAAAACGTTCAAGACTGTAATCAGCTGTAAGATTTTAGGAAATGCATGTTATGAATCATAAGCTGTTTGTAAATTGACGGGTTTCGCTTCTAAACCATTATCACAGACTGCAAGCTAAACAAGCTGATTAAGTGCATACGTCATCTACTATCGTATCACTATCATATCGACGATGCAAGCAAGCTATCTAAATTTGTTTCACCTTTAAATTTGTATAAATGATATGTATTCTTCACGGAAAACATAACTGTTAAACATCTAGCGTCTTAATGACATATATGTAACGGATATGAACTATTCTTTCTCGCCTCAGAAATAGTTAAGCTAATTTTTTACGTAATTTGTCCTTAAAACAATCTGTATATAAAGCCATACATCAGGATTTGTTGTGATTATAACACAAAAAAGAAGTGTGTTCAAATCAGTTCGCATATTTTGACAGTTTTCAGGCGAGAATTCCATGTTTACTAACTCATAGGCTCAACGATTTTCAAGAAAAGATATGCCAGCTAAAAAATAAGTGATTTAAATTCGTATTCAATGTAAATAATCTCCTTATATTATATTAAAGCCTTCTAAATTAAATTGTTATATCTTTATGATAAACGTAATATTTGTAATAGAAGAAAATGTGTATCTTTATGATAAACGTAATATTTGTAATAGAAGAAAATGTGTAATAATACTATTTGTTGCTAACATAAAATGCTATGTTAAAATCTAAAAATTAACATCACAATGTATCAGAATATTGTTATAGTTACTTATTGTATTAAACAATTAACTTTTATTTAATTAATAATCCAAACCATCATATATGTAATTTGTCACAAAGTATATAAAATGATGCGCAGGCACTGCAAGTGGTGGTGATCTGTTATGTGTTAGATCTCAGTTATGATCTGTTGGCAGTTGTGAGTTGTTAAGTTATAATGTAGAATTGTAAACTGTAAAGTAGCGAGAATTGTGTTTGGTACAACAAGAAGATTATTTTTGGATGTGAGACTTCAAGGTAATAAAACTGAAAGTACTATAGTCTCGCAATTTTTTGAACTTGAAACAAAGTTTCAAAGTAAATTTCGCCGTGAACACTAAACAGCAAAAATTCCAGGTCAACAGGAAGACTTAAGAGAAGATATGTACCCCTAAAAATGACCTCTTTGATGAAGTGAATTAATGAGTTACTAAAATTTCTCATACTGATCGTATTAGCTGAACAGTAGTAGTTCTGTTGCATGTCAATCTAGTTTTGGCATGAAAGTCTCTCCTCATGGCGATTTCCGCGTTGCGGAGCGTGTAAGGTTGGCAGCACAGACAAAGCGCACTTGGGCGTGTTCTGTAGAGCTGCAGTGATAGTATGGTGGAGGTAGTGTTTCGTGTGTGCTACAGCTATTACCTGTGCTATTGTCTACTTACTGTACGCATTTTCCTACGTCAAGGTGTCCTCATCGCGACATTGTACGTGATTTAATTCGCAAATTGCCGGCCGCGGTGGCCGCGGGGACTGAGGCGCTTCAGTCACGGTCAGCACGGCCACTACGGTCGGGGGTTCGAATCCCCCCTCGGGCATGGATATTTGTGCCGTCCTAGTTCGTAAGTAGTTCATAAGTAGTTTGTAAGTTTAGGGACTGATGACCCCGTAGTTAAGTCCCATAGACAATACAAACATTTAAATTCGCAAATTCGGAACAGCAGGTTCAGTTCATGATGCACCATGAACTGGTAGACTCACGGTTTTAACAGAACGAAAGCTCAGTGACATTTCGGAGATCATATTGCGGAACCCAACAAAATCACTAAGGAAATTATCGCAAGAGGCTAACGTCTCTCATACAGCACATAAGGCCGTAATCAAAGAACTGGGGCTGTAACCGTATAAAATTACTGCAGTACAAAAACTACAATGTATGGACCATACGAAAAGAACTCATATTGTGAATGGTTTCAGCGATTTATTAACAGACATGGAGTTGGTGTTTTAGACCAAACATTTTTTACTGATGAGAATTAGTTTCAGCTATCTGGCTACATTAATTCTAAAAATTCACTTATTTGGTCATCCGAAAAACCACATGCCTTAAGAGAAACGGCATTGCACGCAAAGAAAATCGGGATGTTGGTTGCCATAACACGACCGCGAATTACAGGGCCGATATATTTCGAAACTTCCGTCACCTCCGGAATCTGTTGTTCCCATATAATTTACCCATTTATTGCGCCGCTGAATGAAGATGAGATCAGTCATTCAGTTTTTCAGCAAGGCAACACTACTGCTCATACTTCACACCAATCCCTACAACTTTTAGATGAAATCTTTGGAGACAGCATAATTACGACAGGTCTCTGGCCCTCCCACTCACCGGATTTGTCTCTTACAGATTATCTCCGTTGGGGTGCGGCTAAAGCATTTATCAAAATACATGAACTTAAGACAGCGATAACTGAATATCTGCATTCGATGACACGTGAAACATTGGTCAAGATATTGAACTATGCCTCCAAGAAAGAGGAAATCATTTCTAGCACCTACCGTGATAATGGTGAGTACAGTGTATTTTCTAGTAATTAATATAGCTAACTAATTTCATTGTTTTAATTGTAATAATGTTGAATTCCATCTCGCAACATAACTGCAGTCAGTAGCATTAAAACCCGGCCGCTAGCTTATACAACGACATGAATGTGCTGCCACGCTTAAGCCGTCGGCACACGGTGCGTGTGTCTGAACGTGTGTGGTCGATGTGCCTAGTCCACCGTGCGGCTGAACGCTCGGAGACGGCGCGTCTTGTGCATACGAGACGTGCGCCTCAACGAGCTACACGCGACCGCAGCGCGCTCCAGCGACAGTTGTCGGCGGCTTCAGGTTTTGAAATCACACTTTATGAAATCAAAAGAGTGGAGTTCCTGCTTTGCCTCTATTAAATCGCTGATTTCCGTGCTTCTGCATATGTTCGTTATGTTCTGTGATATATGCCTACATAAGTAACAACAAATTATGTATGAACATACACTCTTATAAAAGTTGCATGTTATGTCAATAAGTGCAGCGAATTATAGAAGTTTAAACTGTGCAATATAAAATTAGAAAATGCTGGCACAGGAGGCAAACATTATTGCAGTCTCGCTTTTTAGCAAAACTTAGAGGTCATTCTTCCACGGTCATTGTTACTATTCAGTAGAAGAATGTTAAGAACGTGTAAAATAAAATACGTGAAACAATAAAGCGCGTATTTTACTCAAAGTAAGGTGCAAACTGTAATAATGTTTGCAAAGCTTAAGGGACTCAACTACGAGATCATCAGTCCCTGTGCAAACTGTCCGGTTCATAAAACAAATAGGGGAGACCGGGGCACGTTTTCCACCATTTTACATTTTCATTTTTGTACTTCTTATTTTTATCGATTTTGCGGTAAACAGCGGATAATTATATTTCCTACACCTTTATTTACAGTCTTGTACAGATATTTTTGAAAATAGTAGATATCATTCTTGGTAGCAAATGGTTTTGTCTGACCATGTTGCATTGGAAAATTTGCCCTGTATGCGGGGCAAGTTTTCCAGCTTACTTAAAATGTACAGGGCCAAATATTCCAATTATACTTTCAATGTTAAAACAGGGATAATTATCTTGATTTCACTGAATACGTATTTTTATCATGAATTTACAATACATTACAAAATAGGATAGTAAAAATAGCCACATTAAATAAAAACAAATGCTATTTAATGGTTTTACAAAATATGTGACTTAAATATTTTACAAATACAGACATTTTTAACAATACTTATACTGATTGTCTGAATCACTATGTAAGCAATCAAAAAATGGAACATTCCCTTTCGTACAGTCTCCATGCGCCCATTTCGTGCACTGTACACACTTTTCATTTGCTTTAGACTTGGCGTAAGACTCAAAGCAATAAGGAATATGTGCTCCATATGCACTCGGAAAATGTGCCCCGTCGCCATATTCGGAACTATAACACTACGTCCATGAGTAACAATGTAAGCTATTTACAAAACAAATGCACAGTTACGTGAAGAAAGAAACCCACTTTTAGTATGTGCAATTTCAAAATAATAAGTTTAACGCTAGAATGTTTATTTTAAGTTTCAATAAAAACGTGAAAGATTACTCACATTTGCAAAAATGACGAAAACAGCGCTGCCGACGTTGTGACTGCTGGTACAACACTGGAACTTTCGTAAATGAAGCGTGCTTTGTTGCTACTTCCTACAGTATCGCCGGTGGTGACATCTAGCGGTTTGTTTCGAAAATAAACGTATTTGGAAAACTTGCCCCTATGGAAAATGTGCCCCGGTCTCCCCTACAACAGAATCACTCCTCAGAGGAGGCCCACTTATGTTTTCATAGTATCGAATATTATGCAGTATACTTCCATGAAATATGTAGGAAAGTCTTTTAGTCTATCAGAAAACCCGAATAAAAATAAGAAGAAATACTTGGTTCTGAGGAACCTTGAACCAACGCAGAAGGCTACCTGCCATTTAAGTCCACGTCTTTGCTGCCTACGCTGCGGCCAGTAACATATGTAGCTGCCATCCACGAAGGTATTAGACGTGTTGTGTACACTACTGGTAGATATGTCGGTTGCTGAAATGTAATTGCAACAAATCATATAAATAACGTGTTGGTAGATCTTCAGTACGCCTTGCATTGAAACGGCAGATTACTGTAATACTGATTTTTTTAACCACATATAAGATGTTTCTAGTAATTTATTTCAACAAATAGTGCCGGCCGAGGGGTCTGCGGTGCGCCAGTCACTGTCTGCACGGCCACTACGGTTGGGGGTTCGAATCCTCCCTCGGGCATGGATATTTGTGCAGTCCTAGTTCATACGTAGTTTGTAAGTTTAGAGACTGATGACCCTTAGTTAATTCCCATAAGCTCTATAAACATTTGAACATCAAATCGTACCTCTAATGACTGGTTTTCGAGAGCTTTTCAATTTACTCTCTTATTTTTGCTTTGAAATGTCACACATTCATATGACCTAAATTATAAAGTCCATGAAATACGACGGTCAATATGGCGTCTTCATCTCTCTGCCGAAAGGAACTGCCCCCCTCTCCGGATAACCACGTGGTTTGATGTCGGTGGCGTTCTTCCACCTTATAGGTGATCGTTGAGACGCACGTTGAGAATTTGTAGTATGCTTGATACTGCGTGACACGATGGGAAAGCCTCGCCAACGTGCGGTTCGCACATTGTGACGTCAGAAACTCGCCACGTTAGCCACACTCATTCAGATACACCAGGGGCGCCGACTCCGTGGGTGCTCCGGGGCTTGTGCACCACCCAAGAAATTTTTGGGGGTTCTGAGTACCCACATAAAATTGAGGTGGAAAATAAAATTGTATTAATTTTTTAAATACCGGGAAAAATTAAAACCTACCTTATGACTCAAGAGGCAACGCAAATCGTGACCATAGGGAGAGACGATATTTCATACGTGAAAGAAATGATCAGTTTAGTACGCGGGTCCCCAAGCGAGTAGTAATGAGTGTCCGTGTTTTACCCACTATGCTAGCTTTATTCATCTTGACCTTTCAGGTGTACGTATTTATGAACATTCAATTGTGTTCTTTCAGGAATTTAGCTTGAAGAATCTGATGCTGATGCTAAACTTATCGTTTTTCATTTATCTATGTCGCTTAGCTTGTTATTAAAATTATACATTCAGTTGAAATTTGCAATGCTTTTCTCTCGGGCTTAAAAAAACTTGGACTATGCTACTGTCAGAGATGTCATGAAGTTATCATTAAGTGACGAAAGTTTCGATAAAGTATACAGCTCTTGGAACTGACCAAAAAATATTTCAAAGATTTCTTTAAAAGTTGGTGCCAGGGTTCTACCAAACGCTTTTGTCAGAAAGAATAGCTTCACACAAAAAGTGATTAGTGTACAGTGAAGAATTATTTCATTGGTAGTGTAGAAGTTTTGGGGTGTTACTTATATCGAAATATCCACTTCGGCCAATTAGACCGCTATATTGTAGTGTCCTGATGCAGGCATGCTTTCCTTTTCTTCCTCCTCCTCCTTCCTTCTATCTTTAAAAGGCCATACAAATGCCTATTTACTTTTATCAAGCATTGCTCATTCAAAAATGCAAGACCATGATTTTCAGGAGGGTTGGTTTCGAACATTTGTGGACCGTGATATATAGCAAAAGTCGGCGCCTCTGAGATACATGCTCCGTGGGCCTACGCCTTTACCCGCAAGGCGAGACACGCGGAACTCGCCACTGTGGAGAGACTTTGAGAACACACTGTATAATAGACAGCTGTTGGTCATAACAAGCATTTAAAAAAAAATACTAAAAATTTCTAGATCTACAGAGATAAGGAGAGCATCGGTAAAAATATGAGGAAACGAAATGTTGCTGTTGTTTACAAACCTACTCCGAAGATACAGGATCATCTGAAATCGGCAAAGGATGCTCGCAAATTGCTGGAAAAAGCAGGAATTTATAGGATTCCGTGTAGCTGTGGAGACGTATACGTGGGTACCACAAAAAGAACAGTCAAAAAACGACTAGATGAGCACCAAGGGAACTGTAGAAGGAGAGAGATTGACAGATCAGCTGTTGCTGAGCATGTTCTTCAACCAGGGGACCACCTTATTCAATTTGATACGACTCCGGTTTTAGCAGCCACAAATGGATACCACGAAAGACTGTACAGAGAGGCTATAGAAATTGTAAAACACCCCAATAATTTCAATAGGATGGAGGAGGGCGTGAAAATAAATGAAATCTGGATTCCGGTTTTGAAGAAGATATGTAACAGTCTTCCACCATGGGACGAAACTAACGGACGGCGGCAGTCGGCAACGACGGATTACGCGCGCATGTCAAAAACATCTGACGTCACACCCCTGCGCGCGAGCCCTCGTAAACGGAGTTTGGCTTCAGTCAGTAGCGAGCCAGGATGTGTATCGGACATTCAAAAGTGCCTCGATCCCCCTTGAGAAGGAAGGAAGGAGGAAGCTTAGGGTTTAACGTCCCATCGACAGCTTGGTCATTAGAGACGAAGCTAATGCTCGGAGTTTTGGGTAAGGACGGGGAAGGAAATCGGCCGTGCTCTTTGAAAGGAACCATCCCGGCATTTGCCTGGAGTGATTTAGGGAAATCACGGAAAACATAAATCTGGATGGCCTGAGGTGGATTTTAACCACCGAATACGAGTCCAGTGCGTTACCACTGCGCCACCTCGCTCGGTTTTCATGAGATATGAGCACATCAACAGTAACGTTTATGGAATTTCGCCCCACCACTCCATTAATCCATTACTTCTTTCGTAATAGATTTTTAGAGATACAGCACTTATGTAAATGAATACTACCTGAAAAATTATACAATTGTACAACATATAACTCAATAAATATGAGATCGTACGCATTTTATACGTCATTTGTATTTTAATTACTATATTTTTTTGTTTGGATAGTGCACTTATAATTTTGTACATTATGTGAGACAAACTTATTTCTTATTTATTGGTCGATAAATACATTACTTCTTATATATTCGTCGATAAATATAGCATGTTTTTAGAAGAAAAAGGAGATGGACAGAGAGACAAGGGATAGAAGTACTAACTCAAGGCAGGAATAAATAAATAAATACCCGGGAAAATCCGGGATTTTGGATTCTGGATGCCGGCCGCGGTGGACGAGGGGACTGAGGCGCTCCAGTCACGGTCTGCACAGCCACTACGGTCGGGGGTTCGAATCCCCCCTCGGGCATGGATATTTATGTCTTAGTTAGTTCATAAGTAGTTTGTAAGTTTAGGGACTGATGACCACGTAGTTAAGTCCCTTAAGCTTAACAAACATTTGAACATTTGATTTTGATTCTGGATGCCGGGGGTGGATTTGAACCACCGCCCTCCCGAATACGAGTCCAGTGCGTTATCACTGCGCCACCTCGCTCGGTCCCCCTTGAGAATGTCCTCCGCAGTCGGGGGACGAAACGTTGGCTTTAAATCCACTAGACCACGGCATAATAGCCAGGAAATTTTTAGTAATTTCGACCATTCCGGCCGTGAAAGTTTACATTATACAAGCATTTTTAAAACATTCTCTTTGGGTGATGTTGTTGTGATGCTTAATGTTTATCAGATTTCTAGTGTCGCCCTTGTTTATATTTTTCTGGTGTTGTGAAGTGTGGTGTTTGTACCGTTCCCTTCCACCGGATGCGTGCTGTTTGTTTGTAGTTTGTGGTGCATGCAGTATGTCTGGCCGCTGAATATTTTCTAACTTTTCTTTCTCTAATTTTTACGTGTTCGCACGTATATATATTCTGCCACCCACATAGCTCGGCTCCAGACTTCTTTG
The DNA here is from genome assembly GCA_026315105.1 of Locusta migratoria. Taxonomy (NCBI): domain Eukaryota; kingdom Metazoa; phylum Arthropoda; class Insecta; order Orthoptera; family Acrididae; genus Locusta; species Locusta migratoria. Next base: position 836,661,230 of record CM048745.1, on the reverse strand, counting down.
CATCTTAGTTCCCATTTTATTTTATGTTTTTTGTCAGTATCATATTACACATAGTTCCTGTTTGTCAAATTCATTCGCGTCCGCGACTGCGCGCACGCCCATCAGCCCTCTTGGCGCCACCTAGTGCGGGCGCACGTCACTAGGGCTCCTACGCCTCTGCCAGTACGCAGTGCTCACTCAACCTGTGTGTGGACATGCTCCAAAATTTTATAATGTGACATTGTTTTTAAATTTTAAAATTTTAATCTATTGACATGGAGTCAGCCACATTTTTAATGTGAGCTTTATTGTAAGTACATTTTCATCTATGCTGGAATTTTAATTTCTTACTTTAGAAACACTTTTATATTTTACTATTTTTCATATTTGTGTGTCACGTTTTCATTAGGAATCCTTCTGAAGAAGGCAAAATTAATTTTGCCGAAACCTGGGTAAAGGTTTATAGATGTAAACTATTTTATGCAACTGGTCGGCTGAAACTGTGTTGACTCTTGGATTGTACCCCCTAGTATTTGGCAGAGCCAAGCAGCGCCTGTGGCCCGTGGTCTGCCAGCAAGTGTAGGTCAGAGCCGCGTTCTAAATTCGGCCAGCCGCCCGCCCGCTCGCCCGCCTGTTGCAGGCAGTGCCGGTTAATTCCGGCTTCCCCATTGTCGCCGCGCTGTCGAAAGGTCACCCAGCCGCCGCCCGCCGCCCCCACTTGCAAACGCGGCTGGCGGCGCCGCCCCGCCGCCCCGCCGCCCCCGCCACGTATCCGGCGACAATACCTGCCGCCCCACGGCCCAGTAACCACGCCGCCCCCAATTGCCGCCAGCGAGTGGCTATCGCCGCCGCCCCATCTGTGCAAAGGCCATCTCTGGCGCCCCGACTGCGCATGCGCCGGCGACCGCCCCAGGCCCGTGCCACAAAATACCTGCTCTGTCGCTGTCAGGCCCCGCCGGCCTTTTGCCGTTTATGCTGACACTGTCTGTAACATGCTTTAGGCCGATTCCAACACGTATTCGACGATATTTATCTCCTGAATAATGTCAGCGATGTCGAAAGGAACAAAAGGGGGCTGCAAGTGATACGACTAGCACATGAAATTCCACTAACTCTTTTTGAATAAAACAACAACCAAGATTCCTTGTTTTTCATTTATTTATTTTGTTTACGTGTATCGACAGGTTATTCTGCCCTCAATTTGTCGTTAACATACAACTCGCATCACATACAAAACCAAATGTTGTTCAAAATTTTAAACTTGGCTGCAATTCAGCAACGGTGGAACACGATCCAAAAGTCAACACAGTTTCAGCCGACCAGTTGCATAAAATGGTTTACATCTATAAAACTTTACCCAGGTTTCGGCAAAATTAATTTTGCCTTCTTCAGAAGGATACAATATAGCTCACATAAAAAAAAATTAAATACCTCACATTAAAAAGAAAAAAAAAAAAAAAACCTCAAATTAAAAAAAAAAAGAAGTTAAAAAAATTGAGCTTTATTGTATCCTTCTGAATAAGGCAAAATTAATTTTGCCGAAACCTGGGTAAAGGTTTATAGATGTAAACCATTTTATGCAAGTGGTCGGCTGAAACTGTGTTGACTTTTGGATCCAAATGTTGTTGTTATGGTCTTCAGTCCGCAGACTGGTTTGATGCAGCTCTCCGCGCTACCCTGTCCTGTGCAAGTCTCTTCATCTGAGAATACGTTAGGAAAACCTACACCCTTTTGAATCTGCTTGCTATATTCGTCCCTCGGTCTCCCTCTACGATTTTTACCCCACACGCTTCCTTCTAATGCTAAGTTGACAATTCCCTGATGTCTCAGAATGTGTCCAACCAATCTATCCCTTCTCTTAGTCAGGGTATGTCAGAAACTCCTTTTCTCCCCGATTCGGTTATGCACCTCCTTATTAGTTACGTGATCTACCCATCTAATTTTCATCATTCGTCATCACATTTCCAAAGCGTCTATCATCTTTGTATCTGAACTCCTTATCGTCCACGATTCAAAAATGTTCAAATGTTTGTATAGTTTATGGGACTTAACTACGGGGTCATCAGTCCCTAAACTAACTACTTATGAATTAGCTAATACTAAGGAAGGCACAAATATCCATGCCCGAAGGGGATTCGAACCCCCGACCGTAGCGGCCGTGCAGACCGTGACTGGAGCGCCTCAGTCCCCTCGGCCACCGCGACCGGAGTCCACGTTTCAATTCCATACAATGCTACACTCCAGACAAATGCTTTCAGAAAAGACTTCCCAATATTTAAATTAATATTAGATGTTAACAAGTTTCGCTTCTTTAGAAACGCTTTTCTTCCCATAGCCATTATGCATTTTATATCTTCTTTACTTCGGCCATCAGAAGTTATCTAGCTACCCAAATAACAAAATTCAGCTACTACCTTTATTGTCTCATTACCTAATCTAATCCCTTCAGCGTCATCTGATTTTCTGACACTGCATTCCATTACCTTCGTTTTACTCTTGTTAATGTTCATCATATATCTTCCTTTCAAGACATTGTCCATTCCATTCAATTGCTCTTCCAGATCCTTTGCGGTCTCTGACAGAATTACTATGTCATCGGCAAACAGCGATGTTTTTATTTCTTCCCCCTTCACTTTAATGTCCTCTCCAAATTTCTCCTTCCATTTGTCCACTGCCTGCTCAATGTACAGACAAAACTAAATATAATTCAATATTTTACGGAAGATTATTCCTTAGAAACGTAGCAGCGATCTAAAAATTTTGAATAATATAGTAGTTGAAGCAGTCAAGAGCAATTCAATTCAATTTATTGTCACAATATTTAGACCTGTTACCTTGAAACTCTAAAGCGGTTATACATAATCATTTTACAATGTCTCATACACCGTTTTATAAATGTACATGTAGTCATTACTTATCAAAATTACTAAAAATTTCCGGGCTGTTATGCCGTGGTCTACAAGAAAGTTTACATTTTACAATAAGTCATTACTTATGTCAACTCCAATCATTTACAATACTAATGCAAATAAAAGTAAAAGGAAATTTAAAAGTATTGAAAATTTACAGAAAAAAATAGTCTTCAAATACAAAAATTGTTCCTTGGCTTCCAGACTAATTGCCAAAATATGTTCCTGGCAGCCACGGAAAAACTCGAGGTTTGCCAACTAAGAAGGACAATAACTACTTCTAGACCTACTCTAACTACACTGTTCTACAGTAGCCCCAAAGGCATATGCGTGACTCAGCAACAATGTCGTCGAGTCTGCGCATATCCGTGTGACTAGCTAGGCATTTTTGTTTTAAATTTTACACATTTCATTTTTTTCTGTATTTTGTAAACTTGTTGGCTAGTTGTGTTCATAATTTATTTGATCTATAGAGATTTTTGGCATTAAAATCGTCGATGTGGAGTTACAGACAAAAACATTAAGCAGTTGTCTTTTAGATATTCGTTGTGCAACAGTATTAACTGTAATCCACAGTCAAGATGGCATATAATTTTTTAATTCTATTTTAATATGATGGCCGTTTTCGTTCTACATGTATCTTCATATCATATCCTTGGCAAGGAGCTGGCCCATCTCTTGTGGAGCAATACTGCTCCATATTGTTGCTCCACAAGGGATGGGCTAGCTCCTCACCAAGGACATGATATGACGATGATCCATGTAGATCGAAACCGGTTACCATAATAAAATATTATATGCGATATTGACTGATTCAATTATTATTAAATAAAATCCTTTTTCTACAACACTGTCATCCGTATGAGGTTATGAAAATATTAAATAACTGTACACACTATATTTCTTCCAAAATAATATTTATTTTGTTGTGAACTAGCTTTCGGCATCTATAGGCAATCTTAAGACAACTTAATATTAAGTTGTCTGAATATGGCCTAAGAAGCCGAAAGCGAGTTCACAACAACAACAAAATGTTATCGTGGAAAAAATATACAGTGTTCAAAAATGTTCAAATTCAGAAATGTTCAAATGTTTGTAGAGTCTATGGTACTTAACTACGGGGTCATCAGTCCCTAAACTTACAAACTACTTATGAACTAGCTTATACTAAAGACGGCACAATCATCCATGCCCGAGGGGGGATTCGAACCCCCGACCGCAGCGGCTGTGCAGACCGTGACTGGCACACCGCAGACCACTCGGCCACCACGGACGGCTATAGACAGTGTATACAGTTATTTAATATGTCTATGTTCCATCAAGAACTGACGGAAGACTCCATAAGTATAATGAAAATACATATTGACGTAACTAAAGCTCCATCATATAGTGGTAATATTAAGATAAATGCCAAGATTATTTATATAATTTCATTTTATGCAAGACAACCGGTCTCTCCTTCAGTTTGCATTTAACATATTATTAAAGAACTCCGCAAATTATTTTGAAAATATTCTGGTGGGTGGTCAAAAACAAAATATTGTGCTGGTAGATAGTCACACATAAAACAGTAAAAGAGACATACACTAAGAACCATCATAACATTTCTGGCTGAGCGGCTCCTGCTTTAATATACAACACCAACTGATGTAGAGACCGGAAGATGGCACGCTTATCTGTCAAAACCAGTCGTCTTGCATAAAAAATGCGATCTTGGCATTGTTCTTTGTAGTAATACTAGCTGCGAAACCCGGCCTTAACCGGATATACAGGGTGTTTCACTAAGTGTGTTTGCTTCTGTAACTTATAAAGTAATAAGTGACGGGAAATTTTAATAAGGTAGGTCAACACAAGAAATGTTACACTTTCTGCGGAGCTATGAACATAGTTCATTGTATCATTTTCCAAAGAGTTACAGCACAAAGATATATATTTTTTAAATGGAACAATAGTTTTTTCTATCGTGCATTGGACTCGTTGAAACCAGCTGCGTCCAAATCAATTTAAACTACATTCCTATCACTGTTAGTTTAGGGGGCGGAGGCTACGACAGCGTAGCAAACTGGCTGGTGGTCATGAGACAGTGGATAGCCACTCGGCCAGTCAGCTACGCTATCGCAGCCTCCGACCCCGGAACTTTGAAGGGTAGCTTCCAAACTAACAGTGACAGGAATGTAGTTTAAATTGATTTGGACGCAGCTGGTTTAAACGAATCAAAAGCACGATAGAAAAAACTATTGTTCCACTTAAAAAATTATATCTTTGTGGTGTAACTCTTTGGAAAATGATACAATAAACAATGTTCATACCTCCGCAGAAAGTGTAACATTTCTTGTGTTGACACACCGCATTAAAATTTCCCGTCACCTATTATTTTATAAGTTACAGAGGCAAACACACTTAGTGAAACACCCTGTATATGCAATTTTCTAGTCTTATATTAGAAACGAAAGTAATAACTTGAAAGAGATTTCATCTTCATGTATCCATGAAAACAGTTTAGAAATTATGAAACAGTGAAACATAATGTACAAAATTTTAAATGGAGTTTCCAAAGAAAGAAAAATATTAATAAAAAATGATGTATAACATTAATTTAATTCAAAACTAGACTATGAACAATATTTATTGGTACTTGTAAAGGGAAAGTTTTTGTGGCTCATTGTTTACGATGTCATATCCCCTAAACTATGTGTCGTAGGTAGTTTTAACCCCACAACGATTATGTCTGATGGTAAGCAATATGTGTATCACGTTTAGTTCAAACCAGTCCATTATTTTAAGAGAAGCCATGAAAAAATAGCGCATGATGTAGCATTTATTCGGAAATTTCATTGTTTATGACGTCATACCACTTGAAGTATGTGTCGTACTATGACGTAAATTCGAAGGTACATTCAGTGGTGTATGTGTCTAATGTCTGCAAAATATGTCGAGAATGGTGTTAGGAGTAAAGACGTAATAAATCGGAACCTCAAGCATGATGCAGTTTTTCATGAGCCAAATTGTTTATGACTTTATATCTCATGAAATATTTGTCGAACTGTGATATAGTATCGAAAAAACATTCAGTGATATGTATGCGTACTGTCTGTGAATTGTCTTGCGAATACAATTTACAGTGTAGAAGTAATAACATGTAAAGTCATGCCAAATGCCTTAGAAATACATCATGAACATCGGAAAAGTAGTAAGCGATAAACTTTTTTTCCTTTCATTTCATTGTCAGCGAGAAAAAGTATCGTAAAGATTTGAAATTATGTTCAAAGTTTATTGCAAGTCGCTAAGTGCTCTCATTATCTAATAGTTGACGAATAAAATCATGCTATCACGATCCGCGAGATGGGTCAGTTTTCATTGTTTATGACAGGATATTGTATGAACTATATATCGTAGCTGGTTTTTGCAACCATAGTAAATGATTCCTGACTTTAAAGAATATTTGTACCAAATTTGGTTGAAATCGGTCCATTAGTTTAGGAGGAGATGTTGAACATATATACATACACATACCCACAAACACACATACAGTCAACAATCCGAAGATTGGTTTGAACACCACAGTGCTTTACTAGGCACGGTCCTGCTTGGAGGTGCCGTTGCCTTCCTCCGACCTTCCAACTGACTTACCCAGGCAGTTATAGTGGGACCTAGAGTTTAACGTGGGTTCCGAACCACGGTGCTACTGGGTATTTTTCACATGAGCAATACTGCCAGAGACGAAAGAAGTAGAAAGTGACATATAAAAATCTTAGGACCTGGCGGGTATCGAACCCCCGACTTTTGGATTTGTAGTCTGGCACTCTACCACTGTGCAACTTTTTTTTTTTTTTTTTTTTTTTTCCTATGGGTAGTTCTCTTCGTTGCGGACACTGACCGTCTTTGTTCGTTCATGTTCGATGTTATGTTGGCTCAGATTCTTTATTTTAGAGAGCGTTGAGCCCTTTGACCGGGCGCGCTGAACCACGGCGAGGCAAGATGTGGGAAACACTTTATTTTCAGTATGACATGTTAATGATAGTGTTGACGCAAAACTTACTTTTTATTAATTTTTGTGTGTGATAGGAGTTGTGTGTTTAAGAGAGATTACATGTATATAAAGGAATTACTGATATTCCTTTTTGTTGTATGTAATAATTATGTAGACGAAATCGCCTCTATACTGCAGCTAGTGGTCTTCCGTTGTGGTGGATTTCTTATTTTCGCATTTCCTGTTTCAAGTGACCTAGACTTGCCGAAATTCATTCATATTCAACAATGTTTGTATTATCGTGCAAAATTACCTGTTCCCAAATGATAATCTCTAGAGTACAGATCACATTGTAAAGTTGTGTTTCAGTTCACAGTTACGTTAGTACACTGCACAGATTTCGTCGCAGGCAACAACTTCCACGTGCTTTACAGTCAGAAACTTTACGAACGAGCCGCTGCTTCCAAATGGCCACTGCTAGAAGAGGAAATGTTAATTTGCTGATATAGTGATGGCACAAAACTCTAAAATATACGCGAATTATCCTGGTGTAATGTAAGTTGAAAATATTGCCTACAATTACAGAAAATTTGAAATCTTGCAACAGTGAACATAATCACTGATGCTTCTATAAAGAATCGTTTATATATATCACCATGCGCTTTGTCTTTCTTTCCCTATTTTAGCTGCATTTTTTCGGTCCCTCTCGTCCCTAGGTAACGCCCTCGAAGGCTCTCCGAGAGGCGTTTTTTAATTCCCTCAAGGTTTTTCTTCTAAAGAGGAACGCCAGATTAAAACTTCATTTCCTCGGAGAGATATCTCTCCTGAATTAAACTTGGTCTGATTATTTTTCTCAAAAAGTTTTTTCCCGCATTGTTTATGTATCTCCCCATTCCTTTGTCTGCAGTGGCCTGTTGTTCTTTTCTTAAACATTTCGCAGCGTACGGCTGCTAATTTTCGAAATATGGAAAGGAAGCGTTTTTATTACCATAGATTCGCGTTACTTCCTTTTACAGACTGATTGGCCTAGGGCTATATTTATAGTGCTATCACCGTTCCAAAAGGACTGTGTAAGATTAAATAAGGCACCTTAGACGTGGAATCTGCATTTGCTACAACAAGATTGGGACTGTATGTTGTTAGTAATCAAATTAGATACATAATCAAAGTCACATGTACCAACACAATGCCGCCTGATGATGACAGAGGAACGTTGTATAACAATCCTAGTCAGTGCGTTGCGACATCTGGTTGGAAAAATATCCAAAACCATTTCCGTTGTGGATACCCCATGTGTAGTCAATTGGATTAAAGTAATACCATAACGCTAAGTAATACATTTTTTGACATCCGGGGAAGAGGTGGATAGAGTCTTGAAATTTTATTTCCACCGTTGCTTATTTGACGTATAGTTTCAACAAAATGGGTAAGACACTACATGCCTGTCTTACTCTATACAATACTTCGTTTTTGGTCTAACAGTCGTATTATTTCCCATTGGTTCTTGTACCCACTTTACGTAAGGTGACAAAAGTCACGGGGTACTTAAAATCGTTAGGGACCACGTTTTACCATTGGAAAGTGCAGCAATTCGACGTGGCATGGACACAAATAAGCTACCTGCTGGAACATTGACCCAAGCTGTCTCTACAGAAATCCGTTGAACTTCAATTACGCGATAAATCAGTCAAACCTTAAGGACGTAAATTCTACCAAATACCTAGGAGTTACAATTATGAACAACTTTGACTGGAGAGAACACATAGAAAATATTGTGGGGAAGGCGAACCAAAGGTTACGTTTCATTGGCAGAACGCTTAGAAGATGCACCAGCTCCACCAAAGAGACTGCCTACATCACACTTGTGCGTCCTCTCTTGGAGTACTGTTGCCCCTTGTGGGACCCTCACCAGGTGGGACTGACGGAAGATATTGAGAAGGTTCAGAGAAGGGCAGCTGGTTTTGTTTTATCACGTTACGGGGGGAAAGCATCACGGAAATGTTGCACGAATTGGGGTGGAAATCATTAAAAGAAAGACGTTATTCATTGCGGCGTGATCTGTTTGCGAAGTTTCAATCACCGACTTTTAGTTCTGAATGTGAAAATATTTTGATAGCACCCACCTACTTAGGGAGACATGACCATCCCAATAAAATAAGAGAAATCAGATCGAAAACGGAACGATTTAGGTGTTCTTTCTTCCCGCGCGCTATTAGAGAATGGAAAGGTAGAGAAAAGTTATGAAAGTGGTTAATGAACCCTCTGCCAGGCACTTAAATGTGATTTGCAGAGTATCTATGTAGATGTAGATGTACAGCTGTCTATAACTGCGATAGCACTTTGTGTACAAACTGACCTCTCACTGTCTGAGGTCGGCCGATATGGGCGTGAAATGATTACCTTTTATTGTTCTAAGGGTCGGGCAAGGTAGTCTCGGGATGACGCACTCAACTGGAAACCGAAGGGTCGTGAGTTAGAAACCCGATTGCATCATGAAATTTTTCGGTTTGCGTTTTAACCCAGCCTTCACCTCTCAACACGTGGTTCGGATCCGACGTTAAACTGTAAGTTCGCTTCCTTGTTAAGACGACTGGGGTAGGTTAGGGACACACAAGTCGCCGAAGCGATGTCCAATCGAAACACTTGTACCAGGTCACTGAGCTACACGATACTGTTGCGTATTGTTTAAAATTTTCTTCAAAGCAATTGCTAACAATTGCCCCAATGAAATGGTACACTATCATCCATAATGACGTTGCCTAACGGAAAATGAATTTTATAGGTTTGTCAGGTTTTCAATTTTTGATCTGCAGATTATGTACGTGAGTCGTCGAAACACTGCGCCTATTTTAATATGTTTTCCATGGGTACAGAACTTGCTAAAGGGATACTGTCGTCCCGAAATATGTCCTGCAGACATAAAACTTTATGTAATCGACAATCTAATTCACTAAAAATGTTCAAATGTTTGTGTAGGTTATGGGACTTAACTACGGGCCATCAGTCCCTAAACTTACAAACTACTTATGAACTACTTATGAACTATTTAATACTAAGGACGGCACAAATATCCATGCCCGAGGGGGGATTCGAACCCCGACCGTAGTGGCCATGCAGGCCGTGACTGGAGCGCCTCAGTCCCCTCGGCCACCGCGGCCGGCTCTAATTCACTCTTTGCTTGTCCATGACTGGCTGCAAATCCTGTCCACGTAGTCCAACCATTTCGAATCTAAGATCGGTTCAGGTGGAACAAGACACTCACTACATTCAATGTAAAAAAAAACAGCTCGTAGCATTATGAAGCGTCTACTACGTTGCACTATGCCTTACTGTAACTCGGTGGGTCTGAGCCATACGTGACTCTAGCATCACCTCTTATCAACTGATACGGTGACTTCCTGACGTAGGCACGGTTTTCCGGTCGTCTAGTGTGCAACAGATACGGTCACGAGCCCAAGAGCGGCGCTGTGAGAGACGTCACAGTTAACAAAGGCACTCGAGTCGGTGATGTCGTTACATCTACATCTACATAGATACTCTGCAAATCACATTTAAGTGCCTGGCAGAGGGTTCATTAACCACCTTCATAACTTTTCTCTACCGTTCCATTCTCTAATAGCGCGCGGGAAGAAAGAACACCTAAATCGTTCCGTTTTCGATCTGATTTCTCTTATTTTATTGGGATGGTCATGTCTCCCTAAGTAGGTGGGTGCTAGCAAAATATTTTCACATTCAGAACTAAAAGTCGGTGATTGAAACTTCGCAAACAGATCACGCCGCAATGAATAACGTCTTTCTCTTAATGATTTCCACCCCAATTCGTGCAACATTTCCGTGATGCTTTCCCCCCGTAACGTGATAAAACAAAACCAGCTGCCCTTCTCTGAACCTTCTCAATATCTTCCGTCAGTCCCACCTGGTGAGGGTCCCACAAGGGGCAACAGTACTCCAAGAGAGGACGCACAAGTGTGATGTAGGCAGTCTCTTTGGTGGAGCTGGTACATCGTCTAAGCGTTCTGCCAATGAAACGTAACCTTTGGTTCGCCTTCCCCACAATATTTTCTATGTGTTCTCTCCAGTCAAAGTTGTTCGTAATTGTAACTCCTAGGTATTTGGTAGAATTTACGACCTTAAGGTTTGACTGATTTATCGCGTAATTGAAGTTCAGCGGATTTCTTTTAGTGGTCATGTGTATTACTTCACACTTTTCTTTATTTAGTGTCAATTGCCAATTTTCGCACCAAGTAGAAATTTTGTCTAAATTGCTTTGCAGTTGCTTTTAATCCTCTGTTGACTTCACTAACCGATAAACGACAGCATCATCCGCGAACAGTCTAAGGGAGCTATTCAGATTATCTCCTAAATCGTTTATAAACACGAGGAAGAGTAGGGGACCAATAACGCTTCCCTGTGGAACGCCAGATATCACTTCTGTTTTACTCGATGACTTACCGTCAATTACAACGAACTGTGTCCTTTCTGATAGGAAATCGTGAATCCAATCGCACAATTGGGGAGATATTCCATAAGCACGCAATTTCATTAGAAGCCGCTTGTGGGGTACAGTATCAAAAGCCTTCCGGAAATCCAGAAATATGGAATCGATTTGAGATCCCTTGTCGATGGCACTTAACACTTCATGTGAATAAAGGGCAAGCTGTGTTTCGCAAGAGCGATACTTTCTGAATCCGTGCTGACTATTGGTTAATAGGTCGTTCTCTTCGAGGTAGTACATAATATTCGAACAAAGTATATGTTCCCAAATCCTACTGCAAATCGACGTCAATGAGATAGGCCTGTAATTTTGGGGATCACTCCTATTGCCTTTCTTGAATATTGGAGTAATTTGGGCAACGTTCCAGTCTTTGGGTACGGATCTTTCGCTGAGTGATCGGTTGTAAATTATAGCTAAGTACGGAGCTATTGCATCAGCATACTCTGAGAGGAATCTAGTTGGTATACAATCTGGCCCGGAAGATTTATTTTTGTTTAGTGACTTAAGTTGTTTTACTACTCCAGGAACATCTACTTCTAAGTTACGCATGTTGGCAGCTGTTCTTGGATTGAATACTGGAGTGTTCACTTCGTCTTCTTTGGTGAAAGAATTTCGGAAAGCTGTGTTTAGTAATTCTGTCTTAGCAGTACTGTCGTCGGTAGTATTACCATTGCTATCGCGTAGTGAAGGTATTGTTTGTGTTTTGCCGCTAGTGTACTTCACATATGACCAGAATTTATTTGGATTTTCTGCAAGATTACGAGACAGGATTTCGTTGTGGAAACAACTATAAGATTCTCGCATTGAAGTCCGCGCTAGGTTGCGAGTTTAAGTAAAAGATTGCCAGTCTTGCGGATTCTGTGTCTTTTTAAATTTTGCATGCGTTTTTCTTTGTTTCTGCAACAGTGATCTGACCTGTTTTGTGTACCACGGGGGTCAGCCCCCTCTTTTATTAATTTATTTGGTGTAAATCTCTCGATTGCTACTGATATTATGTCTTTGAACGTAAGCCACAACTGATCTACACTCGCATTTTTAGTTTTGAAGGACTGGAGACTATCACTCAGGAAAGCGTGAAGCGAATTTTTATCTGCTTTATTGAATAGATATATTTTTCGTTTATTTTTGGTGCATTTGGGAATTTCGATATTCAGTATCGCTACTACAACTAGATGTTCGCTAATCCCTGTATCTGTTTTGATGCTCTTTACTATCTCGGGATTATTTGTTGCTAGGAGATCAAGTGTATTTTCGCAACCACGTACTATTCTAGTGGGTTCATGAACTAACTGTTCGAAGTAGTTCTCAGAAAAAGCATTCAGAACTAGTTCGGACGATGTTTTATATTTGCCCCTGGTTTTGAATACGTAATTATGCCAACATATCGAGGGTAAATTAAAGTCGCCACCGATTATAACAGTATGCTTCGGATACCTATTTGAAATATGATTCAAGCTTTCTTTGAACATTTCTGCAACCGCATCGTCTGAGTCAGGGGGCCGATAAAATGATTCAATTATTAATTTATTTCGGTGGTCAGGTATAACCTCTACCCAGACCAATTCACAGGAAGTATCTGCCTCAATTTCGTTGCAGGATAAACCGTTTGTAACAGCAATAAACACGCCACCCCCTGTTTTATTTATTCTATCCTTTCTGAAGGCCATTTGGCCCCTTGAAAAAATTTCGGCCGAATTTATCTCAGGCGTCAGCCAGCTTTCAGAACCTATAACGATTTGTGCCTCAGTACTTTCTATCAGCGCTTGGAGCTCTGGAATTTTCCTAACACAGCTACGACAATTTACAACTGTTACACCAATGGTTTTTATGTCTACTTTCTTCCCGTGTCTGTCCTGCCCCCTTTGAGACTGAAACCCATTTTGTGTATTCCCGAGGCCATCTAAGCTAAAAAAACCGCCCAGTCCACGCCACACAGCCCCCACTACCCGTGTAGCCGCTTCCTGAGTGTAGTGGACTCCTGACCTATTTAGCGGAACCCGAAAACCCACCACCCTTTGGCGCAAGTCGAGGAATCTGCAGCCGACACGGTCGCAGAACCGTCTGAGCCTCTGATTCAGACCCTCCACTCGGCTCTAACGAAAGGTCCGCAGTCAGTCCTGTCGACAATGCTGCAGATGGTGAGCTCCGCTTTCATCTTGCAAGCAAGACTGGCAGTCTTAACCACTTCTGATAGCCGCTCAAAACCAGAGAGGATCTCTTCCGATCCAAAGCGACACACATCATTGGTCCCGACATGAGCCACCACCTGCAGTTGGCTGCACCCTGTGCTCTTCATGGCATCCGGAAGGAGCCGTTCCACATCCGGAATGACTCCCCCCGGTATGCACACGGAGTGCACATTGGAATTCTTCCCCTCCCTAGTAGCCATTTTCCTAAGGGGCTCCATTACCCGCCTAACGTTGGAGCTCCCAACTACCAACAAACCCACCCTCTGTGAGTGCCCGGATCTTGAAGGCAGAGGGGCGAGTACAGGACAAGCGACACCATCCGCATCAGGAACATCCCCTGCCACAGACAGCGCCTCGAATCTGTTGGCAAGACTAACCGGGGAGGCCTCCACTTCGGTCCCCCGGGAAGTCTTACGCCGCCTGACACGCGCTGAGGGGACCTCCCAATCCACCACGGATTGGGGGGCTACCTCCTCGCGGGCAGTGAGCGGGCTGGCCACAGCCGCAGGCCGATCGGAAGGCACAACAGACGCACAGGGCTTCTGCTGCACCCCCGCGAGCGGCCCACAACAGCGGCGCCCACCCACCGCAGTCTCAAGCGTTGCCAGCGAAGCCAACGCCGCCTGAAGCTGCGAGCGAAGAGTCACCAACTCTGCCTCCATCCGTTCGCAGCAGTCACAGTTCCTAGCCATTCTAAAAACCTTTATTTCTTCCAAGTAAGTACGTCAGAGGACTCAGTAGTTTGATAAACAGTGAGCTTTGTATAGTATAAACCTAAGGCTGAACTGTTTATTAACCATCTACATGGATACTCTGCAAATCACATTGAAGTGCATATTTATCTATAGTTCCAAAAAAATGTTCAAATGTTTGTAGAGCTAATGGGACTTAACTACCGGGTCATCTGTCCCTAAACTAACAAACTACTTATGAACTAGCTAATACTAAGGACAGCACAAATATTCATGCCCGAGGGGAGATTCGAACCCCCGACCGTAGTGGTCGTGCAGACCGTGATTGGCACGCCGCAGTCCCCTCGGCCACCGTGGCCGGCTCTGATTTCTCTTATTTTATTATGATGGTCATGTCTCCCCATGTAAGTGAGTGCTAACAATACATGTTCGCATTCTAAAGAGAAAGTTGGTGAAATGAATTTCGCAAATAGATCTCGCCGCAACAAACAGCACCTTTCTTTTAATGATTTTCACCCCAACTCGTGCGTCATTTCCGTGAAACTCTCTCACTTATATCGCGATAATACAAAACTAGCTGCCCTTCTCTGAATTTTCCGGAAATCGTCCGTCAGTCCCACCTGTTGTGGATCCCACAATGCGCAGCAATATTGGAAAATAGGACGCACAAGTGTAGTGTAGGCAGTTTTTTTAGTAGAACTTTGCATCTTCTATGTGTTCTGCCAATGAAACATAGTCTTTGGTTCGCCTTCCCTACAATATTGTCTATGTGTTCTTTCCGATTTAAGATGTTCGTAATTGTTACTCCTAGGTATTTAGTTCAATTTACGGCCTCACGGTTTGAGTGATTTATCGTACAACTGAAGTTTAACGGACTTCCATTATTCGTCATATGATTGACCTTACACTTATCATTATTAAGGGTCAATTGCCATTTCTTTCACCATGCAGATACCTTATCAAAATCATTTACAGTTGCTTTTTATCTTCTGATGACTTTTCTAACCGATAAATGATAGCAACATCTGCGAACAGTCTAAGAGAGCAACTTAAATTGTCTCCTGAAACGTTCATTAAAATAAGGAATAGTAAGGGCCCGATAACACTTCGCTCGGGAACGCCAAATATCGCTTCTGTTCTACTCGATGCCTTACCGTCATTTACAACGTACTGTGTCCTTTCTGACAAGAAATCACGAATCCAATCGCACAACTGTGGCCATATTCCGTAAGCACGAAATTGCTTGTGAGGTCTAGTGTCGAAAGCCTTTCGGAAATGTAGAAATACGGAATCCATTTGACATCGCTTATCGTTAGCACTCATTTCATCATGTGTGTAATGAGCTAGCTGTGTTTCACAAGAACGATACTTTCTGAATCAGTGTTGACTATGGGATAATAGATCGGTCTCTTCGAGGTCGTAATATTTGAGGAAAGTATATGTTCTAACATCCTGCTGCAAACCGACGTCAATGATATATGCCTGTAATTTTTTGTGCAACTTCCTACTCCATAACGGCCTTACGTCCGTTATTGATTCCTGCTGTTATTTACACAACCGTTTTCAAGGTAAGTCTGAAAAATTTGCCGCGGTTTATGTACCCCTTCATATTTCTGTACTGTGGCGTAGGTTATTAGTAGGCTACGTGGATCAGGTCTGAGCACACGATTACTGACCAGCCAGTATTTATTTTATATTTTGTATTTAGCATGTTCCGCAAGACGAAATTGAGAAGCACGCGTCCGTGCCATGGAAAGAGTTACATCAAGTAGTAACAAAAGGAGTAGCAATACAACCTCTGATCGACGAAAGAACGATAGGACAACGCTGCATCTGCGTACACGCCGGTGTTGAGAACCTGGTCCCACAATAGTTCAGTTGAGCATCCTGTGCGTTCCCTGTTAGACCAGTTGGACGAAGAGCTTGTTAACGAGCAGAGAATCGATTTAATGTGCATCTTCATGTTTTCACGGCGCAATGACTGTTCAAAGAAGGTTCGGGCGTCCAGCCGCATAAAGTTGACTTCTTCTAATATTTCGGATGAGAAACGTTCAGACATCTTCAGAGATGCTATTAAATTAATTTGTAAGGAACAACCAACAATATCAAATTATTTTTTATATTATTTTTCTTCTGTTTTTAACATGATAATTTCTTTATTAATTTGGGTTATTTTTCCTTATTTAACTTATATGTGTTCTTTTCCTTATGGTTTCTTATTTTTTCTCTGTTGTACTAGATTAAGAGTTTATACACTAATAATTGCTGGTTGATCTTCTAATTCAAATTATTCATTATTAGGTTCTTTACGTTCTGTTGCTCAAACTATTTCTTATGAAGTAAGATTAGCTTTAATTTTATTAGCATTAATTATTTTAATTGGGAGTTTTAACATGCTTGATTTTATGAATTTTCAGTTGTATTGTTGATTTATTGTTTTTTCTTTTCCTTTAGCTTTATCTTTTTTTGGTTCTTGTTTAGCAGAAACTAACCGGACTCCGTTTGATTTTGCTGAAGGAGAGTCCGAGTTAGTTTCTGGGTTTAATATTGTTCTTTGAACAATCGATTTAACGTTTTAATATTGGTAAGTGTTTATGGCCAAAATGCCCTGCCCATGAATTTTGTGTACGAGTGGTTCGGCCGTTTTCGAGGATGTCGGGTAAGTGTTAGTGTCGTTTCGACGCGACCACCCTCAGTAACAAGAAACACTGTGAAAGTGAGGATATTAATCACGAACGATCGTAGATTAACTGTGCGCATGATACCAGATGAAATGCAGATTAACCGTGACTCCGTGCTACAAGTCCTTACCCAGAAGTTAGGGGATAGGAAAACGCGTTGTCGTCTTGTGTCACATTACTTGGCTGACGGTCAGAAGCAGGCACTTTTATAAGCTTCATAGGATTTTTTTCGAGATGGCGGATGATACACCAGGTTTTTGAACGCTATTGTCACTGGAAATGAAACCTGGTGTCTCCGGTACGACACTGAAACGAAATAGCAAGGACTGTAATCGAGATCTCAGACGACACCTCGTCGGAAAAGGGTCAGAGTCGAAAAATCGCGCATCAAAAACGATGATCATCACCTTTATCGATAGACATTATCCACACGGAATTTCTTCCTGAGGAAACGACGTTGAACGCCGCAATGTACTTTCAAACTTGGATCAAATGTTCAAATGTTTGTAAAGCTGAAGGGGAGTTAACAGCGGGGTCATCAGTCCCTAATCTTACAAACTCCTTATGAACTACCTCATACTAAAGACAGCACAAACATCCATGCCCGAGGGGAGATTCGAACTCACGACGGCGAAAGGCCGCGCGCACCGCAACACGGCGCTCCAGTACGCGCGGCTAATCCGCCGCGGCCAAACTTGTTCAAAAAGTTCAAATGTTTGTATAGCTTATGGGACTTAACTATGGGGTCATCAGTCCCTAAACTTACAAACTACTTATGAGCCGGCCGCGGTGGCCGAGGGGACTGAGGCGCGCAAGTCACGGTCTACACGGCCACTACGGTCGGGGGTTCGAATCCCCCCTCGGGCACGGATATTTCTGCCGTCCTTAGTGTTAGCTAGTTCATAAGTCGTTTGTAAGTTTAGGGACTGAAGACCCCGTAGTTAAGTCCCATAAGCTCTACAAACATTTGAACTACTTATGAACTAGCTAATACTAAGGACGGCACAAATATCCATGCCCGAGGGGGGATTCGAGCTCCCGACCGTAGTGGCCGTGCAGACCATGACTGGAGCGCCTCAGTCCCCTCGGCCACCGCAGCCGGCGCGGCTAAACTTGGATCCATGTCATGCAAAGTCTACGCAGAGTACGACCCCACTACGCACAACAAGGTTCCTGGTGTTTTGTTCACGATAAGTCGCTCACACACAGCCAATATAGTCAAAAAGTTATACTGGTCAAAAATAAGGGGGTGGTGCAACTTGAACATCCACTACACTCACCGAGTTTGTGACACTAGCACGGAGTGATACATGACCGGAGAGGGAATCTGTTGACACTTGCCACGAGCCCCAGACACTACAGCTACTGGACAGTCAGCAGTTGGGGAAGATCAGTTTGACATAACATTGATAATTATGTGATAATGAAACTAATTAGTTAAACATGTTTACATTCATCTTCTATGAACTTCCCAAATCAAAACTTTTTTACCTAAACAACGGTAAAACCTTTAGTCCACTTGCTCGTTTCACTAAAACCATCAACATGAATTTTACTATTCACTGTCACTTGCGCTAGATCTATAGTAAAGTTTTAACGTTGAACGGCATTATCTCTTTAGTAACGGATTAACGATAAGCGAAGTTAACTTTGTGACTAACGCTGCGGTACACAGATATGTTACAGAACCTCATCACCCCTAGCCTATGGGATAAATACCTGCTGGAATTTACGACTTTAATACAGGATGGCAGCAGACCGTGTTATTCGTTTCGGACCTCTTGGTAAGTAAGGAAGTGCGATTACGCATGTCAATCACATCGCGATGACGGGCAGCATGGGGTTCACGCCTGAGCCTCAGAGCATTTCGGGTTTTTCAAGCGCCAACTTCGCGTCGCAATATCTGGGGATGTAATTGGAATATTGCGATGCAATCAACGCCTTTGTTTATGTGATTTGTCATTCTATGGATTGCTGAAAAAAAATAGGGTGTCCATTTAAAAAAACTTAAGTTTGTGTTAAAAAACACTTGCTTTCGTTTTAGAATGTTTCCAAATATGTACATTCATGGGCCCCAGCCGTACATTGATACTGGTGAAAGTCGTTTTCCAATAGCTGTTATTGTTCCAGAGATATTTTGGGTGGACAAGATAGCGGGGACACACTGTATAGGAAACAGAAGTTACTGACAACTAGAAAAAAAAAAATAAGGGGAATAAAATGTGTGCAGTGGGAGTAAGACAGAGTTGTGGCCTTTCTTTTTTTAGAGGATTAAAAATGTCTTTGATACAGAAGTACTTGAAAATGGTGACATAGCTTCACTGAAACTAGTTGTACATAATAGAGAATTATTATAATATAGCGACTGTGGCACGTAAGTACATTGTTTAATAGTCTTTACTTTTTTAAAAAGGGTATACGGAATGAGTTTTTTGATAAAAAATCGATTTTTGGGTAAATGCATTTTCGAAAAATTTAGACTCTCCCGTTTAATACCATATATAAAATATTTGGATGACGTAAACAGAACTATTTTAAATAATTGTTTAAAATAATGTCGACACACGATGTTCCGCACCTTGTATATGAGACGCAAAATATACCTGATATAGACAGCGTTGCCAGAGATATAATTGACCACAAGAGAGTTAGCTTTTCTGTTGGCTACACTAGTAGATAGTTGACAATAGATTGCTAACGATGTGAAAATTTCCAAACTGAAAAGTGTTGGCGATGTTCAGAAAAGGATGGGATCAAGACAAGGCTAGCATGAAAGGCAAGAAATTGAGCGATGGAAAAACTTTAAATGGGGAAAATAGACTGACAGATGCTACAATAGATCATATTCAGAAGTGCTATGGTCTAACAATAAGACAGAATACAGCAGATGCAGAATTAATGAGAAGAGTAGTCTGGGCTCTGTTTTTTCATATAGCTTCAAACAATGAGAATCCCCAACATGGACTGTCCAAAAGGAGAAGATAGTTGGTGCAAGTACAACAGATGCAAGATAACTAAGAAAAAATACAATCATCCTCATCACCTGCCACCTGCCATAATGGATGAAATAAAACCAATATTCCGAGACCTCTTAGTCTACTAAAGAAATGTCTTCATGGCCGGACTCAAAATTCAAATGAGTGTGATATGGAATAGACTACTTAAAAACTGTGTTTGTGGGTGTAAACACACTTCAATTTGGCATTTATGACGCTGTTTCATCATTCAATCAGGGCAATATAACAAAGTGCAAAGTTCTGCAGAAGTTGGGGCTCTGTGTAGGACCACGAACTGCTGCAGCTATGCTTTGTTTGGATAAGGAAAGGCACAGGTCTCCAGATAATGCCATAAAAGTATATTCAAAGATAGCTAGACAGCATAGGAGAGCCATCAAGAGGAAGCTGTTGGACGATTCTGATGATATAAGCTATGGAGCAGGCTTGTACTGAAGCAAAAACTTTGAAGCTAATTTCCCGTAACTTTAGTTTTGTTGTGTATAAGGTACATTTTCTCAGGGCCTATTTATAGTAGAAAGATGAAATTTTCTGTAGTTGTTCCTTAATACCTTCTAACATATCTGAATTAAAAGATATGTGGAATTATTTTGTATTAATGGATGTAAATTTTAAAATACTTGTTAAAATGTGTAACTTTTTTTTAACATTTAGAAAAAATAAAATATCTGAAAAACTATACATTATTTTTTCAAAATTAATAATTCAGCATTACAGCAGAACATATCTCTGCGTTCTGTGAAAAAATCAAGAGTATCGTTCAAATAACAAATGAGAAAATGTTCCTAATTTTAGCTCAATTTAACATTGTAAGCCTAGTGCGTTCCGTATTCCAGTCGTACTCCTCTTAAACAATGTCTGATGTGACTTTCTCATATGTATGTTGTGTATGATGTCTCACCTGATCCTCTACTTGTTCTGAGCAGTGTCGAGACATTCACTGCCCAGTTTGTCGTTCCTCAGCCAGGCAGCTGGCTGGTTAGCGGATCTGCGGGATCTCCCGCGCCATCGCGGCCACTTGAATGCCAGCGCGACCTCCGCCCCCTGCGGCCCTCCAGCCAGCGGCGCCCCATTGACCCGGCGGCTCATTAACGAGCCAATTAACATGCGCATGTGATAAGCCGGCGCGCTTTTGTGCGGGGCGCCGACGTCACGGGCTCGCTACTTGGGCATCGGCGCCGCTTCGAGATCGCTACGGCCTGGCGTGGCTCTGCTCTGCGCTGCACTGCGGGCGGCGGCGGATCACCGCAGCAGGTGCCACTCCCAGTGTTGCCAACATCTGACGCGCCACGTCTACCACCAGTATTACTGCCCCATTTCCTCACATTGAAAGGTCGTTATTTCAATTTATAAAAGACATTTTCTATGCAAAGATTACAATATTTTTTGTGATTTATGATCACGTTTCCGTAATCAATTTCTGATCTCATTTTCAATGATTATCAAACGCGCTCGTTAAATAAAAAAAATATATATGTCGCAATGTTCCTGAGAAATTTCTCTACATCTACGTTTACATACATACTCCGCAATCCACCCGAAGGTGCATGGCGGAAGGTATTCTAACGCGCGTAACTTTGCTGTGGTGTAATCTTGTACAAACTTCCAACTGATTTTGTTGCGCTAGCTATCTGACAGTGTACATGTGGCGCTTGCGTGGAAGAACCTAACAGCAAGTCGCGTCGAAGTCAGAGACATGTCCTTCGCCGGATTAAGATATGTTTCTGCAACATTACTCAACCCAACACAGATACATCACCTGTAATATATATCTAAACGTTGCTAGTAAGGACAAACGGGGTACAAATTTGGCGTTACTAGCTACTGAAAGTAAACACGATTTCTATGTAAGTACTTAATTTATTTAACCAAAAAATTGCGTATTAAAAGAATTTAAATTTTAAAAGAACTCCAGATTTTTATTTTTTTGGATAGAAAGCAAGTGGTTTTGGAAGAATAAACAGAATTTTAACTAAACTTTCAGGTAAAGAAAACTGCACTCAGCAAAAATGGCTTAAACAACGCGCCTAATTTTATTTTAGATGAACAAAGCTGCAGATACGCTCGAGGCTGTCACACTAAGTGTGTGATCTAAGCATAAGCATTGCATACAGTACCGTTTGCTGAACTGGCTGCAAGCTGGTGCGCCATCGCTGGAAACAAACCTAACTTGTCTGGTTGGATCAATGTCTGTTGATCGAAATATTTCCTACGTCTCAATGATGTTGAGAACCCTAATAATTCCTAGTCTCGCTACTGGCGCGGTACGCTGATTGCATCAATGAACCCACCACAATGTCACTGCAATTCGCCCACAGGCGTTAACTATTTCACTCTGTGTGTATTCGTGTCAGACAAGAAGTGGCTGACCAACACAGTGAATATCGCAATATTTGATTACTCTTAATAAGAGGTAAATTCAGATCTGCTTCCCACAGAGCTGCTCTTTTCACTAAAGCACTGAAAAAGAGTCTTCTCTCCTTCTCACTTGTTCCACACTCGTAAATGCGCAAATCGCGCCCACAGAGTGCTTGCTCGCATTCAACACAACCTGTAGCCGCCAGGCCAAGCGCCAGTGTGTTCACTGCCACTGTCGTTGGCTGCAACAAACGTTCCCCCAACTCTCGCCATGTCAGCGAACTTTCGCCTACCGGGGATACGCTTTTTTCTCAGCCTTAGGCGCTCCCACGAACCGGCCAATAACGCACACGCTAACATCACGTTTCGGCTCGCCCACGCTTCGAAGGTCACCTGCCGCTAACGCAGAGACGCGTTCTCGCGCATAACGAAGTATTGCACCACAATTTGTAAGCATCTGAAATTGCTGCCAAGTACTGTCTGCAGTGGTATTTTCAATGATAAATTGGAACCAACAATATTCCCTCAGTGTATATGTATGAACTGTTACTTGCTTCATCCTCAAGAAAAACTATTTATCGCATTCGCGATTTAATTCTGTACTTCGAATAATACTTTCTTTCAAGCAATAAACAAAGTAACATATCAGATATCACTTGTAAGCAACAAATACTGTGAAACTTCCTGGCAGATTAAAATTGTGTGCCGGAACCGGGACTCGAACCTGGGACCTTTACCTTTCGCGGGCAAGCGCACTACCGACTGTGCTATCCCGACACGACTCACGATCCCGCCCCACAACTTAACTTCCGCCAGTACATCGCCTCCTACTTTCCAAACTTCACAGAAGCTCTCCTGCAAACACGCAAGACTAGCACTCCAGGAAGAAAGGATATGGTGAAGACATGGCTTAGCCACAGCCTAAGGGATGTTTCCAGAATGATACATTCACTCTGCAGCGGAGTGTGCGCTGATATGAAAGTTTCATATCAGCGCACACTCCGCTGCAGAGTGAAAGTATCATTCTGGAACAAATACTGTGTTACAGGTCCGAATATGTAGGACAATGCGTCTAAATGACTTGACTCCTTACAGTATTCAGTACCAATACTAGTTACATAGAACGAGGGAAAAACGAATACTTGTTTGCATCCGTAGGAGTCTTAATATCTCAAATCTTATCCTTGTGGTCTTTACGCGAAATGTGAGTTGGCAGCAGTGAAATCGTTCTGAAATCCGCCTCAAATTCAAATTTCTTCAACAGTGCTTCTCAAAAAGAACGTCGCCTTCCCTCTAGCGACTCCCAGTTGAGTTTCCGAAGCATTTCGGTAACACTCGCGTATTGGTCGAATCTACCAGCAACAAACGTCGCCGCCTCACCTGCCTATACCTATCTGATGGGGATCCGAAAAATACTCAAGACGGGGTAGTACAAGCGTTTTATATGCCGTCTCTACAGACTAATCATACCTTTCCAAAATTCTCCGAATAAAGCGAAGTCGACCATTTGCCTGACGCACGACTGTCATATGCTCGTTCTACTTTCTATCGCTGTTCAGCATTACGCCTAGGTATTTGCTTGACGCGACTCTGTCAAACGGCACACTACCAATGCGATATTAGTTGCCATTCATCACACCACATAGATATTTGCTCCAAGTCATCCTGCATTCTACTACAGTCATTCAATGACGACACCCTCTTGTACATCACAAAATCGTCAGCAAACAGCTCTAGATTGCAACTCACTCTCTCAGATCATATATGTAGATAGAAAATAATAGCGGTCCTATCACACTTCCCTGGAGCACCCCTGGCGATACCCTAGTCTCTGATGAACACTCGCCATCGAAGACAACGTGCTGGTTTCTATTACTAAAGTAATCTTCGAGCCAGTAACATATTCGGGTACCTTCGTTAGCAGTCTGTAGTGTGGTAGCGTGTCATACGCCTTTCGTAAACGAAAAATATGTAGTCTTTCTGTTGCCCTTCATCCATAGCGCGCAAGACGTCATGAGAAAAAGGAGCAAGCCGGGTATCGCACGATCGACACTGCCTAAAGCAGTGCGTTTCCAAAGAAATTTACTATGTTAGAACTGAGAATATATGCAAGAATTCCACAGCATACTGATGTTAATGATATAGATATGTAGTTTTGCACAGGAGTTACCTACGCCTTTTTCCAGTCTTTTGGCTGCGCTGGATCAAAGATTCTCGATAAATTCCAACTAAGTAAGGGGCCAATGCCGCCTCTTTTAATGACATTTTCCCATTCTTCTTTCTGAATGGAGGTCCGTACGTTCTAAAAGTCCACTAATAGCTTCTTCCACTTCACAGTCAAGTAATTTCGGTACTTTGTTTCTGTGGGGATTCATGGTCTCTATATAATGCATGTCCGTAAATTCATGGTTCAGGTTTTAAGCTGTCAAAGAAAGGCAATGAAATACGTTAGATCTACATTTGCAGCCATACTCCGCAAGCCACCACAGTGTGTGTAGCGGAGCGTATTTTGCGTGCCATTGTCACTTCCTCCAATTCCAATCTCGTATGCCTCCCTGTTGTGGGCCCGAATCTCTCTCTAATCTGACCCTTGTAGCTGCTTCGCGAGATATACCGGGTGATCAAAAAGTCAGTATAAATTTGAAAACTTAATAAATCACGAAATAATGTAGATAGAGAGGTAAAATTGCAACACATGCTTGGTATGTCATGGAGTTTTATTAGGGGAAAAAATTTCAAAAAAAGGCCGGCAGTTGGCGCTGGACAGCAAAATGTCACTGACATACCGTGACGGGTGAGAGGTACGCCGATACGTTACAGAATCGCATCATCCCCAGCCTGGCTGATAAAAACCTGCTGGAACGTTCGATTTTCATGCAGGATGGCGCACAAACCCCATATTGCTAGACGCGTGAAAGATCTCTTGCGCGTGTCGTTTGGTAATGATC
Organism: Locusta migratoria; assembly: GCA_026315105.1. NCBI lineage: Eukaryota > Metazoa > Arthropoda > Insecta > Orthoptera > Acrididae > Locusta > Locusta migratoria. Next base: position 836,635,995 of record CM048745.1, on the reverse strand, counting down.
GTGTGCTCAGCAGCCAGTTTCGTCATGGTTGACCTCCCAGGTCTCCAAACCTCAGTCCGTGCGATTATTGGCTTTGGGGTTACCTGAAGTCGCAAGTGTATCGTGATCGACCGATATCTCTAGGGATGCTGAAAGACAACATCCGACACCAATGCCTCACCATAACTCTGGACATGCTTTACAGTGCTGTTCACAACATTATTACTCGACTACAGCTATTGTTGAGGACTGATGGTGAACATATTGAGCATTTCCTGTAAAGGACATCGTCTTTGCTTTGTCTTAATTTGTTATGCTAAGTATTGCTTTTCTGATCAGATGAAGCGCCCTCTGTCTGAAATTTGTGGAACTTTTTTTACCTCTCTATCTACATTATTCCGTGATTTATTAAGTTTTCAAATTTATACTGACTGTTTTGATCACCCTGTACGTATGAGGAAGCAATATATTGGTCGAAAATTGTCTTGAACAGTTAAACCGGCAACCCACGCGCAATGGAAATATTCTAGACCTTATAGCCACAAACAGGTCTGACCTTATTAATTATGTCTGTGTAGAGACAGGAATTAGTGATCATGATATCGTCATAGCGTCGATGGTGACCAAAGTTCATAAACCAATCAAGAAGGCTAAGAGCGTGTTTTTGTTGGGAAGAGCCGATAAGCAAATGTTACGATCGCACTTAGAAAATGAATGGGCATCGTTTAATTCCAGGACTATGGATGTAGAGGAATTGTGGACTAAATTTAAGTGCATTGTTAATAAAGGGTTAGATAGATATGTGCCAGTAAAGACGATTAAGGATGGAAAAGATCCACCGTGGTATTATAATAATAATGTTAGAAAGCTGCTGAGAAAGCAAAGGCTGTTGCACTCTCGATTAAAAAAAGAACACGCAAATGATGACAGGCAAAAGTTAGTAGAGATTCTTGCGTCTGTAAAAAGATCGATGCGTGAAGCATACAATAATTATCACAACCATACCTTAGCAAAAGATCTTTCCGAGAACCCGAAAAATTCTGGTCCTATGTAAAATCGATAAGCTGGTCAAAGCCCACTGTCCAGTCACTCGTTGATCATTCCGGGGCAGTAATAGAAGAAAGCAAACGGAAAGCTGAAGTTCTAAATTTAACCTTTAAGAAATCTTTCAGGCAGAAGAACCGCACAAATGTACCATCATTTGATCAACGTACAAATTCCGAAATGGAGGACATAGCAATAGGTATTTCCGGTGTAGAGAAGCAGCTGAGAGAGCTAAATACGAGAAAGTCTGCTGGTCCGGATGGAATACCAGTTCGGTTTTACAAAGACTATTCTGCGGCATTGGCCCCCTACTTAGCTTGCATTTATCGCGAATCTTTAATTCAGCACAAAGTTCCTAGTGATTGGAAAAAAGCGCAGGTGACTCCAGTTTCTAAGAAAGGAAAGAGAACTGACCCATACAATTACAGGCCAATATCGTTGACATCAGTTTCATGTAGAATTTTAGAGCATATTCTCAGTTCGAATATAGTACATTTCCTTGAAACGGAAAAGCTTCTTTCCATGAATCAGCACGGGTTTAAGAAACATCGTTCATGTGAAACTCAGCTTGCCCTTTTCTCACATGACATCTTGCGAGCCATGGATGAAGGGCAAGAGGCGGATTGTGTTTTTCTTGACTTCGAAAAGGCGTTCGACGCGGTGCCACACTGCAGACTGCTAACGAAGATATGAGCTTATGGAATAGGTTCACAGATTTGTGACTGGTTGGAAGACTTCCTAAGCAATAGAACGCAGTATGTTGTTCTCGACGGCGAGTGTTCATCAGAGACGAGTGTATCGTCAGGTGTGCCTCAGGGGATTGTGATAGGACCGCTATTATTTTCTATCTATATAAATGATCTGATGGACAGAGTAAGTCGTAATTTGCGGCTGTTTGCTGATGATGCTGTGGTGTATGGGAGGGTGTCGTTGTTAACTGACTGTAATAGCATACAGGATTGTGGTGTCGCACAAGTCCAAAGTGCGCGCCACCTACTTTCGCCGCGCGCCGCCATGCACGCACGGCGCGGCGTTCTTACGACGACAGCCACGAGCGCCCTCTGCTGCAACTCCGCTCGTGGCCACCACTGAACGACATCGTTCACTTGGAACTGAGATAGGAACCAGCTAACACTTCGGAATCAGATAGGCACCAGTGAAGACTTGGCTGTCGGATAGGCACTAGGCAGGCCTCTAGCTCAACTATGTATCAGCATTCTGCAGTACTGAATTGTGTAAAAGTTAAGTATTGTATAAATTCTGTGCAATATATATCTCTTTCTAATTTACTCTAGTGTTTCTAGTTTCTGCTGTCCCTCTGGCTGCTCTCTTCCGTACCTGCACTTGCGTGCTACATTTATTCCTGTGTCGGTCTTCCTACTCGGCCACCGACACCTTCGACGGAAACGAGACACAAAAGCGGCGACGAGGCTGGGACACAAAAAGGATGACTTATACAAAATTTCTAGTTGGCACGAAGAATGGCAGCTAGCTCTCAATGTAGAAAAATGTAAGGATATGCGCATGAGTAGAAAAAACAATCCCATAATGTTCGAATACAGCATTAGTAGTGAGGCGAGCAGCTAGATTTGTTACCGGTAGATTCGACCATTACGCGAGTGTCACGGAAATGCTCCGGCAACTCAATTGGGGATCGCTGGAAGAAAGACGACGTTCTTTTCGTGAATTTCTGTTTAGTAAATGTAGAGGGCCGGAATTTGAAGCTGAGTGTAGTACGATCTTGCTGCCGCCTACTTACATTTCGCGTAAAGATGACAAAGACAAGATAAGAGAAATTAGGGCTCGTACGGAGGCATATAGGCACTCTTTTTTTCCTCGTTCAATTTGGGAGTGGAATAGGAAAGGAAATGCCTAGTAGTGGTACAGTGTACCCTACGCCACGCACCTTACGGTGAGTTGCGGAGTATGTATGTAAATGTAGATGTAGACTCATCATGAAACGTACGCTCTCGGACCTTTGACAGATACCTTTACCGCTATAGTCTAGTTTCAGCGTCTACCAGTGAAGTTTCTTAATCACCTCTGTGACGCTAAATGAGCCCGTAACGAAGCGTGCTGCTCTCCGTTAGATATTCTCTAGTCTTCTATTAACCCACCTCGTGCGGATCCCACATTGGTGAGCAATACTCACTTCACAACTTACTTCCTTTGTTGACGGACTATACACTTCCTTTGGCTTCTTCCATTGAATCTCAGTCTGGCATCTGACTTACCAAATACTGCTTTTATATGGTCGTTCCATTTCAAATCGCACCTTACATCTACTCCCAATATTTGATGGACGTAAATGATTCCAGTGCTGCACCAGCTATTGCGCTGTTATGTAGTAAGAATTTACATTGAGGCTCAACTGTCATTCTCTGCATTAACCCTCGATACCATATAGATCATCTTGCAGGTAGTTTGCCTTTCACAGTGTTGCTACTTCTCGATAAAATTCAACATCATTTATGGTCTCCAGAAATGACGTAACATTCTAAAAAATGCATATTGCCAGCAGCCATTAGCTGTTTATCATATTTACAACTTCACCGGTTTCGATTATTAACCATCGACAGAAAAGTAAATTAAACAGACTGATTACATTTATACAGGCTGGCCGCAGTGGCCGAGCGGTCTGCGGCGCGCCAGTCACAGTCTGCATGGCCGCTACGATCGGGGGTTCGAATCCCCCCTCGGGCAAGATTGTTTGTGTTGTCTTTAGTATAAGGCAGTTCATAAGTAGTTTGTAAGTTCAGGGACTGATGATGACGCAGTTAAGTCCCTTAAAAAAATCATTTATACATTTTCGGCCGCCATATCCATGTCAAAAAATAAATAATACGTAAAATGTCACTTGACGAGGATATGGTGATAGAAAATGTACCAATGTATTCAATCTGTTTAATTTACTTTTCTGATTATCGTTAATAACCGGAATATTATATATATATATATATATATATATATATATATATATATATATATATATATATATATATATATATATATAATAAACAGATGATGGTTGGCAATAAGCATTTTAAAGTATATTACGGCTGTGAACACACATCTCAGTAAAAATTTGAACATGATACTCAAATTAAACATGTGTTCTAAAATTATGCAACTGAAAGATGTCAGAGATATAGGCGTATAGTTCCGTGCATTTTACCGACGACGCTTCTTGGAATGAGCTGGGCTTTTTTCCAATCCTTCGGAACATTTCTCTCCTCTAGAGATCTTCGGTACACTGCTGCTTGAAGGGTGTAAGTTCCTTCGCATTCTCCGTGTAAAATAGACTTAGTCTAGCGGCATTACCTCTACTGAGCGGTTTCACTTCATTTTCTATGCCTCTGACACTTGTTTAAATATATAGAGCCTTGTTGTACATCATATGATGGCAAATGAACATTTTTGTTCATTATTTATGACACGTCCCATCATCAGAACTACAGCCCCAATATTCTCCTGTGATGAAAGAGAAGGCATATAACATTTCGGCCTTTTTTCTACCATATTCTGTTTACCATTAGTCACAGAGCGTCTGGGTATCTGGTATAGACCCGTATACCGATTTGACGTAGGACCATCGTTACACAAAATATTGCTCTAAAAGTTGTTAAACGCCTCTCACATGACAACCCTTACGCTAATTTTTGCACCTTTTAATTTTCCTTGTCTGAAAGTCTTTGGCTACCGTTACATCCAAAATCCAAAGAAATTCTGGTCATATGTGAAGTACACTAGCGGCAAAACACAAACAATACCTTCACTACACGATAGCAATGGTAATACTACCGACGACAGTGCTGCTAAGGCAGAATTACTAAACACAGCTATCCGAAATTCTTTCACCAAAGAAGACGAAGTGAACACTCCAGTATTCAATCCAAGAACAGCTGCTAGCATACGAAACTTAGAAGTAGATGTTCCTGGAGTACTAAAACAACTTAAGTCACTAAACAAAAATAAATCTTCCGGGCCAGATTGTATACCAACTAGATTCCTCTCAGAGTATGCTGATACAATAGCTCCGTACTAAGCTATAATTTACAACCGATCACTCAGCGAAAGATCCGTACCCAAAGACTGGAAAGTTGCCCAAGTTACTCCAATATTCAAGAAAGGCAATAGGAGTGATCCCCAAAATTACAGGCCTATCTCATTCACGTCGATTTGCAGTAGGATTTTGGAACATATACTTTGTTCGAATATTATGTACTACCTCGAAGAGAACGACCTATTAACCAATAGTCAGCACGGATTCAGAAAGTATCGCTCTTGCGAAACACAGTTTGCCCTTTATTCACATGAAGTGTTAAGTGCCATCGACAAGGGATCTCAAATCGATTCCATATTTCTGGATTTCCGGAAGGCTTTTGATACTGTACCCCACAAGCGGCTTCTAATGAAATTGCGTGCTTATGGAATATCTATCCAATTGTGCGATTGGATTCACGATTTCCTATCAGAAAGGACACAGTTCGTTGTAATTGACGGTAAGTCATTGAGTAAAACAGAAGTGATATCTGGCGTTCCACAGGGAAGCGTTATAGGTCCCCTACTCTTCCTCGTTTTTATAAACGATTTAGGAGATAACCTGAATAGCTCCCTTAGACTGTTAGCGGATGATGCTGTCGTTTATCGGTCAGTGAAGTCAACAGAGGATCAAAAGCAACTGCAAAGCGATTTAGACAAAATTTCTACTAGGTGCGAAAATTGGCAATTGACACTAAATAAAGAAAAGTGTGAAGTGTGAACTTCAATTACGTGATAAATCAGTCAAACCTTAAGGTCGTAAATTCTACCAAATACCTAGGACTTGCAATTACGAACAACTTTGACTGGAGAGACCGCATAGAAAATATTGTGGGGAAGGCGAACCAAAGGTTACGTTTCATTGGCAGAACGCTTAGAAGATGCACCAGCTCCACCAAAGAGACTGCCTACATCACACTTGTGCGTCCTCTGTGAGATTACCGGCCAATAGAAATACTGGTAATTAATAGCATTTGATAATTAAACAGTATGAAGTTCACTGCAAACATTGACCATGCCAATGCACTAAATGTTACACAATTTTAATCTTATTAATTATGGTAGCAATGTATGTACACAGTTGGGTGACAACATTTATAGTTAGGCCATAGGTAGAAATTCTCCACGTTGAGATTTGCTGTGTGCTTGTAGCTGACGGGAGGCCAGCGAGCAGGCCGATGTTGGTGGCTTGTTCCAACTTAGGATTTTACAGTTCGTTTCCGGTGAGGGGAGAGAGGGACAATGGCGAGTGCCAGGCACAGTGCAGTGCACAAATATTGTAATACTACTGGCATTTGAAGTAATACGATGCAGTTAGGAACCTTTAAGGCCCTCATTACAAAATAGCCTGTTGATAAATAAACAATACATTAGCTGATATAGTCACATCTAACGTAATATGTTTAATTGACAATGAAAAGTAATAAATTACCAACGAAGACAAGACAGTTACACAACTAGCATGGCAATGTTTGTTTATAAAAATAATATATTAACTATTTTTCATTTTATTTTCAATCAATCTTTTGTATTTTACCTTGAAATATTCAGTTAAATCAGTTATCTGTGATATAAGAAATTGCACGATTATGATAAACAGTACAAAGGATGTTTATACTAATATAAAAACGTAAGAAAATATTTGTTTAATGTGTAGTGTAATTATTTTGATTTTAAGTAAAGTTTTAGAAATGTATTGGCTGAGCGCTGTACGTTGGCAAATCGGTTAGAACAGTTCACATGGGGAAGTTGATGACGTAGGGGAAAAACCCCCGGCAGTTGAGCTTTTGGCGCGCGCGCACGTCTGGGCAGGAAGTGAGGACTCGGGACCACATGGTGTGGCTGGCCGGGCGGCGTCGCTCTGCATCAGTCGGCATGTGGATCTCGAGGTGGTGACTTGAGATTTGTCTGTGGCAATCGCCACGTGTGGTTGCTCGTCGTAGACTGCACCAAGTTAAATCGAGTGCTACTGTGTGTTAGTGAATATTTAGCCGGTGGAACAAGGTGTGCATCGCATTGAATTAAAGTGACTGTGATTTGTTAATGTAACACGTGTCGTCGCATAGGCATGAACATAAACGGTGTTTGAGACAGCCACGTGGTGTGAAAACAATTCGCGACAAATATTCATTTTGTCTGGGGGCTCTCGAGCTATAACTTTATTTGATAAATGTGCCAACGTACAGACGTATCAGCCACAGGGTTCAAGTATTGTGAAATAAACAACATAAAGTGAACTTTCACGTGTTTTCAAAAATAGTAGTTAGTACACCCTTTTCTCTCATGAACATGAATTTATTATGAATTTGTTTTGTTAATCATATGCAGGGAAGGAAAGCTGCGAACGTGTGATATCATCCCCTAGAAAACGAGTCAAACAGTCGCAATAACAGTTCCAGTGTTTTTGCATGTTTAGGAATTTGGTTCGCAGCTGGTGGTTGTGAGTTTCAAAAATTAATCTTTCCCTATTTTAAACTCTCACCCCGACCTTCACGCTCGCATTTGGGGGCTCAGCCGGGATAAGTTCACGTTGGACTTGCTCGCACGGAGAGTTTAGGGTGTGTATAGGACAGTGAACAGTTACGAACAGTTGCAAGCAGATACGCAAATGCGTCGCGCGGTTAACGACGATTAGTGACGCAGAGTTCGGGCGCGGGCATCCGTAACCGGCGGTCGACGGCGCATCGGACCGGCAGCAGTGAGCGGTGGCGCGTGGGTTCAACGCACTCAAATTTCATCTTCTGCAACGGACGGCAGTGATCGTGGCGACTTCGCAAGTCGCCAACGGAGCGTCGGGGCCCAGCAGCCTCGATTCTACAAAGGATAAGGAATGCAGTGATGACTTAATCCAGCCACAGCTTCTACAACAGACGGCAGCGAGGGTTGGGGACGTCGCAGCTCGTTGCAGCAACTTCTGGATTAAAAGATAAGTAAAGCAGCTGGTGCTATAAATTCTTGTGTGTAAATCAAGCTTTCTTGTGATACCGATAATGGATAGTGTTTTTAAGAGGTCGCCAAGCGACGTAATTTCAGAGAGTAACATACCAGAAAGTCCAGAGAGGGTAAATACTGGGGGATTGTTGTTGACACCGGAGATGTTCGCAGCAAAATTAAAATCAGAAATAGAAAATTCAAACTCAAATTTAAAATCAGAAATAGAAACTGTAAAATCAGAATTGAAAGCAGACTTTAAGGCAGACATTGGGGCACTACAAAATTCAATGTGTGCATTAAAGGCAGAAATAATCACAGACATTGACAAAAAGATAGGAAGTCTAACAGAACGGTTTGATAATAGGGAAAAGGAGATACATGCCAGAATTGGTGCTATTGAGACTGAGGTAGGAGACAAGTTAGATGCTGTGAAACAAATATGTGATCACAGGATTAGGGCACTATGCAGGCGTTGGCTGAGGTTGACAAGAGGATGGTGGCAGGTATTGAGGAAACAAAAACTTCGTTGTCAGGAAAATTAGAGAATACAGAATGTAACTTTAGGAAAAAGATAGAACAAGTAGTGACAGTAAACAATACTGAGATTGAGAAGGTGAACACTAGAATAAATAATCTAGAATTGGGTACTGCATCAGGAAACACTAATTGGTCCATGGTGCAGATACCTAATGGCAAAAAGTTTTCAGGAGTGGGAAATTATAAAAAATAAATGTTCAAATGTTTGTAATTCTATCGGACCAAACTGCGTGGTCATCAGTCCGTAGCTTACAAGCTACTTAAACCTAGGTAAACTAACCTAAGGACAAACACACACACCCATGCCCCAGGGAGGACTCGAACCTCCACGGCGAGCAACCGCGCGCTCCTCAGCGAGACGCTTTAGACCGCTCGGCTACTCCACCGCGGCGGAAATTATCATCCAGTAGATTTTTGGCTGCATGCAAGGATCAATTTGTGCCTGGTATGTCAGACCAGTGTAAGGTGAAGTTAGCAAAGAGAATGCTTGACTGTTCTGCTCAAACTTGGGCAAATCAGTGTGCTGATAAATTTGTTACTTTTGAGGCGTTTGAAAAATTGTTTTTAAATAAGTATTGGGGGGAGGCCAAGCAAGCTAAGATACAAAATGAATTCTTGAATGGGCCAAACTATGTGAAAAGGAGACAGAGCATGAAGGAATTTTGTCAGGAGGAACTTGAGAAACTAGTGCATTTAGATACACCTTTGAGTCTTTTAGCAGTAATTTCCACTTTGTGTAGGAGGTTACCTGCAGATTTGCATTGGCAGTTAATTCACCATCCCACAGATTCAGCTGAGAATTTCATTGAATTTGTAGAAAAGATAGACCAGGGTTTAGTTATGGAACGACAGCTCAGGGGAACACAGCATGTGAACCACAATGAAAACAGAGGCAGTAGAAATGGGGGTCACAACCAGGGAAACCACAATAGAGAGAGGAATTTAAATGAAAATTGGAGAGGTAACAATAACAGAGGAGACAACTGGGATAATAGAAGCCAGAGGGAAACATGGGAAAATGATTGGAGAAATCAAAGGCAGGAAGGTGGAAATAGGAATGGGGATAACAGTAGGAGAGAAAATCAGAGACAGAATCAGGGAAACTAAGATTTGTTCCAAATGAGGTCCATTTTGGGACAAGGAACTATTCTAATAATAGGACCAGAAGATGGGATAACAGGGGATCTAATAACCATAATTACAGTAGGAATAAGGATGGGGAGAGAAGGGAGGAAAAACTATGTCACATGGACAGAGATGATGACAGGAAAGAGGAAGTAGGAGTTCACAAGGGCAAGGATAAAGAAAAGAGGGAAGAAAACATAAATAGAGTAAACAAGGAAAGGGAGAAAAGAGAGGAAAGTATGTGTCAGATGAATGCTGTTATAGGTAGTGAGGAAATTTTTGGGGATTGGTTTTTGCAACATGACGAGAGAAATGCAAACAGGAGGAGGAATGATAGAAACAAGGACAATAAAGGAGAGTATGATGTGGGAAGTTTATTTCATAACAACATTAAAGAGGATAAAAACAGTGTTGGATTAGCCATAATTTTGGATAGGTCAGAGGCACAAGTGTTGACTGAATGTGAAAGTATGAATGTAAATATTGATGATACTCTAGCCAGCATAGATGTTGTGGAATGTATGAATGAGAGTGAATGTTTTTCTAAATTAAATGTAAATAAATGTGGTCCAGTAGAGGCAATAAATGACAATGGACCTACTGTAAATGAAGGCCAAGTTGACAGTGTAGATGCACAAACAAAAAATTTAATTGGGAAAATAAACTGGATTAGGAAGTGGGCACCAGATGATTGGCTACTGCACAAATATGATTACTTGGACAGGCTAGGCAAACAATATAATAGGGACCAGACTTATTACAATGTGATGAAAGAGTTTGTGAATGGGGACAATGAGTATGATCAATTAAGGGTATTAGGCATGTGTACCTTATATCATGATGAGATAAGTGAGGTACATGAACTTATACAGGAGGGGTCAGGTGATAAGGAGAATAAGATACAATCATCTGTCATTTATAATAATGAACAATATACATGCATGGATGAAGATGGGTTGAATGTAGGTTGGATTAACAAAGAAGTGCATAACTATGGGACTGATGATTGGATTAGGTTTTTAAAATATTTAAAAACAGTAGAGCCAGTGGCATGGGAAAAAGAAAATTATGCTTTTGCAAGAAAAATAGGGGTGTTAAATGCAGGGAACTCAGAATTTGAAATAATCATTGAGGAGGAGCTGTTTATTCAACATTTATTGGTGATGAAAGGTCTATGTTTAAATCTAGTGTTAGGAAGTGATTTTCTGTGCAAATATGAAGCTCAGTTGGAATATAAGGATAAAGTGCTAGAATTAAGTCTGGAGGGATGCATGAAGAGGGTGAAATTCAAAAATGTTGTAAATGATAAAGATTTAATGGCATGCTTACACAAGTAACTGCCATAAACCAGTGTAAATCATGAAGTATGAGATTCAGTGCATTGTAGATAGTAGGTTAAGAATTTGTGTATATTTATTCTGTGGTCTGTGTTAGTATCTACTTGCGTGTTTAGATTTAAGCATTGCGGTCAAGTTTACAAGTAATCTTTGTAAATGTTTTTCTTTTGTTGTTTGTGTTAAAATTTGTGCTTGTATCAGAGTTGCAGTTCAACAGTGGTACATGAGATAAATATGTATGTATGTATGCCAACACCAAAGGATAGAGGAAGTGGGAGTGTACTGTTTATGTGTGTGTATATGTGAGCAGGGCTGGATATGTGGTGTGAGTTGTGGGGTGACTCGGAGAACGAGAAAGTGGTGGACATTGATGCATGCAGTGGGGTCTGTGGCTTAGATAAATTGTGATGAAAATGTCAGCTGACAGGGTAGCATATGTGGGTGTGACTGACCATATGGGTCAGAAGTGAGGAATGTATGTTTTGTTGTCGCTGTTTTGGTTAAAGTTGGTTGGATTGAGAAATGTTTCAATGAAAGACAGTGTTTGCTCTTTAATGTCTGTATCTTTGAGTGTTTGGTAGGTAATGTGTCTAATAGGGAATGCTCTGTATTGTTATATTAAACTGATTCTGATAACACATTTTGGTTTCTTTAATGGTGCTCAACTGTTGACTGAACAATTTCTGCAACAACAGTTGACAAGAACTATTTTTCTGTCTAGCCTGTGTATCAATAGGGTTTGGTGATATTTTATTTAAAAAATGTAGATGTTTTGTGAAAAACTAATTTTGAAATTAGACTTTAATCTTAGATATTTTATTGTGGGGAATACTTGTGAAAAGCACATGAGGCTGATGACAGGGATGCAAATTTAATCTCACACCAGCAAAAAATAATTTTTTTTTGGTGCGAGGGGGTAGGATTTGTATTTATGCTTGTAGGTGTCATTTTGATAGAGAAAATTCTCTATGATAACATACTTTTGGTAGTATTATTTGAGCTTTAAGATATATTTTTGACATAGGCAGGTTGTTTTTTTTATTTGATGGAGTAATACTCCAAGTAGGCCACATATTCTCTTGTCTGTTTCATCTGAAGCTATGGCTGATGAGAGTGCAGGCATGGTGGTTTGGGTTAATCTGATAATGACTAACACCAGCCACTTTCAGTTGTTAATTCTGTTGATTTACATGTTACTGTACATGTCTCAATGCTTAGTTTCAATTGCACCAACTCTGGATGGCAGGGGGGTGGGATACAAATCCAACCGAATCCTGGTGTCCAGACAAACTTTTGTCTCTGTTGACTCATGAGTGCCTTCTGCTCTTCCTGTTCCATGTAGGGGGCATATGACGTGTGTGAACAAGAACCCTTGATCCAGTGCCATGAATCTAAGCTGCAACAGCATGTTGGTTGAAATGACGGAGACATAGGACCGTACACTATGGACCAGAGTTGCTGCAACAATGACTCTGGGGTTCTCAGTGTCAAAGTGGTGAGAGATTTCCTTCAAGCAAGTGGAGTGTACACCGTCAAAAGTTTTTATAGTGACAATTATAGTTTTTCCATGTAGGACAAGGTTCTCTAAAGACTAAAGTTTAATAATATTATAAATTTGTTGCCAATTCTGTATATAAACAACAGGCACACTTAAATTTCATAGATGTAATTAGTTATAAGGATTCTTTTCTTAAAAATATGCACACACTATAAGTGGTCTTAATGGTACAAATATTGGGAAATTATCTCACTGCCCTGTTTATTTTTTATTTATCTATTTATTTATTTTTTGCGTTAGTTGAGGTCATAATTGGCATAGTGTTTGAGCCAATCCGATTCCATAATTTTGTAATTTAAAAATTTTGTTCATTTGAATGTATTAATTTTGGTGCTACTTGCGCCATCCTGCACATGGTTTGGATGCCACAAGTGGGGGTATTGTGAGATTACCGGCCAATAGAAATACTGGTAATTAATAGCATTTGATAATTAAACAGTATGAAGTTCACTGCAAACATTGACCATGCCAATGCACTAAATGTTACACAATTTTAATCTTATTAATTATGGTAGCAATGTATGTACACAGTTGGGTGACAACATTTATAGTTAGGCCATAGGTAGAAATTCTCCACGTTGAGATTTGCTGTGTGCTTGTAGCTGACGGGAGGCCAGCGAGCAGGCCGATGTTGGTGGCTTGTTCCAACTTAGGATTTTACAGTTCGTTTCCGGTGAGGGGAGAGAGGGACAATGGCGAGTGCCAGGCACAGTGCAGTGCACAAATATTGTAATACTACTGGCATTTGAAGTAATACGATGCAGTTAGGAACCTTTAAGGCCCTCATTACAAAATAGCCTGTTGATAAATAAACAATACATTAGCTGATATAGTCACATCTAACGTAATATGTTTAATTGACAATGAAAAGTAATAAATTACCAACGAAGACAAGACAGTTACACAACTAGCATGGCAATGTTTGTTTATAAAAATAATATATTAACTATTTTTCATTTTATTTTCAATCAATCTTTTGTATTTTACCTTGAAATATTCAGTTAAATCAGTTATCTGTGATATAAGAAATTGCACGATTATGATAAACAGTACAAAGGATGTTTATACTAATATAAAAACGTAAGAAAATATTTGTTTAATGTGTAGTGTAATTATTTTGATTTTAAGTAAAGTTTTAGAAATGTATTGGCTGAGCGCTGTACGTTGGCAAATCGGTTAGAACAGTTCACATGGGGAAGTTGATGACGTAGGGGAAAAAACCCCGGCAGTTGAGCTTTTGGCGCGCGCGCACGTCTGGGCAGGAAGTGAGGACTCGGGACCACATGGTGTGGCTGGCCGGGCGGCGTCGCTCTGCATCAGTCGGCATGTGGATCTCGAGGTGGTGACTTGAGATTTGTCTGTGGCAATCGCCACGTGTGGTTGCTCGTCGTAGACTGCACCAAGTTAAATCGAGTGCTACTGTGTGTTAGTGAATATTTAGCCGGTGGAACAAGGTGTGCATCGCATTGAATTAAAGTGACTGTGATTTGTTAATGTAACACGTGTCGTCGCATAGGCATGAACATAAACGGTGTTTGAGACAGCCACGTGGTGTGAAAACAATTCGCGACAAATATTCATTTTGTCTGGGGGCTCTCGAGCTATAACTTTATTTGATAAATGTGCCAACGTACAGACGTATCAGCCACAGGGTTCAAGTATTGTGAAATAAACAACATAAAGTGAACTTTCACGTGTTTTCAAAAATAGTAGTTAGTACACCCTTTTCTCTCATGAACTTGAATTTATTATGAATTTGTTTTGTTAATCATATGCAGGGAAGGAAAGCTGCGAACGTGTGATATCATCCCCTAGAAAACGAGTCAAACAGTCGTAATAACAGTTCCAGTGTTTATGCATGTTTAGGAATTTGGTTCGCAGCTGGTGGTTGTGAGTTTCAAAAATTATTCTTTCCCTATTTTAAACTCTCACCCCGACCTTCACGCTCGCACCTCTCTTGGAGTACTGTTGCCCCTTGTGGGACCCTCACCAGGTGGGACTGACGGAAGATATTGAGATGGTTCAGAGAAGGGCAGCTAGTTTTGTTTAATCACGTTACGGGGGGGAAAGCGTCACGGAAATGTTGCACGAATTGGGGTGGAAATCATTAAAAGAAAGACGTTATTCATTGCGGCGTGATCTGTTTGCGAAGTTTCAATCTCCGACTTTTAGTTCTGAATGTGAAAATATTTTGCTAGCCCCCACCTACTTAGGGAGACATGACCATCCCAATAAAATAAGAGAAATCAGATCGAAAACGTTATTTCTTCCCGCGCGCTATTAGAGAATGGAACGGTAGAGAAAAGTTATGGAAGTGGGTAATGAACCCTCTGCCAGGCACTTAAATGTGATTTACAGAGTATCTATGTAGATGTAGATGTAGATACATTACCGACGAACTTTTCTTTGATTTCGTAACAAACTCAGTTGTTGATCCACAGTAGCTCTTTTCCATCTCTTATATTTTTATTCGGCGTTTACTTATCTAACTTCGTGCACAATTGCTCAACAATGTCAGTGATACAGGCGAAAATGTCGTGTTCAGCAGTCAAGTAGCGTGACATCTGACACTTTTCGATTTTGCTGAATAAGATCTTTCTGTCTTTATTAATATTTCTATTTACTGCTGTCATCATTGAGGTTCTAATGGCTTGTTTGTAAATCTATCGGACTAAACTGCGTGGTCATCAGTCCGTAGCTTACAAACTACTTAAACTAAGGTAAACTAACCTAAGGACAACACACACACACACCCATGCCCTAGGGAGGACTCGAACCTCCGACGGCGAGCAACCGCGCGTTCCGCAGCGAGGCACGTAAGACCACTGTAATGGCCTCATTATCGCTGATTATCTGATCTACGCGAAAGGAAAATGTTTAAATGCTTGTAAAGTTATGAAATTAACTTCTTTGATTATTAGCTCTTAGGCAAACAAACTACTTAAACGAAGTTATACTAAGGCAAAACACACACTAAAGTCCCAGGGAGGACTAGAACCTTCGACGGTGCTGCGCAGCAAGGCGCCTTAGACCGCTCGGTCATACCATCGCGGCGCGTCG
This sequence comes from Locusta migratoria, assembly GCA_026315105.1. Taxonomy (NCBI): domain Eukaryota; kingdom Metazoa; phylum Arthropoda; class Insecta; order Orthoptera; family Acrididae; genus Locusta; species Locusta migratoria. The sequence continues at coordinate 836,620,380 of CM048745.1, read as the reverse complement.
AAACGTTCTGGTCTGTCATTGGAAAGTCAAGCAGGTTTTCTCCACGAATAGGGTATCTACTTCACTGCCGAGGTTATTTTCAGATTCAGTATTCCTTGTTTCTCTGTCCCTGATAGCCGATTTAAATACGTTTTTCAGTCTACATCCGGTATGTTACAATCTCTACCTGAATCTATGGGGTATACTTTCCATGTTTTCCCTCATATGTTCCGCCACTACTCCCACTGGCCTACAAAAACTTCCAGTGACCATATCCGAGCCACTTTCCATGCTACGTTTCGGCCAAATTATTGTAATACCAAGTCGTATAGGAGACATTAATGACTAGCTGTATAGCTAGCTGTATAGGCATCAGTACTGAAGGTACAGCATGACTTAATTATTTATGTGCCGCGTGAGAATGGCCGAGCGATCTGTGCGGCGGCTCCCGTCGGAGATTCGAATCCTACATCGAGCATGTGTACGTGTGTTGCCTTTAGCATAAATTAGTTGAAAAAGTTTGTAAGTCTAGGCAAAGATGACTTTGGCAATTTTGTCTCTTATAGTTACAAACATATAAACATATTTTATTATTTATGACACGTTTCGAATTTTATCCATCATCAGAAATGCATCTGTTCGAGAGCAACATGTTACATATGTTAGCCACACTTATGTTCGTTGTTGGACATTGCCAGTCTACGTGCAGCTGTTGCTCAAAACAAATGTTCAAATGTTTGTAAAGCTTATGGGAGTTAACTACGTGGTCATCAATCCTTAAACTTACCAAATACTTGAGAACTACCTGATACTAAAGACAGCACAAACATCCATGCCCGAGGAAGGATTCGAAACCCCCGACTGGGAGTGCTCTCACGCATCGGAGCATAGCGCCTCAATGCGCTCGGACACACCGCCGTTGCACAACAGATGTATTACTGGTGGCGGATAAAATACTAAACGCATAAAAAATAGTACAGTCATGCTACACCTGAAATATGACCTTCAATACTGCGACATATTCAGGTTCCTTGCAGTACTAGCGATTAGAATGACATAGGTATGTGAAATCTTCACCAAACGAAATAAATTGTCTACTTTCCAAGTAGGTGGTATTACAGTTCATTCCACACACGATGAAGGACACAAACAAAATGAATAGTGTCTCTGATTCTCTTCTTTAAATGATCAATGTCGTTAATATGATTAGTATACACACGTTGCTTCATATAGCTCCGCAAATAAAAGTCTAGAGGAATTAGACCTCCCCCCCCATCTGGGCTCGTGTTCGGCTTGCCTGGTGCAAGTCTTTGGGTAAACCCACATGGGGACTTTAGCATTTATTATGATGATGAGAACAACACATCATCCACTCCCGGGTGTAGAAAAATCTCCAACCTGACCGGGAACCGAACCTGGGCTCCCTGTGTGACAATCTACCATGCTGTCCACTGGACCACAGAGGTGGACAGGAGGAATTAAGTCTGGGGATCTTTGTGTCCATGGCTTAAGTCCACCCCTATCCATCTCTGTTGTTGGGGAAACTAGAAAACAATTATGAAGGGGTGGTTCCTTTGAAACGAGACGGCCGACTTCCTTCCCCTAAACAATCCGAGCGTGAAATCCGTCCCTAAAGAACACGCAGCCGACGGGACGTTAAAACCCTAATCTTCTTTCCTTCCTTCAAACAGTTCCGGAGAAGTGTAGAGGAGCAGCGCCTTGTTAGAAGATGACACCTTCACTTTCATGTCTGGCACTGCATATAGCTGTGACACTACCTCCCAAAAGAAACGAAAAATACGGGACTGTAAAGTTAGAGTATACGATGGCACACTAGTCGTTCTCGTAAAGCGAGAAACGTTGATACTCCTTGTATGCCACAAGTGTACCCATTGGCGAAAAGGGAAGGGGGGGGGGAGCTAACTTGAAGCGAAAGTCTCATATGTAAGAAACCATTTATGAAGCAAAGCTCATGACAAGGCATTTATATGTTAACCTTCAACATCCAAAATTAGAGCATTGTTGATGAAGTAGGCGACTTTCTGCTTCACTCGTTGGTTGTCGTAATTTAAAGTGCGATAGATTGCCATACTTTCTTAATTTTTAGTTTTTTTTGTGTTCTTAATGATCTTGAAAATCGGACTTAAAGTCCTGGTACAGGTAGGCAGCCATTATTAATATGACAACACAAAGGATTCTGAAAAAGCTGATTGGCTGCGGTAATGAAAGAGTTGTAGATGTTGTAAAATCCTTTATTTTTCTCTTTACGCTGACGCTTTTCGGGCCCAGCCCATCATTGGAGCGCCTGGTGACAAAGTACAGGTAAAAATATTTACTAAGACCAAATTTAAAAAAATAAAAAATAAGTAAATAAAAAACAATATCTGGCATTTTTTAATTTTAAAGTGCGTACCTCTCCTGAATGGAGAACAGAAAAAGATGCATGAAAATACCCATAATACATTAACGGTAAACATCAGCTGTACTTGTAGCTTAAGTTGCTAGCTCGATGGATCACATGCAAATACCACTGAATGGGAAGTATACTATTGAGCAACTTAGGCGTAGCATAGGCGTCCTCTATGTATGGCCGCAGTAGTTACCATAATTTACAAGGATAAAAAGAACTCAACAGCGAGTTAGTTAAAAACATTTTCAATAATGGAAAATAGTTGTCAAAGAATATAACAACATGTTTAGAATCTATACTTCTAATAAAAGGTTTCCCTAAGTTTATTCTGTTATTAGAAGTATAGATTCTAAATCTGTTGTATTATTCTTTGACAACTATTTTCCATTATTGAAAATGTTTTTAACTAACTTACTGTTGAGTTCCTTTTATTCTTGTAAATTATGGTAATTTCTGCGGCCATATATAGAGGGCGCTTATGATACGCTCAAGTTGCTCAATAGTATACTTTCCATTCAGTAGTATTTGCTTGTGTTCCATTGAGCTAGCAACTTATGCTACAAGTACAGCTGATGTTGACTGTTAATGTATTATGAGTATTTACATACAGCTTTTTCCGTTCTCCATTCAGGAGAGGTATGCACATTACTGTATCCTGTACTTTGTCACCAGGCGCTCCGATGATGGTCTGGGCCCGAAACGCGTCAGCGTAAAGAGAAAAATAAAGGATTTTACAACATCTACAACTCCTTCATTACCGCAGGCAATCAGCTTTTTTTTAGAATCCTTTGAGTTGTCCTAATGATCTTGCTTGCGGGAGAATAGTGATATTTTGTACCTTTTCAGTTCAAAGTAATTTGAATTAAATTGCAAGAAGCTTGATAGCTGCAATCGATACGAGAAACTTTCATAGCACAGAAAAGGTTTCATACATAATTACTGCAATTATAATAACGTTTGATGTATCGGCGTTTATTGTCGCCACTGCAGTCGCACGATAGAGGAAACCGCCGTGCGGTCCATCGCTATTCACGGCTTCCCGCAGCGGCCGCGAGACGTCATGAGGCGCCGATCTCGTGCCCGCGCGGCCGCAGCGTATACCGCGCGCACTGCAGCACGCAGGCCAGAGTGTGTGATACGCACAGACTGCGGAGCTGCACAGGGTAGTTGGATAAAACAGTTGTTGAGCGCGTTACCGCATTCTGGACGCAAGTATTATGGATGTTGAAGAACTCCGTGACTGTTCGTTATAGGTTGTGGAAATAAAATCCGCTACCAGTCACAATTATTGGTGGTTTATTGAAACACTACCGGTTTCGGGCTTGTGCCCATCTTCAGGTGTTTACATTCAGTATTCAACAACACTGAATGGAAACACCTGAAGATGGGCACAAGCCCGAAACCGGTAGTGTTTTAATAAACCACCAATAATTGTGGCAGCGGATTTTATTTCCACAACCTATTATGGACAGCGTGTTGGGATGGACAGCAGTTTTCGACAAGACTTCCTTTTTCAGCTGGAATCTCTCTTTGTAGTTTCATACCATGCTTCATGTATTAAGGAAGAATTATTATATGTTGGTTGTGTAGTATACAGGGTGGCGCACGAAATGTGTTACCATTTTGTTTTTGAATATAAACTTTATTGTCAATACAATCTGAAAGGAACATACACTACAACTAGTTGACCTGGTGAACTCAAAAAAGTTCAAATGTTTGTATATCTTATGGGACTTAACTACGGGGTCATCAGTCCCCAAACTTACAAACGACTTATGAACTACTTACGAACTAGGACGGCACAAATATCCATGACCGAGGGGGGATTCGAACCCCCTACCGTAGTGGCCGTGCAGACCGTGACTGGAGCGCCTCAGTCCCCTCGGCCACCGCGGCCGGCCCTGGTGAACTTCGTATCATTTACCTCTTAATATAAACCATATTAATTTTGATCATATGTATTTTAGACCCAGTAGCTTTATAAAGCCATCATCATAATAAGTATCGATTCGATAGTGGGCGGAAAGAGTGGGCAAATCACGCACACATGTCCAGAGTAATTTTCATGTCACATTCGAGGAAGTTCAGGGAAGGTTTAAACGGTGAAGAAAATGGAAAAACTGCTAGGAAAACTTAGATTTAAAACGTGTGAAATAATGACTTGGTTGTTGTGTTGGGTGCGTTCAGAAATATACTTTGAAAGAGTAAAGCTCGCTTTACACGATCTGGACCCGTAAGTGAACTGTCAAAGATAAAAATGAATAGCTGTTTGTTAGTCTCGCTAAAACTCGACAACGGCTGAACCAGTTTGGCTGTAAATCATTACATAAACCACTGAATCTATTGTGATGAAATCTGGTGTGGAGATAGCTTGAGCGCTGAAGTACCGGATAAGATACTTTAGAAAGTGTGTAATTCTAGATATTTTTTGGTTTGAAGTATATAAAGTGCAATATAGAACAATAATTACTCTCTGGAAAAGCTATTTACTCTTTGACTTCTTAACTCTTTTTCAGAAATTATAATTAACTTTTAAAAATGCATTGTCCCTTTTGTGAAAAGTGGATAGAACGGCAGAACAGCAGAAGTACCTGCCATTTTTTTACATGTCTTAACTCTAAATTTTCCTCGCAATTTTTCCATATTTTCTCACCGTTTAAACCTTCCCTGAACTTACAAAAATATTTCAAGACTAAAATTAGCCAATTTAGAAACACTAAAATTAGCCAGATCGGTTCAGCCGTTCTCGAGTTTTAGCGAGACTAACGAACAGAAATTCATGTTTATATATAAAGATGTAGAGCCGTCCATGGAGATTTGTTCTACCTCAGAACATGCTCAATATGTCCACCATTTAGTTTCCTAACTTCCTTTAAACGAACACTTAAGTTGGTGATTACCCTACGGCACATGCCTTTCGTAATTTCACTGAAAGCTTGAAGACTTCTTCTGAGCTCCATTACAGCAGTGGACGTTTCAGGATAATTTTTTCCTTTAGGTACCACCAAAGAAAAAAAGTCACATGGATTTAAGCCTGGACTTATTGAGGGGCCAATTTTGTCCGTCATCGAAGCGAGCTAGAAACCTGAGTGAAATGATTCGCATGTCGAAATGCTCGTCTAAAAACTCCACCACAGTGTTTGAAGTATGTGGCCTTGATCCATTTTATATGAACCACTGCGTGTTGAAGGGCAACGCAGTAGCAAGAAGCTGTGGAATGAAGCTGTTGCGAAGCATGCTCAAATAACGCTCGCTGTTCACAGTTTCTTCAAAGAAAAAGGGTCCAATAAGTCCGTGACTGGAAATTGCTGCCCACGTTGTAATCCTCGGAGCATAATGTTGTCGTTCATGAAGCACTTGTGGGTTTGCAGAGGCCCAGAAACTTACATTTTGTCTGTTAACCACACCGTCTAAATGAAAATGCGCCTCGTCTGAAAACCAAATGTTGTTGAGAGTTTCTTCCCTACTCTCCGCCCACTGAGCAAACAGTAGTCCTTGCTGCTTCTGTTCTTCTGTGAGCTTCTGTGCACAGGTCATCTTGTATGGCGGTCACTTTGCGTTCAACGGAGCGTCTGGATATTCCCAGTTGCACTGCTGTATTTCTACACGATTTGCCGGGATTTCTCTGTACAGAAACTCATACCGCTTCAATATTCTCCGGCGAACAAACATGCTTAGGCCGAGGTCGCTTCGCTTCCAGTACTGTTCCTTCCTGTACAATTTTATCGAACAACCTGTGGGTGGTCTACTTGCAAGTGACCCATCGAATGTTAAACTGTTGTCGAAAACTCCTCTGAGTCACAAAAATGCTTTTCGTTTCATAGAAAAGTAATACAATTGCCCATCGTTGCTATGTCGTCAGTCTTCCATTATCAGCCATTATTGCTTACTAGTCACCTAGCGGCAGTATCGTGAATTACACGTCGTTTCGTAACTCCTATGCTTTTCCAAGCTCTGCTGGCAATGCTGTAGAGATCCCAGCGTGATATCTAATGTGCGTCGTAAATTGAGAAAGAAACAATTGGTAACACATTTCGTGCACCATCCTGTAGTTACCCCAAGCTGTAGTTTCGTCTTCATGAAAATAAATAAAACCTATTTACAGACAATACAACGTTAAACTAAATTTAGTTAATACCATAAATAAATAAATATTTTATTTATTTCCTGCTACAGAACTTCTAGACTTTTTCCTAATATTGCCGCACCCCTAAAGAACCGTTAGGCTCTCCCATGTAGTCAGCTCATGTTTTGAAATTATAGCGATGATGATGTCCACACACGTGGTATGTGAATTACAAGAAATGTTTACATTTACATCAAGTAGCTACAGCGCTACTGAGGCGTGAAATGCCGATTCATGCTGAAATACCCAATTCAGTACGTGTTGTTGCTTTCAGGATCAGCTTTCAGGATCAGCAATACTTGCGCTGATAAAATAAGAGAAATCAGATCGAAAACGGAAAGATTTAGGTGTTCTTTCTTCCCGAGCGCTATTAGAGAATGGAACGGTAGAGAAAAGTTATGAAAATGGTTAATGAACCCGCTGCCAGGCACTTAAATGTGATTTGCAGACTATCTATGTAGATGTAGATGTAGATTATGGGAGCCATTTGATCAACCAGATGGGGAATACTGTCTTGGGACTTATTCCATAACTGCTCCACCTGTCCTGAAAGTGTTTTGGGTTAACGAATCCTATCATATCAGTCGGGATCAATTGGAGACAAGTCCGCAGATGTTGTTGGCCAGGAAAGTTTGCTGAGCATCTTGCAGACCACATTAAGTTTAAGGCACATTGTGTGGGTAAGCATTATTCTGCTGGAACAAAAGTCACCTCCCTGTTGCACCAATGGCAAAAGAACAGGCATCGCAAAATTCTGCACTTACCGTGTTCTGATCAGCTTTCTGCACACAAACACAAAAGTTTATCGCATCCAAGGCCATAAGGCCTACTGCAGGACAATGCACTCTACTAGACAGTGCTCGCCAGGTTTACGTCATACGCGCAAAGGATTATCACTTGCATGTAAGCAGAATCTGCTTTCATCGGTAAAGACCATGGCCCGCCATTTTATCGTTGAAGTGATCCTCTGCAGTCGATGCTGTGGCGTGGCTAGAAGACGTGGCACAGGTGTGCGTGTCCTAGTCTCACTGCCAGAAATCGGTAGGTAACAATTCGTGCTGAGACTTCTGGGCTTACAAATCTTCTTTTGTAGTTCGTGGTAGCTGTGCGAACTGCTGCTGCTGACCTTACAAAACGACCAACTTGGCTGACGACTGTGCTGTGTGAATGTATAGAATTTCGACTACAGGGTACAAGAACCCGCTCCTAATGACTAAACCTGTCTAGAAATTGTAGGCATAATTGAAATATCCTAATTCCAGTTCTAAGGAAAGCAAGTACAGGCAAATGTGAAAATTACAGAACCATCAGTTTAATAAGTCATGGTAGCAAAATACTAACACGAATTATTGACAGACGAATGGAAAAACTTATGGAATCTTGGTTTTAGGAAAGATGTAGGAACCCGGGAGGCAATATTCACATTACGACTTACTTAGAAGATATGCTAAGGAAAGACAAACCTAAGTTCTTAGTGTTTGTGGATTTAGAGAAAGCTTTTGTCAGTGTCGAAGAATACACTTTTTCAAATTCTGAAGGTAGCAGGGGTAAAATATAGGGAGCGAAGATACAAAAACCAGACAGCAGTTATTACAATCGAAGGACAAGAAAGGAACGCAGAGGTTTGGGAGTAGGACAGGATTGTAGCCTTACCATGTTTTTCAGTCTGTATATCGAGCAAGCAGTGAAGGAATACAAGGAGGAATTTGGAGAGGGAATTAAAGTCCAGAGAGCAGAAATAAAAACTTTACGGCTTACTGATGACATAGTAATTTTGTCAGAGACTGCAAAGTATCTGGAAGGGCAATTGAATGGAATGGACAGTGTCTTGAAAGGAAGATATAAGATGAACATTAACAAGAGTAAAACGAAGGTAATGGTATGGAATGTTAAAAAATTTGGCGATGCTGAAGGAATGATTATGTAATGAGAAAATAAAAGTAGTTGATGAGTTTTGTTATTTGTGTAGCAAGATAACTTCTGACGGGCGAAGTAAAGAAGATATAAAATGCATAATAGCTATGGGAAGAAAAGCGTATCTAAAGAAGCGAAACTTGTTAACATCCAATATTAATTTAAATTTTAGGAAGTCCTTTCTGAAAGCATTTGTCTGGAGAGTAGCATTGTATGGTCGATAAGGAGTTCAGACAAAAAGGTGATAGAAGCTTTTGAAATGTAGTGTTACAGACAAATGATGAAGATTAGATGGGTAGATCACGTAACTAATGAGGAGGTGCTTAACCGAAATGGGGAGAAACGGAGCCTCTGAAGAGATTTGCAGAGGACAGGGTAGCTTGGAGAGCTGCATCAAACGAGTCTGCAGACTGAAGACCACAACAACAAGAAGAAGAAGATGGAAGATGGTTTAGAGGGCGTGCTGATTACCCACTCATAATAACCATTCGGGATCAGCAAGTGAGCCAGCGTGCAGGCGTTCCTCGTACGTGTTTTGTAGGAAATGCTCTCGATGGTGTAGTCCTTTCGCGGCTAGACAGGACACTGTAATATTGCTGGAAGTGCTATTGAAAGAGCTGAAATAGTTAGGGGTAGATATTTAGTCTAAATAAAACCCGGGATGCCAATTATGGGGCTTTATTATTAGCCATACCATAATATAAGGATAAGTATTGATTGATCCGAATACGGCAACTGAAATTTGCTGAAATCAATCAAAATTAAAGTGCACGACACGGTGCTCTCCGGGCGCCGTGGCTCAGCGCGCCCGGTCAGAGGACTGAACGCCCTCTGTAATCAAAAAGCCGAGCCAAAAACACATCGAACAACAACGAACACGATCCGCAATAAACGAAACCATATGGAGAAAAAAAAATCGACTGGGAACTGAAGAGTCGCTGGTTCGAAACCCGGCCGGACCCCCGATTTTCTGTCTGTATTTTAAACCATCCTTCAAATCTCGCAACGATGCGAGGAGGCGCTAGAAACGACACGTAGTTCGGATTCCACGTTAAGCTGTAGGTACCCTTTCCCCGGTTGTATAATTGGGGTAGGTTGGTAGGTTAGGGACACGTAAATAGCCGAAGTGGCGTCCAATTGAAAGACTTGCACCAGGCGACTGAGCCACACGAAATTATAAGATTCTTGTCATGAAACTTTTGAGGAATTTTATTGAATTCTATAGTGGTGTAACTCGGGTGAACATATTTGTGGCAAAGAAAGAAAACAATTAATGAAACTTCCTGGCAGATTAAAATTGTGTGCCGGAACCGGGACTCGAACCTGGGACCTTTGCCTTTCGCGGGCAAGCGCACTACCGACTGTGCTATCCCGACACGACTCACGATGCCGCCTTACAACTTCACTTCCGCCAGTACCTCGCCTCCTACTTTCCAAACTTCACAGAAGCTCTCCTGCAAACACGCAAGACTAGACTGGAAGAAAGGATATGGTGGAGACATGGCTTAGCCACAGCCTAAGGGGCATCGTGAGTCGTGTCGGGATAGCACAGTCGGTAGTGCGCTTGTCCGTGAAAGGCAAAGGTCCCAGGTTCGAGTCCCGGTTCCGGCACACAATTTTAATCTGGCAGGAAGTTTCATAACAGCGCACACTCCGCTGCAGAGTGAAGTTTCATTCTGGAAACATCCCTTAGGCTGTGGCTAAGCCATGTCTCCACCATATCCTTTCTTCCAGGAGTGCTAGTCTTGCGTGTTTGCAGGAGAGCTTCTGTGAAGTTTGGAAAGTAGGAGGCGAGGTACTGGCGGAAGTGAAGTTGTGAGGCGGCATCGTGAGTCGTGTCGGTATAGCACAGTCGGTAGTGCGCTTGCCCGCGAAAGGCAAAGGTCCCAGGTCCGAGTCCCGGTTCCGGCACACAATTTTAATCTGCCAGGAAGTTTCATATCAGCGCACACTCCGCTGCAGAGTGAAGTTTCATTCTGAAAACAATTAATGTTTACGGGAGATGTCTGTAAATTATTCTCCTCCGGCCCCAGTAATGCAAACACCTGTTTCCAGATAACAGCGAATGGAAGTCGACACTGGGGAATTGCCTGCGAATGTAGTGTTCGCTTCCATTTACTCCGGTGTGAAGAAAGGTGCACAAATCGCAGGCTACAACCCCTGCTATGTAGGGAGATTGGTGACTAAATGCTCCGCACTTCCCCGTTTCTTACTGCAAATTCCACGTGGTCGTCCCACATCCTAACTCTTCGCAACTGGACCCCCCACATATTTAAGGGATTCAACGCACCTCGTTTCAAATGTTTCCAGATTTTACATATCCGCCCCCCTTTCTCAGTTGTACACATTTCACCCCCACAATTAACAATTACCTACTGTAACCCGCGTCCGTGGTGACAGAATAACTGAAAGGGTCTACGGGACAGGAAGCGTAACATTTTTTGCCCCTCGTCTGTAACAACCCCGAGAGTGCGTCTGGATTTCGCGTGCATTCATTCCACAGCTGGCCCAGAATACGGCCGGATGCAGATTCTCTCTCTCTATCTCTCTCTGACAAGACCTGCCTTGTTCCTATTACGCCCCTCCGTCTCTTCCGCCTCATTCTCTTTTTGTCCCTCCGGTGTCTCTGCAATTCTCTTCTCTCTCCCTCTTCTCTCTGCAACCAGGGGTCAGTACGTGCGCGCGTGAGAGGAACTCTGTGTAACGGAGTACCGACTAACGTAACGGTGACGTGTGTGTGTGTGTGTGTGTGTGTGTGTGTGTGTGCTCGCCACGGGAAGGAGCGCGGGATCATTTTTCTCCCGCGGACTACCCTTTGTGGCCGCCGGCAGAGAGGAAATAAAATATTCACAGGTGCCGGAAGTGGGGTGGGGGTTGGTAGCGGGGGAGGGTGCCCCTGGGAGCCGCGCGCCGAAGCCACCCCCGTAAATCCAGAGTTACACCCGGCTTATTAACTCGCGCTATTCTGCTCTGCCAGTGCTAGCTCTGTTCTTACGGAATCGCAACTCTGGTTTTTAGCCCTTTTTTTGTGCGCGTTCCTTAAGAGGACGTACCGGTCGGATTTCCATGTGACCGTAAAATCGCAGAGTACTGAATTTCTATCGTACCGTACGTTGTCATTCTAAATTGAGTTGGTGAGTCGAACATACAAAAAACCTAGGGCCCACTGTAGGTTACGGTAGTTAACATTAAAAGTGGGCTTTTTCGAACGCCTTTTGGCAGCTTGAAATTTAAATATAAATAACGGTTTAACCGTTTTTCTGTGTGTTCCTTAAGGGCAAGTACTGGTCGGATTTCAATATGATCGTAAAATCGCAGAGGGCTTAATATTTCTATCGTACCGTACGTTGTCATTCTAAACTGAGTTGGTGAGTCGAACATACCAAAAACCTAGGGCCCACTGTAGGTTACGGTAGTTAACATTAAAAGTGGCCTTTTTCGAACGGCTTTTGGCAGCTCGAAATTTAAATATAAATAACGGTTTAACCGTTTTTGTGTGTGTTCCTTAAGGGGACGTACCGATCGGATTTCAATGTGATCGTAAAATCGCAGAGGGCTTAATATTTCTATCGTACCGTACGTTGTCATTCTAAACTGAGTTGGTGAGTCGAACATACCAAAAACCTAGGGCCCACTGTAGGTTACGGTAGTTAAAATTAAAAGTGGCCTTTTTCGAACGGCTTTTGGAAGCTCGAAATTTAAATATAAATAACGGTTTAACCGTTTTTGTGTGTGTTCCTTAAGGGGACGTACCGATCGGATTTCAATGTGATCGTAAAATCGCAGAGGGCTGGATATTTCTATCGTACCGTACGTTGTCATTCTAAATTACGTTGGTGAGTCCAATACACCAAAAACCTACGGCCCACTTTAGGTTACGGTAGTTAACATTAAAAGTGGACTTTTTCGAACGCCTTTTGGCAGCTCGAAATTTAAATGTAAATAACGGTTTAACAGTTCATCGGTGGAGACGAAAATTGATCAACTATATCTGTGGAGGACAAAATTCACTAAAAATTTGGTCTGGTGTGATAACTCGCTCCGTTTCAGAGATATTTGCAAAATTTTTACGTTAACCAGTAAAGATGATAATCTTGAAAAAGAGGGCAAACTACCATGGCAAGACAGGCGATATTTTAACGGAGAAATATAATTTAAAGTATGAAAAGGTATTAAAATAATAGTTTAAAAGGGTAACAGTTGAAAAAAGAGAATGTTTGTCAAACTTAAACACTAAAATATCAATATTTTCATTATATTTGTCTGCAATAATTTCCAAATATATCAAAAATACAGGAAAACCAAAAGTGAGCCGTAAAAATGCCAGTGCGATTTTTTCATTGTTTTTTTTTTTTTGTTTTTTTTTTGTTTTTTGTTTTTAAAAGGAAGACGAAAATCCTTATTTTGTGAAACTTATACGTGGAGTTGTTGGTTGTCACGAAATGTATTCACAACACAAGTTTGAGCCAAAGATGCTTAAAATTGACAGAGATGTAGAAATTTAACCACAACAAAATTTTTGAATATCCTGCGCATACTGTGATGACATTCCTTATGGGCCTACGCTGACATGATTAGAAAATTTAATTGGACAACATTGTCAAAAAAGGAACAGCGATCGTCTTTAGAAATATTAATGTTGAAAAGCAGTCTAGTTCGCAGAAGGCTAAATAAAATAATATCATGCGATCGAGACTGTTCTTCAACATAAATTATTGCTCTGCAAAAAGTTAATTAAACTGGAAATTAAGAATAAAGTTTTCAAATTTATCAAGTCTTCCTTCATTTTTTTTATCATACTCGGCCATCATACTATACATGGTATAGTAACGTAGTAATTATACTTTACGTTCCATTTGTGTCATATAAAAATATAATTTACCATTTTCGTATGAATATAGCTTTAAAATTGTCAACACGTCATACGCTACTGTTCCGTTAATTTTAAACGCTATTAATTCAAAATTTTACGTAGACTATCGATGTAATGATTGATGATATTCTTGTCGGGTTTCCATCAGAATCTTTCAGTCACTCAGCTGAGGTCAGCGACCAGCTGGATTGCTAAAATATTGTGTCAAGGCAACTTGAAGACCAGGCTGGAAAACCGAAAAAATATCATCAACTACACGTACGGGTTCAGCAACATGCTTTTTATGAAACTCCAAAGTTCAAAAGTGATGAAAAAATTAATTTGGAAGGTGGATTCATTTACAGAAATCAGCTTGTGAAGGTACGAAGGGGACATTTGATAACTGCTGCACAGGTTGGTGTTAGTGTGGATTGTTTGATGCAACAACAATAAAAAATAAGTCAGATGTAGTTGGTAGCTTCAGGAAGAAGCGGATGTTTTTATTTTTTCGCTGTGTACTCTAACATAAAATGTTCAAATGTTTTTATAGCTTATGGGACTTAACTACGGGGTCATCAGTCCCTAAACTTACAGACTACTTATGAACTACTTACGAACTAGGACGGCACAAATATCCATGGCCGAGGGGGGATTCGAACCCCCGACTGTAGTGGCCGTGCAGACCGTGACTGGAGAGCCTCAGTCCCCTCGGCCACCGCGGCCGGCGTAGTCTATCATAAACTTAGCGAAAGGCAGAAATGGACGCTGCATGGTTCTCGGGTACTGAGACTATTGTAAACCAGAGGTCACATATCAAAAGCGAAATCACAGGCCGACTGCGCGGGAGCGAGACGCGGAACCCCTTTGCCAACATAGCTTCACAGGGCTTGTCACCTAGATCTATGAATGTAATAATTTAATATACTCCACACAATGGATTCAGCTATAATTCTTAGGTGATTGGAATACTATAACAATGTTTAGTCATTTATGTTTTTGGAAGGTGTATGGTGTAATTTATCAAAAAATAGTAACTTGTACGTAAGATATTCACCATACAAAGTGAAATGTTGCACCGGTGCTCAATATTTAAGTTACGCACTCAAAACGACATTTCACTGCAAATCCTTAGAAATTTGTCCATGCAAAAGTCCAAATCAACTGGATAGTCTAACAGGTTCTCTACACAGATCACTACTTTGTTGAGAAGACAAACAAATTTATTTGAACTACAGTCAAAAGCACAAAAGGCACATGCACTTACAATTCTTTTATACTGTGTATACTCATACCATACATCCTACATAGTCTCTAGGTTTCACTGCTGGTGCTACTACCACCGGTACTACCAATACAGTACATATTTTCCTTCTGCCTTTGGCATCTGCCAACAGGGTTTTTATACCATTCAATAAGGCGGCTACGTCACGTTTTGTCATGTCATGTGACATCACGTGACGTTCAAAAAGTTTTTATTAAGATTATTTTGGATTTTTAAATAGAAAATATACTTCAAATTACAATATAAATTATATTTTAGTGTTTAGTAAAGGTTTTTTATACAAATGAAATTGAAAGTAACAGTTACAACTGCTACGCACTTTTCTTTTAAAGGTACAAACAAATATTTAATTTTTAAATAACAGCTATTTATGTAATAGCATTATTATTTGATTCTTTGTGCCTACTAATGCATTTATACAAAACAACATTTTAGTAGCAAGTTACAATCATTACGTAGAAATGCTGATAAGATCATGTTCTCTGTTTAAGATCTTTGGCACAGTTCTTATGACAAATCAAAACAAACGTCAATGTCATACATGCTTTGCCAGTGATTTCCGATTACAAAAATACACTTAACATTTAAGTCCAGTTTAAGGTAAGTTTAACCCATACAGATAACTGTGATAGTTACAGTTCACGTAAAACACGTGAATATTTGCGCGATTTTCTTATGTTACTAATATTGGAAGTGCCTATGAATCGTAACAAAAAGTAGATCAATTGCCATTCTACCTTTGGGGAATGAAACAGTACCAAAACAATCTTTTTAGTGGTAAATGTATATCTGCTGGCTGGTTGAGATAGTAAACACAAAATCTGACTACTCAAGTAAGGGAAAAGTGCAAACTCGGTCGCTGACTCGCTGCAACACAAACTCCGGTAATGGCATCTCCTCTAGGGCGGCAGCCGCCGGCGAGAACCTAGCCACCAGCGGGCTCCTCCGAAACTTGGCAACTTCTGGGAGTCACGCTAATCCGATACCGCGTCTACAACAGAAACCAAATTTCCGTCGCGCAGGCGTAAATGCCCGGCAGAAGTAGTTGCCAAACTGCATTACGAAACGAGGCGTCCCCGGATCGGATTCCATCGTCCCAGCTACGACACTGAGTGAATGCGGGGCTGGAGGCAAAATGCCACGGTCGATTTCACGTTCACAGTTGAGCTGTTGTATTCTATAAGCTCCCTGTCATAGGGATAGCTTGTAACAGTCTCCAGTCCTTTATCTGTCCTTTATTAGTCGGGGGGAGACTTCAACCTTAAGAGTATAGATTGGAACCTCTCTAGTTACATTTCAGCCGGTGCAGACAAGCAGTCTTGCGAGCTACTTTTGGACACATTCTCCGAAAACTGTCTTGGCAGTTAAACTGGCAACTCACGCGCAATGGAAATATTTTAGACCTTATAGCCACGAACAAGTCTGACCTTATTAATGATGTCTGTGTAGAGACAGGAATAAGTGATCACGATATCGTTATAGCGTCGATGGTGACTAAAGTTCATAAACCAATCAAGAAGGCCAGGAGCGTGTTTTTGTTGGGAAGAGCCGATAAGCAAATGTTGGGACTATGGATGTAGAGGAATTGTGGACTAAATTTAAGTGCATTGTAAATAAATGGTTAGAGAAATATGTGCCTGTAAAGTAGATTAAGGATGGAAAAGGTATAATGATAATGTTAGAAAGCTGCTGAGAAAGCAAAGACTGTTGCACTCTCGATTCAAAAAAGAACACGCAAATGATTACAGGCAAATGATCTGATGGAGAGAATAAATTGTAATCTACCGCTGTTTACTGATGTGTCCTGTGGTGTCTGGGAGGGTGTCGTCTTTAACTGACTGTAATCTGTAATAGTATACAGGATGACTTAGACAACATTTCTAGTTGGTGTGATGAATGGCAGCTAGCTCTCAATGTTGAAAAATGTAAGTTGATGCGCATGAGTAGGAAAAACAATCCCATAACGTTCGAATGCAGCATTAGTAGTGAGCTTCTTGATGCTGTCGGGTCGTTCAAATATCTAGGCGTAACATTGGAACGAACACGTAAGGACAGTCGTGAGTAAGGCTGACTGCCGACTTCGGTTTATTGGAAGAATTTTCTGAAGATGTACTTCATCTTTAAAGGAGACCGCGTGTAAAACGCTTGTACGACCACGTTTTGAGTATTGCTCAAGTGTTTGGGACCCGCAGCAGATCAGTTTAAATGAAGACATAGAAACAGTTCAGAGGCGAGCAGCTAGGTTTGTTACCGGTAGGTTCGACCAATGCGCGAGTGTCACGGAAATGCTCCGGCAACTCAGATGGGGATCGCTGGAGGAAAGACAACGTTCTTTTCGTTAATTTCTGTTGGGGAAATTTAGAGGTCCGGAATTTGAAGCTTAGTGTAGTACGATCTCGCTGCCGCCTACTTACATTTTGCGTAAAGATCACAAAGACAAGATAAGAGAAATTAGGGCTAGTACGGAGGCATATAGGCATTCTTTTTTTCCTCGTTCTATTTGGGAGTGGAATAGGAAAGCAAATGCCTAGTAGTGGTACAGTGTACCCTCCGCCACGTACCTTACGGTGGATTGCGGAGTATGTATGTAGATATAGATCTGATCATCAACTTGTAAGAGCAGAGCCATATGTTTCCTAGTGTTATTTTGCGCTCGGTTTAATTTTCAGAACTTTTATTGCGTCAACTTTCTAAAGTATTATGTATTGTAATATTGTTACAATTCTGCAGTCTCATGGTAATTTTTTTTTTTTTTTTTTTTTTTTGTCATGTTCCACAGGACCAAATTAAGGAGCAACTCTCCAGGAGATGGAAAGTGTCAGTACATCAAACTGTGACAAAAAAGTAGTAATAGGTAAAATGAAAAGTATATCATTGCTATGCACACGACAGGCCTAAGCATAGGGTAATGTGGTACAAATTCGATATAGATACAGTCTGATCAACATAAGGTTTCGCGCCATTTTGTCAGTCTCATAGTGTTCGTAGCACGTGCGTTGTAATGTAGCAGGTTTCTACAGCTCCTCCTGCCGTTTCCAAGAATACACCACCTTGTGTTACGAAGATATAATTTTTTTCCTGTTAAGAGGTAAATGAAGCTACTTAGTCTAATGCGCTCTTATAAATTTTCTAGTTAAGGTTGACTGGATTCGCTCCCAAAAATGCAATATTTGGTACCACGAATATGCGTTGGTGCCCGAGGGAAGAAGTGCTTTTTCGTGGAAGATGCCGGTTATCAAAATTTTACCAGGAAGTGATCACAGCTGCACCTAGTATGAAACATTTTAGATCCATTTTTCTCAATTCTGTAACCTTCTTTTGTGTATATACCAACATTTGTTATTATCTAATAATTGTGTTACATATTCATTAAACATCCAAGAACAAGTGCCATAGCTACAATTATTTGTTTTCTCAATATATTTCCAAGTTACAATTCTATTTGTCCGAAATGATAGCAATTATACCACCTTACCCTAAGTGAAAACAACAACGTAACACATAATTTTTTTTAATATTTCCAGGAATTCCTCGACAGAATAAAAAGAGTGAGCCATGGAGGAGGGGGGAATTATTTAGTTTCGACTTGAAAAAGCGTGGTTTACTGCTAAATTTTGTAAATTCTATTAGATGCCTCTCGAAAATTGATGCAGCAGAATACAGCACGCTTTTCTGCACAGGGGTCAAGGAGGTGTGATCCAAAAGCAGACTGGATTTCTGTCTTACATTAAATGATTGAAATCTGTCTATAGTTATAAGCAACCCCAAAGAATAACACCATAAATCATAATCGAAAGAAAATGAAAAAAGTAGACCACTTTTATTGTTGAACTATCACTTATTTCGGATTCTGTTCTAATGGAAAATAAAGCAATAATTTGTTTTTCAGCAATATCATGAACATGGGAGTTCCGCAACAGGTATCAATTTGAACGCGTAGGAATTTGAACTTTCTTATTCACTTATCATACTAGGGTGAGTCAATAAATAAGTCGCAAACTGAGGTAGGCACGCAAATACTGCATTTACAAGCCTGAAAGTTGCTTTACGTTTCAGCTGACTCCACCTGTAAATCTAAACACTCGTCCCATTGTTCGAAAAGCCTTCAAGAGCCTGGAGCTTGGAATTTTTGTGGCAGATTTTGCATCCTATAAGTGATGCTCTTGAGCTGTACCTATATTTGGTTCCTTAAACTGCTGCAACCCACAAGACGAATGTGTCGTAGTGGTAGAGAAATACCCCTACACAGCGCACAGTACTGGCGTGTCTACTTCAGGTTGTGACTTACTAAATGACTCACCCTCGTATGCCTATTCTGCGTTATCAGAGTAAAAACTTACGCGTTTTTAAATGGACACCCTGCATTATTTAATCAGCAATATATAGCATGATAAATGCATCGCAATACGCCAATTACATCCTAAGATATTGCGAAGCGAAGTTAACGCTCGAAATAAGTGAAACGCGCGGCTAGCGCACGTCCTAAGCAGCATGAAGTTCACAAAAAAAAAAAAAAACAAAAAAATAAAAAAAATAAATAAAAATAAAAAATAAAAATAAAATAAAATAAAAAAATAAATAAATAAAAATAAAAAAGTTTGTTTATCTATGGGACTCAACTGCGTGGTTATTAGTCCCTAGCTTACGAACTACTTAAACTAAGGTAAACTAACCTAAGGACAACACATACACCCATGCCCGAGGGACGACTCGCACCCCCGATGGCGAACGGTGCGCGCACCGCAGCACGGCACCCCAGTGCGCACGGCTAATCCGCCGCGGCGCATGGAGTTCTCGCCTTGAGTCTTAGGACGAACGCTAGCAGCGCGTTTCGCGCATTTCAAGCGTCAGCATTTGAAAATACACACACACACACACACACACACACACACAGGAGGAGCTATAGAAACCTGTTACACTACAACGCAAGTCTACCAGCATTACGAAACTGACAAATGACACGAAGCCTTATACTGATCGGAATGTATCTATATCGAATTTGTACCACATTACCCTATCTGTAGGCCTGGCGTGTGCATAGCATTGCTATACGTTTCACTTTGCAATATCTTAGGATGTAACTGACGTATTGCGATGCATTTATCATGTTATAGATTGCTGATGAAATAATGTAGGGTGTCCATTTAAAAACACTTAATTTTGTGTTAAAAATCACATACGAGGGGTGTTTGAAAAGCCCGTCAAAGTCTGAGAGATATCATCACCGGCACGTATCGAGGTCATATTTAGTTAGTAGCATCTTTGGAAAGAACGCACACCTAGTTTCAGCCGTATTGGTCTATTTCTTTGTTTTTGCATTCGTGTGAAGTCGAGTGTCAAAAATGGACGAAAAAGAATGCTGTGTGGTGATTAAACATTATGAAAGGCAAAACGCCACAGGAAGGAAAGGAAGATTGGGGTTTAGCGTCCCGTCGACAGCGTGGTCAGTAGAGACGGAGCTTACGTTCGGAGTGGTTGGGTGAGGATGGGGGAGGAAATCGGCCGTGCCTTTTAAAAGGAACCATCTCGGTATTTGCCTGGAGTGATTTAGGGAAATCACAGCTTCATAGACTCTGCACCTACGAGTAGGTTTATAAGTGGTTTCAAAATTTTCTGAGTGTCCATATGGGAATCATTGATAAAATCCATGATATGGTGATGGATGACAGAAAAGTTAAGGTGCGTGAGATTCGTAGTGATGTGGGAATTTCGAATGAACGGGTAAATACTATTTTGCATAAACATTTGAACATGAGAAAGCTATCCTCAAGATGGCTGCCGCGATTACTCACGCTTGACCAAAAACGGAATCGTGTGAAGTGTTGCAAGGAAAGTTTGCAGCTGTTCAGAATGAATCCGCAGGACTTTAAACTTCGTTTCGTCACTGTGGATGAAATATGGATACATTACTATACTCCTGAGACCAAAGAACAATCTAAACAATGAGTTACTAAGGGAGAATCTATACCAACAAAGGCGAAGACCGGTCGACGACGGTCTTTTGGGATTCGCTAGGGATAATCCTCATCGACTATCTGGAACAGGGTAAAACTATTACAGATGCATATTATTCATCGTAATTGGACCATTTGAAAACCGATCTGCAAGAAAAAAGCGGCGATTGGCCCACAAAAAAGTCCATCAGGATAATGCACCAGCACACAATTCAGCAACTTTGGTCGCAAAATTATTGGAAATATGATTCCAACTTGTTTCACATTGCCCTTATTCTTCGGACTTAGCTCCTTCAGACTACTATTTGTTCCCTAATTTGAAGAAATGGCTGGCGGGACGAAGATTTCATTCAAACGAGGAGGTGATTGCAGAAACCAGTAGCTATTTTGCAGACTTGGACAGTTCCTATTATTGGGAAGGGATCAGGAAATTAGAACAGCGTTGGCCGAAGTGTGTAAGTCTAAAAGGAGACTATGTCGAAAAATAAATTACGGTTTTCCCCAAACACTTTGGTAGCTTTTATTTTTGCACGGACTTTTTAAAAACCACTCGTGTACTTTAGTTCTAGAATGTTTCAAAATATTTACAATCATGAGCTCCTGCCTTCCACTGATACCGGTGAAAGTCGTTTTCAATAGCTGTTGCTCTTCTAAAGATATAAATGGGGCACCCTGTTTCCTAAAATGTATAGCAAAAACGAAAAGGCCTGTAGAGGGGAGCGAAATAAGCAGATTTATTATACGAACGTTTGGTCGGTAATGACGCCATGAGCCGGTAGAGAGCGCTGAAGACTGACCAGTTTACAATCGCTTCGCTACCTGGCTTCATTATTTCGCACACGGATCCTACAAGACGTCTATCAAAATGTTCAAATGTTTGTAATTCTATAGCACCCAACTACTTTGGTCATAAGTCCCTAGACTTACAAACTACTTGAACTAAGATAGACTAACCTAAGGACAACACACAAATCCATGCCCGAGAAAGGATTCGAACACCCGACGCGAAGCCGCGTGATCCGTAACATGGCGCTCCAGACCGCTCGGCTACTCCCGCGCAAGAATACTTCTGGACGATATTCCACCAGATGTCCTCAGACGAATGTGGTTCCAGCATGACAGAGCCCCAGTAAACTTCAATCGAAACGCTGTCTACATGCTCGCTGTCTACGGCCAGCAGTGGTTAGGGCGGGGAGGGCCAGTTCCCTAGCCACCGCGTTCAACTGATTTAACCTGCGTGGATTTCTTGCTTTGTGGCCATACTTATAGCCTGATTTATGAGTGTTCAGTCACATCGGAGGAAGATGTACTGCTGGACATGTCGCTGCTGATGTACGCCGATCCATTCGCCGTCGCTGTGAATCTTGTATTGCTGTTGTTGGCCGCTCTTTCTGTCACCTCTTATAACTTTCTTTTTTTGTGTGTGTTTACTTTACCTTTCTGTTTCATACTTCTGCACACGTTAACGCAGTAATGTGTCATTAACGACCAGACATTCCTATCCGAAATCAGCTTATTTCGATCCCGCCTACCTGCCTTTGTGACATATATTTTAGGACCACCCTGTATTTAAGTGTATGTGTATTCGAAGCCGCCCATCTCACAGACAGAAGACATATTATCGTGAGCTTTTCATGTGAAACTTGGACGTCTCTATTTATAGAAAATAGAATTAAAGAAAAATTCACATTATACTTTGTATCTGTAACAGTTGTCTCTTTCTCATCACTAAAGTAATTTTATGGATATTTTTCAAATAACTTGAAGATAACGTGGGGCAACATACGCACCATATATCATCATCATTATAGAGTGATTACGCCTTTCAGCGCTCAGTCTGGAGCATAGTCCCCCTAATAAAATTCCTCCATGATCCCCTATTCAATGCTAACATTGAGTCTTCATCTGATGTTAAACATTATACTTCAGAATCAATCTTGACCGACTCCAAGTACTTTCTTTTTGGTCTACCTCGGCTACTGTTACACCCTATTGGTGAACCCAGAACCTCAGGTAGCCTTGCTTCTCTAATGCGAATAACATGACGCCACCATCTCAGGTTGTTCGCTCTAACCGATCTATGTTGTTCATTTCCAGTTTTTCCTTGATTTACTCATTTTGAACAGCCTTCCGTTGTTGCCACCTATTAGTACATCAATCTTCCTTACTACTTTCATATTTGTATCATCAACTTTATTATTGAGGTAACCTGTATCCACCCAGCTTTCATTCCCATACGACAAAGCTGGTCAAAAGATATAGCGGTGTACTGCTTAGTCTTGGTACTGATTTCCTTATTGCAGCAGTAGGTAGATCTTATTTCAGCACTCAATGAATTAGCTTCTAGTTCTTTCACTATGTAGCTATCCTGTGAGAGAAAAATCTCACTGATGTATTTTATGGCCCACTTTAGATTTGGATGTAGTTTAATGATTTTTTTTGCAAACATTTCGTCCAAAAACAATAAAAATGAAAGTAATAAAAAATTATGGGCGATATGATTACGACTCTACTATTGTGATAATATCTGTGCACCCAACACGTAATATTCTTTCTGACCGTATTTTAACAAACAGCAAAAATTATTTGATATCTCAGTTTTTATTTGATATTCGAGTTTAGCTTTGACAAACATACTCTTCGTTTGAACTTTTACCTCTTTAAACTGTTATTTTAATATATCTCCTACATTTTCATTATATTTTTCCGTTAAAATATTATCACCTGTCTTGTCTTGGTACTTTGTTCAAAGTTTATTTTCTTTGCCTGTACTGGTTCCGAATGACTATAGTCTGCAAGGAACGTGGCGTACATTTGACTTTCAGACGAGTGACTGTAACCTGGATGGAAAACAGCGTACATCTTCCTTTCTGTATTTGATGATTTTCTTATTATAATTCAAGCGTAGTCATTTGGAAGTAATGGCGCACTGAAAATTATCAAAAACACTTCGTTCTTAGGACAATGAATTATAATCTAATGTCTAAAATTGTCATATTAGCTGTTAACACCTCCCATTGATAGTACGAGAATTACGGATTCCTCTCGCAGCTGTTCGCCCAACCGTAATGGGCGACGAATTAGTTAGTTATGTATGAAAATGTTACACGGTGGTTCGAAACTTGCTAGGGCGCGGTGGTTCAGCGCGATCGGTCAGACGGTTGCCGGCATGGTAGCTCGACGCCCTCTGGAACGAAAAAACTGAGTCAAGGACGAAACGATCAAAATAGAACAAAACATACAAACGTTCACAAAGCGCCGATCAAACCGAAGAACCAATGAAGGAGAGAGAAAGAAAGATCGTTCAATCTTGTATTATTGATGGCATTTGTTAACAGCAACGAATATAGCATTTTTAGACACTAGATTGTCATTTTAGTACGAAGAACGACTTTTTTTTTGTTAATTCTTCAATACGCCATTGCTTTGAAATGACAAAGTGTAAGAAATGATAAGAAAATCATCAAATACGCAAAGTAAGATGGCGTATTCCACAGAGAGTTCCAGGCAATGAATATCACATCACATCTCCGAACGGCTGGTTTTCGTAAAATCAATGGACGGGTCAAATCGCCGTTATTTTTGCAAATATCTCTTAAACAATACGAGATATGAAAATAACATAACAGAGCAAAGTTGTATATAATTTTCTCCTTTACAAATCTGGTTATTTAATTTTCGTTTAGATGAACGGTTTATCTGCAATGATAATTACATTACAAAAGGCTTTATTTGGCGTTACTGACGTATTTTTCGTCCGAAAAATATGAAAAAGGGAGATTCTAGTCTCTGGCGGCCTGCAATTATGTGTGTAAAATTTGGGGCTGATCGGTTGCATGGTTCGACTTAAAAAGTGGGAACACGTTACGGACAGACAGATAAACATCGTAAAATCGCCGTTATTTTTGCAAACATCTGTGAAACGATGCGAAATATGAAAATTACATAAGAGAGCAACGTTGTAGAGAAGTTTCTCCTCTATAAATTCATGTATTGAGTTTCCCTGTCAGATGAACGTTTAGGGCGTAATTTTCATTTAAATTTCGAGCTACCCAAAGACCACTTCTGGTGTTACTACCGTAACCTAAAGTGGGCACAAAAAAAAAAAAAAAAAAAAAAGAAAAGAGAGACCCTAAGTACTCGAATATAGCAGAATCGGACAACGGAAGTAATGCTAATAGTAAAAGAGTAATAGTTGAGCTTTGTAATTTCAATACTTGAAGGTTAATTTCTTGGGTTCAAGTTTGACAGGATCTGGCAATGAATGTCAAGAATGCATGACTATGTGTAGTGAGCGTCGGAACAGCTGATATGAAACTTACAGACCGTGTATGTTCTCATCATTTGTTTTTCTTTTACTTCTTATGCTTCAGCTAACATCTCATACATAAAATGTTTGTATAGCTTATGGGACATAACTACGGGGTCATCAGTCCCTTAACTTACAAACTACTTAATGGACTAGCTTATTCTAAAGACGACACAAACAACCATGCCCGGGAGGGGGGGGGGGAATTCGAACCCCCGACCGCAGCGGCCGTGCAGAGCATGAGTGGCACGCCGCAGACCGCTCGACCACTGCGGCCGGCATCTCATACATAGTAAATCTCTCTCTCTCTCTCTCTCCCACGCACACACACACACACACACACACACACACACACACACACACACACACACACACACACGCACGCTCGCACTCGCGCTAGTTCGCGCGCACCTAGAGTCCACATACAATATTTACAATGGATGTTGGTAGCGTAACATTGTTGTCTGAATTAACGAAACAAAGTACAAAGCGGCAAACAAACCTAATTAATGCTATCCCTCCGAGTTAGATGTATTTTTTATCTTTTCATAGGTAAACATAGAAAGATAACCGTTGTAGTTTGATCATACAAAAATCTTCAAATAATTAAGAATAGTGGAGAGTAATTCATTAAAATTAGTAGGTCGATCAGACAGTTAATTACTGAATCACTTGCTATTGCAGTATAAAAATTTGCAGTACTAAAGATAAAAACAGTAACATATGAAAAAGAAAACTTTACGACAATACTTAATGTCATTGAAAGCTTACATTTCATAAAATACATAGGAAACTGTTTGTGAGCAATATGAAAGTAAGGTACCAATGGATAGCAGCAACTGGAAAGGGCATTACAAATCATTGTGCTAGAGAGAGAAAATAAATAAATATAGAAAGAGAAACTATCAAACAGTGGTAAGGCCATAAACGTTGTATGCAGTAGACACACTCTAACAATGTACTTTGATTTTGAATAACTTGAAAATTTATTCACAGGTCACAGAAACTGACAAAGATATGAACATCATCGATATTGGAATAGACATAAGAGATAGCAGAGTAATTTTCAGAAAATCAGCACAAAACTGAAATTTTAGGAAAGAAAGATTTCAGTAAATGAAGGAAGCTATGGAAGGCACTCTCAAACTCTGAAGAAAGCCTGAAAAGAAAGTCTAAAAATGTTGGTACGAACATGTGTTGACTTCAGAAACTCCTATAAGGTGGTTAATAGAAAGTTACTGTTTGAAATAGTAAACTGGAGTTAGGTGGTGAAACCACAGCTCTAATCCTCAATAATAAACATCGATGCCGTAGTGAAATTTAGAGGAAAATTTTTTAGAAGTTTTGAGTGATGGAGTGGTGAGGCGAGATGGTTTCTCCCCACTTCTGTTTAATTTCTGTCTAGAAAAAGTCTTGAGATAATGACAGTATCAACTGCAGAAACCCAAATCAATGACAGATTAAGATTAGGTTACAAAAGAGACAACCTTTTAGTATTTAGTATTTGCAGATGACCTAGCTGTATTTCAGATTAAGTAGAAACAGTCACGATACAAATAGAATGTCTTAAAGAACAAGCGAAAAAAAAGCAAGCTTACAAATCTAATTTTAGAGAACTAAAGTTTGACCAACTATATGGAGGCTCCAATCATAATTGAAACTAAATATGAACGAAATGAATGAAATAGAAGAACGTTAAATATCTAGGAGAAGTAATTGAAAAAGATATTTCACAGAAATAAGCCATTAATAGAATAAATGAGATGGCAACAGCACACTACCTCACTAGGGACATATATAGTAAGAAATTTATCTATAATAAACTCGCATTCTGCAGTGATTCATCCAGAACAACTTTATGCAACAGAATATTTATCTCTTAACAAAGTAGGCGATGATGTAATCATCACAAATTATTGAAATACTAAGGAAAATTTTGGGACCAGTTAAAGAGTAGACACAATACAATATATGTTAGTAAACTTTATACACCGTAAATTAGAAACGGATAACAAATGGTGCAAAGACTTAGGATGACATTCAGATTTCTCCATAACTTATCGAGAAAAGACAGCCACTCAGAAAGAAAATACAGGACGATAAAGATTTCCATGAAAAACCGGAGAATACTGTAGCTAGTCTAAACGAAGTAATAAGGAAGAAACGTCGAGAAATTAAGAGAGAAACGAGGAATAAAAGAAAGAAGGAACTGAAGGAATAATCAAGTCCATATGGCCCAACATATGAGAATGAAAATCACACTGTACGTGCTTGTATTATATTCGTGCATCATCTCCGTACCGTAAATTCGCCATCGTTGAGAAGCCCTAAACTCATTCTTCCCGTTTAGAAAGAAGCGTCTCATGTAATTACGCAGATAATACAACCACTCTCAATCAAAGTCAGACAGTAATAGGTCAAGAAAGTTATGGAATATTTCGTTGAAGTTAATCAAAGTAGAACGAAAGTTTGCAATGTCTGTTTCTTTAAAACTCCTGATGAAACAGAAAAGTTCTTCCAGATAATAAAAACTAATCTCCCGCGTTACTGTTAGGTTTACGAGCGCCAACAATATGAGAAAAATCTCAAAGAAGTCCGGAAACAAAAATGAGAAGAAAGACTTTTTTTCACAATTACTGTTGGTTTCGCCATCTGTCTTTTTCTCCCTTAAATCTTACAACAATGTGGAATGTATTTTACGAACAATGTCAGAAATTGCGTCCAGGTCAGCGTATCAATTTGAGTTCTGAAATATGAAGCTATATTTTTTAATCCAGTTATCGACACAGACTATATTTATGACATCGCACGTGCAGAAAGAGCAGTGGGTGCTACAACTGGAAACATAACTGACAGAATTGCGGCAGAATTTCTTTTTGTATGTCACGCAACTACAGAGAGAAAGGTCAAGGAACAATTTCAGAATTCTATCCAGCATAATTCAACTTTGTTTTTAATTGTTCACGATAATATGATAGAATATTGAAACAACTTCATATGAAACAAGCTACATAAAAAATGGACATCTTGATTATTATTTAGTAACAAGTTTCAGCGAATTCCTTAACACAAATAAACCTATTTTTTTCTTTGTTGTAATTTTAATGCCACCGGTAGGTGGCAGGCTGGCAGTAGCCTCATTGTTGCTCTTCAGCCGATAGTATAATAAAATTTTTGAAACATAAATGGAGAAAAACAAAGCAGAATTTCAAACACTGCAAAGACTATAAAATTAGAGAACAGTCTGCGTTTTCTTTGGCTCAGCTTTTTTATTACAGAGAGCGCGCTGAGCCACGGCGCCCGGCAAAAATAAATTTCTGCCGGTGGGCGGGATTGAACCGGCGACCTTCTTCTTTGCAGTCCGTGACGCTATCCCCTGCGCCACGCCGGCAGTTGAGACTCGAACCTGGGACCTTTGCCTTTCGCGGGCAAGCGCACTACCGACTGTGCTATCCCGACACGACTCACGATGCTGCCTCACAACTTTACTTCCGCTAGTACCTCGCCTCCTACTTTCCAAACTTCGTGTCGGGATAGCACAGTCGGTAGTGCGCTTGCCCGCGAAAGGCAAAGGTCCCAGGTTCGAGTCCCGGTTCCGGCACACAATTTTTATCTACCAGGAAGTTTCATATCAGCGCACACTCCGCTGCAGAGTGAAGTTTCATTCTGATTACAACACACATTCTGAATTTTAAACTGTTAAAACTCTCGAAGAATAAAATACACTTAACGGAGGAAAATAAAATAAAATACACTTAACGGAGGACAGAAGACGATAATGAGCACACACTTAAAAGCAAATGACAACTCGAATATTCGGCGTATTTGGCGGTGCTGAAGTTTTAAAACTGGAGCACTGAACACAAAAACGCTGGTACTGACACTGTAACACTGACGATGCACTGATAAAATCTGGTGGCACGGGTCACCCACAGGGGATGAGAATGGGAAGAGAGGCATGGAGGAGAATGGTTGGGAGGTGAGGGAATGAGGGGGAAGGAGGAAGGATAGCGTAAGGACAGCCAGGAAAGGGGAGGGAGAGGAAAGCCGTGTGCGGAGGTATGGGACAGGAGACGGAAGGAGAGAGGGGACAGACAACTACGGGGAAGAATTAAAGTTGGTAGGATGAGTAAATGTTGGGACAGAGGGCGTCATCCGGTAAGGAGAGGTGACGAAAGTTACCCTCGGAGACGATGTGGAGAGTGTCGAGATGAAGGGAGGATGGGGTGGGATAACAA
The DNA here is from genome assembly GCA_026315105.1 of Locusta migratoria. Classification (NCBI taxonomy): domain Eukaryota; kingdom Metazoa; phylum Arthropoda; class Insecta; order Orthoptera; family Acrididae; genus Locusta; species Locusta migratoria. Next base: position 836,591,316 of record CM048745.1, on the reverse strand, counting down.
GGTATAGGCATGGCAGAGGACCAGGACGCAGCAAGAGACAGGATACAATATGGTGCTGAGAGTCAAGTTTGCAGGTTACATATCCGATGCAGTGGTGTTCAAGGAACTTGAGCAAGTGTGGGAAAAGAATAAGGTCAAAAGGATCTGTGTTGGATGCGGGAGTAAGACAGGGTTGTAACCTTTCCCCAATGTTGTTCAATGTGTACATAGAGCAAGCAGTGAAGGAATCGAAGGATACATTTGGAAAGGTAATTAAAGTTCAGGGAGAAGAAATAAAAAGTTGGCAGTTTGCCGATGACATAGTAATTTTGTCAGAGACTGCAAAGGATCTGGAAGAGCTATTGAATAGAATGGACGGTGTCTTGAAAGGAAGATATAAGATGAACATTAACAAGAGTAAAACGAAATTAATAGAATGTAATGTCAGAAAATCAGGCGATGCTGAAGGAATTAGATTAGGTAATGAGACAATAAAAGTAGTAGATGAGTTTTGTTATTTGGGTAGCGAGGTAACTTCTGATGGCCGAAGAAAAGAAAATATAAAATGCAGAATGGCTATGTGGAAAAAAGCGTTTTTAAAGAAGCGAAACTTGTTAACATCCAACATTAATTTAAATGTTAGGAAGTCCTTTCTGAAAGCATTTGTGTGGAGTGTAGCATTGTATGGCAGTGAAACGTGGACTATAAGGAGTTCAGACAAAAAGATTATAGAAGCTTTTGAAATGTGGTGCTACAGACGAATGATGAAGATTAGATGGGTAGATCACGTGACTAAGGAGGAGGTGCTTAACCGAATTGGGGAGAAAAGGAGTTTCTGGCAAATCCTGACTAAGGGAAGGGATAGATTGGTAGGAAACTTTCTGAGACATCAAGGAATCATCAACTCAGCATTAGAAGGAAGTGTGTGGGGTAAAAATCGTAGAGGGAGACCCAGGGACGAATACAGTAAGCAGATTGAAAAGGATGTAGGTTGCCGAAAATATTCTCAGATGAAGAGACTTGCACAGGACAGGGTAGCGTGGAGAGCTGCATCAAACCAGTCTGCGGACTGAAGACCACAACAACAACAACTAAACTTTTTATCAGTGATAACCACAGCAAAATGGTGAAAATAAATAGGTTTATTGCTTACTACAGCAGTAAAACCACGCCATCTAAGATGACGGAAAAATTTATTATTTCTATACAAATGATTGTATTCGCGAGTTATTTTACAGAAAATGTACTCACATACCACTGAATTTACGTTCTAATTTATAGTATAGTATGACACACAGTGCAGGAGATATTAAGTAATATAATTTGGTTAATGAAAAACTACCCTATCATGTCTGAGGTTTCGATTTATTATGTTGTTACTGCTAATTCTGTTAGTGAAATTTTGAAAACAGATTTGACTTATACGATGGCCGAATGTGGGAATGCTGATGCAGTCTGCAGCGTGACGTCACGGATTGCACGTCGACTCCCGTCGAAGGTTCTAGTCATCCTTTGGTGTGGATGAGGGTGTTGTCCTTAGTATAAGTTTGTTGAAGTTGGTTTAAATAGGTTGTAGCCCTAGGGATCGATGACTACAGCTTCCCATGGGTTTACAGAAATTTGAGTTTTTTGGACGTTCGAAATTATATAAATTATATCATAATACAATACATAGTGAAAGTCGCAACAACAGAATTCAATACAATCCACCATATCGCGTATAAAGTTGTAATTTATTGCGTCCTTACTACGACCTCCATTCGTAACATATTTCGCAGATATTTTCCTAATATTCCAGTCTATGAACGTGGAAAATTATATTTTTGTATGGGAACAAAACTGAATTGGATAGAGTGTAGGATAGAGAGGGAAAAATCAGATGTGCTAACAAAACAAAGCAGTAATACACCCGGGTAACACTGAAAATACCGCTAGTCAGATTCCACAAGTTTTTCCATTCGTCTGTTAATAATTCGTGTTAGTATTTTGCAACCATGACGTATTAAACTTATAGTTCTGTAATTTTCACACTTGTTTGCACTTGCTTTCTTTGGAATTGGCATTACAATATTCTTCTTGAAGTCGGGGGTATTTCCCATGTCTCATGCATCTTGCATACAAGATTGCACATTTTTTTCATGACTTTCTCTCCTAACGAAATCGACAGTTCAGACGGAATATCATCTACTCCAGGGGCCTTGTTTCGACTCAAGTCCTTCAGCGCTCTGTCAAATTCTTCTCGCAGTGTCATATCTCCTATCTCATCTTCCTCCACTTCGTCTTCCCTTTCTAGAATACTGCCTTCAAGTTTATTTCCTTTGTATAGGCCCTCTATATATTCTTTCCACAGTGCGGCTTTCCCCTCTTTTCTTATTACTGGTTTTTCGTCTGAGTTCTTGATATTCATACAGCTGCTTTTCTTGTCTCCAAATATCTCTTTTATTTTCCTGTAGGCGGTATCTATCTTTCCCCTAATTATGCATTCTTCTACGGTTCTGCATTTGTCCTCTACCCACTCCTGCTTAGCCAGTTTGCACTTCGTGTCAATCTCATTTTTCACACGTGTGTACTCTCTTTTTCCTGCTTCACTTGCTGATTTTTTATATTTTCTCCTCTCATCCATTAAGTTCAATATATCCTGTTTATCTAGGGATTTCTATTAGGCCTTCTCCTTCTGCCTATATGATCATCTGCTGCCTTCACTACTCTTATCTCTCAGAGCTACCCATTCTTCTTCTACTGTATTACTTTCCCCCATTTCAGCCAATCCTTGCCTAATACTCGCTCTGAAACTCTCAACCACCTCTGGTTCCTTCAATTTTTCCACCTTTCTGCAGTCTCGTAAGTATTAATCTGCAGTTCATAACCAACAAGTTATAATCAGAGTCTATATCTGCTCCTGGATATGTCTTACAGTTTAAAACCTGGTTTGTAATTCTATTCCTTACCATTAAAAAGTCAATCTGGTACCTTCCAGTGTCTCCTGGTCTCTTCCACGTATAAAGCATACTTTCATGGCGTTTGAACCAAGTGTTGGTGATCATTAAATTGTGCTCTGCGCAAAATTCTACCAACCGATCTCCTCTTTCATTCTTTTTTCACAGCCCATATTCACCTACTACATTTCCTTCTCTTCCCTTTCCTACTACCGAGTTCCAGTTCCGCATCCCAATCAAGTTTTCGTGTCCCTTAACTTTCTGAATGATTTCTTTTATCTCCTCATACATTTCTTCGATATCCTCATCATCGGCCATGCTAGTTGGCATATAAACTTGCACCACTGTGGTCGGTGTTGGCTTCGTGTCTATCTTTGCTACGATAATGCGTTCACTATGGTGTTCATAGTAACTTACCCGCATTCCTATTTTCTTATTCATTATGAGACCTACTCCTGCGTTACCACCAACTGATTTTGTATTTATAACCCTATAATCATCCGACCAGAAATCCTGTTCATCCTGTCACCTAACTTCACTAATACCCACTATATCTAACTTCAACCTATGCATTACCCTTTTTAAATTTTCTAACTTGCCTAAGCGATTAAGGCTTAGAATATTCCACGCTCCGACCCGTAGAATGCCTGTTTTTTTTTTTTTTTTTTTTTTTTTTTTTTTTTTTTTTTTTTTTTTTTTTTTTCTTCTTGATGACGACATCCTCATGAGTTTAGTACGGGATTGAAATTATGTGTGAAGTTTGTTGTAAGTGCTCTCACCCTCATAATAGTAAGACTTTACTATATGAAGCTGAGAGCACTTGCAAGACAGTGAGACGTTTGCAACTATAATTTTTTATAATCTCATATTTCATGAACTGGAGGACGTAGGGTGGTTTTCAACCCCTCCCGCATAGCAAATGTTTCCAAAAGGTAAACGTTATTAGTATCTGATTTCGTTGAGATATGTCCATTATAGCAGGAGTCCTTTTTTAGTCGTTCGAAATGCAACCTTGTGCTTTAGAACTTAGCCCCCCACCTCACCAATATGACAAATGAACCAGCTCCCGAAAAGAGAGCTCATCGCCTCCCTCCCCTGTATGTATCAATTATATTGACAAACCTTCTTCGTGAGGCTTTTGTCAGATTTTTTCCCTTATTTATACTGTCAATTCTTGCTTCCTTCCTAATTTCATGGATAGAGGTCAATGAGAAATACCAGACGGGTTTTAGTGAATGATATTGTGAGTGCCAAGGCATGTGACGCAAACGAGCATGTCTTCTGATTCCATTTGCCTAAAATGTTAAATTTTATACTGCCTAGAAAGAGAAGCCTTTAGTAGGTGACGTAAATGTCGACATCTCCACCGGTAAAACAGACCAATACTAATGGAGACCCTGGATCACTTATGGGGCAGTAGTGTGGTGGAAGAAGGTGGAACAGCAAGTTGCTGCTAAAGGACTTGGTAAGGTTCAGAGATTAGCCGGCTTAGCCATAAACAGGCGGAATTAGAAGCACACCAACTGCTGGGATGGAAACCATGCTGTATATGCCCACATTACACCTTTGAGTCAAGATGGAGGCAGCAGATGGTGCATACAGGTGGCAAAAACTGTATCTCATTGGGATATCCAGAATCAGGCAGGAAAAACTTAAACTCATTGGGATATACAGAATCACACACTACAATAATGAAGTAAATATAGGAAAGGTTGGGGAAACGCCGGCCCACTATATTGTAACCCCATACTGCTTCAACATGCCTTTCAGTATAACAAGTGCAAGTAGGGAGCAGTGGGAGAAAACAGTTCGACACCGTAATGGGGACATTGTTTGGTTCACTGACGGGTCGAAATCAAACCAAGGAATCGGGGCGGGGGTATAGGGGTTGCAGTTAAGACTGGAGGGCGTCAACCTTTCACCACCACGTCCAAGTTACGAGTCCCTTCCCAAGCGTTCGAAAAGCGTGCTCTCCCTGCTCCCAAATCTGTATCCTTCCGTGCATCCTAACGACTCATCTTTACAATACATTTTCCCTTCCAAAATATTATACATTTGAATATCACAGAATTAAATTCTTTGACCACCTCCCTACTGATGTTGTTTACATTTAACAAACAAATACATATTTGGCAATACTAAAATCGGTTGAGACAAGCTCTTTGCTCAGGTAACTATTAAGCGTGGTGTCTCACTGTTCAAATATACTGCCGCCGTCGAAATATAATTACACAATTAATATTTAATTTATCATAACTTTTTATGCAAAGACTGTTGTTGCACCATTCACAAAGAAGCATATCCAACACTCAAGTCGGAATCTACAGCTTTTCAATGAAGCGCTACCTGTGAAGGGGACAGTGAAATATCTACGGGTTACCCTATATGAGAAACTGACGTGGACCCCTCACATTAGGAATATTTGTTCCAAGGCAAAAGGTACTCTTGTAAGTACCAGGAGAACTTGTGGCAAAAATTGGGGCCTGAGCCCGAAGGGTATGCACTGGATATACACCATGGTGATTAGACCCAGGATCACCTATGGGGCGGTCGTGTAGTGGAAGAAGGTAGAACAGCAGGTTGCTGCTAAGGAGCTTGGTAAGGTGCAGAGATTAGCCTGCTTAGCCATAACAGGCGGAATTAGTAGCACTCCAACTGCTGGGATGGAAATCATGTTGGTTATGCCCCCATTACACCTTGGGGTCAAGATGGAGGCAGTGCATACAGACTCAAAACTGGCAAAAACTGATACTCTTTGGGCTATCCAGAATCACACACTGAAATAGTGAGTGAGGTAAATATAGGAAAGGTTGGGGAAATGCCAGCCGACTATATTATAACCCCATACTGCTTCAACAAGCCTTTCAATATAACTATTGGAAGTAGGGAGCAGTAGGAGAAAATAGTTCGACACCGGAAGAGGGATATTGTCTGGTTCACTGACAGGTCAAAATCAGACTATGTAATAATGAATAGTAAGGTTTTTGCTAAAAGTGTAACAGCTGGGTGGTAATAGCCGTACAGTCGAATATTGCGCCTGCTTGCGAACCTTTGCTTTCAGGAAGTGTATTTTTCATGTGCTTCTCTCAATTGAAATCGTCATGAAGCGTCAACCATATATTACAACCTCATGAACCGTCGAAGTATGTGTAGGTCCTAATCGTTTGTGTCGCATTACTTTTTTATATGTATTTAATCATATTTAATACTATTCATAGTAACGTTCGTGTTACGTTGTAGACTACCTCTTAAATATCTCATGGCCGACTAAAAATAGTAAATATGCAGCACATAATTTATACATAAACAATGATATGTAATTGAGAACTGCATATATTTGCATAAAAACTTATGATAAATTAAATATTAATTGCGTAACTATATTTCGATGGCGACAGTATATGTGAACAGACACCACGCTTAATAGCTACCTGAGCAAAGAGCTTCAGTCTCAACCGATTTTAGTATTGTTAAATATGTATTTTTTTGTTAAATGTAAACAACATTTGTAGGGAGGTGGTCAAAGCATTTAATTCTGTGATAATCAAATGTATAATATTTTGGAAGGGAAATTGTATTTTAAAGATGAGGCGTTAGGATGGGCGGAAAGATACAATTTTGGGAGCAGGGAGAGCAGCCTTTCGAACGCTTGGGAAGGGACTCGTAACTTGGACGCGGTCGTGAAAGGTTGTGACTGGGCGGTCTGAAGCCTCGTTACGAACTTGTGATTTGGAGAGATAGGCATGTGTGGACTTGGAAAATTTACGGGACTGTGACTGCAGAACTTGGTCTCTGTTTGAAAAGTGATAAACTATGGAAGGTAGTAGGGCTGTGGAACTGTGATAATTAAGCAATCGTATACTCGTGTGATGACAAACTGTGTTTTATAACAAATACAGTAATTAATCGCGGATTAATTTGGAACAGCAATTTTCGATGAACTTCATTAATTTACGAGTGATAATTAGGAACTTTAACTCTCGAGTACGTGAGATACTTATTGTGCCTCTAATGAACAATAGTTGGGGAAAGAATCAGTTATTTAAAGTAGGACCACCTCCGCTTTCTCATGTCCAAAAAGAGTAAAAAACTTCATTTACAAAGAATTACTTCGTGAGTGAATCACTTTCTTCTCTTAGAATCCATTTTGTTGGTTATTCAGAAGTTTAATTTATGTTTGTTTAAATATATTTTCACGTCATCATATACAGATTGATAGACTGGCTAAACTACATACTAATTATTGATCTTATTTAAACAGTTTGGGTAGCTGTTTAGGGCATAGAAGCTGACGTACATAACTCACCCCTAAGAACAGAGACAACAAGCCGTAAGCCTTTTACTACCCTATGTATTGCCCAATTCTTATTAGTGAGTACCGACAGGAAGGTCGCAAACACATTGGGGTATCAACATACGAGGCGCCTCCAGAAAGTAAGTTCCGTTTCAATTTATCTCCGCTGCAGCGCTGCGATTGGAGTTCCGCAACTTGTGCTGTAGACGATGTGTATCAAGGAGAAGAACGTGCGCCATTTGGAGATCGCTGTCAGTTACGTACGCTTGAAATGTCGGTGATTCGGTTTCTGAATGCGACGAAAGTGAAATTTATCGGCAAATTTGTGATGTTGACGGACCAAATGCGATGAGTGATTCGATGGTGAGAAGATGGGTTCGACAGTTTAGTGGCGGGCGTAGTGATGTGCACGATGAAGAACGAAGTGGGCGTCCACCTTTGGTTACAGAAGAACTGGTTCACGCGATTGATGACAAGATCCAGGAAAACCGTAGGTTTACAATTAGTGCTCTCGCTATGGACTTCCCCCCAAATTTCACGATCACTGATGCATGAAATTGTTACCAAACAACTGAAATTCCGAAAACTTTGCTCACGTTGGGTACCAAAGATTCTCACTGAGCAACACAAAACGCAACGGATGGGTAGAGCACTTGAGCTTTTGACCAGTTATCCTGAAAGCGCTGAAGAATTTCTGAGACTGACAGTCACAGCAGATTTGGCTGGGACGTGTTTGACCATCCTCCGTACAGCCCTGACCTCGCTCCTAGCGACTTTCATTTGTTCTTACATCTCAAGTCTTTCCTTGGCGGTCATCACTTCACCAATGACGACGAGCTGAAAGAAACTGTTTCCAACTAGTTGAAGACACAGGCGGCAGATTTCTATGAAGAAGGTATACAAAACATGGTGCCACGCTATGAGAAATGCCTGCATAATTTCGGCAGTTTTGTGGAAAAGTAGTTTAAGAGTTGTAGAATTTTGTGGAATAAAAACTTCTTCTGTATCTGTGTACAATTTCATTTTATTACCAAACGGAACTTACTTTCTGGACGCGCCTCGTGTATTTTTCGCGTCACCATCCGCAGATTGATAGACTGACTAAACTACAGATTAATATTATTTAAACAGTTTAGGTACCTGTTTAGGGCATAGTAGCTGACGTACATAAGTCACCCCTATGAACAGAGACAAGAGGCCATAAACGTTTTACTACCCTGAGTTATGTATTGCCCAATTCTTATTGGTCCATACCGATAGGAAGGTCGTGAACACATTGGGCTATCAACATATATCTGAACGATAATTCATAATTAAAAAAAGTAGAGATGTTAACTGGGTGTGCTGTTTACAAGATAGTGTCGATTTATTAAAGTATTGCAGAGTTTAAAATTGCGACATACATCTAGTCTAAGCAGTACTTCTTCAGGTCACCCTAGTTGCACTGTGTACGTGCAGCATTAAACACCTCCAGACGCAGGTAGCGACTGTTCCGTGCAGACACTGGCCGGGCTCTCCCGTGGAGCACTTGCAAGCCGAGCTGTCCGTCACCCCTCGTCAGCACCAACGCGTCGTAATCTGGCAGGACGGCTTTTCAGGGCGCGTTAAGGCAACCCCGTGCGGCCCGGTAATATGTCTGGCGTCATCATTAACGTCAGCCTGACGAGGACCGCGGCGCGGCGCGCATGCGCAGACGCGGCCGCGGCGCGCGCCATCGGCTTTAGGCGGCCGCCGCCCCCCGCCCCACAAAAGAAACAAAACGAGCGGCGCGCGCCGCCCCCCGCCCCCGGCGCTTAAACTCGGCTGCGGGCCGGCTCTGGCTCTGGCTCTGCTTTTACTCGCGCCTGTCGCGCCGCTGCCCCCTGGCCGGGGGCGGCTGGCCGGGATTTTCTAACAGTTTATCCCGAGCCGGCGCCTGTAGCGTGTCCTCTGAAATACCGCTCTGCTGTGGACGCGGTGTCACACGCAGCGGGAAACATGGAACGATCCTTTCATTCTGCCTGAGTTACAAAATACTTTTTTTTTAACGCTCTACAGAACTCGAGGTATCATGCAATCAATTACAGATTTAACCCTTTCTAACCTGATTTTTTTTTTTTATTCTGGAGGAACGAAACAAATTTTTATGCTGTAATCCTGCAAATATGAAGGCGTAACATTGCAGAGCGATATGAAATGGGACGAAAATGTAAGGACAGTAGTAAGGCGGACAGCCAACTTCGGTTTATTGGGAGAATTTTGGGAAGATGTACTTCATGTGTAAAGGATATCTCTATGAGTTTCTTGTATGCACAGTACATAACACTTCTGTTCGTGGCACAGTTCTTGAAGCAGCTGTTTCTTGGATTGAGACATTCTTCAATATTTACTGAAATAACTGTCAGAGCAGGTTCTGAAAAGAACTGTTTATTTAAACAATGTTATCAGAAAACTGACAGGCACAACATGGGGAGCACACCCCAATACTGTAAGAACCTCTTCCCTGGCACTAAGTTACTCTGCCGGAGAATATGAAAGTCCAGTGTGGTTCAAATCCAGCCATGCCAAAATAGTAGATGTTGCTCTTAATGATACTTGCCGCATTATCACTGGATGCCTAAAGCCCACTGCACTGAATAAACTGTACAGTCTTGCGGGTATTGCACCTCCCGACATCCGCCAAGAGGTAGCAGCAAAAAGTCAGAGGGCAAAATCAGAAACTTCTGAAGCCCATCCCCTATATGGATATCAACCAGCAAACCAACGATTAAAATCTAGGAAGAGCTTTCTTAGATCTACGGAGGCTCTAGTTGGGATATTGCAGCAATGCCGAACCGAAGTATGGCGTGCAAGGTACCGGTACTGCTGGATGGTTTACACCATGTGTAAAACTACCACCAGGCTACACAGAGAAGTAGAGTACATGGAGATCACTCAACAGACTACGTTCAGGTGTCACAAAATATAAGAGTAATCTGGCTAAATGGGGCTTCCTAGTGGAGTCGCCACTCTGTGAATGCGGAGCGACGCAGACGACCTCCCACCTGCTCCAGTGTACCCAGTGTCCAGCAACATGCACACCACAAGATCTACTACATGCAACACCAAATGCAATACAGGTCGGTAACTTCTGGGCATCAAAAGTGTAAATGCCTTATAAATATGATGTATCCAATTAACATGTAAATATTGTACATTAGTTTATACATTGTAAGTGCTTCTGACACGAATAAATAATAATCTGTGAAGGAGACCACATATAAAATATATTACTTGTACGACCACGTCTTGAGTATTGCTCAGCAAATCAGTTTAAAGGAAGTAGTTGTAAGACCTTGCAAATACTGCAATATTTTATATAGAAAATTAAGGAAAACATTTCTTAAAAATTGTTTCAATATACGCCAGCAGAACCTGCAGTTGTTATTCCAAACTAAGACAGATTATCAGAGTGAGAAGTGTTTCTCTGTATTTCAACAATGGCAACAACACGGTTGCATGTCACCAAGCTCGCTGCCTGTCAGCCACGACTGTAGCTTGGTGTTTCGCAAAATCTGCATTAATTTTTGCATCAGTAAGAATACCTTGCATACTGATTTACGAAGCGTAGCTCTATAATTTTATTTCCATGATTATTGGTTCTTTTACTCTTGTTGGCATAGCAACGTATCCATCCTCTAGATGAAATATTACTCTTAACCCTAACTAGTATTACACGACCTGAGTGAGGTGCCACTCCAAATAACGACTTCACTTCTGGAAATAGATAAATAAGCTATTATAGTAGTAAGTATTTTAACTTACGCTAGTGGAAAAATGAAAATCGTGTTTTCTCTTTTTTCTTGTTATGAACTATTCATAATTGGAAACTATCTTAACAGCACAAAAGAAATAAACGGCAGTGGCAGCATTACACTGTAGTGCTTAACATAGCAGTAATGGGGTAAGGCCAACAATGGACAACGGCTAAAGGAGGACTGGGCAATAGCCGATGCTGTTATCGATGTAGCGATAATTGAAATCTATAGATGGCTTTGTTGATTGTCGATAGTGCGTATCCCTTTTTCGGCGTATGTCTGATAACAATATCATTGTTTTACTACACGGTAGCTTGGTCGTGTCTTATTTTATTTAGTCCCTTCGGAGGTTGGAGTCCACCATCGAGCATGTGTGTGTGTGTGTGTGTGTGTGTGTGTGTGTGTGTGTTGTCGTTTGAATAGTATTTTATCGTTTAGGTGACAGGGGAGGGGGGGGGGGTCTGGAACCCCAAGAGCCCCCCCCCTCCCTACGGCTACGTCCTTGAAGGAAGATATTGAAACAGTTCAAAGGCGAGCTGATAGAGTCGTTACTGGTAGGTTCGACCAATGCGCGAGTGCCACGGAAAATGCTCCGAGAATTGGAATGGGGATCACTGGAGAAATTCTGTTGCGGAAATTTAGAGTCCCGGAATTTCAACCTGAGTGTAGGTCGATTTCTTGCCGCCTACTTACATTTCGCGTAATGATCACAAAAACAAGATAAGACAAATTAGGTCTCGTACGGAGGCATATAAGCATTCTTTTTTTCCTCGTTCTATTTGGGAGTGGAATGGGAAAGGATATGCCTAGTAGTGGTACAGTGTACCCTCCGCCATGCACCTTATAATAATGATAATAATAATAATAATAATATGGTTTTCTGTTTCGCAGGACTTAATTGAGGAGTAAGACTCCATGGTCATGGAACACGTCAATACATGACGTTTAACACAAGAAAGGTAATAGAAAATTTTTAAGTAGTCCTACGCACACGACAAAGTGAAAATAATCAATAGAGAAAAAAATGAATAAGCTTAATTGTTTAACCTTTCTAGGAGTTCCTCGACAGAATAAAAGGAGTAGGCCATGAGGTAACTCTTCAATTTAGATTTGAAACCGTGTGTGTTAGTGCTAAGATTCTTTAGTTCTTGTGGCAGCTTATTGCAAATTGCTGCTGCAGAATACTGCACATCTTTCTGTAAAAGTGTCAAGGTGGTGTGATGCAAATGTAGATTCGACGTCTGCTTAGTATTCACCGAGTGAAAGCTACTAACTCTTGGGAATAAGCCGATATTATTAACAACAAACGACATTGGATCCTACAAGCGGATGACTCGATTACAGGATTATCAAATGTTCAAATAATATAAAAAAGGAACAACTTCTTGATGTTCTGCAAAACTTATTTATTGGTCACAAACCGGCTTTCGGCTTCTTAGGCCATCATCGGGTGACAATTGACTGTAGTACACATGTTTTCAAAGATGTTAAGATTTACAAAGATGTTATCACAGACAATCTATACTTCACAGGAAAGTTCATCGCAAGTACTTATTTATGAAAGGTATTAACATTTATATAAAAAATATAATAAGTAGGTGTAAAGAATCAAAACTAATATGATTATTTTTGTTGAAAAGGAACGTTGAAAATAAAACTTATATCAGTTGAGGTATAGAGGGGAGCTGTATCTGATCGTTTAATACTAAACTGGCATCCTGAGCCAAATGTTTATTTCCAATATTTCCAGTAGTGTCATCTTTCTGCTTTTCTTCAGGAGATGTAGGATCTCTCAGTTTACATCATAATCATGGCCTTCTCTGAGCAGATGTTCAGCATAGGTTGAATGTGTCTTTTTTAACATCCAGCTTCTCTCATGTTCTGATAATCTATCTAGATCCAGTTCCCCTCTACACCTCTACTGAAATAAGTTTTATTTTCAACCTTCCTTTTCAAGAAAAATAATCATTTGTTTTGATTCTTTACACATACTTATTATTATTTTTTATCTAAATGTTAATTACTTTCATAAATAAGTACTTGCGACGAACTTTCCTGTGAAGTATCGATTGTCTGTGATAACATCTTTGTATATCTTTGAAAACATGTGTACTACAGTCAATTGTCACCCGGTGATGGCCTAAGAAGCCGAAAGCCGGTTTGTGACCAATAAATAAGTTTTGCAGAACATCAAGAAGTTGTTCCTTTTTGATATTATTTGAACATTTGATAATCCTGTAATTGAGTCATCCGCTTGTAGGATTATTTTCTTTTGTTTTGGACGATAGGATTGCGTCGTCCCACTCCCCCGACCACACCGTATATTTTAAACGCGAGACCCACGTTTGAATTTATTTGGATTTACAGAGGGAGCAACGTATTTTATTTGCTTCCTCGTAGACAAATGTAATATGCAATCAAAGGATAGGGAAAGTGGTCCACATACGAAGGCAACGCGGGGCGAATTTGTTGCGATCTGGAACGTGCGGGAAAGCAAGGCGCAGGTGAGTTTGGCGCAAACAGCGGCATGATTTATTGCCCGTTCCAGGATGAGATCCTGTCAGGGAAAGCCCGCCGGCTTTGCAAGGCGATATTGCTTTCTTTGGCACGCGTTGTCGGGCACTCGACTTGAGAGGAGAATTTTATTAAAAGTTATTGGAGGCGCTTGCCATGCAACGGCCGTACGGCTGCCGGTGAGCTTCCGGTTCGCTTCCTCCGTCTACCTCTTAGACGGCTGACATCCTGATCTTCCTACACGCCCCCTACCACACCGTCTTAATCTACATCTACAACACATATTTCTTCACACTGCATCTACACCTACTTCTACATACAAGCTGAAAAATATACTGTAAGGTGTGTTGCGGGGGGGGGGGGGGGGTGGAAACTGTTGCCTCATGTTTGTTCGCATTTGATACGCTGTCTACCTCTACGTGGTATACTCTGCAAATCACATTTAAGTACCTGGCAGAGGGTTCATCGAACCACTGTTAAACTATTTATCTCCCATTCCATTCTCAAATAGCGCGCGGGAAGAAATAATAGGGGAGACCGGGGCACATTTTCCATAGGGGCAAGTTTTACAAATCCGTTTATTTTCGAAACAAACCGCTAGATGTTACCACCGGCGATACTGTAGGAAGTAGCAACAAAGCACTCTTCATTTACGAAAGTTTCAGTGTTGTACCAGCAGTCGCAACGTCGGCAGGGCTGTTTTCGTCATTTTTGCAAATGTAAGTAAACTTTCACGTTTTTATTGAAACTTAAAATAAACGTTCTAGCGTTAAACTTATTATTTTGACATTGCGCACACTAAAAGTGAGTTTCTTTCTTCACGTAACTGTGCATTTGTTTTGTAAATAGTTTACACTGTTACTCATGGACGTAGTGTTATAGTTCCGAATATGGCGACGGGGCACATTTTCCGAGTGCATATGGAGCACATATTCCTTATTGCTTTGAGTCTTCCGCCAAGTCTAAAGCAAATGAAAAGTGTGTACAGTGCACGAAATGGGCGCATGGAGACTGTACGAAAGGGAATGTTCCATTTTTTGTTTGTTTACATTGTGATTCAGACAATCAGTATAAGTATTGTTAAAAATTTCTGTATTTGTAAAATATTTAAGTCACATATTTTGTAACACCATTAAATAGCATTTGTTTTTATTTTTACTATACTCATTTGTAATGTATTGTAAATTCATGATAAAAATACGCATTCAGTTAAATCAAGATAATTATCTCTGTTTTAACATTGAAAGTATAATTGGAATATTTGCCCCTGTACATTTTAAGTAAGCTGGAAAACTTTTCAAACGCAACGCAACATGGTCAGACAAAACCACTTGTTACCAAGAATGATATTTACTATTTTCAAAAATATCTGTACAAGACTGTAAATAAAGGTGTAGGAAATATAATGATCCGCTGTTTACCGCAAAATCGATAAAAATAAGAAGTACAAAAATAATAATGTAAAATGGTGGCAAACGTGCCCCAGTCTCCGCTACCTGAATCTCTCCGTTCGAGCTCTGATTTCTCGTATTTTATTCTGATGATCATTTCTACCTATGTAAGTGGGAGTCAACAATATATTTTCGCATTCGGAGGAGAATGTTGGCGATTGGAGTTTCGTAAGTAGACCACGCCGCAGTGATAACCGCTGTTGTAATGATTCCCATCCCAGATCCTGTATCATTTCCGTAACGCTGTCTCCACTGTGTCGTGACAATACGAAACGAGCTGCCCTTCTTTGGACTCTTTCGATGTCCTCCGTCAAACACACCTGATAGGGATCCCACACTGGGCTGCAAT
Organism: Locusta migratoria; assembly: GCA_026315105.1. NCBI lineage: Eukaryota > Metazoa > Arthropoda > Insecta > Orthoptera > Acrididae > Locusta > Locusta migratoria. Next base: position 836,576,017 of record CM048745.1, on the reverse strand, counting down.
ACTCCAAAAACGGACGGACAAGCGTAGTGTATGCAGTTAGTTTCGTAGTTCTGTTGCATCTTTTAAGGGTTCTGCCAATAAAACGCAGTCTCTGGTTCGACTTTTCAACGACATTATCTACGTGTTATTTCCAGTTTAAGTCTGAAGTGATACTAATCCTAGGTATTTTGTGGAGTTTACGGCCGTCACATTTGATCGATTTATCTTGTAAACAAAGTTTAACTGATTTCTATTCGTACTCATGTGGACGACTTCACACTTCTCATTATTTAGAGTCAATTGCCAGTTTTTACATCATAGTGACATCTTATTCAGATCGTTCTGCAATTAGATTTGATCTTCAGATGATTTTACTTGACGGTAAATGACGGCGTCATCTGCAAACAACCTAAGAGAGTTGCCTACAATTTTCCGCTAAAATAAGGAACAGCAGAGAACCGAAAACACAACCCTGTGGAAAGCCCAATATCACGTTTGTTTTAGTCGATGTCTTACCATCGATTATTACAAACTGTGTTCTCTCTGACACGAAATCAACTATCCAGTCGCAAATTTGGGGCGATATACCATAACCACGCTGTGGAACCGTTCATTCGATTGCCATGAAACTTACAGACTAATATTCAGAACAAGAGGAAAGCCATTGTCTACGCAAATAATTGTATCGTGAATGCGAGAGGGACTTTACTACCGAATGTCGACAAAATATATAATTATATTTTTATCCTTGTGAAATTTTGCGCAATAGACATTCAAAAGAAGGGGAACACCACCGTCCAGCTGAGATTTCATACTATGCATTGCGGAGGGTCTCTTTCAGTAAATTTAGACACCACTTCACTGATCACATGAAGGTTAACAGAGTTATATACTTTCACACGGAGGAAGCAATGAACTGAGAAAGTAGAGGAGGGGTTTGATAGAGGGAGGAGGAGATGATTGGCAGAGAAAGGGAAAGGTGAATAAAAGAGAGTGGTAGAAGAAATGAACAGAGAGAGAGAGAAAATAGTGGACAAAGAGAGAGAGGAAGGGGAAGAGGAGATTGGCGGAGAGGGCAAGAGATGGTGGGGGGACAGACAGAGAGAGAGAAAGAGAGAGAGAGAGAGAGAGAGAGAGAGAGAGAGAGAGAGAGAGAGAATGGGAGATGAACCAAAGAATAACTAAATGACTAAAGAATAAGGAAGTACACAAGCGATGCCGTGTTTACAGCTAGTTAATATTATAAGAAAGTAAGGTCAAGCTGAAATGATATGCTTAAATAGCACACAAGGTGACAGTACATTAATCAGTGGAGACTTTGTGATAAACATATACACAACTTTTGACACGCCATATGAATATTGCTAAGAATCTTATAAAAAAATCTATGTTACAGGTACAGACATTGCTTCGATATTTGTTAATGTAAATGGTGTGTTTACGATGTCTGATTTCACACTCTAAACATTGAAGAAGCTCTACGAAACACGTTTTTGGAAGCAGTGTAAACACAGAAACTTATAAAAAATCTATAAATAAACGTGATATAATTATGTTGTGATAGAGTGAGTCAGAGTGAGTCCCAGTCGAGGGACTCACTCTGAAGATGGCCGGACGATACGCGGCCGAAATATTAGTAGAAAACATAGAATTTGCACGGCTGCACGCCCGAAATTTATTGGATTACTCCTTACGCCGTGAAAAGCTGAAAATGCACAATCTGTATATATGTTTTAGCTGTTCACGTATCCCAGGCGTCCTCAGCAGATCCTTTCCCGAAAGATAGGCCGACGAGGACAAAGCGGAATTATTCTTCTGTTATTTCGTAAAGTTAATTAAATGTTGGTTTAATAGAAAGGTGACAAGCGTAACACTCTACAACGTTCCGTTGTCGTCAAAATGTAGCGACAGGCGTGTAGTGTTACTTTTGCCGCAGTCAGAGGTTTAACGTCCCGTAGACACCGTGGTCGTTAGAGACGGAACTAATGCTCGGAGTTGTGGGTAAGGATGGGGAAGGAAACGGCCGTGCCGTTTGAAAGGAACCATCCCGGCATTTGCCTGCAGTGATTCAGGTAAATCAAGGAAAAACCTAAATCTGGATTGCAGGAGGTGGATTTGAATTGAACCACCATCCTCCAGAGTCCATTGCGTTACCTCTGCGTCACCTAGCTCGGTGCAGTCAGTCGAGCTAAGGGCGTAGGACAGTGAAAATCTATGTGAATGAAGTGCGTGTACCGCGAAAAATGTATTATAAAATTATTACATATTTGTGAATTTATATCGTATAGTTGTAGCTTCCTGTGTAGGAACAGCGATTTATAAATAACAGAAGCAAAGCCACAGGCATCCCAAAATTTCGTGTGAGATACTTCATTGTAGAAATGTGAAACCTAGCTAAATCATATTACCATTCCAGCCTCACATCAAGAACGTATCTACGATCTGAGTGCTGCTTTTGTGCATGGGACAACAGCAACGAAAGAAAGATATTACACTACTAGCCATTAAAATTGCTACACAGAGAAGAAATGCAGATTATATTAGAAGTGACGTGTGATTACATTTTCACGAAATTTGGGTGGATACATCCTGAGAAATCAATACCCAGAACAACCACCTCTGCCGTAATAACGGCCTTGATTCGCCTGGGCATTGAGTCAAACAGAGCTTGGATGGCGTTTACAGGTACAGATGCCCATGCAGCTTCAACACGATACCACAGTTCATCAAGAGTAGTGACTGGTGTATTGCGACGCGCCAGTTGCTCGGCTACCATTGACCAGAGGTTTTCAATTGGTGAGAGATCTGGAGAATGTGCTGGCCAGCGCAGCGGTCGAACATATCCCGTATCCAGAAAGGCTCGTACAGGACCTAAAACATGCGGTCATCCATTATCCCGCTGAAATGTAGGGTTTCGCAGGGATCGAATGAAGAGTAGAGACACGAGTCGTAACACGTCTAAAATGTTTCGGCCACTGCTCAAAGTGCCGTCTATGCGAACAACAGGTGACCGAGACGTGTAACTAATGGCATATCATACCATCACGCCGGGTGAAACGCCAGTATGTTAATGACGACGACACGCTACCAATGTGCTTTCACCTCGATGTTGCCAAACACGGATGCCACCATCATGATGCTGTAAACAGAACCTGGATTCATCCGAAAATCCATTCGTGCACCCTTGATCGTCGTCTCGTACACCATCACAGACGTTCCTGTCTGTGATGCAGCGTCAAGGGTAACCGCAGCCATGATTTCCGAGCTGATAGTCCATGCTGGTGCAAACGTCGTCGAAGTGTTTGTGCAAATGGTTGTTGTTTTGCAAACGTCTCCATCTGTTAACTCAGGGATCGAGACGTGGCTGCAGGATCCGTTACAGCCATGCGAATAAGATGCCTGTCATGGCGATGTTCAAATGTTTGTAGAGCTTATGGGACTTAACTATGAGGTCATCAGTCCCTAAACTTAAAAACCACTTATGAACTAGCTAATACTAAGGACGGCACAAATATCCATGCCCGAGGGGAGATTCGAACCCCCGACCGTAGTGGCCGTGCAGACCGTGACTGGCGCACCGCAGTCCCCTCGGCCACCGCGGCCGGCTGTCATCTCGACTGCTAGGGATACGAGGCCTTTGGGATCCAGCATAGCGTTCCGTATTGCCCTCCTGAACCCACCGATTCCATATTCTGCTTACAGTCTTTGCATCGCCACTAATGCGAGCAGTAATGTCGCGATACGATAAACCGCAATCGCGATAGGCTACAATCCGACCTTTATCAAATTTGGAAACGTGATGGTACGCATTTCTCTTTCTTACACGAGGCATCACATCAATGTTTCACCAGGCTTGCCGGTCATCTGATGTTTGTGTGTGAGAAATCTGTTGGAAACTTTCCTGATGTCAGCACGTTGTAGGTGTCGCCACCGTCGCCAATCTTGTGTAAATGCTCTGAAAAGCTAATCATTTGCATATCGCAGCATCTTCTTCCTGTCGGTTAAATTTGGCGTTTGTAGCACGTCATTTTCGTGGTGTAGCAATTTTAATAGATAGGAGTGAAGGTTAGTCAAAAGAAACTCTCGTTTTGATACATTGACAAGGTACAGAGCAATACGGTTCCTTTCGAGCAGTGCTTTTTTCTCAAATTGGAACATTGGCAAGAAGCGACTTGGTAATAGGACCGAGGGGAGAAAGAAGGAGAAAAGATAGAAAATTACATACTCAGTTTCAAATAATCAGCTTTATTGAACTGTAAAGCCACATCTACCTTCTTTTGGTTTTTCACCCCGCCATAACTCAAAAATTTTCATGTATTCAAATAATTGAAACTGGTGGCTGGTTAGGCCTTATGAATTTTAAAATCAATTACGTAAATATAGCAACTAAAACTAATACATGCTAAGAAAAACTGCGTCTGTCACAATATAAAAATGAATTGACTTTGCACGAGTTAACTCACTACCGTAAGAGTAACTTTATTAAATATGTTAACGTGTCTAGAAACACGTCTTATGCAGCGGGGAAGGTAAACCAATGCGTCTATTATGTTGCCATGGCTTTAATATATAAAATCGCAGTGATAATATCTTTCCCACCTCAAAAACTAATATACCTCCAGTGGAAGCACAATGAAAACCCTGGCCCATATTGTCTTGGCAGCAGAAACTGCCACATCATATTGCAGGATGCAAGTTTGTTTACTTGTTGTCTTTATAGAACGCGGTTAGACCATTAACGCGGGACGCTATCTCTCGATCGGCCAAAGTTTGCGGCGAGCAATCAAGAACGAGCGACTTGGTGCATTATCTCGGGGAGTTAACTTGTTTCAGGACTCTGTTAGGGCCCGCGCGGCGAACGTGCCATTGCGAACTCCGGCCAAGTTTCAGTGGGAAATTGTGTTACAACCGCCAAGAAGCCGCTGCCTCTCACCGAACGCTGTAATAATTTTCATGTGCTGCAGAACGAGATCCCAGCTACGTTTTGTTCTCATATAACTTGATTCAAGAAATGGTTCAGACAGGCATAATTAAGGAAGTCTCCTACCATAGTATAAGTAACTAAAAACGTAACTGATCCTATTTTAGCTTTTCCGAGTGATGCGCAGAAGACAGTTTACCGACACGTGTTTTTTAATTATTATTTTTTTTAATTCATGTCAGAAACGTCATGTATACACGAGTATAAAAGGTGGAACAGACAGAAATTAATTGATTACATACATATAAAATACGGAACTATCAACAACAAACAGAAAAATCATATACATTTGGCCAAAAACCGGGCTACGTCGACAGCATTCTGGTTTGCCAACATCAGGTCCTATAAAATGGTGTGGCTGGATAGCACAGTGGTAGAGTGCCAGACTACAAATCCAAAGGTCACGTGTTCGATTCCCGCCACGTGTTTTTGTCTGTCACTTTCCACTTATTTCACCTCTGTCAGTGTTGCTAATGTGAAAAATATCGAGTAGCACCATGGTTCGGAACCCACGTTAAACTGTAGGTCCCCCTATAACTGTCTTGGTAAGTCAGTTCGAAGGTCGGAGGAAGGCAACGGCATACCACCTCCAAACAAGGCCATGCCTAGTAAAGCACTGTGTGGTTCAAACCAATCTTCGGATTGATGACTGCTTTACCTTTTACCTTAATGTGCAATGTGTAGGACATTCATGGCACTTATTCGTATGTATGGTCATCCTCACCTCTCCACAATAACAGAGGTTAGAATATCCCTACTTCAGAAGATAATCTTTCGACCGTGCACCTGTTTAGTGGGCCCAAAATCGAGCAGTCCTCATTGTAGCCTCGCGCTAGTTCTTCCTTCGGTTCCATCCAGTGCACAACGTTTCATGGGCCGCCTGGACTTTATTTCAATATTTATTTATATATTCTGCATAATTAATCTCTTGTATCTGTTACGATTATTCTGTGTTTATTTCATGCAAATTATTACGTATCGATAATAGAGCTATCTTATGCAAAGAAGGTATAATGTTAACAAGAACATTATTATCTGTACATTTACGCTTATCATATGTTTTACTTAATAAGAAGGAGCAGCAGTCTCCATTATTTCTTCTTCTTGGTCTAGCGTTGATAGGTTTCGGACGCAAAAGCGCATTGTTGTTTGTTTAGTTTGTCTGAATTGTAAATTCTTTTCGAGCACAGAAACGATGTAGGAAATTATCGTAAGTGTATGTACAGAATATATACCAACTAATTTCGTTTCACTGAAATTTGCATTCCTTAATATGTGTTATTTAAAAGCCACCTCATTATTCCTTACTTTACAATATATTAATCGTGTGTGAACTTTTCTTTCAGATTACCACCAGCCGCCATTTTCTTACGAATAATATCAAACTTTATTTGTTTTTGGAGTAAACTTTCTTGATCGGGGAACATTATTTTCTCAGGCGCTACCTTTTCCAAATTTACATCATTACAAAATGTTCAGATGTTTGTAAATCTATCGAACCAAACTGCGTGGTCATCAGTCCGTAGCTTACAAACTACTTAAACTAAGGTAAACTAACCTAAGGACAATACACACACACACACACACACACACACACACACACACACATGCCCTAGAGAGGACTCGAACCTCCGACGGCGAGCAACCGCACGCTCTGCAGCGAGACGCCTTAGACCGGTCGGGTACTCTACCGCGGCTACATCGAACCATTACTTTGATTTTATCATTTTAAACAATAAAAATTATTTATTTATATTTTATTATTATTATTTACCAGTCAGTTAGGGAGGAATATTTCCGGTGCCTTTCCCTCGACCTATCCACCCTAGATTCAGGCTGGTCAATGAGGTCCTCGGTTGCTCTGAGGAAGATCCGTCTAGATTTCAGGCGTTCGGTGGCTGGCTGAATATTGTGGAGCAGGTGTCTCTCATTATTGCTCATATTTATCAACGATCAGTCGTCAAATTTCGGAAAATCTTAATGCGTTTGCTGAAGAGCTTACAAAAAGTAAAATTATACAATGATAATTACGCTTAGAAAATTTTTTTTTGGATTAAATACTATAAATTTAGAGAATGAAAATATTCTCAATGGATTTCACAAATGAAAAAAAAAAAAAAAAAAAAAAAAAAAAAAAAACTGCGTATACCTTACTGAAACCACGTTTTTACAATCAATGTTTTGCACCCAGAAAACGCCTAAATTATTTATAGTTAGTGTGGCTTGTGATACTTTACTGCTTGAACACGAAAGTAATTTTTTTAAACAATGCATCGAAATCTCGGATCTGGAATTTGAGGCCTAAAAGGGGACTTTCAGGGCTATAGGAATTTCTACTCAGCCAGAACATTACGACCTAACAGTCACATTACAACCTAACAGTCGCTCCATATTTTTTGGATCGCTGGTACAGCAACCTTAATTGATATTTTGGTAAAAAACAGTCTTGGTTGCACAAAATTGATGTTTCATTTATTTATACATGACGCATTTCGCCTCTTCTGGCAATCATCAGACGTTGAAAGGGGGAAAAATTTACAATTTTCTTTAAAATACACAACTAAAAATACGTTAAATCTTTCCTAAGCAAGAAATATTAGAAATATCTAAAGTGAAGACTCATGAAACTGCAGGGCACGTGAACACATTCACGTTTTGTCGTGGGGGCAGTGAAGATTGAACTACTAAATACCGCTAAAGAGCATAGTTTAACAAATAAAATTATTTATCTCTCAGGTTGCAAAGCGTTAAATTTTTAAATTCAATAAAATAGAACCTTTACAACAGATGTTGTAACTGTTGCTCAAGAATGGGTGGGAGTGGGGGAGGGGGCAACAGTTACCACATCTCTTGTTAAGGTTCTATTTAATTTAATTTAATAATCTGACGCTCTGTTCGCGTAATCTGGCTGTTGCTGTAACCGTTGTCCCTAAAAAGCAAATGGATGTCTCAGCCATGAAGTTTACAGAAAACCTACCCACACAGACCGGTACCTACACGCTACAAGCCATCATCATCCATCGCAGAAACAGTCTGTTTTAAGGACCTTGGTGCACCGAGCGGAAGTAGACACTGAAAATCTGCTAAAAGAACTGAGCCACCTCCGGGAAGTTTTTAGGGACAACGGCTACATCAACCGGGGGTTACGAAAGCTATCTTCCCGAACACACATATGCAGAAGACCCCCGAGGAGGGCTCAGAAAAAATTTGCCTTACTCCCGTTTTCTGGATCAATCACTGGAATGATTATCCGACTCCTTAAGAGACACAATATCGACTCGGTCTTCAGGGCTCCAAAAATACGTCAGTTGATGAGACCTGTGAAGGATGATGTAGGTCTAAGAACTCCACGAGTATATAAAATACCTTGTGGTTGTGGACAATTTTATATACGACAAACAGTGCGTACTGTTGAACAGCGCTGTGTGGAATGTTATCGTTTACGTTATGCCGAAAAGACATCAATTGTGGAGCATGCACTTGAAAATTGACGTCGTATTGCGTTTGAGGAGACATCCATAATTACAAGAACGAAGAGTTTCTGGGATAGTGGAATAAGAGGCGACTGAGATCAAAATAGCTGACAATTAATAGAGAATTCGGCTTGCAGCTGAGTACGGCCTCGAATCCGGCGATCGGAAGGTTGAAGCGGACGCGGCAGGCAAAACATTGACTTTTATGATCATGTTGCGGATCACCAGTGACGTCACAGCCCGTAGTGCAGCTATATAAGGACGACCTCCCCCTCCTATTATGAATCCCTCAAAATCCTCGAACTCCACGCCCTTCGCCTCGCCTACCGCATCCGCCTCCCCTCCCCCACGCGGATCCTTTACGAACTCATCCCATTCCCACACCTGGTCCAATTCCTTCAACACATCCACCTCAAGTACATCCACCGAAAGAGTCCCATAACCCACTAGTATCTCCTCTCCTCCTGGATCCCGGGCCCCTGCCACGCCTTTACCACCACATCCCTCCGTCCCTTCACTCCACACCCTCTACGTCCTCTCCGAGGGTGATTTCCGCCACCTACCTCTCCCAGACGATGTTTTCCACAACCGCCCCGACATCTATCCCTCATTCCAGCTTTGACCTCTCTCTGTGGATTGCCGCCGCCTCCTCCCTCCCCCTCCCCTCCCACTACCCTCCACCGCTTGGCTCACCCCCTCCTTTCTCCACCTCCCCGGGAGCTCCTTCCGGTTTCCCCCATTCTCTCCTTCCCCCACCTCCTTCCCATTCCCCCGCGCCTTCTCAATCCCCCCCCTCCCCCTGCAAGGCCAGTACAGTGCTAGTGTTTTTAAGTGTTCAGTGCTTCGTATGTATAGTGTTTCGTCGCCCAGTGTTTTTTAACGTTGCGTACACCAGTGTTCAGTGTTTTTTACCTCAATATCGCCGTCATGTTATGTCTCGTCGTCTGCAATGAGTGTTTTTTAGTCACCGTGGCAAAGTCTTGTTTTAACAACCATGTCTGTTCTGTCCGCTGTCATGTTGTCTTTTAACATTCTCCCATATTTTCATCTTGTAATTATAAAAGCGCCATTTTATCACCTTTAATTTTATATTCTGTTTGTCCATTGTTTCCATTCGCTCGGCTGTAGAGCAGCATCAATGTTCAAATGTTTGTCAAGCTTAATGGACTCCCTAAACTTACAAACTACTTATGAACTACCTACAACTAAGGACGGCACAAATATCCATGCCCGAGGGGGGATTCGAACCCCCGACCGCAGCGGCCGTGCAGACCGTGACTGGAGCGCCTCAGTCCCCTCGGCCACCGCGGCCGGCAGAGCAGCATCATCGGCTGCTGCCAGGTTGCCTGTATTAGGGCATTAAAATTCAATAAAGAAAAAAAAATCACTCGACATTCAACCACTTGACAATGGCCGGGGAGATCTCGGCCGAAACGTCGTGGACAGTAAATCACATTACGCGTCTGGAAGCCCGAGAATATTTTATCAAAAAATGACTGCTTTTTCGGTTTAAGATTCCATCTTTGTTCCGCCTCTTTCGGCGGGAGGCGTTGGCACTAAGCGGTACCCGGTGGCTAGAGGGAGATGCTTGGCGGCGTGCGCAAAGTGTGTGGTACTCACCGCACTCCCCGGGGTGCAGCAGGCGCGTGCGGTCCCTGTGCAGGCAGGCCTTGCGGCGCAGCAGGCACAGGTTGCGGTACGTGACGCCGTCTGAGCCGCAGACGGGCGCCAGGTCCGGCGAGCACGCCGACGGGCAGTCTGCAACACACAGGATATATGCTGGGGTCAGCCGCCAGCAGCTACAGCAAAGCGACACACCTAGCGACAGCTCGCGTCGCATCAACAGGGGGTGTCAACATTTAAACCTGCCTCATGAGGAGTTACAATAATTTTTTTCACATTTTCAGATTTTTATATTACAAAATTTGAAATGTTCCGAATAAAATGATATACACTCCTGGCCATTAATATTGCTACACAACGAAGATGATGTGCTACAGACGCGAAGTTTAACCGACAGGAAGTGTGGTGTCGCACAAGTATGAAGTTGCGCGCCACATACTTTCGCCGCGCGCCACCATGCACGCACGGCGCGGCGTCCTTACGACGTCAGCCACGAGCGTCCTCTGCTGCAACTCCGCTCGTGGCCACGGCTGCTGCATCGGCCACTTGGGAATCAGATAGGCACCAGTTAAGACTTGGCTATCGGATAGGCACTAGGAATCATCAGTAGGCAGGCCTCTATCTAAACTGTGTATCAACATTCTACTAGTCTGCTGTTGTCCAAGTTAATTATTGTACCATCTCTATGAAATATATATATATTATCATGTTCTAATTTAGCCTGCTGTCCCACTGGCTGGTCACCTCCGTACCTGCATACGCGTGCATCCTATTTCCCTGTGTCGATCTCTCTCCACTCGGCCACCGACACCCAGGACAACCGGTGGAAACGAGACACAAAAGGAAGAAGATGCTGTGATATGCAAATGATTAGCTCTTCAGAGCATTCGCACAAGGTTGGCGACACCTACAACGTGCTGACATGAGGAAAGTTCCCAACCGATTTCTCATACACAAACAGTAAACAGCCTATCGCGATTACGGTTCATCTTATCGTGACATTGCTGCTCGCGTTGGTCGCCATCCAATGACTGTTGGCAAAACATGGAATCGGTGGCTTCAGCAGGGCAATACGGAACGCCGTGGTGGATCCCAACGGCCTCGTATTTACTAGCAGTCGAGATGACAGGCATCTTATCCGCATGGCTGTAACGGATCGTGCAGCCACGTCAGGATCCCTGAGTCAACAGATGGGGATGTTTGCAAGACAGCAACCATCTGCACGAACAGTTCGACGTCGTTTGCAGCAGAATGGATTATCAGCTCTGAGACCATGGCTGCGGTTACCCTTGACGCCTGCGATGGTGAACGCAACGACGGACCTGAGTGCGCGGATGGCAAAACGTCATTTTTTAATGAATCCAGGTTCTGTTTACAGGATCATGATGGTCACATCCGTGTTTGGCTACATTGCGGTGAACGCACATTGTAAGTGTGTATTCGTCATCGCCATACTGGCTTATCACCTTGCTTGATGGTATGGGGTGCCATTGGTTACATATCTCTGTCATCTCTTGTTCGCGTCGACGTCACTTTGAACAGTGGACATTTCAGATGTGTTACGATTCGTGTCTCTACCCTTCACTCGAACCCTGCGAAACCTTACATTTCAGCAGGTTAATGCACGACCGCATTTTGCAGGTCCCGTACGGATCTTTCTGGGTACGGAAAATGTTCGTCTTCTGCCCTGGCCAACGCATTCTCCAGATTTCTCACCAATTGAAAACCTAGGGTGAATGGTGGTCGAGCAACAGGCTGGTCACAATACGCGTTACTACTCTCGATGAACTGTGGTATCGTGTTGAAGCTGCATGGGCTTCTGAACCTGTACACTACATCCAAGCTTTGTTTGAGTCAATGCCCAGGTGTATCAAGGCCGTTGTTACGGCCAGAGGTGGTTGCTCTGGGTACTGATTTCTCAGTATCTATGCACCGAAATTACTTGAAAATGAAATCACATGTCAGTTCTAGTATAATATATTTGTCTAATGAATACCCGTTTATCATCTGCATTTCTTCTTGGTGTAGCAATTTTAATGGCCACTAGTGTATGTATCACTTACAATCTCACATGGAAACTATTTCTTTATTTATTTTAATATACTCTACACCAGTTGAAAATGTTGAAATTTTTACGTGTGTTATTTCAAGATCTAATAAAATTGGCAATTAGTTATGTAAGAGGTTGTGAATTGCTGTGTTACAAAGGTTAAATTTCGTGTTTGTATTAGTAGCACTGTCAAAATCAGTATTCTATCGTCTCATAGTATAAATATGCGTTGCAAGTCGAAGTGCTAACGTTATTTCTACACCCTTGATCTCCTAGCAACAAATAATTCTGAGCTAGTAAAGAGCATCAAAACAGATACAGAGATTAGCGAACATAGAGTTCTAGTAACGAGAATGAATATAGAAATTATCCAAATGCACCAAAATAGACGAAAAATATGTCTATTCAATAGAGCAGATAAAAATTCACTTCACGCTTTCCTGAGGGATAGTTTCCAGTCTTTCGCACCTAAAAATGCGAGTGTAGATCAGTTGTTGCTTCCTTTCAAAGACATAATATCAATAGCAACCGAGAGATTTATACCAAATAAATTAATAAAAGAGGGGGCTGACCCCGTGGTACACAAAACAGGTCAGATCACTGTTGTAGAAGCAAGGAAAAACGCTTGCAAAATTTAAAAAAGACACAAAACACGCCAGAATCCTATAAATAACATAGAAAATACAGCAGATATTAAGATGCGGTCCTATCCTGCACAATCGTTTTAAAGATACGTTAAAAATATTAAACACTATTTATTTTAGGTAAAAAAGTAAAGAAAAAGAAGTGGAGCATGAAGCACAGAAAACAGATAAAGGCGCAAATAATGAATTTACCTGAAACAGAGTAGCAGGGGTGGGCGCGATTGCGCAATGATGGGAGCACATTCCCACTTCTGGTCAACATGCCGACGTTTAGAATACTACCAGAAAATGTTGCAACCACGATTGTCTTTTACTGCTAAACAAATTTATTGCTTGCTGTACCAGCCGGGCCATTATGGGATGGAGAGTATTTTATTTGAAAATTGATGTCCGAAGATATTTGTACATTTCCTATCCCTTAACTAATGTAAATACGTAAGGCATATGTTCAATTACGTAACACAAAAACTGTGACACGTAACCCCTGGTTTCAGCAATTATAGAAAAGAAGAAAACTGGTAAGTTCTGAAACACTTCTGGGTGAGTAACTTTAAAAAGTGAATAAGGGAAATTATTGTTCACTTCGATGTATAGCCTTACAATAAAGAGCAGGGACAAAAGACTACAACCCTGTTTTGCATATAACGGCTTTGTTCTTTCTCTTTAAATCGTTTCGAAATGTAGTATTTCTTTTGGTAGTATCCTTACGGACGACCCGGAGAATAATCCAGTTACATATTTTATTTCTTTCTTTATTTTTTTCCATATTTTTTTTTTTAGGCTGTGGTATAGGAAAGAAACAGTGTGGCGAATGGAGATTTGGGTGTGACGGGAGACGTGCAGAGAAGAGTCCTCTGCAGTCAGGCTCGTCACTGTGTCCTCGCTGGCGGAGTGGTCAACGCGTCTGCCTAGTAAGCAGGAGATCCCGGTTTCGAATCCCGGCCAGACACAAATTTTTATTCCCCGCACTTTGGTATTCCATCTAAACCTTTTTTTTTTTTTTAATACAAAAACACCACTTCTGGAGAGGGGAGAGGAGCGCGGCCTGCCGCGGCTCTGGTGGCCAGCAGCACCGCAGCAGCCGCCCCCACGACCCACAGTTACTACAGACATCTTTCCTCTTTTTTTTCCTTTTAACATGAAATTAAAACAACTGTATATATACAAACGTGGAATAAGCAGCAAAAACCATTTAAAACCAGCAAACATGACCTCCTCCGTTTGAAATGTGACAAACGGCACTGAGCTTCCGAACCAATACATACAGAACGTTAAACAAAAACACCACTTCTGGAGAGGGGAGAGGAGCGCGGCCTGCTCGGCTCTGGTGGCCAGCAGCACTGCAGCAGCCGCCCCCACGACCCACAGTTACTACATACATATCAACTTTCCTCTTTTTTTTCCTTTTAACATGAAATTAAAACAACTGTATATATATACAAACGTGGAATAAGCAGCAAAAACTATTAATATCAGCTAACAACCCTAACCAATACCTTGTCTTTCAAAAAGTATTTTCAACATGTTCCCATATTTCTTATGCTGATCTGGGTATTTTTTAACTCTTTCGTACTGCATTTTCATGTATAACTGTAAATCGATTTCATTATCCGCGCCCAAATTGTTAATTACGTAGCTTACATAGTTACCCATTATCCAGTGGATGGCATTGTTTTTCGTCTGAGGAAAATATTTTATTTGCGGCCGATAGAGAAGCTCCGATGTAACATTATCAGGAGTAGCCCTTGTCAGAAGGGCGATTTTGGATCGCAACCAGTGCCAATTATTAATGCGTGCACTACAAGTGAATCTGTGGAGTACTGTGTCCACCAGATTACATTTCAAGCAGAGATTTGTGTCATTGCGACCGATAGCGTAGAGTCTTTCATTTGTGGTAACAGTATTGTGCACTGTTTTATACCAGGTAGATTTGACATCGGAACTGAGGCCTTTCATAGTGATGTTTGCCCATATAATCTTCCAGTTGTAATTGGAATATTTCTCCTCAATTTTACTTCTCACTTCTTTCCCCCTCCTTTCTCGCATGATGTCGCTTGCTCTGATATTAGGTGAGTTCATTATTCTTCTGCTAATATAACTCGCTTCAATGTAAAAGGCTCTTACATGCTGTAATTTGGTATTAATTCTTTGTACATCTACAGGGGGCTTAAGACTCTGTGGCGCTACACTTTTGAACAGTTTAGTTGTTATACTGTCTGGGCTATCTTTAAATATATTCTGTAACCTTTTCAGATACAGAGCGGATGCCTTGTTATGTATATCAACTAGACCTAGACCGCCATTACTAGGGTCTAGCGTGACAGTCTGCAGATTCACTCGGAAGATCTCTCCCTTCCATAAGTAACTGGCAACCACCGACATGACGTTTTTACCTATCGTCTTAGGTAGAGGGAAGACTTGGGCTATGTAGAAGGCCTTGGAAAGAATGCAACTGTTTACAAATTTCACCCTCTGAACTTGATCCATATATCATTGAGAATTGGCTATTACAGCCCCATGAATGTTCCTTAAGGTAGCTTTCCAATTGACGGCTGTCATTTTCATTGGGCATGGTGTCAGGATTGTCCCCAGTGCTTTGTGCGTACTGACCACTTTTGCCCAGTCTGTATCCATTCTTTCAAGACCCCTTAGATTTAACAGTTTACTTTTATCGTTATTCACGAGCGCCCCGGACACACTGCAGTACTTTTGAAGTATGTTTCAGCCGGACCAGTTCGACTCGGTCCCTCACGACAACCCCCACGTCGTCAGCGTAAGCCCTTATGACAGTTTTTTGGCTAGAGAAAGGTATACCAGAGAGGTGAGCATGAACAGTTAGTAATAGTGGCTCTAGTGCAATTACATACAAATACATAGCCAACGGACTGCCTTGTGGCACTCCACGGAGCAGATGGATCTGTGATGATAGCTGGCCATTGACTGCAATTTTCGCCCGTATACCAGTCACCATATTTTTTATTACATTAACTGTACTTTGGAGGAAACCCAGTTTTTCCATTACTGCGAATAAAAAGATGTAGTTTACACGATCGAAAGCTTTGAAGAAATCAATGAACATGAGAGCACATTTTATCTTGGTTACACATGTTACGGCGATTATGTCTCGGTATTCAGAGATGGTGTGAAAGATACTTCTATTTGCTACACATGATTGGTGTCGACTAACTATTTTGATTGAGTGAAGGGAAAGTCGCTGTTTCAAAATTCTGCACACGATCTTATAATCTGAATTTAAAAGGGAAATTGGGCGGAAGTTATTCAAACTCTTTTTGGTATTGCTCTTCGGGATAAGAACGATTTTACTTTCTTTAAAGTCCTCAGGTATCGTATTCCCATTTAGAATCTCATTTACAAGACACGTAAATTTGTCACCAATTATGGACCAGTATTTGACGTAAAATTCAATAGGCAGACCGTCAGGACCAGGAGATTTATTTAGCGGGGAATTCAACACCGTCTCAAGTACGTCATCATTGCTAATTTCAGAAAGAATTCCGTCGTTATCCTCTGCCGTTAACTTCGGTGTCACGATGTGAATGAAGTCTTGGATAGATCTTTCATCCAACTGTCCGGAGGAATAAAGTGTTTTAAAGTAGTTATGAACCTCGCCCATAATATCTTTCTGAGTTGTCAGTGTCGTACCGTTCGTTAGCGTCAGTTCGTCTATTAGAGTTCGGCGTCTGTTCTTTGCATGCCTAATCAAATGATACAAAGATGTTGTTTCGTCCTCTACTATTGACTTCGCTTTGGACTTGATTTTAAGACCCTCCATCTGTCGCCTTTTAAGTGTAAGTAGTTTCGCTTTGACTCTCTTGATGTCTTGTAATCGGATGTTTGATACATTTGCCTGGTGGTATAGGTCTCTGAGCAAAGTGTAATAATATTCCATTGCACCTTTCAGCTCCCTAGTTCTCTGGTAACCGTAACTTCTAAGAACCCGACGTAACCTAGGTTTGGCACACGTGGTCCACCAGTCTAACACTGTAGGGTACCTACCTATAAATCTCAGACACGTGCTCCACGCTGCTGTTACTTCGTCTGCCAAGTCTTGTTCTTCCAACAAAGATACATTTAAGTTCCACTGATTTCTGTAAATACGAGTCTGTAAATTTAAGCAAGCGAGCATGCTACTATGGTCACTGAAATATGCTGCAATTATTTCTGATTTCAGGAGGGAGCTTTGTAGGGTTTCAGAAACATAGATTCTGTCGATTCTACTACAGGAAGAGGATGACACATACGTGTATTGGACTAACGTTGGATACTTTATTTCCCACGTATCTTTAAGATGAAGTTCATTAACTAGGTGTTTCAGTTCCACCGATCCATTAAAGTTTGGTGTTTGATCCTTACGATTTAGGACGCAATTGAAATCGCCACCGATTACAAGACGTACTGGATTTTTACGTAACAAATAAATTAGTTCTTCTTTATAAAATGCTGCTCTTGCTGATCTATTAGAATTCCCAGATGCGGCGTACAAATTAATAAATGTTATTCCGTAAATATTAATTGCTATAGCCCTGCCAGACTCCAATTTTTCTACATCTGTTACTGGAATACCCTCCCTGATTAAAAAGGCGGTTCCTGTAGTCGATACAAGGGAGACGTTCAGGATTTCTACATAGCCAGGTACGGTGAGGTGTGTCGTCGTTGCCTCTTGAAGAAAAGCAATATCAGTATCAGAGTCATACAAGAATTCTTTAAGAGCCGCTACCTTTAAATCAGATCGTATCTTGTTAATGTTTATCGTGGAAAGAGAATATGCTTGCATTGCTTAGGGTTGTAACTAGAGTTCGGTTTAAAGTCTGATTGCTATATTTTAAGTCCTTGTTTCTCTACAATGTATCCAGACGTTTATCATGTTACGCAGGTGGAGGGACTCTTAACAGTTAGTTTCCACTGGACTGCTTAGTTTGTCGGGGTTGTGCGTCGGTGACGTCGTCAGAAAGTTCGTCTTCCGTCTGCTCTCTGACTACGTCGTATCGTATGTTCTTCTGTTTTTTATTAGTTCTCTGTGACTTCGTTGATGCCTGATTTCGAGCGACAGAGAGATTCGGCTGTGGTTTTAATTTACCCCGTCTCTGGAAAACCTGAGAGGCAGCGGCTGCAACTTCCGCGCCCGGTGTTGGCGCTGCTGCCGCCGCCGCCTCGCCGGCTGTTATGGAAATCTGTTTACTTATCACCGCCACATGTTGTGTTTCGACCGTATCATGTTGCGGTTCTTCGCGCACTGACTGTATAGACACAAGTTGTTGACCTAACACTTCCGCCGGTTTTCCTCCTACTGCTGTCTGCGGCGCGGATGGTGGTTGTTGTGGATGTGCGTCAACCAAGTCCACCGTCACGCGCTGAGGCAGCTGGTTAGCCTCGTTAGAATTTGCAGATTGTTCGACATTTTGTGTCATTTCCCTCATCCCACTACCTTCGCTGGCCGTTGCTGCTTGTTCCAAAACATGAGATACGCTTGGATCCGGTAACAATTCCACTTGCATGTTCTCTATTTTTTCCGAGAAGTCGTCGCTACACGATTTCTGTTTGCGAATTGCCGGTGAACTACAGGTATCGTCATCTAAGTGATCATCAGTGAGCGCAATAGGCCGTTTTTTATTTTGCACATCACTATCGCGGGAGGACGAATCTTGACTTGACCGTGTCGGGAGCGGAGGAAATGCACTGCCGTCAAGAGAACTGTCATCACGACTTGTTGCAGCATTAGGGATATCCGCCTGGTGTTCAGAATTAGCAGTAGCCAACACTTCGTTTAGAGTTAATTTACGGCGTTGCATTAAATTATTTTTCAGTACAACAGCACGACGGGGACAATCCTGCCGCAAATGACCTGCTTCATTACAAACATGACACGTGGGGGTTTGTGCAGAGTAAACAATATGAGCTCTTTGGCCTTCCACCGATATATATGAAGGGATGTTAGTTTTCACCTCCATCTCAACGGAACGGACACCATTAAAGCATTGCAGTTTATATTGCTTGGACCAACGTTCATTAAAAATTTCCTTTACTTCCCCATATTTAACCAGAGCGTCCCTAATTTTCTCACTGTCAACTTCAATAGGGACATTTAACACTCTAACTGTTTTATATGCCGAGTCAGCTCGCTTTACAGACACCTTAGTTTTTGTGCCGTCTCTATGCACGTATTCAACATGTTTGCCAGTTCTACTGAGCAGTCTATCTACAGTAACAGCATCCAGAAATTTTACAAAAACACAGTAATTATCAGAGTCTAGTTGCGCGGTATGAACTGAGTCAGGATTGATGCCAAGTACCTGTGTAATCTAGTCGTCGATCTCCAGCGTCGTTGGTTGAACCCGCCGAGTCTCCTTGTCGAAAGCAAAAACCACAGTATTCTTGCGGACTGAGTTTTCCATGCTGTAATATTGCCGGGGGAATTCGGTCAAATCCGAGATTCCAAATAAAGAGCACTATCCGTCGAATTAACGACAACTATCCCGTTAAGGATATGACACAGGTAGTAACACGTTGACACAGTCAGACACAGAACACGATAGTAAACACCGACGTAAACACTGACAACCCGCAGCAGAGACCGAAAGCGTCCGTCCGCGGCGACAGCTGAAGCCGGAATCACCAAAAACCTAGTACAGTGCAGCCATAACTGATCGCAAATTGCGATTTATTTCACGGAGAATAATCAGTTTCCAGAGAACTCTATACATCTACATCTACATAGATACTCTGCAAATCACATTCAAGTGCCTGGCAGAGGGTTTATTAACCACTTTCATAACTTTTCTCTACCTTTCCATTCTCTAATAGCGCGCGGGAAGAATAACACCTAAATCGTTCCGTTTTCGATCTGATTTATCTTATTTTATTGGGATGGTCATGTCTCCCTAAGTAGGTGGGTGCTAGCAAAATATTTTCACATTCAAGTCGGTGATTGAAACTTCGCAAACAGATTACGCCGCAATGAATAACGTCTTTCTTTTAATCATTTCCACCCCAATTCGTGCAACATTTCAGTGACGCTTTCCCCCCTTAACGTGATAGAACAAAACGAGCTGCCCTTCTCTGAACTTTCTCAATGTCTTCCGTCAATCCCACCTGGTGAGGGTCCCACAAGGGGCAACAGTACTCCAGGAGAGGACGCACAAGTGTGATGTAGGCAGTCTCTTTGGTGGAGCTGGTGCATCGTCGAAGCGTTCTGCCGATGAAACGTAACCTTTGGTTCGCCTTCCCCACAATATTTTCTTTGTGTTCTCTCCAGTCAAAGTTGTTCGTAATAGTAACTCCTAGGTATTTGGTAGAATCTACTACCTTAAGGTTTGACTTATTTATCGCGTAATTGAAATTCAGCGGATTTCTTTTAGTGGTCATGTGTATTACTTCACACTTTTCTTTATTTAGTGTCAATTGCCAACCGTCGCAGCGTGCAGAAACCTTGTCTAAATCGCTTTGCAGTTGCTTTTGATCCTCTGTTGACTTCACTATCCGATAAACGACAGCATCATCCGCGAACAATCTAAGGGAGCTATTCAGATTGTCTCCTAAATCGTTTATAAACACGAGGAAGAGTAGGGGACCTATAACGCTTCCCTGTAGAACACCAGATAATTAACACTTCTGTTTTACTCGATGACTTACCGTCAATTACAACGAACTGTGTCCTTTCTGATAGGAAATCGTGAATCCAACCGCACAATTGGGGAGATATTCCATAAGCACGCAATTTCATAAGAAGCCGCTTGTGGGGTACAGTGTCAAAAGCCTTCCTGAAATCCAGAAATATGGAATCGATTTGAGATCCCTTGTCGATGGCACTTAATACTTCATGTGAATAAAGGGCAAGCTGTGTTTCGCAAGAGTGATTCTTTCTGAATCCGTGTTGACTACTGGTCAATAGGTCGTTCTCTTCGAGGTAGTTCATAATATTCGAACAATGTAAATGTTCCAAATCCTACAGCAAATCGACGTCAATGAGATAGGCCTGTAATTTTGGGGATCACTCCTATTGCCTTTCTTGAATATTGGAGTAACTTGGGCAACTTTCCAGTCTTTGGGTATTAAATACATATCACCGTTGTAATGTCGTAACGAGGCGAGTTCCACGTACTTTACGGTACGCCAGTGCTCGAAACTCGTGTGTGTCCGTCATGGCGAAAAGCATGCACGACATTTCCCGCGAAACGACCAGCCGCGTGCGCGCGTCCGTATCTGGTCCGCAGCGGTGCGTATCGTAAGTTAACCGCGCCTGACGCAGAATCCCGGCTACCTGCTCGAAACGAGACACTGACGCCGGCGGAACATTACGATACGCCCGGCGCGCGTATTAGAACGCGTATCCGGACACGCTATGACGATCGCGCGGGCACACAAAGCCGACGCACAAAAGAGCGCCGAGCTAGCGCTGGGTGCGGTGGGGTGGGGTGGGGTGGCGGAGTCGTGTTGTTCTGCCAGGGGGAGGAAAAATATACGGCGACGGCGCGGGGGTAGTGGATGCGCTCGTCTAGCTCGGCGCAGTGGAGATTGCGGCGGTATTATATTTGCCGGCCGTGTGGTGTGTCCGCCTTCCCCGGTCACAATGCGCGCTGGAGCGCGGCGGTCGTGTGCGGCATTAACCCGCGGTTCACAATGGCCCCCTCCCCTTCCTCCCCCACCCCCTTCCACCCCCTCCGCTTTAATTAACAGCAGGTCCAGGTGGGTCGCTACTACTTCGCTACCGGCTAGCGCGCCGTTTCCACCCCGGGCTATTGAAATTCTGGCGCGGAAACGGTTGTGCCGCGGGGCTGCCTACCTGGCAGGGGTCGGACAGAGCGCCGGCTAGTTGCCGTGTTCTCGGCCCGGCTACACGGTAATTCGCAGATCCCCCACCCGGAGAGTTTACGACTTTAAATAGCTGAGCCAGGCGGTATCGTCCGATTTCGACCGAGGGCTGGGAGCGTTGCGAGGGCGACCGATCCAGATAGCCTCATCATACAGAAACCTGCCTAAAGAGAAAGCGTCTTCCAGCAGGGAGCCTCATTACGATAGCTGTCGTGTGGTATAACGGACTTCAGCAAGAATTACCAGTGTATTTAACAAAATTTTACTAGCTAAGCCATATAACACCGTACCATGGCTCAATTTCTCCTTCTATGAAATTCATAATATTTTGATAAATTTATTTAAATCTAGCGTAAACCCGCGACTCCACTTTCGTGTTGGTTGATTATGATAGATAAGTAGTGTGCTATTTATTTATTCTTATATTTTCTTATTTGCATTCCTCTCTTTACAGAGAAAGAGCGGAAGACATTGTAGCATGCTTAGACCAAAGATATGGTCTGTGGCATTACGTTTCGCTGTATGTAACCTCCTTGCTATAGAGTCGCAAACGTCATCGCTGGCCTTCAGTCTTAATTTTTTTAAAATAATTTGACGACTTTCAACCACCATATCTTCTGCCTTCTTATAGCTATCGGTATGGAACTGCTGTGGAGTAGAACGGGAGATTTCGGACAACAATTACACACAGACCATTCGTTTGCGTTCTGTAGTTTTCGCTGCAGAGCGAAATATTAACACACACACACACATGTAGAATTTTATATTCGCCGATAACTTTTCATTCCAATATACTGCAGCCTTTTATCATTATCAACCCTCAAGCAAAAAAGCAACCATTAAAACCATTTTCAAAGAGTAAATATAATTTTCAAAGAGTAATTATTGTTCCGCATTTCGCGTTATATTCTTCAAATTACTAAATATCTATCAGATCGCTATAAAACCGTGCCTAAAACCTTCCTCAGGTATAAATTAGTAATTCTACATATATTTAAGTCTATGCGTCTAGTCGTTCGGACGTGATAAGCGTACACCGAACAGACATTCAGATTAATATATTTAGATAAATAGCTATCCGATCGCCATAAAACTGTGCCTAAAGCCTTCCCCGGGTATACATTAGTAACTGTACAAATTTGTAGCTCTTTATGTCTTGTGGTTCAGACGTGACAAACGTACACCGAACAGACATTCACATTTATAGATATAGACTGATAAAACAACCTAGACCCCAAAGCTAAATTTTTTATTTACAGAGTGCTGACTAGTTTCGACTTGTCAGTCATTTACAAATCTATAAACAAGCAAAAGAGAAAATATCAGAATAGATTACGTAATACGTTAAAATGTGACCTTTACAGGGTTGAATGAAATGTCGCGCCTTTAAATACAATGACTTTACAATTTTTCGTCTTAGCTAAATTTTATATTCATTAAAAGTGACTTCAGTAAGAATAACCAGTGCATTCACAAATGAAAGAATTTTTAACAAAATTTTACTAGCTGAAGTACATGGCTCAATCTCTTTTTCTTTAAAATTCATAAAATTTTGAACAATTTATTTAAAACTGATAAAACAGCATAGACCGCAAAGCGAAATTTTTTTATTTACAAAGTGGTGACTAGTTTCGACTTGTCAGTCATTTACAAACCTGTAAACGAGAAAAAGAGAAAATTTCAGAATAGATTACATAATATGTTAAAATGAGACTTTTACAGGGTTGAGTGAAATGTCACGACTTTAAAAACAATGAATTTACAATTTTTCGTCTTAGCTACAATTAATATTCATTAAAAGTGACTTCAGCAACAATAAGCAGTCTATTCATAGATGAAAGAATTTTTAATAAAATTTTACTAGCTAAACTATATAACACTTTAAAATTCATAAAATTTTGAACAATTTATTTAAAATTGATAAAACAGCCTAGACCGCAAATTTTTTATTTACAAAATGGTGACTAGTTTCGACTTGTCAGTCATTTACAAACCGGTAAACAAGCAAAAGAGAAAATCTCAGAATACATTACGTAATGTGTCAAAATGTGACTTTTACAGGATTCAATGAAATGTCATACCTTTAAAAACAATGAATTTACAATTTTTCGTCCTAGCTAAAATTAATATATATTAAAACAGTATAAAAAGAGATTCTATCCCAGTTGGCAAGAGCCTATTAACTGTAAAGCGTTAAACATGTCATTTTTTTATGTATGGGACGCTATATATCCTATTTCATAAAATATATATGCTTGTAAATTGTCTTGTCTTTAAGTAAATTGTTTATTTTTTTTGAATTTTAACTAATTGTAAGACCGCCCAATCTACATGCTGAGGATGTCAGATTTTACAGTCATCTTCTGTAATTGTAAAATAGAGTTTCCGTGGTTTTTGTGTGTTTGTTTCTGTTACATAAAAATCTTAAATTTTGTTCCAATCATGATGACAGGCAGCCCGTTTGAGTTCACTGTCTACACTGTCTGCTGCTTGTCGAAGGGTACTTTACCTATGGACTGTAAATCTAAGCGACTTAACTTATGTGGTTATTAGGCTTACAAACTAACTTATTCTAAGAACAACACACACACACACACACACACACACACACCTCTGCCCGAGGGAGGACTCAAACCGCCGACTGCGAGTAACCGCTCGCTCCACATCAACGTGTCTTAGAACGCTCGGCTACTACGCCTCGGCTGGAATTCGACTAAAATCTGCAATTTCATTTCCATCTTGAGGAAATTTTGTTGCCTACATAAGGTTTCATATGGTGCATCGCACACGGTATCCTACAACAGACTAGGACACCTTTTACTGCTTACCATGAATGCTGGCTCATATGTGTATTGTTCGTGGAGAATGATTTCTTTTTATTTCTTCATTTTTGTGGCCATGATGTTGCTTTTATAATTTTTTCGTCTATGCATCTACAAATAAGATGCGACTTTTCTTCACTAGAGGCGTCATGGTCTATAATGATAGTTGTCAGCTATTTGTTTTGTTTGTTGGAAGTGATTCCTTACTTACGGAAATTTGTGTGAATGTTGAGTGGTTTGTTCCATACTTCCATGATCTGATATTTTCTTCAATTACTTACAAAACAAGCAACGCAATTCTAAAACACACTCCCAAGCTAAAACCAAAAACACTTAACTACAGAGACAGCGATATTAAATAGATTGGCATGACTGGGGACAACACGTCAGAGCATGAAAGTATCGAACAAACCACTCATCATTTGCAGAAATTTGAGTAAGTAACAAGTCAGTATTTCGCACGTTTTGCTTACGAATTGTTCTCGATCCAATAAAAAAAGTAGATATCTGCTGTTACAGACCACTGAAGATGTTCAACTGTCATTAAAACGAAACACATCTGCTGAAAAAGGTCGCATATTTCATGTTGCACAGATGGACAAAAGTACCGATCAATTATTATTATTATTATTATTATTATTATTATTATTATTATTATTATTATTTAATCGGCAAGCCAACGCATGCTATACGGCAAATCGTACCTTGAAATGAACTCTGACCACCACGAAAGATAACAGATACATGAGATATTTCATAGATGTGGGAGGAGGAGGTGGATTGAGGAGGTAGAGGAGAACAGAGAGAGAGAGAGGACGATGACATGGGCGGAGGGCGAGGTCAGATGGTGGACCTACAGAGAGAGAGAGAGGGGGGGAGGGGGATATGAACAGAGAAGAGTGTGTGTGTGTGTGTGTGTGTGTGTGTGTGTGAGAGAGAGAGAGAGAGAGAGAGAGAGAGAGAGAGAGAGAGAGAGAGAGAGAGAGAAGAGGGAGAGAGAGAGAGAGAGTGGACTAACGGAATTATGGAGTAAACAAATGCCCGGACAACGACGGGTTTTCATCTTTTATGGAATTGGAAACTACATAAATAATCTTTATTTGTTTTGGTTAATTTGTTACCACATGATTATAATATCGAGCAAGTAGCCAGATTTTAGGATTGCCTAAATTGCATGCCATAGTCACTTCAGTATAGGTTTAGTTTTATAGAACCAATCACATGGCGTCATTTTCATTAAAAAGAAATAAATGAACAAACCAAACAAAGAAAACATGACTATAATAACTCACGAAAGGGAAGTTACCAAATAGATGCGATCTGGCAAATACAGACTCAATAAAAAAAAACCAAACGGCAATGGCAAATAGCTGAGCGCTCTAAGGTGCCTTGCTGTGAAGTGCATGGTTGTTTCCCGTTGGAGGTTTGTGTCCTTCTTTCAATATATATATATATATATATATATATATATATATATATCCCGTGGGCACTGCAGACGGCAATCGCCATGCTGCCTGGCCGGTACCTGAGCCCTAAAGACGGCATATGCCGCAGCCGGTTCCACTGCCTGTGGGCCTGTGGACGTCAGTACCCGTTCAGGGTTGCTGCTTACACGCTGACCGCCACAGTGTTTCGAATGCTTAGAATATTTATCAACTGATTCTGAGCAAACTATTCAATGCAAAAATTTCATTTTTCACATCTTATAGTGTGATACATTAGCTCGATAATGATCTCACATTCTATTCGTTATTCATTATAGTCACTGTGCTACATCAAATTAAGTAAACTAATGCACAAAAATTCACAGACGAAAAATTGCATTTTCTAGACTTTGCATATGATGGCTTTTAGCACATAAAAAGCTGCGAATAAGATGTACGTAAGATATCTAAATTTTATTTAAGGTTGAGAACAGAATGAAAACTCATTTTATTCTTGAGATATAGAGTTTTATGTCCGATGGACGTATAATATACTGCAAGGTAACGTACAAGAATTCTTACGTCAGTCGTGTGCTGCGATCGCGTCCCAGTGTTAACATATATGCAGGGGTACGAATTGCAGTAAGATGTAGTATATTGCACGGTGCTGATATTATCTTGTCCATCCCCTGAACTAGTCCAAAAAACAGTACGGAACATATGACGGGTATTCAAATGAAAAGGTATGAAACGTCTTACAAACAAATCTGTTGAAATTTGAATATGACGCTTCGGAGGTTCGATACTTCTCAAATTCCTCGAGCACGGAAAAACACTTAACAGTAACGTGTACTGTGAGACACTATGTAGCCTAGTCAAGTTCTTCAAGAGGAAAAGTCCTGATATGGTCACAGTGGGAGTGGTACTTATTCATGATAACGTGCGTTCACACGTCTCCAGGGTCACACACAATGTACTGGCTATGTTCAAGTGGGAGCAGCTTAAGCATCCGCCCTACAGCCCAATGTCACCCTGTGACTTCTATCGGTTTGCTACGCCAAAATAACATCTCAAAGGGAAACAGTAGAAGAATGGCTCTTGCCACAGCCACGGGAATTGTGGGAAAAGGGAATTCTTCGGCTCGTAAAACTGTGGAATCTGACCTCTGGTGATTACTTTTGAAAAAATACTTCAATTATACCCACAGTCTCGTTTTGTACCTTTTCATTTTATCACCCCTCCTTGTATATTGCTTCCAGAATGAGTTTAGATATTTGTCAAACAATGCCGTCTTTTTTTTTTTTTTTTTTTTTTTTTTTTTTTTTTTTTTTTTTTTTTTTTTTTTTTTTACTCCTGCGCGTCGACAATTTCAAATTGCTTGTCGGTGCGGTACATTAAGTAACATACCAAAGCGTATTGTAAGTTAATTCACAACAATGGATGGCACAAAATAAAATAATTCTAGTTTGTAGTTATAAGACGAGAGCTAACGTAGTTTCCTCATCATAAATGCTGATCGGCCTTGTTATTCGCTTTTAATATTCCTTCATGAACGAGCTATTTAATACTTTGTAATTCCAAGATTTTTGTAATACAAATACTGTAATGATATTGAAGCATATATTCTATAGAAACCACGGCATGAATTTTATGAAGCACTGAGGTACAAAGAAACAAACCCCCCATGGATCAGCAGTGCCTTGTGGTAACCTGTTTGGCAGCGTGGTGTTCCAGCTGATCAAAATAAAGGGGACTATTTGGCCTCGTATCTGATTAAAGGGGGCGGTCCGTAGCGAGATTTACGACTGTCCCACTGTTTGTTATTTTCGTAGATTAGCATCTGTGCCAGATTGTATCTGCACAGGAAATACTGGCGTGCCGGAAAAATACCCTTATAACAAAACACTGCTAATATTTTCTTTCTTACAGCCCGCTATTTAAGACCGGAAAACAAATGTAGTGTTTGTTCTTTTTTTTTTTAACTACCTTGCTTTCGTATAAATGTTTGAAGAATATGGAGAGCAAGCCATAAAAAGGTAAAAATTACATATTCAAAATACACCGCTGTATCAAATATTTTTATTTAAGACAATCGCTTTCGGCCCAAATCAAGGTATCTTCTGGTCTCTGTGTATGAGAAAAATAGCTATATAAATTGTATTGTAATGACTGATGAGGAGATTAAGTGGACCGCGGTGGAGTAGCCGAGCGGTCTAAAGCACCTCGCTGCGGAGCGCGCGGTTGCTCACCGTGGAGGTTCGAGTCCTCCCTGGGGCATGGGTGTGTGTGTTTGTCCGTAGGTTAATTTACCTAGGTTTAAGTAGTTTGTAAACTACGAACTGATTACCACGCAGTTCGGTCCGATAGATTTACAGACATTTGAACAGACAGATTAAGTGGAATAGGAGTAGTACGAGAGAGGAGGCTAAGGTGGAGGGGGGAATGGACAGTGAATGGATGGTTATGTAGAGAGAGAGTAGGAGATACGACTAAAAGAATGTTGGAATAAGTAAGTGAGGGAGAAATGACCAGTGTAGTTAAGTTTCATAGATGTACGAACAATAATTAAGCGCCTGAGCACTGCTGGATTTCCGGGCAGTTAATACAGAACTGGTCTATCAAGGAGAGGACGCCTACTTGTCATCGCTGAATTCGTCCAAATTTACGGCACATGTAGGGCGTGGTGAGATATGAAAGTGAACTAACTGGGAACTCCAGATGGCTTAGCGTTTAGGAAATAAAAAGAATTTTGATAGGGATCGATCACAATATGCACCTTATCAACTGCCCCCGGCAGAGTCTGTTTAATTAAAGAGCGTTGTTTCGCTTAGCGGTAAGTGATCGGGTTTCTGTTGAAAGGTTCGCGGGTTCGATTCCGCCGGCGGAATTTTTTTTTTTTGCTCCTTGGCAATGCGTACACTATTGATTTCATAATTATGAATATGTATACGTGCACAACCCACCCCCATGAACAACAGACATTGCCGAGGTGGGGTGGCTTGCGTGCCTCAACGATGCAGATAGCCGTACCGTAGGTGCAACCACAGCGGAGGGGTATCTGTGGAGAGGCCAGACAAACGTGTGGTTCCTGAAGAGGGGCAACAGCCTTTTCAGTAGTTACAGGAGCAACAGTCTGGATGATTGACTGAGCTGGCCTTGTAACATCAGCTAATGTGGCTTTGCCACACAGTTACTGCGAACGGCTGAAAGCAAGGGGAAACTACAGCCGTTACTTTTCCCGAGGACATGCAGATCTACTGTATGGAAATATGATGATGGATCCTCTCGGGTAAAATATTCCGGAATTAAAATAGTCCCCCATTTGGATCTCCGGGCGGGGACTACTCAGGAGGATGTTGTCATCAGGAAAAACAATACTGGCATTCTACGGATCGGAGCGTGGAATGTTAGATCCTTTAATCGGGTAGGAAAAATAGAAAATTTAAAAAGGGAAATGTATAGGTTAAAGTTAGATATAGTGGGGACTAGTGAAGTTCGGTGGCAGGATGAACAGGATTTCTGGTCAGGTGAGTACAGGATTATAAATACAAATAAGTTGGGGGTATCACAGGAGTAGGATTGATAATGACTATGAAAATAGGAATGCGGGTAAACTACTATGAGCAGCACAGTGATCGCATTATCATTGTCAAGACAGATACGAAGCCAACACCGACAACAGTAGTACAGGTTTATATGCCAACTAGCTCTGCCGATGATGAGGAGATCGAAGAAATATATGAGGAGCTAAAGGAAATTATGCAGACAGTTAAGGGAGAGGAAAACTTACTTGTGATGGAGACTGGAATTCGGTAGTAGGAAAAGGAAGAGAAGAAAAAATAGTAGGTCAATATGGACTGGGCAAAAGGAATGAAAGAGGAACCTGCCTGGTAGAATTTTGCACGGAACATGATTTAATCGTAACAAACACGTGGATTAAGAATCACAAAAGAAGGTTGTATATTTGGAAGACACCACGAGACACCGGAAGGTATCAAATTTTATAATGGTAAAACACAGATTCCGGAACCAAGTTATAAACTGTAAAACATACCCAGTGGCAGATATAGACTCCGACCATAACTTGTTAGTCATAAACTGTAGGCTGCAACTGAAAAAACTGCAGAAATGTAGGAAAATAAGGAGATGGGACCTAGATAAATTGAAGGAACGTGAAGTTCTGGAAAAATTCAGAGGGAGATTTAGGCAACAATTGACAGGAACAGGGGGAAATAAAACAGTAGAAAAGGAATGAGTAGCATTGAGAGATGAAATAGTGAAGGCAGCAGAGGACAAAATAGGTAGAAAGACAAGACCTACAAAAAATCCTTAGATATCACAGGAAATACTAAATTTAATTGATGAAAGGAGAAAATATAAAAATACAGTAAATGAAACAGGCAAAATGGACTACAGACGACTAAGAAATGAGATTGACAGGAAGTGCAAAATGGCTACGCAGGAGTGGCTAGAAGCCAAATGCAAATCTGTAGAAGAATGTATAAGAAGGGGAAAAATAGATACCGCCTACAGGAAAATAAAAGAGACATTTGGGGACAAGAAAAGCAACTCTACGAATATCAAGAACTCAGATGGAAAACCAGTTCTCAGCAAAGAAGAGAAAGCTGAAAGGTGGAAAGAGTACATAGAGCAGCTCTACAAAGGAAATGAACTTAGAGACGATGTTGTAGGAAGGGAAGAGGAAGTAGATCAAGATGAAATAGGAGATACTATACTGAGAGATGAATTTGACAGAGCCATAGGTCAGAACAAGGCCCCAGGAGTGGATGCAAAATTTTAACACAAATTATCTGCAGAAGAATGGAAAAGCTGGTAGAAGCTGGCCTCGGGGAAGATCAGTTTGGATTCAGGAGGAACGTAGGAACCCGGGAGGCAATACTCACGTTACGTCTTATCTTAGAAGATAGATTAATGAAAGGCAAACCTACATTTTTAGCTTTTGTAGATTTGGAGAAAGCGTTTGACAATGTTGACTGGAATACACCCTTTCAAATTCTGAAGTCAGCAGGGGTAAAATGCAGGAAAAGGATAGTTATTTACAACTTGTAAAATAGCCAGACCGCAGTTATTAGACTCGAAGGGCATGAAAGGGAAGCATCAGTTGGGAAGGGAGTAAGACAGGGTTGTAGCCTTTTACCGATGTTATTCAATTTGTACATCGAGCAGGCGGTGAAGGAGAGCAAATAAAAATTTGGAATAGGGGAAGTTCAGGGGGAAGAAATAAAAACATTGTGTTTTGCTGATGACATTGTAATTCTGTCAGAGACAGCAAAGGACCTGGAAGAGCAATTGAATGGAATGGACAGTGTGTTGAAGAGAGCGTATAAAATGAATATTAACAAGAGCAAAACAAAATAATGGAATGCGGTCTTAGAAAATCAGGTGATGCTGAGGAATTAGATTAGGTAACGAAAAAATGAAGATTTTGGTACTTGGGTAGTAAAATAACATGCGATGGTCACAGTACAGAGGATATAAAATGCAGAATGGCAATGGGAAGAAAAGCGTTTTTGAAAAAGAGAAATTTGCTAGCATCGATTATTAATTTAAGTGAAAGGAAGTCTTTTATGAAGGCATTTGTGGGAATGTTGCCTTGGACGGGAGTGAAACATGGACGATACGCAGTGCGAACAGGAAGAGAATAGAGGCTTTTGAAATGTGGTGCTACAGAAGAATGCTGAAGATTAGGTGGGTAGATCGCATAACTAATGAAGAGGTACTGAACAGGATTGGTGAGAAAAGGAATATTTGGCATACCCTGACCAAAAGAAGGGATCGCTTGGTAGGACACATTCTTAGCCACCGAGGAATCGTAAATTTAGCATTGGAGGGAAGTGTGTGGGGTAAACATCACAGAGGGAGACCAAGAGACGCGTATAGTAAGCAGATTCAAGTGGATGTGGGTTGCCGTTCTTATGAGGAGATGAAAAGGCTTGCTTAGGATAGAGTAGGGTGGAAAGCTGCATCAAACCAGTCTCCGGACTGAAGACCATAACAACAACAACGTGCACAACATCAGCATGGGACGTCGTTATTTGAAACAAGCATATATGGACGGTGTTACGCATCATAGTCCAAGTGCCATATGTCATAACTGACATAATGGAACCTAAATTTTACATGTTCTTAAAATATATTTACTTATGAATGTTTCTTAACTCTTTGTACCAAAGAAAGGTTAGAGTACTTTCACTTAGTAGTGAAATCTCACTGTACATAACTACTAAACAGCACTAATTGCGCTCACATCAGAAATATAAGGTAACAGCGCTTGATCTTGTGAAGCATAACACGATACACATGAGGAACTGTTGCAAGATGAAGACGGATTGCCAACATGCAGTATCAAAGTAATTACTCCAAAATGTACGACTCTAGTGCAACCATGCGATGTGTATTTTTATCGTCATGCAAAAAGTTTAGTAAAAAAAACTTCAAAACTGCATTTACCTAATCGAGAAAGAAGAAGAAAACATTTCCCGAGAAGCTTGCATCACATTCCATTCCATTATACATGACCAGCTGTTCTCGCAAGTATTCAGCGATTTGATGCGATACCAGTGGTTCGCTGCTGGACTGTGCAATGAAAGAAGCTGTTTTCAGAATGTCAGTCAAGTTTGTTTATCTAAGGAGACATTAAAAAAAACATATAAGTGCAAAAGGGCGGCGATCATAATGTGCGCAGGATGAGGTCAAAGTTATTCTTTCCCATTTTTCTACGATGATTATCAGTCCGGTACATGCAATTGATCGACTGCAAAAGAATGAAAGTATCGATTTACATACACGACGTCCCAAGTACGCGTTAACTACAGTCCCTTGTTTGTAGTCCCGAATTTCATCAAATGCCCTTTATTTTTTTGCTTATATAAATTAATAAAATAACCTGTATGATGTTGCAAACTCTGCAAACCACTGCGAAGTGTATGGCAGAGGTTACGTCCCACTGTACCAGTTATTAGGGTTTTTACCCATTCCATTCACATATTGAACGTGGGAAGAATGAATGTTTAAATGCCTCCGTGCGTGCTATAATTAATGTAATCTTGTCCTTACGATCCCTACTGGAACAATATGTAGGTTTAGAAATCCGAACCGGTCTTGCAGGAACTATACTCTCAGTATCAGCCGTAACATTATTTGTTAATTTCAAAGTCAGTAATCAGCTTTGTGTTTTGGTGTGGATAGTAATAAAGCCCCATAATTTGCATCCCGGATTTTATTCAGACGAAATACCTTCCCGTAACTAGTAAATACATTTCAGCTCTTTTAATGGCCCTTCAAGCAATACTCCAATGTGCTCTCTAGCTGCTCAGGGACTATATCATCGAGAGAATTTCCTTCAAAAGAGGTACGAGGAACGTCTACACGTCGGCTAACAAGTCTGACTGGAAAGTTTGTCAGCTTAATGTGCAGATCCCGAATGAACAGTGTGGGCCGGTAAATCCGCACGCTTCCTTTACCATCTTCTACGAACTCCTAACTACGCTTACAGTTTCAAGATAGGTTTAGTCACTAGAAGGGGATTATTGCAGGATTCACTTTCAAATCCCGCATTTTTTAATTTAAAATTATTCTATGAATTTTTTTTCTCTACCACCTGTTTAACAGGTAATTAAAATCTTATGAAAATCCATCGTACTGGTGTTTTAGGATCAGAAACTGGGAATATTTTATAAAAGCATTTATTTTGTCCGTCGCAGTTGCACAATTTTGAAGTCAGTGATCAGTTTCGGACTCTACCGTCCATTATCAAACCGTTAGCCTTTTTCAAAACGTGATAATCCAATGCATTAATTAAAACATCCGGGCTAATTTGTCGTGGTCCATCAATAAAACGTCTTACTCCCGACGTTTCGTTGCCTACTGCGGGCAACATCTTCAAGGGTGAGTCGATGATTGCCTACTAGGCGAGATAGATAGATAGATAGATAGATAGATCGAGCTCTCCATCCAAGAAGAAAAGGGTATGAAAACAAACCACAACAACAACTGTCGGCCGGAAAAGTTTTTCTTCCTTTCATCCACAAAATTACGGACCGTATTGGGAAAGTTTTGGCCAGGTTTCAAGTGCAGACCCTCTTTAGACCTACCAAGAAAATTAGCGAATGCTTACGATCGGTGAAAGAGGCATGGTGTATATAGGAACAACAAAAAGGAGTGTTAATACTCGCATATTAGAACACAAAAGGATTTGTCGCCTGGGTCACACAGACAAGGCAGCTGTGACAGATCATGTTTTTACACGTGGTGACCATGAAATAAAATTTAGTGAAACGAGCATGCTAGCCAGGACGTCGCATTATTACACACGGATGTACAGAGACGCCATAGAAATACAGAAACACCACAATAATTTTAACAGGAAAGAATAAGGTTTGAAATTAGATAATATTTCGCGGTCAACTTTGAACTAAAGATATGACAATCGATTACCTGCAATCGAGAGAGATGACGTTGGTCAAAGATAGCTTCATAGTCGGCAGCACGTGACAAGTGGTGGCGCCATCTATGCCCTCTATATAAGCAGGACCTCCAGCGCCTAGTAGGCAGTCGTCGACTCACCCTTGAAGATGTTGCCCGCAGTAGGCAACGAAACGTCAGGAATAAGGAGTTTCATTGATAGACCACGGCAACTTAGCCCGGAAGTTTTAATTAATGAAGACGCCGGCCGTGAAAGCCTACATTATATACTCCAATGCATGTCAGGTGCAACTGAGACGGACAAAATAAATTGTTTTACAAAACTTATAGTCTGCTTAACACAATTAATGATAATTCTCTGCAGGTGAAATAATAACACTTGAAACTAAGTAACTTATTACTCAGTCCAAAGCAGGTGGGATGCTACATTAACTCTTTCAGTCACACTTTTACAATAGGAACATAATTACCAATGTCTGTTCATTGAAGCATTGTTACAACTGAAATATCACAGACAATAGAGGAAATATAATATAGGTATTCAGGGTTTCAAGGACTGAGGTTGTCATTAACGATAATCACCATGAATATTGCTATAAATAATACTAGGATGATTGTGAATGTTATTTATTAGACGAATCATCATTACAAACGTACAAAACTAACAAAAGCAAATTATTTTTTATGAAAATCTGCAAAACATGTTTTACCATTGCGTAAGCAAAGAGGCACTTTACATGTACTACACTGCCATACAGGACGCACGGGAGATATTTTAGTGGTACAATTGCAGCATCTTCTTGATGTGCTTCTTTCAGGTTGATGGCGACTGGATTCTAGACGAATTTCCTGCGGGACTGTAGGTTTGTGGCGTTTTATAAACGCAGGTCCTGGAGATGAGGCCGCGGAATTACGGCTGCTGTTCACTGAATCCGGCCTGTGTTTGACATATGCAGGTGCCAGTAGGCCCCGATATACTTCTCTCCGGAAGTCTTTCAGAATCAGCTTGTCGAGGTCTGGGCGTGAAGAGGACTGCAGTTCCCAGTTTGCTTATATTCCCTTTGTAACTACTCAGTGAAAACACAAAAGTAACAGTACCTTCATGCCAACACACATAAAATAGGTCTATGAGAATACGTTCAATAAAATACATTACAGAAAACATGTTACGTACCCGTTGAATTGATGTTTTTACACTCGAGACAAGGTACGTTAGCGCTATATTCAATGCAACTGGTATGCACTGACATTCATGCAATGTACCCGGAATCTGTCATTTGTTTTGAAGCACGGTCCAAACGGACATACTAATTCAACCATTTATCGCTAAATGGCGTGGAATAGAAGTACCGCGATCGAAAAGAGGTGGTTAGTAACACTAACCACCAAGACTGAAAGAGTTAATAGAGCAGTGCGAATGCACGATTTAGGTTCACGTCTCTCTGACAGCAGAAGAACGTTACACTACGAGCAAAACTAGAGCAAGGATGATGTGGGGCGCCGTTTTTAACGGAAAGTTTAAGCCAGCGGTTGTTGTTGCCGTCACTGCGTCAATACCCCGACGATGGACGCCAAACATTTTCCGCGGAATGATTAATAAATTTGCACACTTTAGGCAGATAAACGTATTAGCCTATAATTTATTGGCGTGGCGAGCAGATAAATGGGGTGGGTGGCGGAAGCCGACGTTTCACGACCAATTAGCGCCCGCGTGCAACTAATTGCCCCGGCAGACCGAGCTGAATAAATCATGCGGCCGAGTGGTGGCAGGTGCGGTGTTGCTGTCTGCCGCGCGCCCCGGCCGTGCCTAGGTATCGCCAGGTAGGGGCAGATATTGGCCGCCTGCCGCCTCTGTTTGGCACCGCACCGAGGGGGCGGGGTCGCCGTCGTGCCAGCTGACATCGCAGGTTTAGCCACCAGGCGGCGCCGACGGTCAAATATAGCGCAGGGCGTGGCCTGCGTGGGCGAAAGTAAGGCAAATAAGTGAGTTATACAGGTGGTGTCAGGAATAACGGACACCAAATAATCTAGGGGCGATAGTACAATATTAAGAACTAAGGAAAAAAAATAACAGACTGCCACGAAAGACAGGAAGTTCAATTCTCGTAAGCAGTCCAATAGTTTCATGTGCTGCAGACGTGCCAGACATTTCCAAATTTTTCATTCCTGTACCAGATGGGTGCAGGAGCTTAGCGCCCTTTGGAGCCTTAGCTTATCTTACGTTATACTGTTTCACACTTTTTATTTTCAAAATTTTGGTAAGGTCAGAATTATGTACAGCATATCTAGTGTGATTTTAAATGTATTTTATAGGCTACTAGCTGGTACCCGGCGCGTTGCTGCCGACGAAGAAATAATTGTGCAAATAACATTTGTAATTTGAAAGTGTTACCTCGATTAATTACGAATATGTAGTGGTCTCCTCCTTTACGTACTCTCTGTTCGCCTGCTCCTCCCCCCCCTCACTTTGTAAGATTACCGCCCAATAGAAATACTGGTAATTAATAGCATTTGATAATTAAACAGTATGAAGTTCACTGCAAACATTGACCATGCCAATGCACTAAATGTTACACAATTTTAACCTTATTAATTATGGTAGCAATGTATGTACACAGTTGGGTGACAACATTTATAGTTAGGCCATAGGTAGAAATTCTCCACGTTGAGATTTGCTGTGTGCTTGTAGCTCACTGGAGGCCAGCGAGCAGGCCGACGTTGGTGGCTTGTTCCAGCTTAGGATTTTCCAGTTAGTTTCCGGTGAGGGGAGAGAGGGACAATGGCGAGTGCCAGGCACAGTGCAGTGCACAGCGTGAAATAAAATATTCTTATACTACTGGCATTTGAAGTAATACGATGCAGTTAGGAACCTTTAAGGCCCTCATTACAAAATAGCCTGTTGATAAATAAACAATACATTAGCTGATATAGTCCCATCTGGCGTAATATCTTTAATTGACAATGAAAAGTAATAAATTACCAACGAAGACAAGACAGTTACACAACTAGCATGGCAATGTTTGTTTATAAAAATAATATATTAACTATTTCTCATTTTATTTTCAATTAATCTTGTGTATTGTATCTTGAAGTATTCAGTTAAATCATTTATCTGTGACAAAAGAAATTGCACGATTATGATAAATAGTACAAAGAATGTTTATACCAATATAAAAACCTAACAAGACAATTTCTTTAATGTGTAGTGTAATTATTTTGATTTTAAGTAAAGTTTTAGAAATGTATTGGCTGAGAACTGTACGTTGGCAAATCGGTTGGAACAGCTCACATGGGGAAGTTGACGCGTAGGGAAAAAACCCCAGCAGTTGAGTTTTGGCACGCGTGCGAGGGCAGGAAGTGAGGACTCGGGAGCACGTGGGGTAGCTGGCTGGGCGGCGTCGCGCTGCAGCAGTCGGCATGTGAATCTCCAGGTGGAGGTCATAGATTTGTGTGTGGCAATCGCCACGTGTGGTTGCTCGTCGTAGACTACACCAAGTTGAATCGAGTGCTACTGTGTGTTTGTGAATATTTAGCCGGTGGAACAAGGTGTGCATCGCATTGAATTAAAGTAACTGTGATTTGTTAATGTAACATGTGTCGTCGCAAAGGCACGAACATAAACGGTGTTTGAGACAGCCACATGGTGTGAAAACAATTTGCGACAAATATTCATTTTGTCTGGGGGCTCACGAGCTATAACTGTATTTGATAAATGTGTCGACGTACAGACGTATCAGCCACAGGGTTCTAATATTGTGAAATAAACAACATAAAGTGAACTTTCACGTGTTTTCAAAAATAGTAGTTATTACACCCTTTTCGCTCATGAACTTGATTTTATTATGAATTTGTTTTGTAAATCATATGCAGGGAAGGAAAGCTGCAAACGTGTGATATCATCCCCTAGAAAACGAGTCAAACAGTCGCAATCACAGTTCCAGTGTTTTTGCATGTTTAGGAAATTGGTTCGCAGCTGGTGGTTGTGACTTTTAAAAATTAAACCTTCTCTATTTTAAACTCTCACCCCGATCTTTACTCTCGCATCTTCCAGTCCCTTTCTCTGTCCAGTTGCTCCGCCCCTCCCTCTGTTCATCTCCTGCGACCATCTTCCCTCTTTAATTCTCCTCCTCTCCCCTCTTTCTCCTCCTCTCCTCTCCGTCTCCGCCCTCCCCTTTCGGTCCGTTTCCTCCTCCACCTACTCCTCTCCCTCCTATATACGGAAACATACATATGCGCCAAGTTTCATGGTGATAGGTCAGGTGGTGTCAAAGTAGCAAGGTACCCTCCGCCTTGCTAAATTCACTGTCCTGCAGATTATAAAAATCTCCTTCATGAAAACATAGATTTATTTGAATTTTATCCATTATGGATGTTGAACTCCGTGACTGTTCCTTATAGGTTGTGGAAATAAAATCCGCTACCAGTCACAATTTTTGGCGGTTTATTAGAACACTACCGGTTTCGGGCTTGTGCCCATCCTCAGGTGTTTACATTCAGACAAATATAAGTATCCAGTTCGTATTCGTACATTTCTCATGGATATTGGTTGAGAACATTGTAGTAACATGATGCTAATTTGCTCTCCCATGTTTCAAGTTTTGCACAGTACACTTTATAATTGTCACACCAAACATCGACACAGTACACTTTATATCTCTCACTCCAAACATCGCAATGTTTACATTTAGGCACATTTTATGGAGCATAAACATTGCGAGCATAAACATTGCGATGTTTGGAGTGACAGATATAAAGTG
The DNA here is from genome assembly GCA_026315105.1 of Locusta migratoria. Lineage (NCBI taxonomy): Eukaryota > Metazoa > Arthropoda > Insecta > Orthoptera > Acrididae > Locusta > Locusta migratoria. The sequence continues at coordinate 836,536,990 of CM048745.1, read as the reverse complement.
TACTGTGTCTTCTAGAGTCAAGAACTCTGTGTTTATAATCCCTTTTTATAATTGTACATAACTGTGCTTTATTTCTTGACATTGTTATATTATTAATAATCTGCAGAAGTGACATGTTGCCTCATGTCTATGACATTATAATCAACCTATGCCATAACACGGAACATTTGTCATTATGACACGAAACTTTAAGGTCTTAGTTTATTTACCTATATGTTACTTGTCATTTTCATAATTCCATAAATCTCATTGATACTACATATAGCCCCTGTGATTGGAATCCTTTTCTATGAAATAGGTTTCGTCAAGTCTAAGTTCCCATACTTTATTATTTAAATCAGGAAGCTCTTCAATTCTAACATTGTATGAAATGAAATTATTGCTCTGTAGTACTCTGTCATTGTAAGCTCACTATCTACTATGCTACAGTTTTTCACAACAATGAATCACTCTATGTTTATGATCAACTCCACACTGGCATTTAATATATTCCTAGTTTTACTCGTCCTATCAGATATAATACTCAATTTGCACAACAGTGGGATTAAGGATGTTTATATAATTATCAATCTTGTTGTAATGTAACCCTTTTTAAGACGATGATCACTCTCGTTTTGTCACAACCCGTTATATTGATGTAAATAGCATTTAATATTGGAAGCTGTGACAATGTTTAATTGTACCACATTTTATTTGTTGACGTAAACTTTCATACACACTTATTTTTAAAACTTGTTGATCACTGCACTTTGTAACTTTGTTTAATTGGGTTTAACCAAAGATACTCCACACCCATTAGGAACGACTCCATAATTGTATATTCAAGTTCGATTGCATAGCTTGTGATGATCTTTGACTTACGCAATTAACATTGTGCACTCTTCAGTATTCACAGTCAATTCTCGGATTTTATGTTTGTTTTGACTATGATAATCTAGTATAACATTTGTAATTTTATTCAAAGTGACTCCTGCTGTTTTCAGCAAGATCTGTGTTATTTAATGCTGTTGACTAACCTTTTAATACCTTGTAAGTATTTATAACACAAAGTAGTCTGTTTCTTCTACTTTCCCATACTATCTGTGTAATTTGCTTCTTACTTTCTTTTTTATTGTGTACATTAATTATTTTATTTTGTTCTTTGTGTGGTTTATCTATGAAGATGGTCCTAGACCGAAACTAGTCGATTTTAAGGATTTTAATAAAACAACTGATGGTTAAATGTGCATTGTATTAAATATATAAACTTTTTATTTTCATTAATTGGTTAGAGTAGGATGTTTCTGATTTTCTTTTTGTTATATTTTATCTTACGGCTAGGGGAAAGCCCCAAAACCCTAGGTAGAGTCGGGTGTCTTTCCTTGTTTCATCTTGTTTAATTGCTGCTGTTGTCTTCTTTCAAATGTTCTAATGTTTGTTAAGCATATGGGACTTAACTATGGGGTCATCAGTTCCTAAACTTGCAAACTAGAAACTAACTTATACTAAAGACAACACCAACATCCATGCCCGAGGGGAGAGTCGAACCCTCGACTGGAAACGGCCTAGCGCATCGGAGCATAGCGCCTCAATGTGCTCGGCTACTCCGCCACGGCTTGTCGTCTTTAAATGTTGTAAGTTTTGTTCTGTTTTGTCTATTTTCTTGTTCTATTGTTGCGGTTGTAAGTGATGTGACATATTTCCATTATTTCTTAATGTAAAACAGACTTACTTCAGCCAAGATCGCTACTTTATTTATTTATTAATTTTTTACCGGTTTCGATGAACTATGTCATCATCTTCAGAAACAATTTTTTATGACAAGTTTCTCCTATTTTTTTTTCTTATGTTCCATTTTTACAAGTAACTCTTTATTTTATTGAAAATAGGAGAAAATTGTTATAAAAATTGTTTTTGAAGATGATGACGTAGTTCATCGAAACCGGTAAAAAAGCCAACAAATAAACTGGCGATCTTGGCTGAAGTAAGTGTGTTTTATACAAATTTTGATCGTTCTCCATATGCATAATATGCCACTTAACTATTTCTAAATTCTTTCCTGGGTATGTTTTTCCTGTTGCTGTACCTAAGATTTCTGCTGGGTAGATATATTTGTAGGTTAGTGCATAATATGCCACTTAACTATTTCTAAATTCTTTCCTGGGTATGTTTTTCCTGTTGCTGTACCTAAGATTTCTGCTGGGTAGATATATTTGTAGGTTAGATACGGTAGTTGGTATGGCGCTCTTCTTATCAATTCCTTTATGTATTCACTTTTCGTAATTCTGTCGTCTCCTAATTTGCGAGCTGTTGCAATATTCGTTCCTCCATTGTGCCGATCTGCTTCTTTATTGTGGGATTTTGCCGAGTTGTCTTAGCATTCTTCTTTCGTTGGGTGTTATTGCCTTCCATTATGCCTCATTCCCGCACCTAGCGAACTCGGCGTTTTCTGGTATTAATGTACATTTTGTATATATATGCATGACAATAGGAGTGGCTGCTCCTATGTTTCTGTGTTGTAAAAGTCTGATCCTGGGTAGTTTGCTGTTTGCAATGGTTATTTTGGCTGTAGTGTACTTTTGCCAGTTGAAAAGATTGTCTATTTCAATTGCGAGATATTTTGTTGTTTTATTTGGTTCAAAATGTTCAAATGTTTATAGATTTATCGGACTCAACTGCTGGGTTATTGCTCCGTAGCTTACACACTGCTTAAACTAAGGTAAACTAACCTAAGGACAACACAAACACCCATATCTGAGCGGTGACTGGAACCCCCGACGACGAACGGCCGCGCTCATAGCAGTATGGCGCCGCAGTACGCACGGCTAATCCACCGCGGCTTTCTTTGGTTCAGTTTTCTGCCCCCCCCCCCCCATAGTTGAATATTGACTAGTTTTGGGTCCTGTTGTTTTGTTCGGGTTAGATTTCTGTGCCTAATGATGATTAATTGTGATTGTGATTGGTTTGGCCGTATTCTCCATTTCTCCATCCATTTTTCTAGTTGCATGATACACCGATTTTCTTTGTTCCGTGGCGGGGGGCGCTGCACCAGAAGGCTGTATCGTCATCATATAAAGATATCAAAAATGTTTGTATAGTCTATGGGACTTAACTACGGGGTCATCAGTCCCTAAACTTACAAACTACTTATCAACTACTTACGAACTAGGACGGCACAAATATCCATGACCGAGGGGGGATTCGAACCCCCGACCGTAGTGGCCGTGCAGACCGTGACTGGAGCGCCTCAGTCTCGTCGGCCACCGCGGCCGGCTATAAAGATATCTCTTCATTGAGGCCTGTTGGTATGTCTGATGTATATATGTTGTAAAGTAGTGGCGAGATAATCGCACCTTGGGGGACTCCTGCTTGTGGTGTATATGCGTGCGAGAGGGTGCTTCCTACTTGTACCCTGCTGGTTCTTTCCTTTAAGATGTTCTTTATACTTCCAACTAGTTATATTGGTATATTGATGTTTATCACTTTCAGTATGAGTCCAGTGTGCCAACTTTATCAAAGACTCTTTCTGTATCTAATATTATTTCAGCTACTACGTTTCCAGCGCTAATTGCTTCTATGCTATGGCTGATCAGTCTTAGTATTGGATGTATAGTGCTTCAGTTTTTTCTGGAGCCGGACTGTTGTTCTGGAAGTACTTTTCTCCCGTCTACAAATTGTTGAAGCCTTACTTGTGATTACTGAATCGAATGTTTACCCGATTGTTTGGCGTCCTGTTTTGGTTTATTTGGTTTGGGTAGGATTTTGACTAGTCCTGTTCTCCACTGAGTAGGTGTTTTTTGTAGTTTTAATGCTGTATTAAATAGCTGACTGGCAGAGCGACCGCATGCCGCAGCTGCAAATATAGCCTCAGTTATCACGACTTATCATCGGAAAAACCCCTCACGCTCCCATTGAAACTAACATCCAAACTTCCAGATGGCAGTGAGTCAGATTGGTATCAAACATTGTTTATAGATAATCAACCAGTACTCCGATATATATCGTAATATGTTCTGTCGTCCAGGATAACGTGAATAAACTATAATAATAACACCTGCCTTACGAAGAAACGGAAAAGCATAGCTATGAGAACAGACCACGTCAAGTTGCTGTGGGCAAGTTGGTTCAGGGTTAGTTCGTTATGTAGAGGGTCCTTGGTTCCAGTTCTGTTGCTGGACCTGTTTTTACTCCAGTACGCTGGCAGTTATTAAATAGGGCAACGTGTTCCTAACAGATAAAAGATCTGTTCACATTTTACAGCTTCGCTTTATCGGCAGTTTTGCTTTTCCTTCGTTTATTTGTAAGTAGCAAACCTGTAGAGTTTATTCATAGTTTATGAGGATAAACAGAAACAATCGGAGAAGAAGCATAAAGAAACAATTTCACCACAAGTATGGAAGTATTAATAGTAATAATACTGGTGATAATAATAATAGTAAAACTGCTGCACTTGTGATACAGTTTTTTATTCTTATTTTACAGCCGATAATACTCAGGGAAATGCCGTCGGACAGCGAAGACGATGTGTTGTACGCGTGTGGTGCACTTAAAGTAATATCGGCTTTAGCGACGAGGAATTACGTTTTCAACCCTGTAAATCACGAACGTAAACAATTCGGCGAATATCATAATTTATTCCATTTGCACATTTCAGTTCCTCTTTATTTACCCGCTAAATAAGTTAAATCTATAAATTCAACTTATAGCTAGGAATTACAGTTACGAATAACTTAAATCGGAAAGAACACACAGAAAACGTATGGAAGGCGAACCAAAGGCTACGTTTCATTGGCAAAACACTTAGAAGATGCGAAAGTTCTAGTAAAGAAACTGCCTACACTAGTGCGTCTTATTTGGAGTACTTGTGCCCGTTGTAGGATCCACGTCAAATGGCACTGACGGGTGATTGGCCAATACGGAAAGGAGAAGGACAAGTAGTTTTGTATTATCGCGATATATGGGAGAGAGCGTCACAGAAATGATACACGAGTTGGGGTGGAAATCGTTAAAAGAAAAGTCTCATCCGTTGTAGCGAGATCTATTTGCGAAATTTCTAACGCTAACTTTCTGTTCTGAATCTGCCATACACTTAATGTGATTAGCGGACTCTTCATCTCGGTTTTGAAGCTTGTTGCACCACATACGCAATCGAATTGCGTTAACTTCGTAAATCAGCCAATTAAAGCAGAAGAGAAAGTAGTCCTTACCATACGTTTTCTCCATTGTATTATTAGAATAAGGAAAGTGCAAGCATCTAAGTAATATCATATTGAGGTTGAAGCTTCTTTGGTCTGCGTTTCCTTTAACAAGAGTTGTTTTGTAACTGGATCGCTCTTCCTGGAGGAAAACACTGCATTTCTCCTTTTAATTACTCATACATGTTTCACTGCAGTTGGAGCTTCTTCAGTGGGCCTTTATTTATTTATTTCTTCTTATTACATCTTTAGGAATACTTGCTTTTCTAAGTTTTCCTTGGGACCCAATAAAAAAATTAATAACAATAACACACACACACACACACATCCTTGCCCGAGGGAGGACTCGAACGTACGACGGCGAGCAGCCGCGCACTCAGCAGCGAGGCGCGCCTTAGACCATTCAGCCACTCCACCGCGGCTTTTTATGTTTTACCATATTGCAATTGAACATTTCACCCTGAAGACTACCCATTAATGAACATACCATGCTTTTGCATCACTGTCATGTACGAGGGAGCACTCGAACCTCTGGCGGGAGAGGTCGCGTCATCCAACGCGACATGACGCCTTAGACCACGTGCCCCCCCCCCTCCCCACCCACGCTAAAGACGGTCCTGCCAAGACCCTTGGTGTAACAAACTAACGCTCTATCAACTTGTGCACTTTTCCTCCACAGTTATGCTTCTCATCTTTGTAGCGCAGGTGTTACTTATTATTATATTTTATTCACGTTCTTCTGGACGTCAGCACAATCATCAATTATATCGGAGTTTTGGTTGATACTCCATGAATATACAAATGTTTGGTACCGAACTGACTGTCTGACATCTGGAGTGTATGGAACGAGACAAGATGTGAGACCTCCATAATGCTGGTAGGCGCTCTCCAAAGATCTTCTTTACACAGCCTTGTTGCTACAATAACACTATTGACCAAAAAGATGCCCAGAGGTGCCTCACACAGAGAGCATCCCAGGGTGCCCCTGAGAGCTACAACACCAAGAACCACTTCTCAACTTTTGACAAGATCATTGTGTAGTTTTTTTTCAAGGTCACAACTTATTTATGGTAATCACACGTAAACTCTCAACATTTTCAAATACCTGGACATTTTATTATCATAAATGAAGTGAATAATTGAAAAAAAGTAATATTCACCTTGTCGAAGGCCGAGAAGAAATTCTTCAAGCTCTCAGTGGCATTCTGGTATGCTCTCCGTGTGAGACACCTCTGGGCGTCCATGGAGTGTAGGCCAGAAGGCGATGGATGTAGGGCAAAGAACATGAACCGACATAAGAATGAAATAAATACACACCTGTCCACAGCAGGAAACTGACATTAGATTAATATAAACGCTTGAACGTCCTGCAAAGTCTCTCTTAGTAGCCTCTTTGCTGGATAATTCTGACTTAGAAAGTTAACACATCCAGTACGTTTCCTCACCATAATTATGTCGTTAAAGAAAGATGTTAGCTGAACTTAATTTTGTCCTAGGTAGAGGATACAGAATAAAAATAGCTATCAGCCACATTAAAGATTAATGCTATTTTGTCAAAACCTGGCATTATGACTCCGTAGTTGTGTATGAAATACAGGCTGATTCTTACAATAAAGAAAACAGTAACCGACCACATATGGTTATGCTGTTTATTTACTAAATAATGCCGTTTCCGGTGATGATGAACTGAAAAGTTCGAAACCGGTAACGCATTATTTAGTAAATAAATAGCGTAATCAAAAGTGTTTGGTTGCTGTTTTCTTTATTGTAAGAATCACCCTGTACATTAAAGGTTGCCTTATTTGTCTTTAACACGACCGGTTTCCGGCTAATGATATAATATATTATATGTTAAAGACGAAATTAACTATTGTAAAACGAGAAATTTGGGTGAAAAAGTGTGCAAAAAGTGCCACTTATGGGTAATGAGGATATTGATGCTAAATTTACTTCAGCAAACATTGCTTTATACTCGTACATGTTATATCGCCACATGCAGTTGTTTTCACTGAAGTTAGTCCACATAATTTATTTTCAAACAGCGAAATCCACCAACAGACTGCACATATTTCTGAATGTATAAGCATCCGATTTTCAGTTTCAGCTCCATAATAAGAACAGTCACGGAGTTAAGATACATCCATCATCGATAAAATCCACTTTTGCCCTAGCTTCAAAAGTCAGGAATGCGCGTCTAGAGATCAAAAGTATGGAACAGATTATATGAAATATGTTAGGAAACTACAGTCTGAAAACTCGCACTCACTTTCTCAAAATGCTTAGAAGTCTGCCTTGACGAACTCAAGTGAAACGTGTCTGTAAGGGCGCCAATGGAAATATGACGGACCGTATCAGCTGTCCGCTGAAACTGCCGAAATAGCCAATGCTAAATAACTATGTCGATACATACTTTATGCCGCACCATTAAAAGTGCGACATTTTTAAACGTGAGTCTGGGTGTATGAGCAACTGCGAAGAACTGGAAGTTAGCTCAGAAGAGTTCACCTGGTTTAAAAATGCTGTCGATTGTGAAAACTGTGTCCAATCTGTGCGCTCGGCAGAGAGCCAATTTGCGAGGTTGCGGTATGTCAGAATTACGTGGGCGTCTACGGCGAGTTATCCTGTGACGAAATGAAGCATAAAACGGCGCATAAAACGTTTGTGGAGGCGCAGCAGCCACCCATGAAAAGGCACTCTGCCGCCCCAATCTAAATGTAAATTCTTCATTGCTGTTCTCTGATATTTTAAGGACGTCGGAGACTGCTGATGCGGCAAAATATTATGGCAGTAACAAAAGGGTAACTTTGTTAGCTCGAAAGGGCATAAAAACTAGGTACAGGCAGTAAAGCAAGTAGCAAAGTTCACATCTTAACGTTCCGCCTACCGTAACATATGACATGGGTGGGTTTGGGGGAGGCGGGGGGGGGGGGGGGGCGAAAGGGGGTTGGAGAGGGGAAAATAGTTAAAGTTTCATTACTTCAGGCGTCGGTAGCATTTTCCATAATAACCTCTGATACTTTTAACTGTGTTACCTGAAAATACGAGGCGCGTCCAGAAAGTAAGTTCCGTTTGGTAATAAAATGAAATTGTACACAGATACAGAAGAAATTTTTATTGCACAAAATTCTTAAACTCTTAAACTACCTTTCCACATAACTGCCGAAATTTTGCAGGCATTTATCATAGCGTGGCACCAGGTTTTGTATACCTTCTTCATAGAAATCTACCGCCTGTGTCTTCAACCAGTTGGAAACAGTTTCTTTCAGCTGGTCGTCATTGGTGAAGTGATGATCGCCAAGGAAAGGCTTGAAATGTCGCTAGGAGTGAGGTCAGGGCTGTACGGAGGATGGTCAAACACGTCCCAGCCAAATCCCTGTAGGAGGTTTTTCGTCACATTTGCAGTGTGTGGTCGTGCGTTGTCGTGAAGCAAAACAAAACCTTTTGACAGCAGTCCCCGGCGCTTATTCTGAATTGCACGGCGCAATTTCCGAAGTGTCTTGCAATAAGCATCTGCTTTGATTCTTTGACCACGCGATAAGAAGTCAATGAGTAGGATGCCTTTCCAGTCCCAGAACACTGTGCACATCATTTTCCGAGGTGTCATGATTTGCTTCGGCTTTACCTTTGGTGGGTATGAAGTGTGCCTCCATTCCATTGATTGCCGCTTACTCTCAAGGGTGTCGTAAGAAACCCACGTTTCATCTCCTATGACTATCCGTCTCAGAAACTCTTCGCCGCTTTCAGCAGAACGGGTCAAACACTCTAGTGCACTAGATGGGTATCCGTTGTGTTTTGTGTTGCTCAGTGAAAATCTTTGATACCCAACGTGAACAAAGTTTACGGAATTTCAGTTGTTTAGTAACAATTTCATGCATTAGTAATCGTGAAATTTAGGGGAAGTCCTGGATCTTGTCATCAATCGCGTGAACCAGTTCTTCTGCAACCAAAGGTGGACGCCCACTTCGTTCTTCATCGTGCACATCACTACGCCCGCCACTGAACTGTCAGACCCATCTTCTCAACATCGAATCACTCTTCGCATTTGGTCCGTAAACATCGCAAATTTGCCGATAAATTTCACTTGGTTTCACTTTCTTCGCATTCAGAAACCGAATCACCGACCTGATTTCACAGGTGGCGGGATTTTCAATCAACGCCGTCATTTCAAACAAGCACAACAAAGCATACGTAACTGACAGCGATATCCAAATGGCGCACGTTCTTCTCCTTGATACACATCGTCTACAGCGCAGGTGCGGAACTGCAATCGCAGCGCTGCAGAGGAGATAAACTGAAACGGAACTTACTTTCTGGACGCGCCTCGTATATTGACACATAAGGAATTATTTATTTATCTGTTGCAATAAACAAAAATGTTTGTTAAGCTTAAGGGACTTACAAACTACTTATGAACTACCTTACACTAAAGACGACACACATATCAATGCCCGAGGGGGAATTCGACCCCCCCCCCCCCCGACGGGGAATGGCCTCGCGCATCGTAGCATAGCGCCTCAATGCTCTCGGCTGCTCCGCCGCGGCGAGCAATAAACATAAATGTTATGTTCTGATTATTCACTGCTGAAAAAAATTAATGAGTCACTTCTTCAAAACCCTATGATTGTCTGCCAATGTGAAGCATAATTTTGAATTCCGGTTCACAGGTGCCTTCAAGCTTCCCCTATAATGTTACCAAAGAGTGGCAATTTTCCAACGTGTGTGACAGGCTAGGCTGGGAGTATAGAATTATACAATAGTGTTCCCATGTATGAGTCCGATACCAGTTGTTAGTACTGTGTAATGTGAATTAAAATTTATCTTCATAATTAAACCATAGTTGTGAAACCGCAGACTTTTTTACGGTGTTATATTTTCACCTCTAAGTCTGAAATGACGAATACTAATAAAATTCGAAAATTCAGTGTTTCTGTATTAGAAGGGATCGACGTATGAGATTTCTTGTTATTCAAGAATTTCTTACTGTAAAACTGGTTTTGTACTCTAATTGTACTTTTAGTCTTAATGCTGTGTAAATGTTAGTAATGAAAATCCGAGTAATTAATTTCAGTGTAAATCAAAATTATTACGATTTTATTGCTTAAAGAAATAAGTTACCAAATGTTCAAATATTTGTGAACGTATTGGACAAAACAGTAAGTCCCTATACTTACAAACTACTTAAATTAACATACACTAAGGACAACAAGTCCACACACACACACACACACACACACACACACACACACACACACACACACATGCACACCAACAAACATGCCCGAGGGTGAGTCGGCGCAGCGGTGGAATGTCCGAGCGCTCTAAGGCACCTTGTTGCGGAGAGCGCGGTTGCTTCCCCGTCGGAGGTTCGAGTCTTCCCTTGGACATTGTTTTGTTTGTGTGCGTTGTCCTTAGGTTAGTTTAAGGTAGTTTGTAAGCCTAGGAATTGAAAACGGCCGGCCGCGGTGGCCGAGGGGACTGAGGCGCTTCAGTCACGGTCTGCACGGGCACTACGGTCGAGGGTTCGATTCCCCCCTCGGGCATGGATATTTATGCCGTCCTTAGGATAAGCTAGTTGATAAGTAGTATGTAAGTTTAGGGACTGGTAACCCCGTAGTTAAGTCCCATAAGCTTACCAAACATTTGAACATTTGAATTTAAAACGACAATAGTTTGGTCCCATAGATTTACAAATATTTGAACATTCTGGAGGACTTGGACCTCCGCCGGGAACAACCGTACCATGATGCCATAGACCACTCGGATATTCCGCGTAGTGATAATTTATGAGTTACTGTATATGAATGTATCTGAACAACTGCAATTATTATTTCAATATAATTACTTCATTTTACGGTATCCGAGTATCGGGTTTTTCGAAACTCCGTAGATTATAACTGTAATATGTAACAGTTTCAATGTAATGTAGGTGTGTCATTACCGATGCAATATACTTTGTAAGTAGACGCCGGTTGAGTCCGTAGCTAATTCCAGTTTATGATGAAATTCTTGCCTGTGATCTCTGTCGCCCTACATATATTCCGGAATTCAGCAAAGTAACCTGGTGTCTTCGGATGTTATTTAGCAAATACGAAATCCATTCTTATCATTATACCATGCAGCATTCCGGTCATTCACCAAAAGTCAGATGAGTATTAATGTTCAGAATTATTATGTGTGTTCCGTTGTACTAATTTAACCTAAGTGACGCTTACCTGAAAAACAAGGTTTTATAAATCTTTATTTTAGGTTTATTTATTGTTTTAGAAATTAGTAGAAAGTTAAAAACGTCACTCATTTGCGCAGCAGCATAGTGTAGACATTTGCGAGAACAAAGGCCAGGGCTCAGGAATTCATGAGAGGTTTAATGTAGCTTAATGAGATGGCATTGGCACTAAATTTCACCCTAATTATGCCAAACGACACCGTGAAAATGTCACACGTTGGACAGGTCGTTACATCCCCTCTTACCCTCATGATATCATTTTAATTAAAATCAGTGGAGATCAGAACCGCGATACAAGGCCTAGAACTTATGTGGTTTTCTTGTTGAGGACCATGGAAGAAGGTTCACAATGCCTTTTCGTATCGAGAGGTAAATGCGTTAGGGGTAGCATAAGTGGTGTCATTGAAACTATCCCTTCTCTTGGAGCGTTGATTCTCATACATATCGCAAATAGAAAGAAGCGTAAAGGCGATATTCTTGACAAATTATTCGTTTTTAGGAAATGAAAGCGCCGATTACTTGCTGCAGTTTATTTATTTTACGCCATTTTTGAAATTCGAGGCACCATTAGTGGATTTTAGGAAGTACAGTTTTGTTGTTAGATTTAGTACTAGCAACGAAATCCATCATTACCGGAATCGAAATACCGCGTATTCTCAGTAGTAATAGTATCAGGTTTTATATGTGTAAATCACGTACAGATTATTGTAATATTGAATATACATTGCATATTAGCTTAAGATCACCTAATTTTTGTTTCCGTTCTTTTTGAGTTTATAATGATTGTAGGCACTATACTAAAATTAGTTTAATTTTCAATTTTTTGTAATAATTGTCTAATTAGTATACATTGTATATGTTCTTTGTTAATTTGTTATCATTTGTCAATTTATTAAACTATTCACCAATCATACTGAAAATGTTCTTGCTTGATTAGAAAATGAATAATTTATAGAATGAACTTAGCTTCATATACTGTAAAATTACCGCCCAATAGAAATATTGGTAATTAATTGCATTTGATAATTAAACAGTATGAAGTTCACTGCAAACATCGACCATGCCAATGCACTAAATGTTACACAATTTTAATCTTATTAATTATGGTAGCAATGTATGTACACAGTTGGGTGACAACCTTTATAGTTAGGCCATAGGTAGAAATTCTCCACGTTGAGATTTGCTGTGTGCTTGTAGCTGACGGGAGGCCAGCGATCAGGCCGACGTTGGTGGCTTGTTCCAGCTTAGGATTTTCCAGTTCGTTTCCGGCGAGGGGAGAGAGGGACAATGGCGAGTGCCAGGCACAGTGCAGTGCACAGCGTGAAATAAAATATTCTTATACTACTGGCATTTGAAGTAATACGATACAGTTAGGAACCTTTAAGGCCCTCATTACAAAATAGCCTGTTGATAAATAAACAATACATTAGCTGATATAGTCACACCTGGCGTCATATGTTTAATTGACAATGAAAAGTAATAAATTACAACGAAGACAAGACAGTTACACAACTAGCATGACAATGTTTGTTTATAAAAATAATATATTAACTATTTCTCATTTTATTTTCAATTAATCTTGTGTATTTTACCTTGAAATATTCAGTTAAATCACTTATCTGTGATATAAGAAATTGCACGATTATAATAAATAGTACAAAGGATGTTTATAGTAATATAAAAACGTAAGAAGATATTTGTTTAATGTGTAGTGTAATTATTTTGATTTTAAGTAAAGTTTTAGAAATGTATTGGCTGAGCGCTGTACGTTGGCAAATCGGTTAGAACAGCTCACATGGGCAAGTTGATGACGTAGGGAAAAAACCCCGGCAGTTGAGCCTTTGGCGCGTGCGCGTGCGCGTGGGCAGGAAGTGACGAGTCAGGAGCACGTGGGGTAGCTGGCCGGGCGGCGTCGCTCTGCATCAGTCAGCATGTGAATCTCCAGGTGGAGACTTTAGATTTGTGTGTGGCAATCGCCACGTGTGTTTGCTCGTCGTAGACTGCACCAAGTTGAATCGAGTGCTACAGTGTGTTGTGAATATTTAGCCGGTGGAACAAGGTGTGCATCGCATTGAATTAAAGTGACTGTGATTTGTTAATGTAACACGTGTCGTCCCAAAGGCACGAACATAAACGGTGTTTGAGACAGCCACATGGTGTGAAAACAATTTGCGACAAATATTCATTTTTGTCTGGGGGCTCACGAGCTATAACTGTATTTGATAAATGTGTCGACATACAGATGTATCAGCCACAGGGTTCAAGTATTGTGAAATAAACAACATAAAGTGAACTTTCACGTGTTTTCAAAAATAGTAGTTATTACACCCTTTTCGCTCATGAACTTGATTTTATTATGAATTTGTTTTGTAAATCATATGCAGGGAAGGAAAGCTGCAAACGTGTGATATCATCCCCTAGAAAACGAGTCAAACAGTAGCAATCACAGTTACAGTGGTATGGCATGTTTAGGAATTTGGTTCGCAGTTGGTGGTTGTGAGTTTTAAAAATTAATCTTTCCCTATTTTGAACTCTCACCCCGACCTTCACTCTTGCAATACCTACAACGATCAATATATCGACAAACATATGTATATAATTCAGAGCATTCTGGTTCAGTCTCTAAACTTTTAGAACAATTTAAACCATTCTACACCAAGGAACATTCAGAAATTATTTTATGTTTGAAGTTTTTAGAATATTTAATATTGTGATCCAATTATACTCATACATTGTAGCAATTTGTTTAAAAAAAAATCCAATAGACATTTCTCCCACCAAATTCCACCCTCCAACACCAAACTCTCTTACTTACAAATACAGACAATGGCTATATACCAGTAAAACTACGAGCGACTGGAATGATATGGTTATGTAGAAAAGGCTGGGCAAACGCAGAAACACTTTCTATATATATTTGTTACAAATATCTCTCACCTTTCATGGTGATAGGTAAAACTTTGTAGAAGTATATTATAATATTTCCTATGCCATGAATCTATGGTGGCTTGCACAGTATAAAAAACCTTCTGAAAACATATACATGTTTCTTGGTGATCAGTCAAACAGTGTATAGGTCTGTAGCGAAATACCCTCTGCCACGTACCGCATAAAAGTGTGCAAAATTGCATGCGTATGACAGCAACATTATTCCTTAATTGTTTACATGTTTAAACTACAAACCTGAGTGGTTGGCAGCAGGTGGTTACAAAGAAGAGCCCAAACAAACCCACGCACATCCCTCCCTTTTTACTTAGGTATTTTCATGTGAAGATTATAAACAGATCACAAATAGTTAACAAAGAGTTAAGGTCTTTTCCTCTAAATTAAATACGTGGTTACTTATTTATGGTCTTGCGAGTTTGGGTTTTATTATTCTTCCCATATGGTCATAGTCTGATAGCGCACATTTACTGAAAATAATAATAATAATAATAATAATAATAATAATAATAAATGCAGAAGTGGAAGACTTGTACGACATTAGTCTGTGATCATATGGGATGAACAACAGAATCCAAACTCTCAAGTCGATAAACTGTAAGTTTACTTTTAAAAAAGGCCATATGTTTATTATAATGTATAAACACTTCATCTAATAGCAAAATTGAAATTTCTAAACCCCACTGATGATTCCCCGAAGAAAAAAAAAGGCGAAACGCGTCTGGGTAAGACAAGTAAGTTGCATCAAGAAGACGGCCGTTTTATTTCGACACTGCTATCATTACAGTCGTCGCCGGGGGACTGAAATTCCACTGAATGAGGTTTGTAGTGTACCACAAGCACAATTTTTGCTTGAAGCAAGGTCGATACTTTGAAAATATCGCAATAATACTTTTATTTGTGGCGACAACCATTCTCGTCAAATGGGATTTTATTACATTTCTACAGTCTTTGAAGTACACGCTATTCAAAGGTTGTACAAATGTAATAATGACATTAGAGCAGAATATAAGTTGTATATGTGTGCTGACTGTTCTTTAGGACATTCGTCACTTTTGATCCTGCAGTTATTATATACTCATACATCTACATACATACTCCGCAATCCACCGTAAGGTGCGTGGCGGAGGGTACACTGTACCACTACTAGGCATTTCCTTTCCTATTCCACTCCCAAATAGAACTAGGAAAAAAAGAATGCCTATATGTCTCCGCACGAGCCCTAATTTCTCTTATTTTGTCTTTGTGATCACTACATGAAACGTAAGTAGGCGACAGCAAGATCGTGCTACACTCAGCTTCATATTCCGGCCCTCTAAATTTACTCAACAGAATTTCACGAAAAGGACATCGTCTTTCCTCCAACGATCCCCAACTGAGTTGCCGGAACATTTCCTCGACATTCGCGCATTGGTCGAACCTACCAGTAACAAACCTAGCTGCTCGCCTCTGAACTGCTTCTATGTCTTCCTTTAAATTGATCTCCTGCGGGTCCCAAACACTTGAGCAATACTCAAGAAGTGGTCATACAAGCGTTTTATACGCGGTCTCCTTTACAACTGTCTTTACATGTTCGTTCCATTTCATATCGCTCTACAATGTTACGCCTAGATATTTGAACGACGCGACAACATCAAGAAGGTCACTACTAATGCTGTTTTTGATCATTATGGAATTGTTCTTCCTACTCATGCGCATCACCTTACATTTTTCTACATTGAGAGCTAGCTGCCATTCTTCGCACCAACTAGACATTTTTTCTAAGTCATCTTGTATGCTATTACAGTCAGTTAAAGACGATACACTCCCATACACCACAGCATCATCAGCAAACAGCCGCAAATTACAAGTTACTCAGTCCATCAGAACATTTATATAGATTGACAATAATAGCAGTCCTACCACACTCCCATGGGGCACACATGACGATACACTCGTGTCTGATGAACACTCGCCGTCGAGAACAACGTACTGCGTTCTATTACTTAGGAAGTCTTCCAGCCAGTCACAAATCTGTGAACCTATTCCATAAGCTCGTATCTTCGTTAGCAGTCTGCAGTGTGGCACCGTGTCGAACGCCTTTTTGAAGTCGAGAAAAAAACAATCCGCCTGTTACCCTTCATCCATGGCTCGCAAGATGTCATGTGAGGAAAGGGCAAGCTGAGTTTCACATGAACAATGTTTCCTAAACCTGTGCTGATTCACAGAAAGAAGCTTTTCCGTTTCAAGGAAAGTTACTATATTCGAACTGAGAAAATGCTCCAAAATTCTGCATGAAAATGATGTAAACGATATTGGTCTGTAATTGTGTGAGTCAGTTCTCTTGCCTTTCTTATAAACGGGAAGTAGTGGGGCTGTGGGCATTGAACGCCACTGAGATTCTACCCATGATGCGTTGCCCGAGTACCGCTACCCCCACCCCTCCTCCCTCGGCCAATTTCCCGACCGCAGATCAAAGGATGCCGCCACAGGATGATTGATAGGTCTTCCCGGAAGAACGAAAGACGATTGACAGTAAACATGTCTGTACTCGCACCTGCGACCCCTACTCGCTCGGCCGATCGCCGGACCGCCGCCGCCACCGACAGATTCTACCCCCTCCTCCTCCACGCTCGCGACCGCTTCTCAAAGGACGCCGCCACCCGCTCTACCCGCGAGAACAAACAATACCGCGACGATTGTCTTGACCGCACCGACACCGCCCCCACAGGCCGACCCCTGCCTGCTTACTGCTCTCTTTTTACGGCGCCCGCGCCCCGCCAGGTCAGCAGCCAATTAAATTGCATATTTATTATTAAGCGCGCTGCAGCGATCCGTACGCCAGATCTCGATTTATGTAACAACAATTTCCGCTGTTTATTAATATGGAAAAAAAAATAAAGCTACCAAAGTGTTCGTCGTATGTGTTTTAACAAGAATTTCGTTGTAATGCTAAAAAACAATTTCGAACAGAAATGCTTAGTTGGTCTCGTATACTATAGCTTGTAGTAGTAAAATATTAAAAGTCGTATGCAAAATTTGCAAGTAAGAATTTACACTCCCATCTCTCTCTCCATGCTCTTCACATAGACTACAGCCGACAGACGTATTTAATAATAATAGCGCAGGTTACGGTAACGAACGACGCAAACTTACGTATCTATCTTAACATATACTCTTTCGATATACAAAAACAATTCTAGCCAAAAGAAAAGAAATGGTCCGTCTCGGAACTCGACCACAACCTTATAAATGTATCTTTTGGTTTAGACGATGCAAGCAACAGCCATCGAACGGAATGTAACTTGTATGCCAACCACTCTTACGACAACAAAACAGCAGCAGCTGCAGAAGACGGCATATTGTTTATACAAAAATTCCAAATAACGAAAATCGGCAATGACATCTAGCACAACGTCTCTAAATATACATCTGCAAGCACCGTTAAACTCGTATGCAAAATCTGCAAGTAAGAATTTATCGATGCATAAACACTCCCATCTCTCTCCATGCTCTTCGATTAGACTACAGCCGACAGGCGAGTTTAATAATAATAGCGCAGGTTACATAATAAACACCACAAACTTACGTATCGATCTTCAGATATACTCCTTCGATATACAGAAACAATTCTAACCAGAGCCAACTAACCAAAAGAAAAGCAATGGTCCGTTTCTAAACTCGACCGCAACCTTAGATCTATAAATGTATCTCTTCGTTTAGACGATGCAAGCAACAGCCATCGAACAGAATATAACTTGTATGCCAACCACTCTTTCGATAAAACAGCAGCAGCAACAAAAGACGACATATTGTTTATACAAAAAATTCCAAATAACGAAAATCGGCAATGACATCTAACACAACGTCTCTTAATATACATCTGCAAGCACCGTTAACAATCGTCCAGAACGCAGAACGCTCTCTCGACAGGCTACATATAACAAACATATGCTAAGTGTTTAAAAGCACTTAAGTTACATCTCCAAATGATCAAAACTTTCTACGCAGACGCACCACTCTGACAAGGATAGCTCGCATTGCATTTATTTAATGGAGCTGAGCCATGCCGAAACTTCCGAAATTTAACACTCTCTCTCTTTAGCGATCTTGCCCTGTTACGTTTCCTTCTTGTTAGATCGAGGTATAGATGCGCCTTCAGAGAATTCGGGTACTTTAATTTTACCTCTTATTTCCTTGCTACAGCAGTACACATCCCATCTAAGGAATCTCTATATCCTGTTACGATGCAAACTACATTTATCTGACACCGATATTCCAGCGCCCCAGAAGACATTTAAACCCTATTGTGCAACAGAGAGTCGAAATAAAAGAAAAGTACGTGAAATACTTTACCGATTTACGACCGTCTACACTAAAACTTTTCGAAAGTATTGGCCTAAAAACACACTTATTCGGCAATACAGCATTCACAGAACCGAAGTTACCTGTCCAATGCAACACAGATTTCCAGCTGGACCCGCCCTTTACCCACAAAATTCCTACTCCGAACTAAGATTTATTATTTTAATTACAAGTAGATGTCTACCGCAAACGAAGACGCTAACCTACACACTGCAACACATGATTCTATATAGGACATGGAGTGTTTACATTTTTTTTTATTACAGTACAACTGAGTACATGCAAAGTAATGTTCGCAAACACTTATATCGCAACCAACTCCCGCACACATCAATCATAACCTGCTCTCTAAGGAATGGATGGGAGTCACACTGTGGATAATAAAGTCCTGGAATGCTAAAAAAATTTAGCTTCTTGCTCGACTCTACAAGTAATTTACAGTTGAAACTAAAAAACATAATTCCGAGAGAGTGGTCAATTTTCGGGTACTCTTAATACCCAAGTAATCAAATCTAAACGCTTTTGCACAGTACAACGGCGCACTTTGTAAATACCGTATCTTCTCTTTTAGAACACTTAAACAATCTTCTTGCACAATCCTCCATCCTGGTAATACCATCTTCTCGACCCAGCAAAAAAAAAAGTACACCTGCAGTCAACTCGAACCTACAACAACAAACGAATCTAGATATTCCAACTCGTTTTTTGTCCCAACTAGCATGCTGCAATCTATGTATACGTTCGTAACAACCCAGACAGAGCTATCCTTACATCCGTCACTAGCCCAGCACCAACTCTAAACAAGTTACCACAGATGGTGTTATAACCGCGATCAGTAACAGACAAGATCTCCCAGACACACAGCGTTTTAATAATGTTTCGATCTCTCTCTCTCTCCACCCAATAACTACGTTGGTTGCTTGACCCGTCCCTAACATCCAACCACAACTTTGTTTACAATCCATAGCCCGGCAGACAATATTTCTGGAACGCTTTCTATCAGCCAATAGACTATATACCTCGAGCATTCGCGCACAAACCACCATCGTATTCCACTCCTTCTAACAAATTATTACTCTCGATAAACATCTTTAACACAGTGTAAAAAAAAGAGCGACGTGCACACGCACAGAACAGCCAACAAGAAAAGATCTAGATCAAAGCCAAATTCTTATAATCCTTACAAGCAGCAACACCAGATTTTTTTAACGATCTCCAAGAGCAATCCATATTAAATGCACCTCCAACGTAGGTAACTAATCCTCTAACTCGATGCTTATCGACCAAAGAACATTAATTTACCACTGCAATCATCTCCGATACGCTACCGAGAGACGTCCTTTCGTAAACACAGCTAAAAGAAGAAATAAATGCCCCACATCCATGCTACGAAGTATCTATATGTATTTCCACAATTGTGGATCACATCTGCGTTGCATCGTTTCGCACGACTAAACAGTTCGAAATAGGTACTTCGCGCAAGCTATCATGCTTACTCACATTCCATGTTATTTCTGGCTGTAGGCGAGTGCGGACCTGTTGACTCATCGTAGACTCCGGTTTGGAGCGCGTGTACGTAAACATACCTGTCCACGCACGCACCTGACCTGCAGAAGTTATCGGTTCAATTTTTCCCGGCCGCACCAGATTCCGAATACAAGAGAGCTATTTTCGCGAAGATAGATTTACATTGATTGTAACAACAGACATAAAAAAAACGATCGAAATGCTGCAGCTATACCATAGCTCTTAATACAGAATCATCCCATAAAGAGACAACCGCACACATACGTATTACCGACAAATACCGCAACATTTCCTCGCAGCTGACACAAGCGATGTTTTTACCGTACGAGCTGTCGCTATAACTTTTATACGCAGATACATATACAGAGAGTAGGATGAGCGCAGATTAGCGATGTAGCTCTTACAGAAACGAAACATAGTTCCTTCTTTTAGAAATTCGATAAGAAGAAGAACGAAATTTATACAAGATTAACCAATGTGAAATAATTCAAACCCCACTCCATGCAGCAATGTACCGAGCAACATCAATTTAAACGAACGCTTTGCTTAGCGACGGATGTAAGGATAGCTCTGTCTGGGTTGCATGCTAGTTGGGACAAAAAACTAGTTGGAATATCTAGATTCGTTTGTTGTTGTAGGTTCGAGTTGACTGCAGGTGTACTTTTATATTTTGCTGGGTCGAGAAGATGGTATTACCAGGATGGAGGATTGTGCAAGAAGATTGTTTAAGTGTTCTAAAAGAGAAGATACGGTATTTACAAAGTGCGCCGTTGTACTGTGCAAAAGCTTTTAGATTTGATTACTTGGGTATTAAGAGTACCCGAAAATTGACCACTCTCTCGGAATTATGTTTTTTAGTTTCAACTGTAAATTACTTGTAGAGTCGAGCAAGGAGCTGTATTTTTTTAGCATTCCAGGACTTCATTATCCACAGATGTAGATATCGTCTACGTTATTCCACAAGTCCTAAGAAGAAGAAGAAGGGTAAACGAAAACTGGGTTATATGGCGAAGACACAAACTTTTAAAAGGAGGCTATTGCATATGTGCAAGCCCGGTTTAAACAGATAGTGTGGGGAAAAATATTTGCTTTTACAGTAAACAAGCGGGGCGATTGGTCTCCCATCGTTGTATTGACCGAAATTAGCGAAACACACGATAAACGTGTTTGTACTGTGTGTGACTCCCATCCATTCCTTAGAGAGCTGGTTATGATCGATGTGTGCGGGAGTTGGTTGCGATATAAGTGTTTGCGAACATTACTTTGCATGTACTCAGTTGTACTGTAATAAAAAAAAATGTAAACACTCCATGTCCTATATAGAATCATGTGTTGCAGTGTGTAGGTTAGCGTCTTCGTTTGCGGTAGACATCTACTTGTAATTAAAATAATAAATCTTAGTTTGGAGTAGGAATTTTGTGGGTAAAGGGCGGGTCCAGCTGGAAATCTGTGTTGCATTGGACAGGTAACTTCGGTTCTGTGAATGCTGTATTGCCGAATAAGTGTGTTTTTAGGCCAATACTTTCGAAAAGTTTTAGTGTAGACGGTCGTAAATCGGTAAAGTATTTCACGTACTTTTCTTTTATTTCGACTCTCTGTTGCACAATAGGGTTTAAATGTCTTCTGGGGCGCTGGAATATCGGTGTCAGATAAATGTAGTTTGCATCGTAACAGGATATAGAGATTCCTTAGATGGGATGTGTACTGCTGTAGCAAGGAAATAAGAGGTAAAATTAAAGTACCCGAATTCTCTGAAGGCGCATCTATACCTCGATCTAACAAGAAGGAAACGTAACAGGGCAAGATCGCTAAAGAGAGAGAGTGTTAAATTTCGGAACTTTCGGCATGGCTCAGCTCCATTAAATAAATGCAATGCGAGCTATCCTTGTCAGAGTGGTGCGTCTGCGTAGAAAGTTTTGATCATTTGGAGATGTAACTTAAGTGCTTTTAAACACTTAGCATATGTTTGTTATATGTAGCCTGTCGAGAGAGCGTTCTGCGTTCTGGACGATTGTTAACGGTGCTTGCAGATGTATATTAAGAGACGTTGTGTTAGATGTCATTGCCGATTTTCGTTATTTGGAATTTTTTGTATAAACAATATGCCGTCTTCTGCTGCTGCTGCTGTTATGTTGTTGAAAGAATGGATGGCATATAAGTTACATTCCGTTCGATGGCTGTTGCTTGCATCGTCTAAACGAAAAGATTCATTTATAAGGTTGTGGTCGAGTTCCGAAACGGACCATTTCTTTTCTTTTGGTTAGAATTGTTTTTGTATATCGAAAGAGTATATGTTATGATAGATACGTAAGTTTGCGTCGTTCGTTACCGTAACCTGCGCTATTATTATTAAATACGTCTTTCGGCTGTAGTCTATGCGAAGAGCATGGAGAGAGAGATGGAAGTGTAAATTCTTACTTGCAAATTCTGCATACGAGTTTTAATATTTTACTACTACAAGCTGTAGTATACGAGACCAACTAAGCATTTCTGTTCGAAATTGTTTTTTAGCATTATAACGAAATTCTTGTTAAACCACATACGACGATCACTATGGTAGCTTTTTTTCCCAAGAATAATATTAATAAAGAGCGGAAAGATCTGGCGTACGAATCGCTGCGGCGCGCTTAATAATAAATATGCAATTTAATTGGCTGCTGACCTGGCGGGGCGCGGGCGCCGTAAAAAGAGAGCAGTAAGCAGGCAGGGGTCGGCCTGTGGGGGCGGTGTCGGTGCGGTCAAGACAATCGTCGCGGTATTGTTTGTTCTCGCGGGTAGAGCGGGTGGCGGCGTCCTTTGAGAAGCGGTCGCGAGCGTGGAGGAGGAGGGGGTAGAATCTGTCGGTGGCGGCGGCGGAGGCGGCGGTCCGGCAATCGGCCGAGCGAGTAGGGGTCGCGGGTGCGAGTACAGACATGTCGAGGGGTCTACAGGTCTGGACCTGTCGGAGGTGCTGCCTGGCTGGCGGCGGCGCCGAGGGATGGAGGGGGGCGGGGGGCGTCGTGTGTGGCCGAGGGAGGTGTTGCAACCTGTCAATCCTTAATTATGGCGGCGTCCTTTGATTAGGGGTCGGAGAAGTAGCGTTGATGACCTAAATGTTTACTGTCAATCATCTTTCGTTCTTCCGGGAAGACCTACCAATCATCATGTGGCGGCATCCTTTGATCTGCGGTTCGGAAATTGCCTCGAGGGAGGAGGGGTGGGGGTAGCGGTACTCGGGCAATGCATCATGGGTAGAATCTCAGTGGCGTTCAATGCCCACAGTCGCACTTCTACGGGACTCACCTGCACTTTTTGTCCAATCACTAGGAAATTTGCGCTGAATTAAAGAGTCACGATAAATGCAATGCCAATGCCACAGAATACTCTTTGTAAAACTGAACTGGTATTCCATCCGGACCAGCGGACTTTTTCGTATTTAGCTCTCTCAGCTGCTTCTCTACACCGGAAATACAATGTCCGCCATTTCGGAATTAGTACGTTGATCAAATGATGGTACATTAGTGCGGTCCACCTGCGTGAAAGATTTCTTAAAGGTTAATATGCCCGGAATGTATGACACCACCATGGATACTCAGGTACGCCTCACGTCAGGCACAAATTCTCAACTTTACCCTTGCCTACTGGAACTCAATATCGTATTTTTTGTAAACTGAGTCCCGTAAGAGTAAGGACCTAGGAGTGTCTCTGCACTGAAGTAAGAATCAATGACGGGCAATGTTCCTTTCATTAGTGTGGAGGCACTCCTAGGCCCTTACTCTTATGGAAATCAATTTAAAAAACAACGAGCCTGAGTTCTAGTGGGCAGGGTAAAGCTGAGAATTTGTATCTGACGAGAGCATGCTTTTGTAAATGCGTGCAGGTGTGTTGACCGCTGTGTCTACAGTGGTGTATGGGTCAGTGTATCTGCCTAGAAAGCAGGAGACCATGGTTCGAATCCCCAGTGGGTATTCATTTTCAACTTTGCCCATTTGCAGGTACTGTCATACATTCCTTGAATAAGAATATGATATCATTGCATACCGAAATCGGCCAGTGACACAAATGAAATCATTGTTGATATGTTCACAAAGTCTTATTTCGTTTCAAGTCACCCTTGTACCACCAGGGGCGAAGATAACTTTTACTTTGATTTGCTGGGAGGAAAAATTTAAACTGTTGAAAGCCATTCGACGACATCTGATCGGGTTACTAAGTAACGAAAGATTTTTAAGCTTTTTTCCCGCAGTATTGCTCGCCCTCCTCTGGTATGATAACTGGGGGAAGAAGTTAGTAGAGATTCATGCGTCTATAAAAAGATCGATGCGTGAAGCATACAATAATTATCACAGCCATACCTTAGCAAAAGATCTTTCCGAGAACCCGAAAAAATTCTGGTCCTATGTAAAATCGATAAGCGGGTCAAAGCCCACTGGCCAGTCACTAGTTGATCATTCCGGGGCAGTAATAGAAGAAAGCAAACGGAAAGCTGAAGTTCTAAATTTAACCTTTAAGAAATCTTTCACGCAGGAGGACCGCACAAATATACCATCATTTGATCAACGTACTAATTCCGAAATGGGGGACATAGCAATAGGTATTTCCGGTGTAGAGAAGCAGCTGAGAGAGCTAAATACGAAAAAGTCTGCTGGTCCGGATGGTATACCAGTTCGGTTTTACAAAGACTATTCTGCGGCATTGGCCCCCTACTTAGCTTGCATTTATAGCGAATCTTTAATTCAGCGCAAAGTTCCTAGTGATTGGAAAAAAGCGCAGGTGACTCCCGTGTATAAGAAAGGAAAGAGAACTGACCCATAGAATTACAGGCCAATATCGTTGACATCGGTTTCATGTAGAATTTTGGAGTTCTCAGTTCGAATATAGTAAATTTCCTTGAAACGGAAAAGCTTCTTTCCATGAATCAGCACGGGTTTAGGAAACATCGTTCATGTGAAACTCAGCTTGCCCTTTTCTCACATGACATCTTGCGAGCCATGGACGAAGGGCAACAGGCGGATTGTGTTTTTCTCGACTTCAAAAAGGCGTTCGACACGGTGCCACACTGCAGACTGCTAACGAAGATACGAGCTTATGGAATAGGTTCACAGATGTGTGACTGGCTGGAAGACTTCCTATGTAATAGAACGCAGTACGTTGTTCTCGACGGCGAGTGTTCATCAGGGACGAGTGTATCGTCAGGCTTGCCCCAGGGGAGTGTGATAGGACCGCTATTATTTTCTATCTATATAAATAATCTGATGGACAGAGTAAGTTGTAATTTGCGGCTGTTTGCTGATGATGCTGTGGTGTATGGGAGGGTGTCGTCTGTAACTGACTGTAATAGCATACAGGTTGACTTAGACAAAATTTCTAGTTGGTGCGAAGAATGGCAGCTAGCTCTCAATGTAGAAAAATGTAAGGTGATGCGCATGAGTAGAATAAACAATCCTATAATGTTCGAATACAGCATTTGTTACCGGTAGGTTCGACCAATGCGCGAGTGTCACGGAAATGCTCCGGCAACTCAACTGGGGATCGCTGGAAGAAAGACGACGTTCTTTTCGTGAATTTCTGTTAAGTAAATTTAGAGGGCCGGAATTTGAAGCTGAGTGTAGTACGATCTTGCTGCCGCCTACTTACATTTCGCCTAAAGATCACAAAGACAAGATAAGAGAAATTAGAGCTCGTACGGAGGCATATAGGCATTCTTTTTTTCCTCGTTCAATTTGGGAGTGAAATAGGAAAGGAAATGCCTAGTCGTGGTACAGTGTACCCTCCGCCACGCACCTTACGGTGAATTGCGGAGTATGTATGTAGATGTAGATGTAGATGATGGGGCATTCAACATTGCAACATTGACACATGCATGAGTAGAGTGGCAAAAGTCCATCAAGATAATCTATTTTCGTAACGCACTTGGTGTAACTTCGATAACTCTTTGTACGAACACCTGTTGAATCACCTTGATAACCATTCAGATGTGCGGCAGACTTTTGCTGCGCTAGCATTTGAAGGGCTGCCAAACCTTAGACACACCTCTGATTTCGCTTGCCCACAACTAGCTGCTAGAACAGGAATGAAGCCCCAATAATGTGATTGGTTGTTGAAATCAGTCAAAACACAATGGGATTAAAGTCATCTGGTACCAGTGGATACTGATTCACGATTATGCTGACAGATTCTGAACAAAGACCTACATTTTATGAAAAAGACGTAACTTAAAGATCTGTCGTCAGATTCCTTGAAAACGACATAAGGGAATAATGGGAATTCTCAGTACGTATAATGCAGTCGAATAATCCACGGGTAGTGAAAACTTGCCGTGAGATAATGTAAAAGAAATTTAAAGATTTATTTGACGATGGAAAAGCAAAAAGGTAGGATAGTAAACGAATTTAATTGTTTTGTACACCAAGACGCACTTGGATAGTGTACTACCGTCCGTCTCGGTTTTAACTGTGACTAGTAGTAGCAGAGGTTTCCTTATTCTACCAGAATTTTCCCCTTTCTTAACTGTAATTAATTGTTGTAGTGTTTTACTAACCCAACTGGAATTTCCATTATGACACCATTATTACTACGTGAATGTGTTTGATTGAATTTCGAACAAGTGCCCCATTCCCCTACCCTTTTTTTCTTATTAATACTACCTGTGGTTGCCGCAGCACAGTTTTATTATTGCATACGCTACGAAAATGTGCAATTTTATTTCAGTTAGAAGGTGGTTTGTAAAATTTAGTTGTATAATCACTTTTATGTCATTCCAATCAGTTAATAGCGGCAGATAGTTTTTTCATTTTATCCATAACAGCACAATGAAGGCGCATCTTTTATGCTGGAAGTGCACTGTACGAGAATTTTCCTCAGTGCTAGAACGTATAGTACTGAGGAGTCGACGTTTGGCTGTAGCTTCAGATACATTCTATACAAATGACGTCAATGAATTTAACTGACAAATGTTTGTGTGAACGACCTTATATTACTGCATAACTATTTTGTAGTTCAAGAAAATCGATGTTCTCATTTTTGCGGAAAATGGTTAGGGATAAATAAAAAATACTTACTTACTTGGTAAATTTCGATTCGTTAAATCTGAAACTTCCTCTCTCTTCACATAGGGTAGGGTTCGAGAGAGAGGAATTACAGTTTTATATTCGGGTAATTTTTGTTTCGTGGTATGAGGCCAACCATCTTTTAATTATCAAACAAATCATCTGACTAGCTAACTAAGAAACCAAATATCCTACTTAATAACGAGTGAAATCATTAACTAACAGAGTAAACAAAGTAAAAGACTAACTGAAGAGAAGACTAACCCACTCGCTAACTAAAGATGAACATCTGTAATTCTCTCTCTCAGATCCACCATATGGGGAGCGAGGGAGGTTTTTAGTTTTAGGAATCAAAATGTACGAAGTAAATATTTTTTATTTATCCGTAACCATTTTCCACGCAAAAATGAAAACATGGATTTTCTTGAATTACAGTGCGAACTACCAAGAAAGAAAACTAATGTTTAGGACAAAATATATGTAGTTTTTTATTTAGAAACCGATTTTGCAGTAATAATTGGGTTCCCATTTGAAATTTTAAAGTTGCTTCCTGCTCCATTCCCAGGGGGTTGGGGTGGCGGGTTAATTTTAGCAGCAGCAATGTCCCCCTCGAAAATAATCACCCTCGAATTCTACACATTTTTTCGTGTAAAGCTTATTTTTCAAGTCATTCTGGTTTGTCAACTTAAAATTACACCCTGTATAACGAAGCAGTTGGAGGACGTAGTGATACTTTTTGGTCAGCAAAATACAAACACTTACTGCGAAATGTTAACCTACATTCTGCATATCAAGCCCTGTCACATAGGCTTTATACCAGAACACAATGATAGTCTTGTACCTTATTTTGAGAGAGACAAAGAGACTAAAGCGCTTTAAAGGCTTTCAAGCTACATTTAAAGCGAAACCAGTGAATACCGCGCTGGCCGGATCAGACGAGTCGAATATAGAATGCAAGCAATCGGTCTGCATGTCCCAACCCCCTAAGCGCTCATTCGTCTCCGCGAATCCCACCTGTACCTCGCAGTTCACGGAATAATTCAGCATTGGCTGACAAACAGTGTCCGGAGCATTGCCTGATGCTTGCAGGCTGTCGATAGCATAACAGAGGCACCTATCTTTGTGGTGTCTCTTCATTCCGACAATTCCAGTGGTAGCTGAATAACGTCAGTAGAGAAATCTGAAAGATTGGGTACCACGTGTACACGTCTGGAAATAAACATTAGTACACCTTCTTACATTTTCCAAGATTTAATGTTAGAACAGTGTATATGGAGTACGCGGAAAGGTAACACATCAATAGCTCAGGCGGTAGTGACCGTCCAAGTGTCGATCGATGCTGAAATACCCACTGATCAAAATAACTAGGGGATCAGTTGAAATAGTTAGGTTTTGAAGTATTGCCATCGGCAGAATGAAGTAACATGGTTCCACGGAGTGGAGAAAACAACATTACGGCAACCGAGATAGTGGTAATAACAGAACATCGCTGCAGAGGGGTGTGGTTTCACTTGTCTTTACCAAACGAATCAATTGGGTTCAGATAGTGTAGAGAGCAGGTAGAGCAATGCAACAACAACGTGACTTGCCCGATAATATGACATGGAGAGTCATACGAAGGTTAAAAGCGGAACAAACACAGTGGGAGGTGGCTAAAGCTGTTGAAGTTTTCCAAAGTGTAATTTCCAGCACATGAGCGCGATTTCAGACAACATGAACAGTTAAAGAAAGGCCAGGCCAAGGGCGTCGACGGGTAACATCAGCAAGATACGACCATTATTTCCTTTCACCACCCTGAAGAGACAGAAGGCTGAATGCAATTCATCTGCAATTCATCGTACAGTTATAACCCTACCCGTCCTACAACACCGGTTAGTAATATGATAATTAGAAAAATGACCCGTGTGCCTAATTATCTTAATTTGGTGGAAAAGCTATCGGTAATGAAGCCGATGATGTAGTGGAGGCTATAACCGGAACGTTGCTGTACATCTTTAGTAGACGACAACGATCGGTAGGAATAAAGAAAGTGGAAAGTAAAATTTGGAATAAAAATGATCAATGTTTAAATGAAAAAATGCGGAACAAACGGAACACAGGGATTAATTTGGAAAAAGTGAATAATTTATTGATTTACGGTCGCCAGCTCGATGTACGAGCAAATAATTTGGTGGGATGTCAATAATAGAAAATTTAATTAACAACGTGAAATATTACGTAAAATTTGGGTGGGCAGAAAATCAGAGTGTGCGAGTCAAATTCGGTACAAAAGACACTGATAATATACTAATTACTGAGAAATAGTTTACTAACACAGGGTTCATTGTAAGACATCGAAATGCAAGCCATAGCCGCGCAAATGCAACATGCAGCAAATCATGCAAAACTCTCACCTTAATACTTACTATTTACTGCTTCAAATAATTAATTGTTTATATAAGTACCAGAAATTATTCTACAGCGAGTATACCATGCGCTTTAGCAATAATCAAGTTGTAACTAAACTATTAACTGTACTAATCGCAAGCTCAAAAATTAATTAATGACTTGTCGTGATAACATTGAATATTTAGAAAAGAACCATTTAACCTTCTGATTAACTTTTGCTCTATCTTTAACCAGGAATTATTAGCATTCAAACACTTGTAAACAATTAGTATTCTCACTAGTCAGTACTTGCAAGTTAAAACAAACTTTACCTCAAAATAATATGCAGTGGAAAACAATTAATCTTTTACACTGTTATTGAAATATCTTTTGAAATTGAAAGTTAATCTAGCAGTTTCGTTCAACTTAGCAAACCTATTGATCAGCAACACTGGCATAAGCTACGTTTAGTAATGCTTTTCTGAACACATTTTTTATTAACGACTGTCACATTGTCTTTAATGACTCTGATTTTTAGTTTTCTATAACTTTGTGGATATCCTCGGAAAAACAATGGATGAGGAAGGAACCTGTCTGGACAATGACTATGGGTAATGATTTTTAAACACAGGTTCACAAATAACAGTGTTCGCTATTGAACAGTCATCACTAATACACTGGTTAGCTGTACATGCTAAGACAAACTGGACAGATCTTACTGAATTTAGTGTGCAACGTGTTGCTGCTGATTGGCGACTGTTGGCAGTTAACAATTGGCAAACACAGGCTCTTCTTGTCGACGAATGTTAATTACAATTTAGGGCCCACAGCATTCCTCTTGATGCATTTATTAATTATTTAAGCTGTGGCCGTATGAATAAATAATATTGCCTTTTCGCCGTCTCCTCCACTAGTGCCAATCCATCATGCATTCTCCTTCACGTACTTTTGCCGTACACGAATCCGTCTTTCCGCCGCTACTTCTCAACAACGACTCTTTCTCGCTGTGCGCCTCTGCGCTACCAGCGATAAAAAACTCCCTACTCAAAGATGATTCTATACAATAGCAAAGCCCTTGCTAACTCAGCGTGTCTACTACATTTTTGACATATATGGAAATTAGCAGGACAATGCAAATATATCACAGAAACAAAATATACAAATACATAATAAATTACAAAAAATACAAGTAATGAGGAAAAATACATAAAGCATCGTTTTATATATCACCCTGTACACACACATGACTGGAAAGCACCGTTGGTCACTGTGTTGTTATGTCACACAGTGTCACACAAACAGTCGGAAATCGCCTTCGTGAATGTGGCCTCCCCGGGCAATGAACGTGTTGACAGGCTTGCCAAGCAGGCAGTCGGTCTGTCCTGTCTAGAGATCGGCCTCCCGGCTTCTGATCTCCGTTCGTTGTTGCGCCAGCGAGTACGTCAGCTTTGGGATACTGAGTGGCGTAGCCTGCGCACGCCCAACAAGCTCCGGGTGGTCAAGCAAACGACGGTTGCATGGCGCTCCTCCATGCGCGGTTCACGACGGGACTCAGTGGTTTTATGTCGCCTCCGCATTGGGCATACGTGGCTCACCCATGGACATCTCCTTCGGGGTGAGGACCCAGCCCAATGTCGGTGCGGCTCCCGTCTGACAATCGTCCACATATTGTTGGACTGCCCCGTTTTAGCTGCTTTGCGGCGGAATTTTAACCTGCCTGCCGTTTTATCAGATGTTTTAGGTGACGATGCTGCAATGGCAGATACAGTTTTACGTTTTATACGAGCAGGGGGTTTTTATCATTCGATTTAACTGGAGATTTCTGTGTGTTACCGAGTGGTTGACTTTTCCTTTTTTTTTATTCTTATGGTCGGTCAACCACGGCCATTGGTTTATTTGTTGTAAGTTGTGTTTGTGTGACCGTCTCTTCGTTTTGTCTTGTTATTCTTGATTATGTTTTATGGACTCGGTGGGACTCCTCTCCCACATCGCAATTTTAAACTCTGTGCGTGATATCTTTCACGTGTATGGTTTTACTTTTGCCGCCTAGAGGTGGAATGGGGGACTGATGACCATTGTAGTTTTGTCCCCCTTAAACAACCTAACAACAACAACAATGTGGCCTCTACGCACGAAGGCTTATAGTGTGCGCCCCTTTAAAACCATTTTATGATATATCACACACAATATACATATGGTAACGTATATTATGCAGACATTGGTTACAATTTTAATTTGTGTGTGATACAATACGATATTGCGTTTGCTTAGAGCAAGGCGACATGGTGGTACCAAAATAGTGAAATGTCCGTCCACCTCTGAATTGCTTCCATGTCTTCCTTTAAGACAATCTGGCGGGGTTCCCAAATACGTGAGCTATACTCTGTAAGGTTCCTATATCTAATTTTAACACATATTTGTGGAAACATTTTTGTTTCATTTATTGGGCAACAGCACTCTTATTTAAATTTATATATAAAGAACATTTATTTTTTCCGACTAGTTTCGGTCTTCTTTTAGACCATCTTCAGGAAATTTAGCTCCACTGATGTTGTGGAGCTGGCAGGAAACTTAAAGTGCGTCGGAAAAAAATAAATTTTTATACTCTAGACTGTTCTTTATATATAAATTTAATTTTATATTTTCTATTCTATGTAAATTTCATGTATCTTGGCAATGTTAGTGTATTTAATTTCATATTTTTGATTCCATGTCAGTTTCTCAGCATATCTTTGGAGATACTATTATGGCTGGGAGCAGAGATTGTAGCGAGCAGGATAGTCTCTCTGTAGCAGTTAGCATGAGGAGTCTGGAGCTGTCGGCATGTTTAGTCTGTCTTGAGCAGTCGGTATGTGGAGTATGTCTGTGGCAGATATTCTATATGTGAAATTTGTTATTGAGCTTTGGACAAGGAGAAATATGGAGGTAAATATACGCCAGCGAAATTAAGCATAAGAAATTTTGTAATGGCAGGTTAAATATCAAGTAAAAGCGTCCTTTGGTCCTATTCTGTCATTGTTAGGGTAAAATTATGCCCCCTTTTTACTATATTTTATTTTTATTTTTGAGAAAAACTCTCACAGTCGTCATTTGATTAGTTTTGTAAGTGTAAAACTTTGATTAAAATTCGATGTAGCATCTTTTGAAAATTTACAACAAATATTAAAAGCATAAAATGTGGGCATAACTTTACCCTAACAATAAAGGATAAGTTCGGAATCTGGGTCTGACATGAGACGCGCTAGAGCATTCTAGAGCTCCAAACAATACAGACTGGAGCATCCGCCATTTTTTCTCCAACGAATGCCAAACACAGCACGGAGCTTACACTGTGTTGTTTTGTTCATGTATTGAAAAAAAATATCGTGCTATTTTGAGCTTGCATTCTTCTCTTTACCTGTTGCTGCTTTTCTTTTCTGTCCAAATAAAGAATAAAAGTCATCAACTCGCTAGCTACATTTTATTTCTTCTCGTAATTCAAAACCAACATGCATTAATGACATTTACGAAATGGCTCCTATAAGTACGAATTGGCACAGATGATTCTAAATGCTGACAGTGAAACTGGCTAGCTCTCTCAGCTTTAAAAATAGCAGATAGCTCTCAAGTGTTATGGTTTCTATTGTGTTACAAGTCCGATACCGGCAGTGTAGTTCTGCCGAAAACCGGTCATCTAAATAAAAGTTTTAAGTGATCTTGAGTTGTATCTGAATGTTGACTAGCAATATTCGAGGTTTGTTCATGGTCTTGCAGCAGGTGTTTTGTTTCCGCTGTCACAAATACACCATATCGGATTTTTGTACTCACATTGTTGAATACACTGTTACGTTAGTGAGAAAGTTTTGGATGTTTTACAAACACTAAAGCGAAAAAAATATTAGAATAGAGAACATTTTAATTACGGTTGTGGAGGCGTACTGCTTCTCTAAGGTTGACAGGTTTTTGAATGTACTGGTAGCCTTGTTTTGTCTGTAAATTAATCACCGTTGTAAAACAAACATTTCATTGCCGGAATTAGCACACTTCGCCCGCCGCAGCTGTAAGTATATTCAGTACTCTATCTGTGTTAATTATGGTATAGTTTCTTATAGATATGCGTCAATATTCAAATTTACTTCTAAGAAATATAACTGACTTTATTTCTAATTGTGATTAAATGTCAGTTAACGTTCTTTTAAATTCCATACTACAAGTAATATCCCGAAATCTACGAAATACCGCAAATAGCATTCAACGGTTGTTGCTAACATCAGCGCAGTACGCTGCCACCGTCGAAAGTAATATTTTATGCAGTATACTTATATTCTTTTTCTTTTTAGTGTTTCTAATTCATTTTGGGGCTTTCCAATAACGTAATAGAAGCATGATGAACAATGTTAAGAGTTAGTACTTTAAAAACAGAAACTTACGTTAAAATATCACACATTATTTTTACTATTAAATATTGTTTCAGGTCATAATAATGTTTTGTTTACTTTCAATACATACCCGTGCGATATGTCCGGTTTCCCATTTTTCGCGACGACAGTTCATATTTTTCTTCTCTCCGAATCACTTGGAAAACGAATAAAAGAAAAGAACGTTCAAATAATTTTAAATATGGCTGTTAAAAACAGAAACCGTTCGTCAAAATATAATATAATAGCTTGAAAAACAGCTCTTCGGTTGCGGAAGATTTGGTAAAATTTTTACTTTACCATCGTTTCGGCTTCACAACGAGAGCCTTCATCAGAAGTAAAATAGTTTTTTGCATATCAATGTATTGTCAGCCGTAGGGCTTAAGTTAAAAATTTAAAAAGTTTGCACATTGCAAAAGTTTTAAAAACAAGTAAGACAACTCGCCACTAAGGGTTGCGTGTGCGACCAGCACTGCAGGTGGCATCATACTGACTGATGCCATCTGCAGTGCTATTAGTAATATAGTAATGAGACTTCGACTCCAAGCTCAGTCAGTGACCCCTCCACCCCCTCTCCAAAAATGGCTCCCTGAGGAAAACCAACCCCCCCCCCACTCCTCCTTCTTCAGACAATGGCGTTCTTCCACGAACTGCCGTGGATGATTGACATCTAATCATGAAACTGCACTCAAGGACAATTTGCATACAATGCACTTTCCATGAACAAAGTAGACAACCATAGATGATTGACAGCTAACACCAAACATGACACTGCAATTAATCTGACCGTCCCATGTAGGTTACAAGTCATTACACTTGACTCCTCCCACCCCCAGTTAAGGACAATTGAAAGCTGACATGACACTGTCTCTGTCAGCCGCTCGCTTGGACAAGAACAACCCCCCCCCCCCTCCTGGTGCCACCATAGCCGACGCCCCCACATTGGTGGGAGATTCTACTTTGAAACTTTGAAGTTTGCTCGAATGCAATTGCCCATCAAAGTCTTTTGTGGGAAAAAGAATTATGATTTTCAATATTAGATTAGGGCCAGTAAAAAAACCTACATACATTAAGAGCTATTTGTTTAAACAATTATCACCAATGTCAAACATTTTGGAGGGATCTGTGAGTGAATTAACGTAAAGTGATGTTGGTGGGGGCGGTGTCAGGTCAAATGGGGGATGGAAGCATGCTGGGGAGTCAGAAAGGTTCATTGATTCAGGAGTTCTGGTCACAAATAGTGGGAAGAATGTTTTAATTATCACTACTATATGTCATTACATTGATATACAAATGAAGGGGTCGATAAGAAACCCTACATATATTCAGAGTTATTCAAAGAAACATCAGTGACGTCGAACATTTTCGAGGGAACTATGGGCATTAACTGTCCAAGAATATCTCGTTCACGGAATTGATTTGTAATATAATGTCTCTAAGCGAAACTATGTAAGGGAGACTGGAGCAAGTTGATGAGCGAGGCAAGATGAATAATGACTTAGGTTAAATTCCCTTTTCTAGGTAGTAGCGCTGTATGCATGCTACTAGCTCTCCACAGGACTAGGAAGTAAAATATAGACCATTGGTGCCGCTCGTGATGTATATACTACGATCGAGAATTTACTGTGACGGGCAGTAATCTTCTACATCTATGAATTAAGACTTCGCACAGTAACAGGTAAAATATGTTTTATACTTCGTCATACATGAGTAACTTAGATAATGTGCTTTCCATAAAAACTGGATATTTGTTTCTCATCCTTTTTCAAACTGTCGCAATAATGGAATTTTTCTAACACTGCCGTTCGGAGCTACTTCGTCGGGGTAAGTTGACAACCTCGTCATCATGCCGCAGATAACTTTTGATATGTCTGTCTCGACTGCCTTATTTCGTGTTTCGTGGAATGGTCTTGACTTTCATAACTCACATAGCATATCTTTAACATGCTAAAAATGCGCTACTTTACTAATTTATGACATATTATGTACAGATATGGTGAGAACTAATTTTGGAAAAGTCAACCAGAGTGAGAAGGAAATGCTTTGGCTGCTACAATAATAGATGTTCTTCTTTGTTTGTTAAATGTAAACAACATTTGTTGGGAGATGGTGAAAGCATTTAATTCAAATGTTCAAATGTTTGTTAAGCTTATGGGACTGAACTACGTGGTCATCAGTCCCTAAACTTACAAACTACTTATCAACTACCTTATACTAAGGACGGCACAAATATCCATGCCCGAGGGGGGATTCGAAACCCCGACCGTAGTGGCCTTGCAGACCGTGACTGGAGCGCCTCAGTCTCCTCGGCCACCGCGGCCGGCAGCATTTAATTCTGTGATATTCAAATGTATAATATTTTGGAAGGGAAATTGTATTTTAAAGATGAGGGGTTAATGTGCGCGGAAGGATACAATTTTGGGAGCAGGGAGAGCATGCTTTCGAAAGCTTGGGAAGCGATTCATAATTTGGACGTGGTGATGAAAGTTTGTGACGCTGAGCGGTCTGAAGCCGCGTTACGAACTTGTCATTTGAAGAGAAAGGGGTGTAGCAAATGTTATTAATATTAGGCTGCAGCGGATAAGCCGCGCGTACTGGAGCGCCGTGTTTTGGTGCGCGCGGCCGTTCGCCGTCGGGGGGTTCGAGTCCCCCCCCCCCCCCCCCCCATCGGGCATGGGTGTTGTCCTTAGGTTGGATTACCTTAGTTTAAGTAGTTTGTAAGCTACGGACTAATAACCCAGCAGTTGAGTCCGATAGATTTACAAACATTTTGAACATTTGAAACATATCATAAGGCCTACATTAAGTTACTGTGAAATTACAATTATAATTATTATTGTAATTAGAGGTGACGAGTATTAAATAGAAATTGGCGTGTTTTCAGCTAACCTTCCCATGTAATTTGGTTGGGCATCTGCCCATAATTTACGTTATAGCCCCGGCCACTATCCGAATAGCCGCACTAAAATGCACTTTTGTGCAATGGAGAGAGTAAATCGAATTTACACCTTAACGTAAATGTTTGACAATCGTGTATAGCGACCTTTGATCAATAGGATAAGTATACCCAAAGAAGTCACAGTAAATGCTTAAAATAAAAAATAATTTTCCGGAAAAATTTGACGTTAGTTGAAATTATTATTATAGCCCCACTATATTCTAGATATGATGTCTGTTCTTTCGGATGTGGAAGTAATCAGCAAGCGACACTACAATCTTAGAGTTCGATAGATTTGCTCTTTTGGCAGGACGGGAAGAGTGTGTCGATAGGCTACTTGGATACGGCGACTGCTGGCCCGAAGCCGCAAATCTGGGTTCGAATCCCGGCTTAATACATGTTTTAAAAGTCGCCATCGAATTTATTTCAGAGCCTTGTAACAATTAAAACGTTTAGTAGGTTATTAAGTAATTACATTTCAGTCATTCTACCATTTCCAATTTCAAACATGATATTCAGCTATTCAACATTACGATGTTGCTTGCTGCAAAATTATTCACCTGGGGCGTCGTGGTACAAATAAATACTCGTATGTACAATTTTTCACTTCTTTAATTTTGCAGTCAAACTGCTTCTTATTCCACCAAAACATTACAACTTCAAAACGTACACAGTGGAACAGAACTTAGCTGATAGTACTTCCAGTTTAAAACGCAGCCTGACATAGCTTCAAGAGTATTTGACAAACGCTAAAACTCGAACTCCCTCACGCAAGGCGGTGAGGCAAAAATATAACATTGACAATAATGACATTACATTACGCATTGTTCATAAAAATTGAATATACTAATTTACAATTAAGGAACACTCAAGTAAAACATTTCACGTACACAAAAATAATCACAATATAAAATGAAAACTATACATACAATAATTTTAGATGGCGCATATCTTTTTAAGTCGAAATCTCGGACCTTTCTGTTTGACAACAAACAGCAATGTTAAATGTCAATTAATTTGTTAATAAGTACATCATTGAACTATCAAATATCTTGGTAATTCTTAAAATATACTCAAAATTTCAGGTCAGTCAATATATACAAAGAATTACAATATTGAAATCTCGACTATTACCTTAATTAACACAATTAGCTGGTCTACACAACTTGTTTATGAGCCCTACATATATACAATGTTATTTATTTTCATGTCTTTTTGTTTTAAAAATGTTTCTACCCTTCGTCTGTCTAAGACTTGAAATAACATACAATGGCGAAACTATTGTTTATAGAACTGTCTGGAAAGAAAATATATGAATTTCTTAATTAATGAAATCTATCACTTGTTAACTAATCACAGTATCACCGAGACACTGTCCTACACTGATTCCTAGGCTGGCTATTTCGTTTGTAACTAACTTCACACGCAACATATATCACTATTAGACCACACGATTCTGGGTTCGACGCAGACGGTATCGTACGATAACATTGAGATGAGAGGGCCAGCAGTATCATCACACAATGAAGATATTTGAATATTTCGAAATTTGTGAATTTGCGGGTATTGATATCCCCTAATGGTGTCCGCTCTTTCGAACATGACAGAAATAATTTTGGAAAGAACAGATATCGGTAATACTGTCAGAGATATACAGTAGTCACGAACCAGAATGTTCTCTGGTTGTACCGTATTGAGAATAAAAGTTTGGGTGTACTCCTTGCATTTTTGTATGTGTGTGTGTGTGTGTGTGTGTGTGTGTCAGAGAGAGAGTGAGAGGTGGGGGGTGGGGAGGGGTTGGTTTATGCCGAGCGCTCGGTCGGTTCCTTCTCGTGGGGAGCCGCGCTGTGCGACACAACAGCACAACGTCTGGCTACCGGGTCGATATCCTGCGGGCCCTGGAAGTCGACTGCGAAATGTTTGCATGCGACGTATTTCCGGGGGATTTCTTGCACCGCGGTACTCCTATTCAGGGGTTTCCTTCCGAGCTGCAGGAAGGTTTTCCACGGGCTCTTCTGGGCGGGGAGCGAACGTCACGCGAACGTACTGGGGTTGATATTATCTTGCAGAGATATTCCAGTAGGGAGAGGACATTAATTTTTGCCTTTTATATAATTTTGATTCGCTGATTATGATGTCAATTATGTAAGGTAAATGAAGTCTGCATAGGTCGGTGTATTGATTAAAGTCATGAAGTGGTTAAAATATGACTTTATTTGACGCGTTTCGGCCTGGGCCATCATCAGAATCGTGCATACATAGATTACAAGTACGTCAGTACAAATGGTTACATGTTCTTGTCGTAACATTAACATTAACATTGGGTCTGTTCCTTAATGTTACGACAAGAACATGTAACCATTTGTACTGACGTACTTGTAATCTATATATGCAGGATTCTGATGATGGCCCAGTCCGA
This sequence comes from Locusta migratoria, assembly GCA_026315105.1. NCBI lineage: Eukaryota > Metazoa > Arthropoda > Insecta > Orthoptera > Acrididae > Locusta > Locusta migratoria. Next base: position 836,497,630 of record CM048745.1, on the reverse strand, counting down.
AACGCGTCAAATAAAGTCATATTTTAACCACTTCATGACGTTTATCAATACAGCGACCTATGCAGCCTATTGCAGACTTTATTTACTATTAATCATGGTCGCTTGCCTCCTCCATGACTTTCTGTCACAACTATGAATTTTAATATAGTTACTTAGTATACACATGAAGCACTCTATCAGCTGAGTACCATATTACATATGTACTACATTTACAGAATCCTGGTTACAAAGTGCTCTGCTGCCATTTAAGTTCTTATATAAAGTTCACGTCAACAGCAAGAGCAAACATTAAAAGTAATAATTCAAAGCTAAATCACAGAATTATATGTTTTTTCTTCAAGTGAATTACATACCACACTGACATGAAAGTTTTGTATCCTTCGCTAATTTTAGCATTTTATCCACAGCAGGAGCTGTTATTTATTTGGTTTTTAAAATAGCAGCAACAAATTGCAGTTTAACTTGTTTTATTATGACAGATCAATATATTTAGTATTATGTCCGCAGCAGCAACTTTAATTCATCTGCGTTTTAAAGATAGCAGCAGCCAGTTGCGATTTATGTATTTTTTAATTTTTTGTAACCGATTTCGGATATCTTTCTAACATGGTGCTCTTCTTCCGACATCGGTCGATCTCTGCATCTGGCTAGATGAGTAATTGGTATTTTGTTCATATCAGCAGCTGTTATTGAAACTAAATATTTCAATGTTGATTCAACAATAAGTAAATAAGTTTACCAAACTTCTTTAACAAATTGTTTTGCGCCAAAGAAATTTTTATGGCAAATACTTTGTCATATGCAGTGTTGCAAAGAGTAATCGAAAAATGTATTTGGGTTCAGTTATGATTATTTGTAGAAAAACGTACGCAATTATAAGTTCCTTATTGAAAAACTAATTGGCAAAACTACAATTACAAATTACTTTTTAGTTTGGTGTAATTACTTTCATAACTAAAAAATGGATTGCATAGAGGAAACATGAAATACATTAAAATAGAACAGATTGCTTAACATAGAAAGACATTCAATATCCTCCGCTCCAGTCCATTCAGGTCGACTTCAGTTGCATCTTACAAACTCCATTCTCTCACATCCAACGACTGATTCCGGTACGTTATTCAGTAGGCGTCATTCACTCAACAATGTTGTTGTGTCCAATGAAAAAGTGAAGCCGATCACCTTAAACCTTGATGACTAGTGGCCTGAATGAGACGAACAGCCATTTTGACAACCTAACTGGCACAGAAAGTTAGGAAGGGTCATTGTACATAAAAACGCACCAAACAGTATAATACATATTAACAAAACGAGAATACTACAGGAATGAATACACAAATTAGGCATAAATTAAGTATACATTTACAGTTATAGTTGACTGTTGACTTTTCAAAACAGCTGAAATTCAAAATTTATGCTACTAAGGAAGTGAAATCATCAACAAATGACTCTCGCCATCGCTCAAAGAACTCAATTTGAACGTTGACCTGTTCATGTAGTGTAACTACCGCATCAGGTATAACGTTTCCATCGATACTACATACAAATTATATTCATGAGACGTTTTGCACACAGAGTTCACATACGCCTGCAAAAGTATTTTACTCTACGCCACAAAGTTCGGGACATAGGATGTCATAAACATTGAGTTGCATGGAAACCTGCCGCATCATGGAAGAGGGTTTAATGTATTACTCTTCAAGATGGTAATAGCCTGCTTCACTGAGGTTCTTATTGTTCGTTAACAGTTTCATTAATTTGAGCAGCAGTTACATTATTGACGCTAAGTGACTGCAAGAAATAGAGACAAACCGTAAACTATCATACATTCACATGCACAATGCGTAATTTGCGTTTTTTAATATTGATGTTCAAATGTTTGTGAAGCTTGTGTGACTTAACTGCAGGGTCATCAGTCCATAAACTTACAAACTACTTATAAACTACCTTATACTAAAGACGGCACAAACATCCATGCCCGAGGGGGGATTCGAACCCCCGACGGGGAACGACCTCACGCATGGCAGCATAGCGCCTCAATGAGCTCGGGCACTCCGCCGCGGCTAATATTGATGAGGAGCCACTCAGATCTCTGCTAATAATTATGGCAATTAGTAAATGTATAGTTATACAAGTGCCACACATGTCTAATGAGCCTCTGGATTATTGCGGTTACGAATCGGCTTTGTCTGATACTCTTCGCGCCGACTTCGTCTTTTTTACGTATTTTTGCCAATTGCAGCGACTAAAAAGAATGTATCTACATCACAGAATTTTCTTCATAGCTATGGAACAATGTCTTGGAACAATAGACTACTGGTCGTTTCAATTTTCGTCACCCAAACCATCAACTTTCAAATTTGCTTTTTAGGTATGGTCCGCCTAGAACAAACACAATTGTTTTTAGTTTCTCCCAAACATGTTTCGCTGGCGTTGCAACATCATCAGTGGGATATTTATTTTATACTGCCTGTCAAATGAACAATGAGATGATTGATACTTTTTGTACATTAAGTGTAGAAACTACAGATAATTGTGAAACTAATATAAATCGGTTCTTATTTATATAGATATACTAGGCCTACCTTAATACCACATGTAGTTGTGTTTGTGGTTCTTTAACTCACAAAAAGTCACTCTGTATTTTTGACAGTTTGTCATTTGCAAACCAAAACGTGTGTAATCACAAACACAACTACTTGTGGTATTAAGGTAGGCCTAGTATACCTATGAAAATAAGAACCGATATCTGTAGTTTCTACACTTAATGTACAAAAAGTAGCAATCATCTCATTGTTCATTTGACAGGCAGTATAAAATAAATATCCCACTGATGATGCTGCAACGTCAGCGAAATATGTTTGGGAGAAACTAAAAACAATTGTGTTTGCTCAAGGCGGACCATACCTAAAAGCAAATTTATTTGTAAGCAAACACGGAGATTGAAGAGATTTTCAAACCTAGAGATGAATACATCAACTTCCACTCATCGCGACGACTACACCCATGAATTAACGCCATTGGTCTGTAGTGAATACTTCTATTTATACACTTGGTACAGTCACTGAATTTTCGACGCCTGGTGGATAGGCACCCTCACGAACCAGTTACGTTGCACACGCTGCCGCATCAAGCGGTATACACGTAGATCGACCCACGTGCACCTACAAAATAAACTCCGCTGACCGTTATTCAGTTGACATAGCTGCTGGAAACACCGCTGAAAGCAGATGACAGGAATGTACCGTATGGCATCTCTTGTAGCCGTCATGACCTCTTCGGACGACCGAGAACCGCGCCATCGTAGGAGTGCTTTGAGGCGAGAAAAGAGATAAAAAAGGTACAAGAACAATTCTGCCAGGGGTGAAAGAAGTGGAAGTGACAAATAAAAATCCTGGGGACCTGATGGGTATCGAACCCGCGACCTTTGGATTTGTAGTCTGACACTCTAGCAATGTGAAACCGGTGTATCAGTCCTTAATGTCGCATTCTTGTTGATGAAACAACATGCTTCTAGTACGACATTTTGCCGCTTGGTACAGCGTGTAGCCACTTCTGAGGCACTAATCTATCCGTCTTGGAGGTTATGTTACGTGGCCTTCTCTACATGACTGTGAGTGTGAACGTGAGTGTGGCTCATGTTATTTTATTTCAACAGTGAATTAATTGTCTTGTCTCTGGTGCTTTGGTGAAGAGTAAGCTAGCTTTATTGATGTGACAGTGTTCACAACCAACAAAATAACGTCTCAAGTCATAAAATTCCTCGATACAAACGTCTGTGCTGTGCATAAAATACACGACACAAAGAAAGGATAAACAATAGTTCAATCAAAAATTTTAAGACGTGACGTTTAGTACACTCTATTAATACAAAAAACAATTACCTTAAAAAGTTATGAATTCACCTTTGGAAAAATACAAGGGTTAACTTTTTCCCAGTGTTGAGGAAATCAGGAACCATAGGACAGGAGACATCACGTGGTTTACTGAGGCCTATACAGGGTGAATCTAAATTCGCACACTCTGACGTTTCGTCGTCGACTGCGGAAGACATCCTCCGAAGTTAACCGGCTAACTGCAATTTGCTGGAAAGCCTAATATACAGGGTGAATCTAAATTTGCGCGCTCGGGCTTCGCATCGCGATTGATCACATGCTATCAATAAAAATTTCGTCCTGCGCATATTTCCGGCAGTAAATGGATGTCGAAGATTGAGCTGGGTGTGTGTCCAATACGTCAGCGTGTTTCAGAATTACACTACTACACTAACAAATTTTCTAGGGGATGTGTGAGGTGTCTTGAGGAACAAAATGAGATTGGAAACCGATTGCCCGGGAACGCCATTCAACGACGCTACGGAGAGTCCAAGTTACAGGCACCAGCTCCTGCTGCTAGACATCCACTCCAGCAACTTCGACGCTCTGTAGCGTCATTGGATGACGTTTCCGGGCACGGGTTTCTATGCTCACTTTGTTCCTCAATACATCTCCCATCATAGAAATTTGGTGGTGTAGTAGTGTAATTCTGAAACACACTGACGTATGGGACACACACCCATCTCAATCTTCGACGTCCATTTACTGCCGGAAATATGCGCAGGGCGAAATTTTGTGACAGACATTTTTTAATGCTAGCATGTGATGCGCTGCGAAGCCCGAGTGCGTGAATTTAGATTCATCCTGTATATTAGGCTTTCCAGCGAATTGCAGTTGCCGCGGTGGAGTAGCCGAGCGGTCTAAAGCATCTCGCTGCAGAGCGCGCGGTTGCTCACCGTTGGGGTTCGAGTCCTCCCTGGGGCATGGGTTTTTGTGTTGTCCTTAGGTTAGTTTACATAGATTTAAGTAGTTTGTAAGCTACGGACTGATGACCACGCAGTTTGGTCCGATAGATTTACAAACATTTGAACATTTTCGAATTGCAGTTAGCCTGTTTACTTCGGCTGATGTCTTCCGCGCTGTGGTAGAGTAGCCGAGCGGTCTAAAGCGTCTCGCTGCGGAGCGCGCGGTTCTTCGCCGTGGAGGTTCGAGTCCTCCCTGGGGTATGGGTGGGTGTGTGTGTTTGTTCGTAGCTTAGTTTACTTAGGTTTAAGTAGTTTGTAAGCTACGGACTGATGACCATGCAGTTTGGTCCGATAGATTTACAGATATTTGAACATTTTTGATGTCCTCCGCAGTCGACGACGGAACGTCAGGGAAGCCTGTGATGTACGAATTAGGGTATCTCAGCCCGGAAGTTTTAAGCGGTATAACACCGGTATTGAATGCCTTTCATTTCATTTTCCCTTCGTAAATAGACACAGCAACACAGGGAGGGACATTAATTTGATTAATTTGTTTTTCCGGGGAGTCACTGTTTGCAAGAATAATTTTCTTTCTCATTCATTTGTTCATCAGACTGAGCCACAACGAAGCCTCGTCGGCTAAAATTCATAAACAATAACAATTTGTTACAACTCCCCGTCTCTTGTTTCGGGGAAGAGTCAGTGCCAATGGAAAGTGTCAGATCAGTTTGTTTTTTTCGCCGAAAAGCTTATCTTAGCACAACTCGGTCGACGAGATTACAGTGTACGATCTAATGTTTGACAGTAATGGGTTTTTGTTAATTGCTGCCCTTCGGTCGTCAGTTTTCGGCGAACCACAAAATAAATGTTACCCTTTCATTTTTCGACTCCATTGTGCGGGCTCATCCATCAAACGAGATAACCGAGCGACAGCCACAATTAGCGGCGGCGCATCTCGCGGCCAAGTGTCCAATCAGAGCGCACAATGAGCCGGACGACGCGCGCGCGCCCCTGCCCGCTCGTATTATCTGCGCCCTTTGTGCCGCCGCCATTATGGCGGGACAAAGCGACCCACTTATACGCGGATTTAAATGTGAGCCACGTTTTTTTTTCTCACTGGGCTGCGACAAAAGCGAATCCCTTGAACCTATTATTGTTTAAATAAAAATAGCTTTACTGCGGTTTCTGTCAGTTTCTGGCATTGTAAGTTAAATTGAAACATTTCGAATTCTGTGTGTTTGCGTGTTTCGAAATTTCAGTTCGTTTACATTCAGCAACGGTGGATGACCGATCACACAGATAAAAAACAACCTAATAGTCACCTAAAAATTCTTGTTCATTGCCCTCTTTTAAACTGAGCATTGCCTGTCACGATAATATACTTTCTGCTTTTTATCTGTTTACTGTTCAAATGTTTGTATAGCTTATGGGACTTGTGGAAACTTACAAACTACTTATGAACTAACTTATCCTAAAGACGGGACAAACATCCATGCCCGAAGGGGTATTCGAACCCCCGACCGTAGTGCCCGTGCAGACCGTGACGGGAGCGCTTCAATACCCTCGGCCACCGTGGCTGGCTATCTGTTTAATCCATGTTTTCTGAAACAAAAATATGAAGTAAAGGAAACATTATTGTTTGTTATGAACTATATATGCCACGATAGTTTCTCAAAACTTTTTTTCACATTACTCGGTTAGACAAAACTTTGTCATCTTCAGATCTGCAACAAAGTTTTGTCGAAACCGGTAATCTGGAATAAGGTATTGAACAGCGTTCTTGGAATATACAGGGTGTTACAAAAAGGGACAGCCAAACTTTCAGGAAACATTCCTCACACACAAAGAAAGAAAATAGGTTATGTGGATATGTGTCCTGAAACGCTTAATTTTGCATGTTAGAGTTCATTTTATTACTTCTCTTCAAATCACATTAATCGTGGAATGGAAATACACAGCAACAGAACGTACCAGCGTGACTTCAAACACTTTGTTACAGGAAATGTACTCCGTTAGCGAGGATACATGCATCCCACCATCCCTGATGCGCTGATGTAGCCCTGGAGAATGGCGTACAGCCGTCCACAATACGAGCACGAAGAGTCTCTACATTCTGTACGGGGATTGCGTAGACAAGAGCTTTCAAATGCTCCCACAAATGAAAGTCAAGAGGGTTGATGTCACGAGAGCGTGTAGGCCATGGAATCAGTCCGTCTCTACCAATCCATCGGTCACCGAATCTGTTGTTGAGAAGTTGTTGCTAATCCATACATCAAATGGGCATCTGCCAACCCCGCATTTGTAAAAACTGCACTGACTGCAAAACCACGTTCGTGATGAACACTAACCAGTTGATGCTACGTACTGATGTGCTTGATGCTGTAGAGGAATGAGTCGCATGTCAACACAAGCACTGAAGTCAGCATTACCTTTCTTCAATTGGGCCAACTGGCGGTGAAACGAGGAAGTACAGTACATACTAACGAACCAATAGGGTATTTTGACAATTGTCTGCACGAATTATTTAAATTTACATTCAAAGAGAAATACTAAAATGAGCTCTAACATTGAAATTAAGCGTTTCCGGGCACATCTCCACGTAACATATTTTCTTTCTTTGTGTGTGAGGAATGTTTCCTGAAAGCTTGGCGGCACATTTTTGTAACACCCTGTATATTTTACAACAAACTAGAGGACCCGTGCGATAAAATGTTTGTTAAGCTTAAGGGACTTAACTGCGGGGTCATCAGTCCCTAAACTTACAAACTACCTTATACTAAAGACGACAAAACCTCCATCCCCGAGGGGCGATTCGAACCCCCGACCGTAGCGGCCGTGCAGACTGCGACTGGCGCGCCGCAGACCGCTCGGCCACTGCGGCCGGCCCTGTGCGAATACTTCGCACCGTTAGTGGAATGACAAAAAAAAATTGGAAAATCAATTCAAGTGTTTAAAAGCGCAAATGAGTGTTGTTATGTCAAAAAGAACTGCGTACCTTAACTAGAACAGATGATATCGTACTAAAAACCGATTAAAATATTCAAGGATAGAATGATACCGCATTTGAATAAAAAATAAAGGATGGAATGACTTAACACTGATACTTGATTACAAATTTGTGGATGAAGAATACCTTTCGTTTAAAGCAAAAATGAACGAAATCGGCCGGGTAGTTTAGACTTTAATTTTCGTAGATTCTTTTAATGTATAAGATAATAATTTAGATCCTCCCATTGCACTGAATAATGTCAAGCATATACGGGAAAAAATATTTATAAAGAGAATTTTTTTTATCAACTGCTCACTTTCCGACCGGTAAAATAGTCATTTACTATCAGGTTTTGCTCCTCTAGTCTTTGCATTAAAACTGCTGTGGAGGTGTTACTGAGGCTGCGTGTGTACGCTTTAAACGAAAGATCTCACACTTTTAGTAATTATGATAGTGTAATTAAGAAATGAGTACTGATATTTGGACGTTGGGGAAGTACAAACATTCCAAACTGATGAAATACGGACATTTGTGTGAACACTACAAAATAGCCTTGACACTTTGCGATAATTTGTATCCCAGTACGCAAGCTAGAGACGAATGAATTAATCAATCGAGGTGAGTCCTATGTTCTGTGTAGCGTAGCACTGTCTGTATCGATCGAAACACTAGTATTAAGACCGTTAAGAGATCTTCATGACAATGTGCAGTAGGTTGTATGGAGCGTGGAAAGCCTTATCAGCTTCCTTCACCAAAGAAGACGAAGCGAATTCCTTATAATTCGAACAGATAACATCTGTCAACACCCGTAATCTAGAAGT